>JARPMR010000014.1:8421923-9035769 GCA_029955525.1 Oeneis ivallda
CTCGCGAAGTAGTGACAGTGCGCTTTTCTTGTTTGTTTGTTTTTAGGGTTCCGTACCCAAAGGGTACCAACGGGACCCTATTACTAAGCCTACGCTGTCCGTCCGTCCGTCCGTCCGTCCGTCCGTCTGTCAGCGGGCTGTATCTCGTAAACCGTAATAGATAGACAGATGAAATTTTCACATATTATGTATTTCTATTGCCGCTATAACAACAAATAATAAAAATTAAATTAAATTAAAAAAATTAAATTAAAATATTTCCATGGGTACATGAAAATATTTTAATTTAATTTTTTTTAACGGAACCCTAAAAGAGCGAGGCCCGACTCGCACTTGGCCGATTTTTTAAATTATTTTTTTGCACAATTTTTAGTATGCAAAAAAAAATATTGCGTAAATATTATAATTATTCGGCATGTGATGATGCACAGCATCTGTGAGATCACGTGGTACTTCCCTTTTAATCCTTCGACCAATCAGAGGGACCTGTTAAGTTATCAGCCAATCATTAGTCACTTCCGTTTGTTGTTTGTCACGTGGTCACAGGCATGGCGGCGCTCGCCGCGCTTTGCTCATAGCGTCGTTACTTCCCGGTTTGAAAACACGTTTTCACCGAAAATAATTTTAGAATCAGTGAAATTATTTTAGTGTAATTGCTGTAAATAAATAAATTCTAAAATAGTGAATTTAATTGAGTGTAATTACCGTAAGGTTTCGGTTAATGTGTGTTTTATCGGACTTCTAAACGTAATTATGGACAATTCCTGTGTGGATAACGTGATACATATCGCCACGTGGCATCGTTACCACCGTCGCTGGCGCCGAGGCTGGGGCTTCTACCGCAAGCCAGCGTTATGCAGCGTCGTCGGGACGCTACGGATCACGAGTCCATTAATTTTGGATCGCAGGGTCGGTCACCAGCGTCAAGCGAGGTAAACGGGAGAAATCTCGGTAAGTCACCCAGTTTTTCTTCTATATATGGAGTCTGGTCTGCTGAGTCAGCACGTTGACCGACATTTTTGAGAAGCAATGTTTTTCTTGTGTTGTGCAACTGACTATGCCGATAGTGATAATACACACAGTTTTTTGCGTGCACGCTACCGTCACTTTCGTTCGCAGCGAGCGTAGCTATTTTCCTATGTATACTATCTTTATGTCGCGCGCTCTGTGCCGCCGCCATTATCTATTTCGTCTGTTGCTTTGCCAGCGCAGATGCTACGCTGTGACTAGTACGAATATACGATGGGTATGAGTAACTTTTTGCCTCATCCTGGTAATATCGAATAACTAAATGAAATTGAAATTGGAAGAATCGAGGCTTAGTTTTTATTAACACTTGAAATAGATACAAAAATACCTCGTGCGTACTCAGAGCTTTTCTTGCTTGTAATTTTACAAAAATTGGTCATGCTACACAGGCCTTAAAGACGCTTTAAAACTTTGAGCGTAAATTGTACTTGCCACTATCTTAACCTCCCTAGACAATATTGCAATATTTGTGATACGATATGATACGATATGGAATACGATACGTTTCCCTGGATAGATGCTTAGTTTAAGCATTACAGGGGGGGGGGGGGGGCAGTAACTGAATAATGTGTAATGGTGTTTCAACCGATTCCTGGTAAAACGTGCATGCATCTATGCCCTGTAGCTTAAAGATATACATTGTGTCTTAACCACAGTGACCCGTCAAAGTTCGAGCTGGAATGTAGGTAACCTCAGAGAATGACTTGTTGAAGTATCTCGATAAGAGGTTAAGCAGTTAATTAATGAATAAAACCTAGAATGATGGAGACTACTCTGTTAATTTTAATAAGGCCATGGCCGCCATGTGCCGCCGCCGCCTATAACCACTAAACTACAATTTGGGTGCCTTTAAAACAAAAGTGAATAGGCATTTTCTAGACAAGCTCGCTTCTTCTAGGGGTGCATCCTCACTTGCCATCAGCTGTCATGGCGTTCGGGGATCTGCGTAAGAAACCTCCGAGTTACAAATATCTTTTTGAAATTGATAATGATAAAGTGATCAGAGACAGTTGCGGTTGTAAGTCATGAATTAGTAACATAAATAAAAATAAAAACTCTTGTGGGGATCTGCGTAAGATACCTCCGAGTTACAAATATCTTTTTGAATTAGATGACGATCAAGTGATCATGGTTACAGTTGCGGTTGTAAGTCATGAGTAAGTTACATAAATAAAAACTTTTGTGGTGATCTGCGTAAGATACCGCCTAGTTAAGAATATATTTTTGAATTCGATGATGATTTCATTGTAAGTCATAATTAAGATAGAAACTTCTTGGGGATCTGCGTAAGATACCTTAGAGTTACAAATATCTTTTTGAATTCGATGATGATTAGTTGATCATGTTTACAGTTGTGGTTGTAAGTCCAAAATAAGTTACATTAATACTAATAAAAACTTTTGTGGGGATCGGCGTAAGATACCTCCTAGTTACGAATTTCTTTTTGAATTCGATGATAATTTCATTGTAAGTCATGAATAAGTTACATAAATAAGATAAAAACTTCTTGGGGATCTGCGTAAGATACCTTGGAGATACAAATATCTTTTTGAATTCGATGATGATTAGTTGATCATGTTTACAGTTGTGGTTGTAAGTCCAAAATAAGTTACATTAATACTAATAAAAACTTTTGTGGGGATCTGCGTAAGATACCTCCTAGTTACGAATTTCTTTTTGAATTCGATGATAATTTCATTGTAAGTCATGAATAAGTTACATAAATAAGATAAAAACTTTTTGGGGATCTGCGTAAGATACCTTGGAGATACAAATATCTTTTTGAATTCGATGATGATCATGGTGATCATGGTTACAGTTGTGGTTGTAAGTCCTAAATAAGTTACATAAATACTAGTAAAAACTTTTGTGGGGATCTGTGTAAGATACCTCAGAGTTACAAATATCGTTTTGAATTTGATGATGATCAATTAGTGATCATGCTTAAAGTTGCCGTTGTATACATAAGAAATGGGTGGCGTGGACAGGTGGGCTGTTGTCGGCCAATGACTCGCTGCCATCGCAGCTCGAGTTTTTCGGAGGCTGCCTCTGAGCGTATCGGAGGCAGTGGTAGTTGCTTTGGGCTCCGAAGGCCCTTCTCTATATACGGGAATGCGACTACCATTTACCTCCTGACTTATACTTATTCTTGTCCAGTTTGCTCCCATATCCTGCCTAGCTTTGAAACCACCAAATTCATGAGGGTCAGTTGCTGTTGCGACAGGTGGTATGAATATGTGGGTCCAATTTTGGTATTTGCGCTGGATAAGGTTGGAAAGAAATGTCAAGAGCAAGTTTCATAATCGAACGATCTATCCAGTCCTTTCGGCGGCAAATCAACTCCAATGCCGCCAGTACCTCAAGAACATGACTCATAAAAAGCAACGAATCTTTTGAGAATGTTTAAAGGAAAGGACAACACAACAGGTGCCTCGCGGTCATTTCAACCCGAGTTTTACTGGGGCTGCCTCTGAGCGTATCGGAGGCAGTGGCAGTTGCTTAGGGCTCCGAAGGCCCTTTCTCAATGTAATGACGAGAATGTGACTGCCATTTACCTCTTAACCTACTCTTGTCGAATCTATTCGCGGGTTTGAAACCCCGGATAATAAATGCATGTACTGCAGATGATAGACCAAAAGATAAATTTTTGAATCTGGTGATCTCTAAGATCAAAACAGGAGAGTGCAGGTTCTTTCCGACAATGTGTCTCACCAAGGAAGGACCAAGGCCCGAACATACCTATTTCCAACCATGAAGACAAGACATCACATAGCCTTCTGAAAACCACTGGATGGTAAAGTTGGATATGTCATCAATATCTTTTAATCTGGGCGTCATGGAGTCTTAACGGTGATTCCTTCAACGGTTTTACAATATCCAAAAGAACGTTGTAAAAAGTTATTAAAAATTAAAAGAAATATGTATATATATATATATATATATATATATATATATATATTCTATTCTAAAAACTACTGATCGATCTATTTGCCATCAACTAAACCAGAGTTGCGGATAGCTATGTCAGAAAAAATTGCTGATCTTACCCCTGTATCCGACCGAAGGTCGATTTCGGGCTGAAGCTGATTAATCGGCTATCGATTAACTCTAAAAAATTCCGTTCCAGCTTAAAGTGAATGAATGCCTTCTAACGGGTATAATGTTATCGAATGGCATTGTATTAATATATGTCATTATATTTTAATTTTTAGTCTTGATTTAGTTTGACACTTGTCTGTGTTGCCAAATTTTAGTCAGGTTAGGTTAACTTGAGTTCACATTTCCAAGTTAAACAAGTGCTCAAAGCAATCTCTCTTCGGAGTCCAAAAGCAGAGAAATCTTCGAGTTGGGACTTGGGACCCTAGTGACATATTTGCCAAATATACTTCCAAATTAACCTTGTTTGAGGTGCTACATAAGCTAGCCTCTCGCATTACGCTTTTGATCTCGCCTTCTTAAAAGCCCATTCAGGGTGATGACAATGTAATACTAAGTCCGGTTCGAAAATTGATAATAGGCAATGCTTACAGAGGGTAACCTAGAGTCATAATTATTATTTGTTTATCCAAATAAAAGGGGAAACACGCAGCATTTGAAAATTAGATTGACGTATGGGCTTCACCCGAAAGCGTGTCTACGCTCAGCCCTATAGTCTTTCTGCTACTCTCTAACCTTACATAATTACCTCTTCAGTATAGAAGAGTTCATTCTCAGTCAGTTAGTTATAATAAATAACAGTTCTTTAAGAGATTTAATGACGATATTTACATAAAAATGATCCAAGGAATGTCTCTGAAAGTTGGTCTGAAGTCGCCTATAGAAGACATTTTTTTGCAGAAAATTGGCATCTCTAATCCAATTAATTACTTTGAATACCTACTTACGTTAATAATAGACTAAACTATTATTATAACGAATTGTTTATTGGCCGATCAAATTTTAGCCAACCTTTTTAAGTTGGTAACAAAAGATCTGGTTTGGTTTATATAGTAACATATTGAATGCTGTCTGGAAGCTACAATTAGACTGATACTTATTTGATGAGTACTTTCTATTTTGTTTTGGAAAAATCCTTATGATTTTTATATTTCAGATATGCTGTTACATATTAATTTATTTTTAAATATAGATCACATCCTTCTATAATACTATAATTTCTTTAGAATTATAATTTCTTCACATAGCGTCGTTTGTGGTCACCAGGAGTTAATAAACACGTCTCTCACAGATGCTGTGCATCATCACATGCCGAATAATAGTGCAAGTTTTACAAAACAATAAAACTTGTATTATTTAGCAGAGATGATGCA
This sequence comes from Oeneis ivallda, assembly GCA_029955525.1. Classification (NCBI taxonomy): domain Eukaryota; kingdom Metazoa; phylum Arthropoda; class Insecta; order Lepidoptera; family Nymphalidae; genus Oeneis; species Oeneis ivallda. The sequence continues at coordinate 8,427,263 of JARPMR010000014.1, forward strand.
CAGCATCCCAATAAGGCCTCCTGGTGTGAGACTTCTATGAGCAAAGCGCGGCGAGCGCCGCCATGCCTGTGACCACGTGACAAACAACAAACGGAAGTGACTAATGATTGGCTGATAGCTTAACAGGTCCCTCTGATTGGTCGAAGGATTAAAAGGGAAGTACCACGTGATCTCACAGATGCTGTGCATCATCTCTGCTAAATAATACAAGTTTTATTGTTTTGTAAAACTTGCACTATTGCATAAGTTGATAAAAAAATGCTATGCAATAGCTTTACCGCGGCAGTCCCCGAGTGCCACTTAATTTTTTTTATTTATAAAGGGTGTGGTGGCATGGTGGACTATTAATTTGTGGAGCTCGTAGCTACCTACCAGCAATTTCCTGGGCATGTTCCCGGGCGAGGAGCGCGGCGACTTGTTTCTCTGGAACACGCTGGGTGCCATCATGACCGGCGCAGGCACCTTCAACTCTGGAACCAACGCCAAATCAAACTTCAGTGAGATTCACAACCTCTTCTCTTATCTAAATAGTAGACCTGATTGCCCGTGATGCAATGCACACCATATTTGTGTGTCAGAAATGAAATAGAGACAGACAAGATGTTATAAATAAAATAGGAGATATATGTATTGGAAATTTAGTAAATAAAATGTTAGAATCGGAGAAGAACTGGAAATCTGTTGCGGAATTTATAAAAACATGATAAAGGGAAAGGAGGAAGAAGAAAAGAGAAGATAGAAAAGAGCATAAAAAGACTGTAGTGTTGACGTGTTTTAGGCTGCAAGGCGGCCACACGGACAACAGGGAGACAGTAGGGGTTTTAGCCGGTAAGAGTCCGGCACTACCCAAAGCGGGTGTCCATGAGGATTTCCCCCTACTGTATAAAGAAAAAAAATATAATAATAATATAGTAAGTAGTAGTACCTAGTAGTAATATAGACCTGATTGCCCGTGGACCTACAAACATGTCTATAGTGCCAGGGGCAATACAAATCTCCCGTAGTAGGTACTACCAGTGGTCCTACTGGTAGTACCACGGGTAAGTACCCGTAAAAAACACGAAATATTGAAAAATTGTAAATAACCTTCCAAGAAAATATGCTCGATAGTTTTCCTGGATAGTATTGTATTCACTTTGTAGGTGAGTTCTCACAAAATGTGGGGTGCTGGTGGGCATCAGCATCATCAGGTTTGAATAAAAACGCTAACCTTAAATGCCACCTAAAAAGCTAGAGGATTTTCCAGTATGTAATAGGTAAGTACCTGCTATTTTTATGGGTATTTCAACGCCTGCAATATTGTAACCTTGTAAATGAATAGGTATAAGTACTTAAAATATTTACGAATTGAATAGTTTCTAATAACAATTTCGAAAAGCAATTACTTTTTCTCGGTTTTATGTTTTTGCGCATTCCGAAGTAATGGCGGATTTAACTGGGCAGCGAACAATTAGTTTCATAAATAAGAGATTAGTTATGTAGAAATTAAATATCTTGCCTTGAAATGACATTATTAAAAACCTTCGGCAATGGCTTAGCATGATTACCAAATTACCTACTGTTCAGGGCAGCGGCGAACTAGCTTCATCCCTACCAATTACCAACCTTCATCAGGAAATGGCATCGGACGTTTATCGCGTTGTGATCGCGTTACTTACATAATTTGATTATAAAATACCCGAAAGCGTCGTCGAAATTCACGATCTCTATCGCACAATTACCATTGTTATATGAATGGTCATCATTTAGTTAATCTTTAATTAGCAGCAAAAAAGCGTTTAAATATTTTCACAAATTACGGCTGATTAATTAACTATTGAAAGAATTTCACAAACACGATTCTCAGTAATGCAAAATGTAATCAAAGAATAGGTCTCGAGAACAATTAGAACACGCTACTTGCAGGTATTCGGTATCAGATATCCGATAAGGTTGATATGAATTTTTATCACATTCATTAACGTGATTACAAATACGGTTAATTTTCATATCGCTTTAATTTTTGTCATTGTCAACGGAAACGTAGAGAAAAAGTTTGGATATCCCTGCCCATTCCCGCGTGTTCTTTAGTTATATACGACTTGTTCTTCGAGTTTCCTATAAGTACATATTACAGCCGCTACAATAATAATTGCCCTTATATTTGATAAAACTACCTAAATGATAATTATGATAAAAATGCACGTAAAAACAGATTTCTTATTATAATATGAGATATATTTAGTTAAATCAAAGCGATTATCTTTAATCCAAGAAACATTTTCTCCCTTTAGATGTGAGACATTATTTTCTTGCCAATAGAAAAATAAATGCTCTTCTCAAAGTAAGTTATTAGCAAACCAAGAAAAAACAAATTGCCTTAAGCATTCACACATTCATTGGAGTAAAAATATTCTGAAATCAAATGTTTTTTTTTCTTGACGCTTAACTAAACTTAGAAGTTTTCAACCAAGATTTAGTCTATTTTTTGAGTTAATTTTCTCACGCTAAATCTATATATATAAAAGAAAGTGATGTTAGTTACACTATTTATAACTCAAGAACGGATGAACCGATTTGGCTCAAAATTGGTGGGGAGGTAGCTTAGAACCAGGAGACGGACATAGGATACTTTTTATCCCGTTCGACCGCGTTTCCGTCAAGTCAATATAAAACCTGGTATAACAAAAATGCATCTGACATGGAATAAAAAAACGAAAATGACAGTGGAAGAACAAAACGTAGATGAATGACAGCTAAACGTAATTTTGTATTTGGTTAATTATGGTAGAAAATTATGGTAAAAACAATTACAAAAATTATAGTTTAACGTAATTGATAATATCATCAGTAATATGTTTTCTCTTTGAATTATCATTAACAATGCCGCGAGCAAGACGATCAAATGTTTCCTGCTACAAAGCTACGGATTGACGTGATTTATTGGATAGGTATAGTTGAGAACCTGGAGGGTGACAAAGATTTCCCGCGGGATGTTATGAACTAAATCCACGCAGACGAAGTCGCGGGCATCAGCTAGTACATAATATAATTACTTGAATTTACGAAAAATGACAAGAAATTTAATTTTCTTGAATCAATTAATTCTTTTTTTCCATGTGGGCTCGAATAACTGACAGACTTTAAGGGTCTAAAGTGCTCGAATACCGACCCACATACACTGTACACGAAAACGCAGCATGGGTCAGACCCCATCTAGACCCATGGACGCCGATCTCAAGCGAGCTGTTACTTACTAGTCGCTGGATACAATACAATTAGAGGCTTAATCACAAAACTGCCATACCCCCTTCCAAGTTAGCCCGTTACTTAGACTGCACTGTCACTTACCATCGGGCAAAGTTGCAATAAAAGGCTATCTTGTCCTCGAATAATAAAAAAATACGTGTGGCACTCGGGGACTACCGCGGTAAAGCTATTGCATAGCATTCGTCTAGAGTCGCACGCACACAAACACCGTGCCGAAGTCTGCCGAACTGAAACGACGTTAGACGATGCACGGCTTTCAACGCCGCCCCGCTGTGCCGGTCGGAGTGGGGGGTGTTAGGTTTATTTTCGTTACGGAAATTTTTGATTCGGTCGCCGCGCTCAAAGCCCGCGATAAAAGCTATGCAATAGCTTAAAAAAAACAAGCCGCACAAGACAATGTTCTGTGCCAATCCTGGCAAGAGACCTTTGTAAATGTTTAATTCGATTTGTAACAATCACGAAAACCTTAGAAATCATTAGCTATTTTTTTTTTCTTTTTACGGCCCGCGATACCATTACTAACACGTGTTTGTTATTTAACATGAAAAAAAAGGTTGAGTACCACGGGGTTAAAGCGATGACGTATTTTGAAGAGTGCCTACCATAAAGTACTTCGTTGAGCAGCCGGCAGCAGCAGACAAAGAGTCGCGCCAGCAGCAGCAGTCCACGCCACCACGACTCTAGCACCCTCGCAGCATGTAGCGTATCAGTTTCCAGCACTATCACTATCTCCGACACCGACGTCGACATTGAGGCGGTTTGTAAACATTTGTTGTTTAGATCACGTTTGTTTGATTTATTTTGAATGATGTTTTATGGGAGACATATTGTTGAATGGAAGGTTTGTTTTAAAGGTTTATTTTGTTTGCATCATTAACTTTACTATTACTTTTTTCCGATTATGATGATAGCTTAGCAACTATATTCTTTATTTACAAGGATTCCTTTTCATCACCCCGACCGGCACGTTTGGAACCGTTCGTGGAACGTTCACGAAATTAGTTCTCACCATCACCTGTCTTCGTGTGGAAAATTTAGAAGAACTTGTAAGGGTTGCTTAAATAAAATCATCTTGAGTTGGAGTTGAGTTAATCCTAATTTCATCATCATCACCATTATCATCATCTTTACCTCAATCCATCACCAACCCACTACAATCTGGGTACAGGTCTCCCTCTCAGAATGAGAGGGGTTTACCTAGACAATTTTATCTTAATTTTCTAGCAATTAGTTTTTCATCATACCTATTCGAAAAACGAATATTGGCTTCAGAGGATAGCGGGAGCAAAACTTAATTTTAACCCCATGGGACTTTTCATTTCTCTCTTCTGATTGGTCCGCGTTAGTGCTTTAGCATACCAAAGCACTAACGCGGACCAATCAGAAGAGATAATTCAAAAATGTTTGAGAAACTGTTGTCTTCGATAAGTCACGTGATCAAAGTCGATTAGATATATACGCCCATACTTCCAACATAAATATTAATGTTTAATTATTTCGTAAAAATTTATTTGTGTTTTATTTAAACTTTCAATATACGGATTGGTAATTTCTATACTCTATACATAGTAGGTTGATACTCCTAGCTTTTTCTCATAGGTAATGATGAAAAATAGTGTGTGTCATTCGGGGCCAAAATTTTTTGTTCTCGGGCGGCGTATATTGAATTCCTCGCTACGCTCAGGATTCTACTTTAGAATCCCTCGCTGCGCTCGGGAGTCTACTATAGAATCCTTCACTTCGCTCTGAATTCAAAATAACGCCCTCGGGGAACAAAAAATTCCTTTGGCCCCATATAACACAAATAACTATTTCCTCACCGATATAAATGTAGTTAGGTACATTTTTGAGTATATTTTACTACAGAGATCTGAATTAAAAGTAATTATTAAAAAAAAATTGCAAAGGCAAAATCACAAAATGTTTTAGTTTGATATCAGTTTCTATGCAATTCTTAATCGAACTGCACAATCTTACGTGTAAACTGTTAGTTAATCTTTATCATAGTTAGTTACGATTTTTGTAAACTTATCTGAGAATCTGATAAGGAACTGTGTTATCGGGTTTTCACTTTGAAATGATACGAATGTGACAATCTACGTAAAAGTTGGTTTGCCCTAGTATTTAACACAGTTCGCTCGTTGTTTTAACCTACATTTGTTACGTTATTAGTTTTTACAATTTTTCCTACATAGTGAGGAAATCTAATAATTCATAGGTACTATATACTTTATGAAGCAGTGATAGCCGAGTGGTTAGGACAGTGGTCTCCTATTCGGGGGATCGCAGGTTCGATCCCGGGTACGCACCACTGACTTTTCGGAGTCAAGTGCGTTTAAGCAATTAAATATCACTTGCTTCAACGGTGAAAGAAAACATCGTGAGGAAACCTGCACATCTGAGAGTTCTTCATAATGTTCTTGAAGGTGTGTGAAGTCTGCCAATTCGCATTGGGCCAGCGTGGTGGACTATGGCCTATAACCCTTCTCTGAGAGGAGACCTGCGCTCAGTAGTGAGCCGTTGATGGGTTGCTAATGATGATGATATACTTTATATACTAGGTCTTATCCTTTCTTTCTAAATGGAACCTTAGTATCCTATATGTATTCCAAAATATCACGATCACTTTTGAATTTACCTCGTCATAGAAGAATCTTTTATTCGAATAAACTTTAACAAAGGCTTGATATATTTTTTTAATTTATTAATTAGTAAAATCAATAGCGTCTATTATAATATAAAATTTCAGTACAAGGTCTTATTCCATAATAATAAGGGCAAAGTAGATTATTTATGATGTATATTATTATGTTAAGACCTGCCAAAGCATCTCTCGCCCTTTCTTTCCGCTGCTTCATATTATTTCGCGGCAGAGATAGTTTGTGTACATGTTTTCACACATTACCGCACACGGGCGTTCACGCTCTCTGCACAGGTATCTTAGGAAATATCTCGTTGCACAGCAGTCGCTCTACTTTGCTTGATTGGCTCGACTTGAATACAACTAAGTATTTCATTGATTGATACATATTTACTAGTTATAACTTATTTTTTATTTTATTTATTTATTTATTCACCTTTTAAATACATTATATATACATTAATTATGAATGTATGATATTCTTCTATAGGTATGTTTCATCAAATAGCCGATACTGTAGAAAATACTTCCAATCTTTAATTATTTACTTGCTGATGCCCGCGACTTCGTCCGCGTGGATTTAGTTTTTAAAATCCCTCGGGAACCTCTCGATTTTCCCGGATAAAAGTAACCTAGCCACTCTCCGTCCTCAACTATAACGTAGCTCTGATGCGGCGTGACTGAAGGACAAACCAACAAACATTTTCGCAATTATAATATTAGTATGATTGCTGAAAATCTTAGTATTGTGAAGTTTTTTCTATCTTAAATATAGTTTTAGTTTAGTTAGTTAATATGTCTGACCGATCTTAGCTGATTGTAATAAGTACATACTTATTATTAGAATGACACAGTTATGAATATGATGCCTCAGTGGAATGTGCTTTCCAATGAAAGATTTTAGAAATTAAAAGAATACTTTCTTCAGCTTCAAAAGGCAGACTTTATTAAAATGATCCTTTTCACTTTAGTCGAGTGCAACACATAGGTACATGATGCAGAGAATAAAGCCCAAGACAGATACAATGCGTGGCGTAACTGCGACGACGCAGCAGTCCGTCAAAGACATTGCAGCAGCAGGTACGTTCTGCCGCATCGCAATTTGCAATGCGTCGTCACATTGTGGTAGGTTTACCTACGTTTATAATATTCATGTAACTTTGGCTGCATCATTATGAAATTAAGGGTGCAGTACTGGATTTTAAGAGAACACAGAAGGTAGACTTTACCGGAAAGCGGTCCCCGGATTAGTTGTACATATAGAGGGATTGCTCAAGTTTCCATTTGGGATTCTTTATAATTATCTCGCTAAGGATAATCATGGGGTAGAATGGTGAAACATAACTTGCAAGAAGTAGAATAACTTGAGATTGATAACTCAAGTACTTCTTAATGGGAAAGCAAAAGTCACTGTGTCAAATTGACCCTAACTGAAAATAAATGTACAACTTAGTGAAGAGGAATTATTGGATTTAGTGGATATTGTAAGATTTGATTTGTATTGGAAGTAAAAAACATTAGAATTTTTTATAGTTCTAGAGATTAGCAATGGAAGATTGCTATTCTCTAGCAGATTATTATCTATAGCACATCGCACCCGTGCTACACCTTTCCGTTGCCGTCACGCGTTCTATCGTACCAGGGCTTAAAACTAAATAGGTACACACTGCAGACAGTACCAACATTTCGAAACAAGTGCACGGCATTTATAGCGCATGTTGTGTTTTTACTTTTTAATTAGAGACGTGGAAATTTAACACTTCCCTACGATCGCGACCGGTTTGCGAAAACGCTCGTCCTGTTACTCGTACAGACATGATTTAACTATTTTATTTAACACTGAAGCCGACGCGACGTACAGAAAAGGGATGCAAAGATTCTCAGTTGTTTTCCCGTCCATACTAAATTTACGCACAGTTAAGGTGGAAGAGTGGTGGAAGACAAGGGTCTGCCCGCGAAATACAAATATAATTTGGTTTTCCGCAATTTGTAAACTAATACGACAAAGTAGACTTATGGCCTTCTAATTGCGCCAGTGGAATTATCATCTTCACAGGTTTACATAAAAATCTTTACTTGAAAGTGACCAGTTTAAGCAATTAATCAAAATACTGAGTTGGACGTGAGTTACTCACGTAAATTAGTCGATATTTTGATTAATTTCTTAAACTGGACACTTTCAAGTGAAGATTTTTATATAAACCTGTGAAGATGATACTGCCATTGTCGCAATTAGAAAGCCATAAGCTTACTTTGTCGTATTAGTTTACAAATTGCGGGAAACCAAATAAAATTTGAATTTCGCGGGCAGAACCGTGTCTTCCACCTTAACGTAAACTCGAATAGAGCCTCAAATTTCATAGTAATACTCTTTATGAAATCAGTTACAGTGAAATAAATGTCAGTCACATTTTTGCAACGGATATATCAAGTATCAACTCAGTGCATACGCATTTGGTTCCACTCGAGAAATGGTGAAACGTCCTTGTGCAGACGACATTCCTGAGTGACATAAGTTCCACTGGCTTAACATATTCTGTATTCCTGTCTACAATAGTTAGACCTACCTAGTTAGTTAGTACCTAGTTAGGTACTGTAGTATAATATATTATTTTGCAAACTTTCTTTCCATCATGGCAGACCACGTAATGACTAAAATGAGTTTTCAACACAAGTGGCTCGAAAAATGAACTTTTAGTAGTACTAATAAAATTAGTAAAGACGAGTACGGCTTGAAAGTCAGCGAACTAGTGCTTTTTCATTGAATTTTTTAATTTCATAAGTCCAACTGGCACTGAAAAAGTTGACTAACAAACAGTTTACAATCAAGATTACCTAATTTCGTAGAAATATTAAAAGTATACCTACCTAGTACCTAAGTATGACTCGTAAAAGGCGGTTTTTCTTAAAGTAAATAACTATATATATAATAGTTTATTTAGTTATTTCCTAACAAGTGCATTATTTCCTAACAAGTGCATTGAAAGGCGTTTAAATTATTACAATATTGCGTGACGATGATAACCCCACGATTACTTCGTGATGATTGTGAACCCTCATCCGCGGCTCCAACTTATTTAAAGATGATTATACGGGTCTGCCCGCGAAATTCAAATTTAATTTGGTGTTTCGCAATTAGTAAACTAATACGACAAACTAAGCTAATGGCATTCTAATTGCGCCAGTAGAATATCATCTTCACAGGTTTACATATAAATCTTTACTTGAAAGTGACCAGTTTAAGAAATTATACTAGCGGCACGCTATGATGGCCGGTTTGACGTTTGTCCGCTCATGAAGTTCCGTTAATTGATAACGACTTTGAAGGAAATAATTGTATTACGTTATTGACGATAGTGATGTGCAGAGATTCATAAATTTTATCGAATGTAGTTTTAGGTTTAGGACTCAAAATTTATTAATTTATAAATTTTAAACCGGCCATCATAGCGTGCCGCTAGTATAATCAAAATACTGACTAATTTGTAACTCACGGCCCACTCGATATTTTGATTAATTTCTTAAACTGGTCACTTTCAAGTAAATATTTTTATGTAAACCTGTGAAGATGATAATTCTACTGGCGCAATTAGAATGCCATAAGCCTACTTTGTCGTATTAGTTTAAAAAATGGGAAAAAAACAAATTAAATTTGAATTTCGCGGGCAGACTCGTATAATCCACCTTAAGTCAACCCGTTTGTAATAAGTAAAATAACCTACTTCCCGCCCTTGTATCACAATAATATATGAATGCAAACTTTCTTTCCGTCATAGCAAGTCACGTTATCGCTAAAATTATTTTCCAATTACCTACGGTATCCGGTACTTTCGACTTTGACTGATTTCCTGTAGGACTAAGATAAAATACGCGGTAAAATGAAATGAAAACTCGCGGGGAAAAATGTGAATTTTCATGCCTACATTGATTAGATTTTCATGACTAAGAAAATTTACGCTGTAGTTTTGAATAGGTCAAAGGTGTTTCGAAGATGAGCTCTGAACAAAGATAAAAGTTTAAAACTGTATCCCGACTACACAAAAATTGGATGTAAAATCCGTCATAATGATTTTCTTCTTATAAAATGTAGTCTATGCCACCCGACCCAGCATAACGAATCGATTGACACCTTATTCATCAAAATCGGCTCTGTAGTTTATTCTTTAATTTTTTTTATTCTATGACAAGATGCTTGACTGCGATCTCACCTGATGGTAAGTGATGATGCAGTCTAAGATGGTAGCGGGCTAACTTATAAGGGGCATGGCAGTGAACATCCAACCCATAACCCTAATTAGTTTCTACACGCCATCGTGCCGGAACGCTAAATCGCTTGGCGGCACGTTTTTGACGGTAGGGTGGTAACTAGCCACGGCCAAAGCCTCCCACCAGACCAGACCAGAGACAATTCGGAAATTATAAATTCCCAAATTGACCCCGCCGGGAATCGAACCCGAGACCTCCCAGTTATAAGACCACGGCGCTCACCACTGCGCCAGGGAGGTCGTCAAATTCGCTACAGTAGAACATACACATAGGTAATATAACAGACTGCTAAAATCATCATAACCCTTCATTTTACCTTCCCCGTATTCGGTTAAAAACAAAGGTACCAATAATTGTTTTTTCTTTACCCACTCACGTTATTTTGATGCACATTTTTGATTCTCCCAAAATGAAAATACATTTCTAAAGTTAGTTAACGTTTACATGTCCGTAACTTTCTTTGTCATTTTAGTTGAATTTTTTATATTAATTAACTTTCAATTAATGTTTATTTCACTATCACTGGCTACATTTCTTTCATACGATAAAATACGATCGGGGATTTTGTAAAAGTTAAGCACTTCTTTAAAATATCTAAATTCTAACGTAACGAATATTTATTTATATGATTTTATACATATAAACGTTTATTTATATGGTTTTATATATTATTTTTATGTTATTTTTTATAATTATTTTTATCGCCGCGACCGGCGTCTAGGGCCGAGAGCCGATGTCGACTAACGCGCAGCCTCGTATTTATGCAATCACCGATATTACGGTATTATATCGATAAACTGCACATAAAAACTGCTAGAGTGTTAGACGATTACAAAAAACTCCGTAACAGTTGCAGGAAAAAGTTAGATGTGCCAAATGTTTATCTTTATTCACTGATCAATTCCATCAAGTCAATGCTTTGTGAAATTCATTCGTAACGATTTTATTTGTAACGTCTGGAGATATTAATAATATGTATATTTAGCATAAATTAAATAACATTAGTTTAGCATATGTGTTGTTTTCTGCCAATCTGCACTTGGGACTGAGGGTTGAGACTGAGTTGAGAATGAGATGTATGAAATGTCCATATTTATTAATCTACTTCTACATCAGTAACAGGCGTTGACAATCTCGCGCTATCCATAGATACATAATAATTTTTGCAAATAATTACAGGGTAGAGACTAGAGAGGTTCTTGAAAATCAATGTGGTCGCCAAAGTAGTAATTAATTTATATTCCAAACTTTTAAGCTATTGCATAGCTTTTATCGCGGGCTTTGAACTAGGACAAACAGTTTGAGCGCGGCGACCGAATCAAGAAATTCCGTAACGAAAATAAACCTAACACCGTCGTTCAGTAAGCGTTCAACATTTTAGAGGTTCACAAGTTGCTCTGTTTGGCGCAGTGGGCGAGCGGCCGCTTTATTTACCGTATGGTGTATGATGTCGCAGGTTCGAATCTCACTCGCGAAGTAGTGACAGTGCGCTTTTCTTGTTTGTTTGTTTTTTAATTATTTTTTTACATAATTTCTATTATGAAAAAAAAAATATTTCATAAATATTATAATTGCATAAGTTGATAAAAAATGCTATGCAATAGCTTTACCGCGGCAGTCCCCGTATGCCACTTAATTTTTATTTTTTTTATTTTTTATAAGTTTAAATGTTGTGGTAATAGTATGGAGACATCATGCCGAACTGCTACGAAGAACCTTTTTACAGTTACAAAATATTATTTCGTATATAGCTGGTTCAGTTACGAACCCAGATTAAAATTATTCTCGATTCTAGTAACCAGTTACGAAAAGATTGAGAATCTTTTTTAGCTAGGTACGAAAAATAGTAATCAACTTAAATATTACTACGAGTATAAGCGCGCATATTACCAAACTTTAATTAATTTTTACTACTACTATACTAAACTCTCCAAAGAAACATAGCTATATTTATCTACATATACTCGTATGTATATAAAAATCGTGCTTTAGTACATAATACTTTAATGTAAAAATCTAACTCTGGTTAAAACTTGAAAACGGCTTGACCGATTTGAGTAATTTTTAAGGCGCTGTAGTCAGTCACGATCTTCATATCACAAGCCGAATGAAGATCGTCCAATTTAAAATCTATGGGTCATAATATTATGAAAAAAAAAGTAGTTATAATTGATCGTATTTCTGGCCTGATGGCTGTTTCCTAAACACGATGACGCAAACTTTTCTCGATAGAAAAAAATTGCAAAGTTGACTCTGCAAATACATAAACTCCCATCGTTCTCTGTTATGCATACATTTATTTTGGTAAAATTATTTACAATTGTTTTTCATATTTTAATACAACAAATGGCTGTTTTAGATTTTATTTATTGCAACTGTTATAATTTTAATATTATCCATTACAATTTGTCACTTGGCCCTTCTATTCGCAGAAGCGACTTCTTTGTCTCTCCTACTCAATTAGACAGTGATCGCCGAGGCGTGCTGCTAGGTGGACCTGCGTCGCGCTGCGCTCGCTCGGCTATCAAATATTATCGTAAATTGTAATAATTGAAAATTGTTTATGTTTATACTGAAAACTATTATTTTGTATATTTTAGACTTTAGAGAAGTCAAATAGAGTGTACCTAATTATAAGTTTGTATAAATTAATATTGTAAATAATTTATCCATCAAAAAAGTTGTAAATAAGTAGGGACTGAGTAGTAGAGTAGACTAATTTTGAAAATGGGTCCGAAAAAAAGCAAAATCTAAGAATGTACAGTATAAAAAAATCGGCCAAGTGCGAGTCAGGCTTCGCTCTTTTAGGGTTCCGTTAAAAAAATTTAATTAAAATATTTCCATGTACCCATGGAAACATTTTAATTTAATTTTTTTAATTTAATTTATTTTTTATTATTTGTTGTTATAGCGGCAATAGAAATACATAATAATTATGTGAAAATTTCATTTGTCTATCTGTTACGGTTTACGAGATACAGCCCGCTGACAGACGGACGGACGGACGGACAGCGTGCGCTTAGTAATAGGGTCCCGTTGGTAACCTTTGGGTACGGAACCCTAAAAATAACAAAAGCAGATGATGGAAGTTGTAAAGTAAGTAGGTACCTATTTCAATTTTTGTAAAGGATGATTTGTGTAACATGTAATGTAGTGGATCATGAAATATCAATTTCATCATCAAGTAAGGTATCTAATAATGGTGGGATTCATCATGCAAAGTAAGTACATCATATAGGTACATCGTACAGTTTGGCTAATCAAATTGAGGTCAAATTGACGACCTCCCTGGCACAGTGGTGAGCGCTGTTGTCTTATAACTGGGAGGTCTCGGGTTCGATTCCCGGCGGGGTCAATTTGGGAATTTATAATTTCTGAATTGTCTCTGGTCTGGTCTGGTGGGAGGCTTTGGCCGTGGCTAGTTATCACCCTACCGTCAAAGACGTGCCGCCAAGCGATTTAGCGTTCCGGCACGATGGCGTGTAGAAACCAATTAGGGGTATGGGTTGAATGTTCACTGCCATATCCCTTCCAAGTTAGCCCGCTACCATCTTAGACTGCATCGTCACTTACCATCAGGTGAGATCGCAGTCAAGGACTAGCTTGTCTTCGAATAAAAAAAAAAAAAGGTAGGTAGGTGCGGTAGTTATGTACTTTATGGGTATGGGTAGGAGTAGGGGTCGGGGTAGAGGTAGGGGTAGAGGTAGGGGTAGGGGTAGGGGTCGGGGTAGGGGTAGGGGTCGGGGTAGGGGTAGGGGTAGGGGTAGGGGTAGGGGTAGGGGTAGGGGTAGAGGTCGGGGTCGGGGTAGGGGTAGGGGTAGAGGTCGGGGTAGGGGTAGGGGTCAGGGTAGGGGTCGGGGTAGCGGTAGGGGTAGGGGTTGGGGTAGGGGTAGGGGTCGGGGTAGAGGTAGGGGTAGGGGTCGGGGTAGAGGTAGGGGTCGGGGTCGGGGTAGGGGTAGGGGTAGGGTCGGGGTAGGGTAGGGGTAGGAGTAGGGGTAGGGGTAGGGGTCGGGGTAGGGGTAGGGGTAGGGGTAGGGGTAGGGGTAGAGGTCGGGGTAGGGGTAGGGGTAGGGGTCGGGGTAGGGGTAGGGGTCAGGGTAGGGGTCGGGGTCGGGGTAGCGGTAGGGGTAGGGGTTGGGGTAGGGGTAGGGGTCGGGGTAGAGGTAGGGGTCGGGGTAGAGGTAGGGGTAGGGGTTGGGGTTGGGGTAGGGGTAGGGTTGGGGTAGGGTAGGGGTAGGAGTAGGGGTAGGGGTCGGGGAAGAGGTCGGGGTAGAAGTAGGGGTAGGGGTATGGGTATGGGTAGGAGTAGGGGTCGAGGTAGGGGTAGGGGTAGAGGTAGGGGTAGGGGTCGGGGTAGGGGTAGGGGTCGGGGTAGAGGTAGGGGTAGAGGTAGGGGTAGGGGTTGGGGTAGGGGTAGGGGTAGGGGTCGGGGTAGAGGTAGGGGTAGAGGTAGGGGTCGGGGTAGAGGTAGGGGTCGGGGTCGGGGTAGGGGTAGGGGTAGGGGTAGGGGTAGGGGTAGGGTAGGGGTAGAGGTAGGGGTAGGGGTAGGGGTCGGGGTAGAAGTAGGGGTAGGGGTATGGGTATGTAGGAGTAGGGGTCGAGGTAGAGGTAGGGGTAGAGGTAGGGGTCTGCGTAGGGGTTGGGGTAGGGGTAGGGGTCGGGGTAGAGGTAGGGGTAGGGGTTGGGGTAGGGGTAGGGGTCGGGGTAGGGGTCGGGGTAGGGGTAGTGGTAGTAGTAGTATTATCGACCGAGCGAAGCGAAGGTCTTTGAGTCTACTTGAGTGAATTTGCCGTGCTTGTCCGTCCGTCCGTCCGTCCGTCCGTCCGTCTGTCAGAGCCTTATAACTTCTGAATTACTGAACGTAATTACTTCAATTTTAGATATAATATGTAAACCGATGGCCTCCAGCCGAAAATGGCTTAAAAAGTTATAAAAATCTTTATTTCAGGGGGGCTCTCATAGAAGCGAAAGCGACGAAAAAAAAAATTTTTTGCTTTTCATAGGGTTACAGTACGTCATTTTAAAGATAATTTGGAACAGAGTACAAAAGTATTTTTTTTTTTAATTTTTTTCCTAAAATTGACGAAATGGGGGGCTTTCAAAGTGGAGATTATATTTGACCTCACAACGGAATAACCATTGAGAGCTGGGGCTTGAAAGTTTTATAATTTTAGCGTAATATCATGTACTTGAACAACAAATACTAAAATTAAATAAATGTAATAAGGAAACTAAATTATTTAACTTTTAATGAGCAGCAACAACAGAACTTCACAATGATGTCAATAGATGGCGCTCTCATCTCATATAGCAAATGCAGCTTATATGTAACATAATATATTCAATTAAAATTATTATTTAGTCATTTAGCAAACATCAATAAAACTTCACGTTGCAGTTTGTTTTTACATGTTTTCTGATCGTGTCGATAGTTGACGCTGTGTACAAGTAATTTAATTTGAATGTTCCAAAAAACTATACCTAAGTTTGATTGAGGCCTTGAGGATTTCACTATAACAGTTCCCTAACCTTTACGGGCTACATATGTTAAGTTAGTTGACACTTTCTTTCAACTTTGTTATTACAAACCTCTACGGGACAACTAAAGGTGAAAATGACATATGGGATGTTAGGATTGTATTTAGGGGCTACCTACGTAAAGAGACTTCTACAAAGGGGATGATTTAGGTATGGTTGGTGAAAACGGGCATAATAATAATGTCAATTTTGATCGTCATGTATCTATTGAATAAATAAGTAATTATGGGAAACCGTTACCGCGAGGTCTCAGTTCGGGGCGAACCACTAGTTATATGTATACTTAGTGACATATTTAGTTCCTATCACAATCTGTCCTTTTCTGCATATTACTTTTACAAAATAATGTCGATGTTTCACATCTGCCAGGCGTCCCACGACGGCTCACAATTTTTTTGTACCTAAAAGTGCCTAAAATTACAAGTGTAGATCACGATTCGCATGCGAAAGGATCCTTTCGCATCCTTGGTTCCGTAAGGATGCGCACGGATCCTTCCAGATCCTTACGCGTGCGAAAGCGTCTTTGGCAACTAGGGCAATGCATGAAGTGCCAAAAAGTATCGATATATCGAATCGATGAAATTAGTTTCTATCTCAAGTATGTGTGCAAACACAGGTGCACTTTTCCGCCATGTTGGAATTCTTTGATAATGGACGGATTACGTTCAAAATCGATATTTAGGCTTCCCTAGGGTCAAAAAGAAGAAATGGATGCCAAAATTAAAAAAGTCACCGCCATATTGAAATTCTTTGTTATTCGACCGATTTCATTCAAAATCGATATTCAGGCTTCTCTGGGGTCACGAAAGAGGAAATGGATGCGCAAATATAAAAAAGTCACCGCCATATTGAAATTCGTTTTTTATTGGACCGATTACGTTTCAAATCGATATTTAGGCTTCCCTGGGGTCAAGAAAGAGGAAATGGGTGCCAAAATTTAAAAATGTCCCCGCCATATTGAAATTCTTTGTTATTCGACCGATTTCGTTCTAAATCGATATTTAGGCTTCTCTGGGGTCAAGAAAGAGGAAATGGATGCTAAAATATAAAAAAGTCCCCGCCATATTGGAATTATATGTTATTGGACCGATTACGTTCAAAATTGATATTAAGGCTTCTCTGGGGTCAAGAAAGAGAAAAAGGATGCGAAAATTTTACAAAGTCACCGCCATATTGAAATTCTTTGTTATTCGACCGATTTCGTTCAAAATCGAAATTTGGGCTTTCCTGGCGTCGAGAAAGAGGAAATGAATGCCAAAATTTTAAAAAGTCACCGCCATATTGAAATTCTTTGTTACTGAACCGATTTCGTTCCAAATCGATATTTAGGCTTCCCTGGGGTCAAGAAAGAGGAATTGAATGCGAAAATTTTAAAAAGTCACCGCCATATTGAAATTCTTTGTCATTCGAACAATTTTGTTCAAAATCGATGTTTAGGCTTCCCTGGGGTCAAGAAAGAGGAAATGGGTGCCAGAATTTTAAAGAGGGAATGGGTGCCAGACTTTTAAAAAGTCCCCGCCATATTGAAATTCTTTGTTATGGCGGGGACTTTTTAAAATTGTATCACCCATTCCCTCTTTCTTGACCTCAGGCAAGCCTAAATATATATTTTGAACGAAATCGGTCCAGTAACAAAGAATTTCAATATGGCGGTGTTTTTTTAAATTTTGCCACCGATTTCCTCTTTCTTGACCCCAGGGAAGAACAAATATCGATTTGGAACGAAATCGGTCTAGTAACAAAGAATTTCAATATGGCGGTGACTTTTGAAAATTTTGGCACCCATTTTCTCTTTCTGGACCCCAGGGAAGCCTAAATATATATTTTGAACGAAATCGGTCCAGTAAACAAGAATTTCAATATGGCGGTGACTTTTTAAAATTTTGGCACCCATTTACTCTTTCTTGACCCCAGGGAAGCCTAATAATAATAATAATAATAATAATAATAATAATTCCTTTATTTGCAAGATTGCATGTTTACATAATAGGTGTTTCATAATTAACAGATGCCAAGCTACAATCGGCCATACAATGGCATGCAAATGATTTGTACATAATGTCATTAATTAATAGCATGTCAATGAATTAAATTATGATATAAATAATAATTTCAATAAGATTAATCGAATTACCTTGCGATTTAACATTAAAGCATTCTTATCATAAATAAGGCATGTCTAACTCAAATCATTTTTATAAATTCAAATAATCGTTTACGGAATAAAAACATTTATCCAGGAGCCACGTATACAAACGGGTTTTAAATGGTATTAGTGACCTAATATCTTTTAATTCAGCTGGTAGTTTATTATAGATTTTGACACACATTGCATCACAACTTTTTTTGTAGTGGCTGCTCTTTGGGGGGTGTTTTGTAACTAGGCGGTCTAGATTTCTGCACCTTCTCGGATACACTTCAGATACTTTTGTGAATAGGTTTTGGTGACCTTTAACGAACACGCATATCTCAAAGATGTACAGACAAGGAAGTGGTAGAACACGCAAACGTTTAAAATGCGGTTGACAAGAATCTCTATAAGATGATCCTGTCATTGCACGTATGCATTTTTTTTGTGCTATAAAAACTCGATTTAGGTCGACTGAATTTCCCCATAAGATTAGTCCATAGCGCAGAACTGACGAAATGTAACTGTGGTAGGCTGCTAGAACTGTTTGAGGTAACGCTATTTTACGCAATCTATATAAAACGTATACGTAACGGTTTATTTTTTGACATACTATGTTAATATGATCTTTCCAGTTTAAGGTTTGGTCAAGATGTAAGCCTAAGAACTTAATGTGTTGAGACTCTTCAATTTGCGTACCATTGTGGTTTATATTAAGTTTTGGCTGGCATTTTCTGCTACTGATGCAAAATTGAATGTATGAAGTTTTACTAAGATTAATTTGCAAATTATTATACTCTAGCCATGTCACTATTCTACAAATTTCATTATTGATATCAGTCTCATATTGGGTAATTGTGTCATAGTTATTTGTTGTCATTATTACTGAAATGTCGTCTGCAAATAAGAAACATTCATTTTTTACTACGGTAGGCAGGTCATTAATATATATTAAAAACAAATAAGGTCCCAGAATACTTCCTTGGGGGACACCGCACTGGTTATATATGTAGTCGGATTTATATGTAGCCTGTGTAGCAGTATCATCGACTGCATTTATTTCGACACATTGTTTTCTATTATTTAGATATGACTTTAACCAATCCAGAGCTGGGCCTCTTATGCCATTTTTTTCTAATTTGTGCAGCAGTATAGTATGTGATACAAAGTCAAAGGCTTTTGTCATATCGAAAAAAATTACAGATGTAGGTTTCCTTGAATCTATGTTCTCGTATATTTTGCGTAAAAGTTTAAAAGCCGCTAAAGTTGTAGATTTATTCTTTTGAAAGCCGAATTGTTCCATTCTTATAATATCGTGCTTTGAGAAGAAATTTACAATTTGACCATACATAGCTTTTTCAAAGATTTTAGAAATTATAGGGATTAATGTAATAGGGCGATAATTATTTAAGTTTTTTCTATCACCCTTCTTGTGTAATGGCTTGACTATAGATATTTTAAGGTCATCTGGAAACTGTCCATGTTCAAATGAAAGGTTTATTAAGTAAGTTAAAACCGGTAACAATACGTTTTTGCAGGCTTTAATTACTTTTGTGGTTATTTCATCATATCCTGACGATTTTGTATTGCGCAGCGATGAAATTATTTTTGATACTTCATTTTTTACCAGGGGTTTAAGAAACAGGCTATCTCCAGATTTATTTTGATTTATGTTATTTTCTAAATTATTATCCCTTTCAATTAATTTGGGTTTATTTGACGTAATATTTACCAGGAAATTATTATATTCATTAGCGATTATCAAAGGATTTGTAACTTCGGTATTATTTATCATTATTGCGTCCATTGAGTTACTGCTACAAGTTTTTGTTTCGCTTTTTATGATTTTCCAGGAAGCTCGGCACATATTATCACTATTTCGTATATAATTGGTATTGGTTAATTTCTGTGATGCTATGATACAATTTTTTAATATTTTTGCATATTTATAATATTTTGTCCTTGTATCACTATTTGTGCTTTTTTCTTTGTAAACTAGATGCTTTAGAGTTCTTTTGGTTTTACAGCTAATTCGGAGACCTGTGGTTATCCATTTTGGCCTTTCTGAATTTTTAGAGATTTTTATTCTCACTTCCGGAAAGCACAGCTTATACAATAGTGTGAGCATGTTGTGAAAAATAGTGAACGATTTATTTAAGTCATGCTCTTCAAATACCTCACTAAAAGATAAACTAGATAGGTAGTTTTTAAAGATGTTTATATTGTGGTTGCTGTAATTACGCTTGTATTGATATTTCGGTTGATTTTTGTTTTGTTTATTTTCAGTTTCAAAGCTTAACATCTGGGCTGTGTTATGATCAGATATATCATAATTATGTATTGTGCCTTTAGCTGCACTGATATTGCTTATGATGTGGTCAATACACGTGTGATTTCTGGTAGGTTCGTTTATATGAAGCCTGAGATTGTAATTTTGTATTAAATCTAATAGTTGCTGCGAGTGTTTGTTACTATTTAAGGTATTTATGTTTAAATCACCTGCAATAACTATTTTTTTATTTTTCGCACAGAGTTTCTTTAATATAGTTTCAATTTTGTTAAAGAATATATTTACGTCTGATTTTGGTATTCGATAAACACAGATAACAATTAGGTTTTGGTTTAGTAGTTCTATCCCGCAACATTCAAAGTTTTCTGCTTCACTAATATCGTCTAGGTAATCTATCTTCTTAAAGTTAAGTCCAGTCGTTAATATGCAAACGCCACCCCTTTTAATTTTCCTTGAGTAGTGTGAGGCTAACCGAAATCCGTTTATTTTAATGTTATTTTCCTGACCTTTTTGTATAAACGTTTCCGTAAAACATAATATATCTATTTTATTTGATAGACTTAAGTCATCTATCATGATTTCTAGTAAATCTTTTTTTGCCAAGATACCGGCAACATTTTGGTGAAGAAGTCTGAATATAGATTTTTTTTCGTTATTATTCGCTAATTCAAGGAGGTCACGTTTGCTCAGAGCACCTGCAATATATAGCACCTGCACCTAAATATCGATTTTGAACGAAATCGGTCCAGTAAACAAGAATTTCAATATGGCGGTGACTTTTTAAAATTTTGGCACCCATTTACTCTTTCTTGACCCCAGGGAAGCCTAAATATCGATTTTGAACGAAATCGGTCCAGTAACAAAGAATTTTAATATGGCGGTGACTTTTTAAAATTTTCGCATCTATTTCCTCTCTCTTGACCCCAGGGAAGCCCAAATTTCGATTTCGAACGAAATCGGTCGAATAACAAAGAATTTCAATATGGCGGTGACTTTTTAAAATTTTGGCATCCATTCCCTCTTTCTTGACCCGAGAGAAGCCTAAATATCGAATTTGAACGAAATCGGTCCAATAACAAAGAATTTCAAAATGGCGGTGACTTTTTAAAATTTTGGCACCCATTTCCTCTTTCTTGACCCCAGAGAAGCCTAAATATCGAATTTGAACGAAATCGGTCCAATAACAAAGAATTTCAATATGGCGGTGTTTTTTTAAATTTTGCCACCGATTTCCTCTTTCTTGACCCCATTAAGTACAGTATACATTAATACCTATTAAGTACATACATATTAGGTACATACAGTACCTATTAAGTTTACATAAATAACCAGTTTTGTCAGTCGGGAGTTGTTTCCCGCCAGAGTTGCTTCGCGCCATTTCTGCGCTTCGCACGGGGCGCCCCGCGTTGGGCGGGACTACGACTCCGCTCCTTCCCCTGCTTTTCACCCCCTCAAATACCTAAACTTTGTCTGCCTCCTCGCCTTAACAGATTTCCAAAAACAAGGAGGTTCTTTTTTGTTTTGTTCGCTCTTATATTTTGTTCGTTATACAAGGGTGGTTTAAACTTTAAATATAAAAAAATCGGCCAAGTGCGAGTCGGGCCTCGCTCTTTTAGGATTCCGTTCATATGACCAAATGACTTTTCTAGTCTAACTAGATATTTAAATATCTTATTTCTTAGATAGTACTAAATTAGCATATGGGGAAAAATGCTCGTTTGTTTTGGCCACAATTATTTATAAACCGCATCATAAATCGGTGTTTTCAGTATTTGTTTTTTAAATACACTATACCTATACATATACAGAAATTTCAAATTCCTAAGTAGTTTAGTTTTTGAGATAAAATCCGTAACAAAAGTGGTCTAAACCCGAAAGCTTTGACGGCCCCCCATTTCTTCATTTTTGTAGCTTAAAAATAATAAAAAATATATTTGAACTCTACTCAATGAGTTCTAGACAATGACACCCCACATGCCAGGGTAAAACAATAAAATTTTATTTAGAGAATTTTTTATTTTTTATTTAATTTATTTTAATTTAATTTTTAATTTAATTATTTAATTTAATTTAATTATTTAAATTTATTATTTGTTATAGAAATCGGCAATATTACGATTACGATTTACGAGATACAGCCCGCTGAAAGACGGACGGAAAAACGGACAGACAGACATGAGACAGCGGAGGCTTAGTAATAGGGTCCCGTTGGCACTCTTTGGGTACGGAACCCTAAAACAGCGAAAAATCGAAAGAATCAAAATTTATAATTTTGTACCTATAGGAATCACCACTTCGGATTATTTATTAATTGATGTAGTAGATAAGCTATTAGATTTTAAATAATAATAAATAATTACTGTTCCGTTTGG
Organism: Oeneis ivallda; assembly: GCA_029955525.1. Taxonomy (NCBI): domain Eukaryota; kingdom Metazoa; phylum Arthropoda; class Insecta; order Lepidoptera; family Nymphalidae; genus Oeneis; species Oeneis ivallda. Next base: position 8,449,747 of record JARPMR010000014.1, read on the forward strand.
TACGCCACCAGGCCACCACCGGTCGCCGGTGCGCAGGTTTTTGCAATAGCCTGTATTGCAAACTCCAATGCCATTTGAGAAATTATATTAAACTAAGTGGACCGAGAATACACGTTCACTTATTCGAATTATCGACATTGAGTGTTTAATTGATACTTAGATGAATAGAAATTGCAATCTTTGGGCGGAGTGAACCGTAAACTTGTCAGTGTGCAGTGATTGGATATAAACAAGTTTCATTTGCGTCTTACAGTTACGTTATCTTTATTCTTCCCTAAAATTCAAAAGAATTAATATAAACGGAAATCTGATCCTTGTTAGAAAATCTGAGTAAAGTAAAGTGGGCGAAAGATAACGTTAATCTATAATATTATAAATGCGAGTGTGTTTGTTGGTTTGTCCTTCAATCACGTCGCAACAAAGCTACGGATCGACGTGATTTTCTGCATGGGTATAGTTGAGGACCGGGAGAGTGACATAGGCTACTTTTATCCCGGAAAATCAAAGAGTTCCCGAGCGATTTTAAATACTAAATCTACGCGGACGAAGTCGCGGGCATCAGCTAGTCTAATTATAATTTAACCCGAAGCTTTTTGGTCAAGTAACTAAGGTTTGATCAAGTAACTAAAGGCAGTAGACAGCTAAGAGTGACAAAGATAGAATACGATAAATCTGCGTGCCTGAGAGCTGTGAGAGTTCTCCACAAATGTTCTGAAATATATGTGAAGTAAGTATCCCAATTTGAACAAGACTTGTTCAGTCCGTAGTAGACTATAGCCTAAACATTCGAGTAGAGTCTTATGTCCAGCTGAGGGCGAAAAAAAGTATCTGTCCGTCTACATATATCGAGTCTCGCTACCTACATGCTTAGCCATGAAAAGGTAACAGACAGACAGACAGATTTTTATATTTACAACTAACTGATGCCCGTGACTTCATCCGCGTAAATTTAGTTTTAAAACCCCTCGTTAAATCTTTGATTTTACGGGAGAAAAAGTAGCCTATGTCACTCTCCAGGTCCTCACCTATACCCATGCAAAAATCACGACGATCCGTAGCTTTGTTGCGGCGTGATTGAAGGACAAACCAACAAACACATTTGCATTTATAATATTAAGTATGATTTTAGCATAGATAATGTCCAGAGGTGCCATATTAGAAGAATATTTGTGTAGTACAAAAACTGTGATAACTTCACCGTTTTTGTGCTGCAAAAGTACTCAGAATGATGCGATCCAAGTGAAATGATGAGATTACTTAAAAGAGCACTGTGCTAGGTACAAAGGAACAATAAAAGAGTTTTCAGTTTAGTGCGATCGATTGCGGGTGCGGCGGGCGCCGTGCCATCGACCTCGAGTTACGCAACTGCAGTAATTCGCAGTTGTTTATTCGGCAGTTCTTTGTGAAATTCATTGCATTGGCAAATATGCAAGTTTCTTTCCCAACGCAAAGAATTTTAAAAAGCGATGCCCACTCTACCTCGCTGCTCTGCATGATGTTATTGGAGCTTCCTCTCATTGTGGAAAATATTCTATTCTTACGAGTTGCATGGGATAAATCGGCTTGGCATCCAGCTCCCACAAGATAGTATAAAAAACTTATTACAATGTAAATAGTTACATAATAATGTTATTAATGATTATTTTGAAAAGAGCAACTGCTGAGTTTCTTGCCAGCTTAAGCAGAATCCGCTTTCTGAACCGGTGGTACAGTCATGACGTGTCATAAGAGCCACAGGTTGGCATACGTGAAATAAATAATTTTGAATTTTGAAAATGGGCTTAAAAAACAACCCAATTCTGTGTCAAAACTCGGTTCGCTGGCGTATGACAGTTGATCAGTAAAAAACTTTATTTATAGGTATTATTTATTTACTGTCGTACAAGTCCCAGTGGGCCTACGGGTAAACGGGTAAATAAAGTAAGCCGTAGATGTATCACGCTAGAGATTACAATTTGATCATCTACTGTTTCATATCCAGCCATTATGAAAACCCTAATGATTTACTTGACAGAGCTCATTAAACTTTATTTATTTCTCAATACTTACTTTGATTAGGTCACTTTCTAAAATTGTTTTCTTTTTCCTGGTGTTATCTGCAAAAAAGAAATCAATCATTAATGAATATTACCAAATAAATTTATGCTTTCCTGTGGACAACATCGAAGGCGCGGCTTTTACGTAAAATGGTAATTCCATTTCCGGAATCCATTATATTTGCTCAACATATTTTTATGGTCGACAAGAAGACCAGTTACACAGCAAAAAAATAGTTTAAAAATTGGTTGTCTGTAAAGTCGGTTTACGGACGATAGGTGATAACGTCATAAAGAAACATTGATGAAGCGAGCTGCTAGAACTAGCTCGCGACACATACGTTAACCACAGCGCGCACGCGATGACTGGCGGGCGGTGGCGGACGCTCTAGCCAACGCTTGGGCCGATCGTGCCTCTCTATCGCTTGTTCCGCGCTCTCGCTTGCACGCGCAGGTTCAGGTGGAACGTGCAGCCGGTGTTCATCGATTAATAAGACGTTATCACGTCAAAAACTGTAACAAGACTACGGGACATTGGACATTGGATATAATATTATCATAACATCCGTCATATTTATTTTGTTAGTGAATGTAACTTACGTCACCCGGACACCATAACAAAGAATCGATTGACACCTCATTCGTCAAAATTGTCTCAGTGGTTAAGGTGCCACGGTGGAACATTCGTAATTAGTCACATACGAAATTTTTTCGACGATAGATAAGTACACAGAACACATTATATCAGCTATACTAATATTATAAAGAGGAAAGATTTTTTAAATTTTGTTATACCGAATAGGCTCTGCAACTACTGGACCGATTTAAACCATTTTTTCACCAATAGAAAGCTAAGTTATCAGGAAGTAACATATGATATAATTTATTTTCAAAAAATTAGAGATCCTTAAGAAAATTGCGATAATGTAACCCAAAGTAGCAAAATTTTGCCTATAAAATGAATTATTTGGCGTGTGCTGAGAAAACATGATTAAAGTACTCATTATTCTCTACAAAAAACTCCCCCCGAGAGAATATGTCTAACTATCATATTTAAGTCACAATGGCAGCTTTTGTGTTCTAAAATTTAATTAGATCGCCTTTGTTATCGTAAGTATTAATTCTTCCTTACTAAGACATTATAAATGCGAAATGCGTTTGTTTGTTGGTTTGTACGTCAATCACACTGCAACAAAACTACGGATTGACGTGATTTTTTGGACAGGTATAGTTGAGAACCTGGTGGGTGACATAGGCATCCCGAAAAATTATAGAGTTCCCGCTGGACTTTAAAAACTAAATCGGGCATCAGCTATTCTATTATAAGTTAGGCCAATAGTCTGAATTAAACAGATTTTATTATTACATATTATTATTTTATTAGTGCCTATTAAAATGGACTTCCGGAGTTATGTAGATTATTATTTAGTTGCGCCAGACTGATTTACTGTTATTTACTTAACGACTTCAGGTAGTCACGATCGAAATCCAAAGATCGATTGTGACATTAGAACAGCTCGTGCATAAAGGTTTGGTTTTTCGCACATCTTGAGTCACGACAGAATAATGTAGCTATCTGAGGCTGAGATCTATAGATCGTACTCTGGTTCGGCTCAAGACTCGAGAGGGAGTTAAAATGAGACACAAATATGTTCCGACATAAATCTGTCTCGTTTAAACTCAGTCTTGAGTCTGAGCTGAGTGAGAGTGCCATCTATAGACCTTACCCTGAGACTCAATCATTGTGAAAGTACAAAAATTATTGCATCGTCTGAATTATAGCGGCACGCACTTTTTGAATTTTCGGAGTTATGTGCGTTTAAGCAATTAAATATTACATGCTTTCACGGTGAAGATAATCTATGACTGTGAGGAAACCTGCACACCTGAGAGTCCTCCATAATATTCGAAAGGTGTAAGAAGTCTGCCAATTCGCATTGGGCCAGCCAGCGCGGTGGACCGCCTATAAATAATGGTTGTCGATGGGTTGCTGATGATGATGAATAGCTTAAGATCAATTTGGTACCTTTTGGATGTGTGATACGTAATTTGAAACGTTTTTATTTCAGAATAATACGCACAAAGCATGGAAAGGAAGGAAAGGAAAGAAAAGGAAGCAGAAAGGATAAAACAACTTGGAAGGCCGCTCTTCACGAAGAATTTGCATGGCCTACAAGATTCTTGGAACTAAGAAGGTTATTGTATGCTTAGTTTGCCGTTACTAACGCGATAGTGGTTTCAGTATGGAGTTTTCAGATACAACACCTATATTATAGATACAACTATAACTACATAATGTTATAATATTATTATAACACTAGCTGATGCCCGCGACTTTGTCCGCGTGGATTTAGTTTTTAAAGTCCCTCGGGAACTCCTTGATTTTCCGGGATAAAAAGTAGCCTAGATGTTGACCCGAGTAATAAGCTACCACGGTATAAAATTTTGTAGAAATCTGTGCGGTAGTTTTTATGTGAAAGACAAACAAACAGACAGACAAACAGACAAAAAAAAATTTAGCTTCTGTTTTGATATCTGTATCTTGAACACAATTAGAAGCAAAAACCCTTTTTTGAATCTATTTCATGTACAGAATTGGTTTCGTTTCTGTTTTATTATATGTATAGATTATAGAAAACACTTCTGCAGCGTGCGTATTTCGAATGCCATTCGTAACGTTATATTTTGCACCCTTGCAACTAGATTACGTATTACATATCTAATATGATTTCAGACGTAATCCGAATCGAATTTATTTCGATATACTTACCCTAATCGATTTGATCGAGTATCCTAATCGAGTTTGTTTACAATTCAGCTCGCGTGATTATTACGTGAGCAATAGTCGATATTATTCATTACAATAACATTATTTCGTGTGCATTTTTATTCACAGGAAATCCTTTGACGGTCTCTTCATCCATTGTTGTTAGTATGGAAAATTTTAAAGATCCCTACGCTCCCTACTGGATTACGAATCTAAGTAGGTGCCTATTTATGGATTATAGAATAGAATAGATCAAGAGAAAATATTTTTTATTATTCAAATTAGCCTTTACAATGTTATTTTTAACCGACTTCAAAAAAGGAGGAGGTTCTCAATTCGTCGGAATCTTTTTTTTAAAAATATAAGTACGAGTAATATGTTCATAGATTACTCGAAGACGCCTGAACCGATTTGGAAAAATTCGTTTTTTGTTTGAAAGGGTATTACTTCCCAGGTGGTCCGTTTAAATTTTATCGAAATCGGTTGAGCGGTATAAAAAAAAAAAGAAGTTATATACTTTGAAGTCGGTTTTTAAAAATATTTTTTATATAAAATTAAGCAATGCTTTGCATGAATGAGAGTTCTCCGTAATGCTCTTAAAGGCGTGTGTGAAGTCTGTCAATCCACACTTGGCCAGCGTGGTGGTCGGTGGACTATGGCCTAAATACTTCCCATTCAAGAGGCGACCTTTATATCCCAGATAGTGGGCCAGCGATGGGATATGAAAATGACTATGATGATGAGTTATTTATTTTGATTCAAGTCATGTTTTAAATGAGTATTTGAATATTAGTATTCAATTCGAAGCCTTAACATGGGTAGACATTTCTGTAGTGGTGACTGGTGTCGTGTGGTGCAGGTTGTTACGTTCCCTCAATATATGGTTGAGCGAAGCAACGGCTGGATCATGCGTCATGCTCGTGAACGGGTGCCACCGGTGGAAATGGGGCTACTTTCTGTCTGCCCGTCTTAACATGTATTGAATTGTAATTTGCATATTTTGGTACTTCTTCCCCTCATTGTGGAAACACTGCATACATAGCCTAGTTCCTATTGTAAACTTGTTTTGATGAGAGCAACCGCCGAGTTTCTTGCTGGTTCTTCTCGGCAGGATTCAGGAAGGGCATTCCGAACCAGTAGTAGACTCACCGACGATTCAAAAGCACTTGTTAAAGTTAATTTGAATAAAAAATAATTCTATTCTATAATATTCTGATTTCTTTATTAGTTTATCTGTAGTCAGAACCGACTACAGCTTTGTTGGTTTCCACTGAATCAATTCCAATTTTGAAAGAATCTTCCTTCCCAAAAATTATCTACCAAAACTAACCTACCTCAAATTCGCATCTATGCATCTGAAATATTCAAAACACCGTTTATAATCCGTATTTCCGTCATTCATTAGATACTCTATTAGTGAATGTTTGTTTTAACTGAATAAACTTCCTGATTTTCTTTTGGACTCTTTGATCATTATCTATTTTAGTATACCGTAATTACTTGTTAGTATCTTCAACCTCTGCTCAAGACGGCTCAAGGCAATAAACAAAGGTTAAAGTTAAACGTTTATTGAATCAGGTATTAACTAACCGATGTGACCGTATAATTTACATCGAGATTCAAAGAAATTCTTGTATCCTCGATTTCAACAATGACTACCATTGCAGTAAGTATATTAGTTCCTTTGTTTATATTTAAATCTACGTTGTGAACTAGATTATTTCAACACAAAAAAGCGGTGCGCTACTTTTTAAGCCATTAGAAACACCTAAACTGCTTTATGAATGCTTAGTGGTCAACGTTAAGTATCTACGGTTTACTAGTTACCTGCTCATTTATTCACTAGTTCAACAACCCTGACTCAAAGTAATTATGGTAAACAAGACCGAGTTAGTTTACGTTTTTTTTTTGTGTGCGCAAAGAATTTTCTATTCTATTCTATAGGTTGGTAATTATAATACTACACACATCAAAAGTGTCTAGGGATCAAGCATTTTTATGCGGATTTCTTGAGATTGAGATGTGGCTTTGTAATAAATTTATGATTTTATAAATTTATATGGATCCTTTTTGGTGCATTTCATAATTTCATAATCAGCGATTAAAATCCTGCCAGGAAGTCCATCCTTATAGTGGTGGAACCATCATGGTATGGGCGGGTATTTGGATCGGCGGAAGAACTGAGTTGATTTGGATCAGAGGCAACCTCAACGCTCAAATTTATGCTGAGACGATTGTATCAGACGTCATCGTTCCTCTACAAGTGCAAATCGGTCCCTTATTTCAGTTAATGCATGATAATGCACGACCGCACACCGCAAGAGTTGTAAGACAGACTCTCGCCGCAGCTAACATCAATGTCCTGCCCTGGCCTGCTCAGTCGCCAGACTTGAACCCGATTGAGCATGCATGGGATATGCTACAGAGAAGAGCTCTGCCGAATATGGAGGGTATCCAGTGGCAAGAAGACCTTTTTTTGTTGTTGCAACGAACATGGGCGGCCATTCCACAGCGTGATTTGGATGAACTCATTTTGAGTATGCCAAACCGATGTTCTTGTGTTGTTAGTGTTCGCAGTAGAAACACGGATTATTAATTGTTTAAGTTACCCAATAAAATTTTAAAGAAAACTGTTATTTCAGTCTTTTTTTCGAACTTTAATGTTAGTGGTTCAAATGTCAAAAATCCCTTTATTAGGAAAATGGCAAATTTCTTTATTAATGCAAAGGTGACTTGGTTTATCGTTACTGTGACAAACGAAAACACTTTATTTGATGAATCCTTAAAGAAAATTTTAATTAATATCAATCAGGAGAAAAGTTATTGCAAAAATATATGTTGATCCCTAGACACTTTTGATGTGTGTAGTATAATATTTTGGTTTATTCAACAGTGATTGGACCCCTAAATTGCTATCTTTGTATAAATTCTTTGCTCATGATTTCAAAATTCTATTTAATATTATCAACATGATCTTTGATGCCTGTTTTCACAATACTAATATCATCACCTATAAAAGAGTTTCTTAGCATAGCTCACAAATGCTTACCCTTAAAATGAGCCTATTTCACCTTATGTGTTTTCTAAAGGTTGGTGAAAACGATATTGTGACCTATTTTGGGATCTTTTGTGAAAATGGGGTCTAACCCCTTATATTTTTCTATCTATTACTACTAACTATTTTTTATTTTTCTTTAATGGTTATATCATTGCGATGACAAGAGTTTATTATGATGTTAAAATTAATGTTTAGCTTTGAGTAATTCGTTGAGCAGAATTGTATGATTAGTAGAAATGTACCTACGACTCTTATCACAAAAATCGGTAATACGGAATAAAATTTTTGCACTTTCATTAAATAAGTCGGTCGCGATGACCACGGCTCTCGTGTATAGTTTAATGGATATGTAGGTGTAATCAGGGCTACCACTATCGCGAATTTTCGTTCCACTTGGTTCAATTTTTTTTATAAATGATCATACTTGATGGAAAGGAACGATGTGGCCTATTAGGAACTAGAAGATGCCTATTCATCTTGTTTTAAAGATACCCAGGTTGTAAGTGTCGGGAAACATAGATCTCGGAAGATTATTCGAGACGCTATGTAGCCATGGGAATGAGAAATGAAGACTTGAAGCGCTTCGACCTTCGTGCGCAGAAAAAATTCATCTTAGACTACATCACGTCTGGTAAAATTGGAATAAGTCATCATAAGCAAGATTAGAGGTGCGATTATCGAAAGTTATTCCATTGATCGTAATCGTATTCGATGACATTAGCGTCAAAGTAAAATAAACCATAACAGCATTGAATTAGAGCTCAATTTCGTGGATGCATTCTTATACGTTTACCTACGTATGTATGATACACTCCATATTAAAATCGGTTGTACTGAATTTGGCACATTATATCAATACAATCAAGGATTATTTTACTTTGACGCTAATGTCATCGAATACAAATACGATCAATGGAATAAACTTTAGACAGTTGGTACCCTGGTTACAGAGTGGGATGGAAGTTATTCCATTCAGTTTATTTAATCTAATTAAGTATGTATAATGTATGCCGTCTTTCAGGTAGACAGTTCTACTATAACCCAAGAAATAAGATAAGGATAATAATTCGGCTTCTATTCAAGTTTGTATTCTGTTTTTTTCTAATTTTATTACACAGAATAAGACAAGATGGCTGCATAGTTTCTTTATTTTCTTATCCTAGACAGCCCTATTATCTACTACCTGAATATTTACGGTCGGAAGAACAGCACTACCGGATACAGATCGCTCTGATTCACGTTTTATATCTTGCAACTCATTCACAACTTGCACTTATTCCGTCCCACTCACGTCCCACAAGTGGGCACAGCTGGTCTCCCCCTAGAATGAGGTTTTATATGGGCTTAGGTTTTATATTTTGCATGGGTATAGTTGAGGACCTAGAGAGTGAAAATTTTTATCGCAGAAAAACAAAGGGTTCCTGCGAGATGTTTAAAACCTATAGTTCCATGCAGACGAAATCACGGACAAAAGGTGGTAAGTAATATACGAGTAAGTAAGCAAAATGTTAACGAGCTAGATTTCGTAACAAACTACGAATTATTTTGTTTGAATATTTATTATAAGAAAATATGTATTTCCGTATTTCGTTATATGATTGGAAGAAAAGTTTTTTAGGTATACCTAACTACTAACAAGTATATATTATTTCTAACTAGCATTTGCTCGGTGCGCGAGCTGCTAAAGCAGCTCGCGGGAAGTGTTATTGCTACAAGTAGGGCGCGTGGGTGCGCGGCCCGCTAAAGCGGACCGCGATTGTTCGGCTTTATTTATTTCGCTCGGTGCGCGAGCTGCTAAAGCAGCTCGCGGGAAGTGTTATTACTACAGCGGTTATTACAGCCCGCTAAAGCGGACCGCGATTTTTTTACTCATCAAGTAGACCTTCGGATTCTGGTCATCTTTTGCCAAAAAATTTGTTCGAGCACACCCCACCTATCTGCAATAACCTGGCCGTGCTCCTCATTCACAAAAGAAAAAAAAAAGAAAAAAAAGAAAAAAAGCAAATGTAAAATGAAAAAAAAGAAAAAGAAAAAAAGCCCTATGAACCTATCAAAATCAATGTCTTGCATAGTTCCCAACTTCTAGTCCCTTCAATATTCCCCATATACATTTTGTATGAAAAAAAAAAAATCCGCCATCTTGAATTTTTTTCCTACTCACCAGGTAGACCTCCGGGTTTTGATCATCTTTTGTCGAGAAACCGCTCCTCCATCTTTTATAGTTTCCGAGAGAGAGACGGACAAAATTTGCCGCCATTTTTTTTCCGCCATTTTGGAATTTTTTTTCAACTCACTGGCAACTGCTCGAGGTTTCGAATGACATTTGGTCGAGCACCCTCCACCTATCTTCTATACCCTGGCCGTGCCCCTCGCCCGTCTCCGAACTCCTCACTCATCAGCTCTCGCCACCTTTCTCCGAGTCACATTCTTTGAGCTCTATACGACACCATGGGTGAAAAAAATTTTTTTCATACAAAATTTTACAGGGGGCGGTCGGAAATTTGAGACGTCACAGCTCGGCCGCCATCTTGTTTTTTTAATTTTTTTCACTTTTTCTGTTAATCGTTTACTAATTTCTACAATAATCCAAAATTTCAAAGAAATCGGTTGGAAAACAAAAGAGTTGCAAGATTCACGTCGGCCGCCATCTTGTTTTTCCGAAATGTCATAATTTTTCCCCACTCGAATCCCCCACCCGAACATATCTCCCGAACATCATTATATCGATTTCCGTCTCTTTCTAGGAGAACAATTATGTCAATGAGTGTGTCAGTCAGTCAGTGGTAATCGAGCTATATATATTATAATAACTAGCGTTTGCTCGGTGCGCGAGCTGCTAAAGCAGCTCGCGGGAAGTGTTTTACTAAAAGTAAGGCGCTTGGGTGCGCGGCCCGCTAAAGCGGACCGCGATTGTTCGGCTTTATTTATTTCGCTCGGTGCGCGAGCTGCTAAAGCAGCTCGCGGGAAGTGTTATTGCTACAAGTAGGGCGCGTGGGTGCGCGGCCCGCTAAAGCGGACCGCGATTGTTCGGCTTTATTTATTTCGCTCGGTGCGCGAGCTGCTAAAGCAGCTCGCGGGAAGTGTTATTGCTACAAGTAGGGCGCGTGGGTGCGCGGCCCGCTAAAGCGGACCGCGATTGTTCGGCTTTATTTATTTCGCTCGGTGCGCGAGCTGCTAAAGCAGCTCGCGGGAAGTGTTGTTGCCACAAGTAGGGCGCGTGGGTGCGCGGCCCGCTAAAGCGGACCGCGATTTATTTACTCATCAAGTAGACCTTCGGATTCTGGTCATCTTTTGGCAAAAAATTTGTTCGAGCACACCCCACCTATCTGCAATAACCTGGCCGTGCTCCTCATTCACAAAAGAAAAAGAAAAAAAAAGAAAAAAAAAAGAAAAAAAAGAAAAAAAGCAAATGTAAAATGAAAAAAAAGAAAAAGAAAAAAGCCCTATGAACCTATCAAAATCAATGTCTTGCATAGTTCCCAACTTCTAGTCCCTTCAATATTCCCCATACATTTTGTATGGGGGGAAAAAAAATCCGCCATCTTGAATTTTTTTCCTACTCACCAGGTAGACCTCCGGGTTGTGATCATCTTTTGTCGAGAAACCGCTCCTCAATCTTTTATAGTCTCCGAGAGAGAGACGGACAAAATTTGCCGCCATTTTTTTTCCGCCATTTTGGAATTTTTTTTCAACTCACTGGCAACTGCTCGAGGTTTCGAATGACATTTGGTCGAGCACCCTCCACCTATCTTCTATACCCTGGCCGTGCCCCTCGCCCGTCTCCGAACTCCTCACTCATCAGCTCTCTCCATCTTTCTCCGAGTCACATTCTTTGAGCTCTATACGACACCATGGGTGAAAAATATTTTTTTCATACAAAATTTTACAGGAGAGGGGTGGAAATTTGAGACGTCACAGCTCGGCCGCCATCTTGTTTTTTTAATTTTTTTCACTTTTTCTGTTAATCGTTTACTAATTTCTACAATAATCCAAAATTTCAAAGAAATCGGTTGGAAAACAAAAGAGTTGCAAGATTCACGTCGGCCGCCATCTTGTTTTTCCGAAATGTCATAATTTTCCCCAACTCGAATCCCCCACCTGGACATATCTCCCCTACATCATTATATCGATTTCCGTCTCCTTCTAGGAGAACAACCCTGTCAATGAGTGAGTGAGTGAGTGAGTGTGTCAGTGGTAATCGAGCTATATATATTATAACTAGCGTTTGCTCGGTGCGCGAGCTGCTAAAGCAGCTCGCGGGAAGTGTTTTACTAAAAGTAAGGCGCGTGGGTGCGCGGCCCGCTAAAGCGGACCGCGATTGTTTGGCTTTATTTATTTCGCTCGGTGCGCGAGCTGCTAAAGCAGCTCGCGGGAAGTGTTATTGCTACAAGTAGGGCGCGTGGGTGCGCGGCCCGCTAAAGCGGACCGCGATTGTTCGGCTTTATTTATTTCGCTCGGTGCGCGAGCTGCTAAAGCAGCTCGCGGGAAGTGTTCTTACTACAAGTAGGGCGCGTGGGTGCGCGGCCCGCTAAAGCGGACCGCGATTTTTTTACTCATCAAGTAGACCTTCGGATTCTGGTCATCTTTTGCCAAAAAATTTGTTCGAGCACACCCCACCTATCTGCAATAACCTGGCCGTGCTCCTCATTCACAAAAGAAAAAGAAAAAAAAAAGAAAAAAAAAAAAGAAAAAAAAGAAAAAAAGCAAATGTAAAATGAAAAAAAGAAAAAGAAAAAAAGCCCTATGAACCTATCAAAATCAATGTCTTGCATAGTTCCCAACTTCTAGTCCCTTCAATATTCCCCATACATTTTGTATGGGGGGAAAAAAAAATCCGCCATCTTGAATTTTTTTCCTACTCACCAGGTAGACCTCCGGGTTGTGATCATCTTTTGTCGAGAAACCGCTCCTCCATCTTTTATAGTCTCCGAGAGAGAGACGGACAAAATTTGCCGCCATTTTTTTTCCGCCATTTTGGAATTTTTTTTCAACTCACTGGCAACTGCTCGAGGTTTCGAATGACATTTGGTCGAGCACCCTCCACCTATCTTCTATACCCTGGCCGTGCCCCTCGCCCGTCTCCCAACTCCTCACTCATCAGCTCTCTCCACCTTTCTCCGAGTCACATTCTTTGAGCTCTATACGACACCATGGGTGAAAAAATTTTTTTCATACAAAATTTTACAGGAGAGGGTCGGAAATTTGAGACGTCACAGCTCGGCCGCCATCTTGATTTTTAAATTTTTTTCACTTTTTCTGTTAATCGTTTACTAATTTCTACAATAATCCAAAATTTCAAAGAAATCGGTTGGAAAACAAAAGAGTTGCAAGAATCACGTCGGCCGCCATCTTGTTTTTCCGAAATGTCATAATTTTTCCCCACTCGAATCCCCCACCCGGACATATCTCCCGTACATCATTATATCGTTTTTTGTCTCTTTCTAGGAGAACAATTATGTCAATGAGTGAATCAGTCAGTGAATCAGTGGTAATCGAGCTATATATATTATAACTAGCGTTTGCTCGGTGCGCGAGCTGCTAAAGCAGCTCGCGGGAAGTGTTTTACTAAAAGTAAGGCGCGTGGGTGCGCGGCCCGCTAAAGCGGACCGCGATTGTTCGGCTTTATTTATTTCGCTCGGTGCGCGAGCTGCTAAAGCAGCTCGCGGGAAGTGTTATTACTACAAGTAGGGCGCGTGGGTGCGCGGCCCGCTAAAGCGGACCGCGATTGTTCGGCTTTATTTATTTCGCTCGGTGCGCGAGCTGCTAAAGCAGCTCGCGGGAAGTGTTATTGCTACAAGTAGGGCGCGTGGGTGCGCGGCCCGCTAAAGCGGACCGCGATTTTTTTACTCTTCAAGTAGCCCTTCGGATTCTGGTCATCTTTTGCCAAAAAATTTGTTCGAGCACACCCCACCTATCTGCAATAACCTGGTCGTGCTCCTCATTCACAAAAGAAAAAGAAAAAAAAATGAAAAAAAACAAAAAAAAAAACAAATGTAAAATGAAAAAAAAGAAAAAGAAAAAAAGCCCTATGAACCTATCAAAATCAATGTCTTGCATAGTTCCCAACTTCTAGTCCCTTCAATATTCCCCATACATTTTGTATGGGGGAAAAAAAAATCCGCCATCTTGAATTTTTTTCCTACTCACCAGGTAGACCTCCGGGTTGTGATCATCTTTTGTCGAGAAACCGCTCCTCCATCTTTTATAGTCTCCGAGAGAGAGACGGACAAAGTTTGCCGCCATTTTTTTTCCGCCATTTTGGAATTTTTTTTCAACTCACTGGCAACTGCTCGAGGTTTCGAATGACATTTGGTCGAGCACCCTCCACCTATCTTCTACACCCTGGCCGTGCCCCTCGCCCGTCTCCGAACTCCTCACTCATCAGCTCTCTCCACCTTTCTCCGAGTCACATTCTTTGAGCTCTATACGACACCATGGGTGAAAAAATTTTTTTTCATACAAAATTTTACAGGAGAGGGGTCGGAAATTTGAGACGTCACAGCTCGGCCGCCATCTTGTTTTTTTAATTTTTTTCACTTTTTCTGTTAATCGTTTACTAATTTCTACAATAGTCCAAAATTTCAAAGAAATCGGTCGGAAAACAAAAGAGTTGCAAGATTCACGTCGGCCGCCATCTTGTTTTTCCGAAATGTCATAATTTTTCCCCACTCGAATCCCCCACCCGGACATATCTCCCCTACATAATTGTATCGTTTTCCGTCTCCTTCTAGGAGAACAACCCTGTCAATGAGTGAGTGAGTGTGTCAGTGAGTGAGTGGTAATCGAGCTATATATATTATAACTAGCGTTTGCTCGGTGCGCGAGCTGCTAAAGCAGCTCGCGGGAAGTGTTATTACTAAAAGTAAGGCGCGTGGGTGCGCGGCCCGCTAAAGCGGACCGCGATTTTTTTACTCGTCAAGTAGACCTTCGGATTCTGGTTATCTTTTGCCACAAAATTTGTTCGAGCACACCCCACCTATCTGCAATAACCTGGCCGTGCTCCTCATTCACAAAAGAAAAAGAAAAAAAAAGAAAAAAAGAAAAGAAAAAATGAAAATGAAAAATGAAAAAAAAGAAAAATAATAAAAAAAGGAAAAAAGAAAGAAAAAAAGAAAAAAAAGAAAAAAGAAAAAGAAAAAAAGCAAATAAATGAAAAATGAAAAAAAAGAAAAAAAAAGAAAAAAAGGAAAGTGAAAAAGAAGAAAAAAAGAAAATGAAAAATGAAAAAAAAGAAAAATAATAAAAAAAAGGAAAAAAGAAAAGAAAAAAGAAAAAAAAAGAAAAAGGAAAAGAAAAAGAAAAAACGAAAAACGAAAAAGAAAAGAAAAAGTAAAAGCAAAAGAAAAAGAAAAAAGAAGAGAAAAAAAGAAAAAAAAAGAAAAAAAAATGAAGAAAAAGAAAAAAAAAGAAAAAAGAAACAAAAAGAAGAAAAAAAAAGAAAAATCAATATTCGCCATATATTTCGCATGGAAAAAAAATCCGCCATCTTGTTTTTTTCCTGATCATCAAGTAGACCTTTGGGTCTTGATCATCTGTTGCCAAGAAACTACCCTTCCATCTTTTATACTCTCCGAGATAGACACCAGAGAAAGTTTCTATGGCCGCCATCTTGAATCCGCCATTTTGGAGTTTTTTTTTCAACTCCCTGCTAATTGGATGTGGTTTCGAGTAATTTTTGTTGGAGCACACCCCACCTAGTTGGTCGCGTGGATAGTTGGCAAAAAACCACTCTCACCTTTTTTAACCCATTTCCAAAAAGGAGGAGGTTCTCAATTCGGCCAGTATATTTTTCTTTTTTAATTCTCCGAGATCTAAGACACCTATGAACCTATCAAAATCAATGTCTTGCATAGTTCCTAACTTCTAGTCCCTTCAATATTCCCCATACATTTTGTATGGAAAAAAAAAATCCGCCATCTTGAATTTTTTTCCTACTCACCAGGTAGACCTCCGGGTCGTGATCATCTTTTGTCGAGAAACCGCTCCTCCATCTTTTATAGTCTCCGAGAGAGAGACGGACAAAATTTGCCGCCATTTTTTTTCCGCCATTTTGGAATTTTTTTTCAACTCACTGGCAACTGCTCGAGGTTTCGAATGACATTTGGTCGAGCACCCTCCACCTATCTTCTATACCCTGGCCGTGCCCCTCGCCCGTCTCCGAACTCCTCACTCATCAGCTCTCTCCACGTCTCTCCGAGTCACATTCTTTGAGCACTATACGACACCATGGGTGAAAAATAATTTTTTCATACAAAATTTTACAGGAGAGGGGTCGGAAATTTGAGACGTCACAGCTCGGCCGCCATCTTGTTTTTTCAATTTTTTTCACTTTTTATGTTAATCGTTTACTAATTTCTACAATAATCCAAAATTTCAAAGAAATCGGTTGGAAAACAAAAGAGTTGCAAGAATCACGTCGGCCGCCATCTTGTTTTTTCGAAATGTCATAATTTTTCCCTACTCGAATCCCCCACCCCAACATATCTCCCCTACATCATTGTATCGTTTTCCGTCTCTTTCTAGGAGAACAATCGTGTCAATCAGTGAGTCAGTCAGTCAGTGGTAATCGAGCTATATATATTATAATAACTAGCGTTTGCTCGGTGCGCGAGCTGCTAAAGCAGCTCGCGGGAAGTGTTATTACTACAAGTAGGGCGCGTGGGTGCGCGGCCCGCTAAAGCGGACCGCGATTGTTCGGCTTTATTTATTTCGCTCGGTGCGCGAGCTGCTAAAGCAGCTCGCGGGAAGTGTTATTACTACAAGTAGGGCGCGTGGGTGCGCGGCCCGCTAAAGCGGACCGCGATTGTTCGGCTTTATTTATTTCGCTCGGTGCGCGAGCTGCTAAAGCAGCTCGCGGGAAGTGTTATTACTACAAGTAGGGCGCGTGGGTTTGCGGCCCGCTAAAGCGGACCGCGATTTTTTTACTCATCAAGTAGCCCTTCGGATTCTGGTCATCTTTTGCCAAAAAATTTGTTCGAGCACACCCCACCTATCTGCAATAACCTGGCCGTGCTCCTCATTCACAAAAGAAAAAGAAAAAAAAAGAAAAAAAAAAATGAAAAAAAAAACAAAAAAAAAACAATATAAAATGAAAAAAGAAAAAGAAAAAAAGCCCTATGAACCTATCAAAATCAATGTCTTGCATTGTTCCCAACTTCTAGTCCCTTCAATATTCCCCATACATTTTGTATGGAGAAAAAAAAATCCGCCATCTTAAATTTTTTTCCTACTCACCAGGTAGACCTCCGGGTTTTGATCATCTTTTGTCGAGAAACCGCTCCTCCATCTTTTATAGTCTCCGAGAGAGAGACGGACAAAATTTGCCGCCATTTTTTTTCCGCCATTTTGGAATTTTTTTTCAACTCACTGGCAACTGCTCGAGGTTTCGAATGACATTTGGTCGAGCACCCTCCACCTATCTTCTATACCCTGGCCGTGCCCCTCGCCCGTCTCCAAACTCCTCACTCATCAGCTCTCTCCATCTTGCTCCGAGTCACATTCTTTGAGCTCTATACGACACCATGGTTGAAAAAAATTTTTTTCATACAAAATTTTGCAGGAGAGGGGTGGAAATTTGAGACGTCACAGCTCGGCCGCCATCTTGTTTTTTTAATTTTTTTCACTTTTTCTCTTAATCGTTTACTAATATCTACAATAATCCAAAATTTCAAAGAAATCGGTTGAAAAACAAAAGAGTTGCAAGATTCACGTCGGCCGCCATCTTGTTTTTCCGAAATGTCATAATTTTTCCCCACTCGAATCCCCCACCCGAACACATCTCCCGAACATCATTATATCGATTTCTGTCTCCTTCTAGGAGAACAACCCTGTCAATGAGTGAGTGAGTGAGTGAGTGAGTGGTAATCGAGCTATATATATTATAACTAGCGTTTGCTCGGTGCGCGAGCTGCTAAAGCAGCTCGCGGGAAGTGTTTTACTAAAAGTAAGGCGCGTGGGTGCGCGGCCCGCTAAAGCGGACCGCGATTGTTCGGCTTTATTTATTTCGCTCGGTGCGCGAGCTGCTAAAGCAGCTCGCGGGAAGTGTTATTGCTACAAGTAGGGCGCGTGGGTGCGCGGCCCGCTAAAGCGGACCGCGATTGTTCGGCTTTATTTATTTCGCTCGGTGCGCGAGCTGCTAAAGCAGCTCGCGGGAAGTGTTATTACTACAAGTAGGGCGCGTGGGTGCGCGGCCCGCTAAAGCGGACCGCGATTTTTTTACTCATCAAGTAGACCTTCGGATTCTGGTCATCTTTTGCCAAAAAATTTGTTCGAGCACACCCCACCTATCTGCAATAACCTGGCCGTGCTCCTCATTCACAAAAGAAAAAGAAAAAAAATGAAAAAAAAATGAAAAAAAAAGAAAAAAAAAACAAATGTAAAATGAAAAAAAAGAAAAAGAAAAAAAGCCCTATGAACCTATCAAAATCAATGTCTTGCATAGTTCCCAACTTCTAGTCCCTTCAATATTCCCCATACATTTTGTATGGGGGGAAAAAAAAATCCGCCATCTTGAATTTTTTTCCTACTCACCAGGTAGACCTCCGGGTTGTGATCATCTTTTGTCGAGAAACCGCTCCTCCATCTTTTATAGTCTCCGAGAGAGAGACGGACAAATTTGGCCGCCATTTTTTTTCCGCCATTTTGGATTTTTTTTTCAACTCACTGGCAACTGCTCGAGGTTTCGAATGACATTTGGTCGAGCACCCTCCACCTATCTTCTATACCCTGGCCGTGCCCCTCGCCCGTCTCCGAACTCCTCACTCATCAGCTCTCTCCACCTTTCTCCGAGTCACATTCTTTGAGCTCTATACGACACCATGGGTGAAAAAAATTTTTTTCATACAAAATTTTACAGGAGAGGGGTCGGAAATTTGAGACGTCACAGCTCGGCCGCCATCTTGTTTTTTTAATTTTTTTCACTTTTTCTGTTAATCGTTTACTAATTTCTACAATAATCCAAAATTTCAAAGAAATCGGTTGGAAAACAAAAGAGTTGCAAGATTCACGTCGGCCGCCATCTTGTTTTTCCGAAATGTCATAATTTTCCCCAACTCGAATCCCCCACCTGGACATATCTCCCCTACATCATTATATCGATATCCGTCTCCTTCAAGGAGAACAACCCTGTCAATGAGTGAATCAGTCAGTGAGTGAATCAGTGGTAATCGAGCTATATATATTATAACTAGTATTTCGCTCGGTGCGCGAGCTGCTAAAGCAGCTCGCGGGAAGTGTTCTTGCTACAAGTAGGGCGCGTGGGTGCGCGGCCCGCTAAAGCGGACCGCGATTTTTTACTCATCAAGTAGACCTTCGAATTCTGGTCATCTTTTGCCAAAAAATTTGTTCGAGCACACCCCACCTATCTGCAATAACCTGGCCGTGCTCCTCATTCACAAAAGAAAAAGAAAAAAAGAAAAAGAGAAAGAAAAGAAGAAAGAAGAAAGAATAAAAGAAAATGAAAAATTAAATAAAAGAAAAAGAATAAAAAAAAGAAAAAAGAAAAAAAAATGAAAAAAAAAGAAAAAAAAAACAAAATATGTAAAATGAAAAAAAAGAAAAAGAAAAAAAGCCCTATGAACCTATCAAAATCAATGTCTTGCATAGTTCCCAACTTCTAGTCCCTTCAATATTCCCCATACATTTTGTATGGGGGGGGAAAAAAAATCCGCCATCTTGAATTTTTTTCCTACTCACCAGGTAGACCTCCGCGTTTTGATCATCTTTTGTCAAGAAACCGCTCCTCCATCTTTTATAGTCTCCGAGAGAGAGACGGACAAAATTTGCCGCCATATTTTTTCCGCCATTTTGGATTTTTTTTTCAACTCACTGGCAACTGCTCGAGGTTTCGAATGACATTTGGTCGAGCACCCTCCACCTATCTTCTATACCCTGGCCGTGCCCCTCGCCCGTCTCCGAACTCCTCACTCATCAGCTCTCTCCACCTTTCTCCGAGTCACATTCTTTGAGCTCTATACGATACCATGGGTGAAAAAAATTTTTTTCATACAAAATTATACAGGAGAGGGGTGGAAATTTGAGACGTCACAGCTCGGCAGCCATCTTGTTTTTTTAATTTTTTTCACTCTTTCTGTTAATCGTTTACTAATTTCTACAATAATCCAAAATTTCAAAGAAATCGGTCGGAAAACAAAAGAGTTGCAAGATTCACGTCGGCCGCCATCTTGTTTTTCCGAAATGTCATAATTTTTCCCCACTCGAATCCCCCACCCGAACATATCTCCCGTACATCATTGTATCGTTTTTTGTCTCTTTCTAGGAGAACAATTATGTCAATGAGTCAGTGAGTGAGTGGTAATCGAGCTGCTAAAGCAGCTCGCGGGAAGTGTTATTACTACAAGTAGGGCGCGTGGGTGCGCGGCCCGCTAAAGCGGACCGCGATTTTTTTACTCATCAAGTAGACCTTCGGATTCTGGTCATCTTTTGCCAAAAAATTTGTTCGAGTACACCCCACCTATCTGCAATAACCTGGCCGTGCTCCTCATTCACAAAAGAAAAAGAAAAAAAAAAAGAAAAAAACAAATGTAAAATGAAAAAAAAAGAAAAAGAAAAAAAGCCCTATGAACCTATCAAAATCAATGTCTTGCATAGTTCCCAACTTCTAGTCCCTTCAATATTCCCCATACATTTTGTATGGGGGGAAAAAAAAATCCGCCATCTTGAATTTTTTTCCTACTCACCAGGTAGACCTCAAGGTTGTGATCATCTTTTGTCGAGAAACCGCTCCTCCATCTTTTATAGTCTCCGAGAGAGAGACGGACAAAATTTGCCGCCATTTTTTTTCCGCCATTTTGGAATTTTTTTTCAGCTCACTAGCAACTGCTCGAGGTTTCGAATGACATTTGGTCGAGCACCCTCCACCTATCTTCTATACCCTGGCCGTGCCCCTCGCCCGTCTCCGAACTCCTCACTCATCAGCTCTCTCCACCTCTCTCCGAGTCACATTCTTTGAGCTCTATACGACACCATGGGTGAAAAAAATTTTTTTCATACAAAATTTTACAGGAGAGGGGTCGGAAATTTGAGACGTCACAGCTCGGCCGCCATCTTGTTTTTTTAATTTTTTTCACTTTTTCTGTTAATCGTTTACTAATTTCTACAATAACCTAAAATTTCAAAGAAATCGGTCGGAAAACAAAAGAGTTGCAAGATTCACGTCGGCCGCCATCTTGTTTTTCCGAAATGTCATAATTTTCCCCAACTCGAATCCCCCCCCCAAACACATCTCCCGAACATCATTATATCGATTTCCGTCTCCTTCTAGGAGAACAACCCTGTCAATGAGTCAGTGAATCAGTCAGTCAGTGGTAATCGAGCTATATATATTATAATTCCCGCGGGCACTCTTTAATTTTATAGGATAAAATATAGCCTATGTGTAATTCGTGGGGGTATGAGCTATCTTCATTCCAAATAGACAAATCAGTTCTTTCGTTGTGGCGTGAAGGAGTGAGTAACAGACATCAATCCATTGCATCCTCACAAACTTGCGCATTTATAATATTAGTAGGAAATTAGAGCAGTATGTATAACTCAACAGGGTTTCTCAACAGGTGGGCCTGAAAATGAACATGAGCAAGACGAAAATCATGTCCAATGCTCATGCACCGCTCCACCCAGTAATCGTTGAGAACTCTGCGCTCGAAATTGTAGACGAGTATATATACCTGGGACACACAGTCCAGCTAGGTAGGTCCAATTTCGAGAAAGAGATCAACCGCCGAATCCAACTCGGCTGGGCAGCGTTCGAGAAGCTCCGAGATGTCTTCTCGTCCAAAATTCCTCAGTGCCTGAAGACTAAAGTCTTCGAACAGTGCGTGTTGCCAGTGATGACTTACGGATCCGAGACATGGTCGCTAACTAAGGGCCTCATAAGCAGGCTCAGGACCACTCAGCGGGCGATGGAGAGAGCTATGCTCGGAGTGTCCCTGCGGGATCGAATCAGAAATGATGAGATTCGTAGGAGAACCAGAGTCACCGACATAGCTAAGCGAGTAGCGATACTGAAGTGGAAATGGGCGGGGCACATAGTTCGAAGAACTGATGGTCGTTGGGGTCCCAAGGTGCTGGAGTGGCGACCCCGCACCGGGAAGCGCAGTGTTGGCAGACCCCCCACCAGGTGGACCGACGATATAAAACGAGTCGCAGGGAGCCGCTGGATTCAGGCGGCGCAAGACCGAGGCCTGTGGAAGTCCATACAAGAGACCTTTGTCCAGCAGTGGACGTCTATCGGTTGATAAAGAAGAAGAAGAAGTATAACCAAAGCCACTCAAAGGAAAATAGGTAAAATCTAGGTTAGGTTATAGGTTACGGATTATTCATGCAGCTATGCTACTATGTGAGTATGTCATATTGTTGGCACGTTATTCGCGAACCTCGATCGAGAAAACGGAACTTGGCACCACGAATCTGTTCTGATTCCAAGACAACATATTATTAATTGAAGATAAAATCATTACTAATATTATAATTAGAATAGAATAGAATAGAATAGAATAGAATAGAATAGAATAGAATAGAAATGTTTTTATTCAAATAAACTTTTTTACAAGTGCTTTCGAATCGTCGATGAGTCTACCACTGGTTCGGAATGCCGTTCCTGCCGAGAAGAACCAGCAAGAAACTCGGCAGTTGCTCTTTTCAAAATAAGTTTACATTCAATAGAATAGTTAAACAGTTCAATTACCACCTGCTGTCTCATGAATCGCTGGAAAGAATTATCTCCACGCTTTTTTATCATCTAAATAGGCTTCAATTGCATAATATGCTTTTTTCATGAGATTAGTTTTTACTGATTTCTTAAACTTGTGTAAAGGCAAGTCTAAGATCGACTGTGGAATTTTATTATAAAACGTTACGCCCATTCCCACAAATGTCTTTCGGACCCTCTTATGCGAAATTATTATGCGAAAGTGTGTTTGTTTATTGGTCTGCAGCTTGCACCAGCAATGGAACACCGCACGGTTCGACGTGATTTTTACGCATAGTATAGTTGTATGAAGAGTTGTATAATTGAGGAATTGGAGAGTGACGTAGGCCAGTTTTTATCCTGGAAATCAAAGCGTTCCCACGGGATTTTTAAAAAACGTTACTTCATTCGGATGAAGTTGCGGGCAAAAGCTATTAAATAATTTTGATTTCAATGTGAAATTAAAATACGGCGCATCTAGATATACCTACCATGTATACCCACCTATTTCACACATATTACGAACACACTTTAGAGATTTCTCCTTCTAGATAACTGATTTTCTAGGTATAGCTAAATCAGCACTACAAAAAAAAGTTGATTTGATTGAGGCCCAGATGAGACATCTCAGTTTTAAAATAAAGATATTATTAAATACCCTAGTTCTAGGGGGTCTTACAATGCTTCATTTCTCGTTACAGGGTCACCATTCAAGTAACTAGGGACCCTAAACAACTATCAGCTTCTCGAGCTATAGGGGGCTCTACAGTACAATCTATAGCTAAGGGGGGCCCTTTGCTGTTTCAGTTTCGCGACTCCATGAAAAATGTGGGACACTCACCGGACACTACAGTTGCTCTGTTTAGTGTTTACATAAGTACTTACCTACTGTACGGTACTTCATGAATTCAACTAGTTATGTATTTTGCTACTAGTCGAGTAGCTACCAAGTTCGATTGGCGCCTTATTCAGCGTATGCAAGGACGTTTACAAATGCATTAGTCATGTTGCTGTAACAAAAGGCGGTTACGAGGTCCCAAGTCTGTTAGGAGGCAGCATGAGTCATTATAGGCTGTTATTTTGATACATTTGAAATGTATAGAGCCTAAAATTACCTACTACAATAACATTTTATTGGTATCAATAATGGCCTTTATTAGCGTAGTTTTTGAAGTTGCTTGAATTTTCAGATCGTTTCAGTCATTTTTACTGAAAATTCATAGTGGGTCTGTTTGACTAATAATGACAGCTTTTGACAATTTATGCAATTTTTATGAATGAAAAACTTCTTTAGGCGGACTTGACAAATGGCCGCCGCCAGACTTTTGGAAATTTTTTACAATGTTTTGTTAGAAATAATTATTTATTGAAATATTCTTTTTAATTGAAATTTTAAAAAACTTGACTATGGCTCAAACGCTACGTAATTTTGTTTGGAAAAACAGTGAAGAGGATCATTTTGTGAAAAACAATACAGTGCACTAATTATAATTGTAAAATTAATAAACACTTTGGACTATGGCTCAGACGCTCGACGCGCGGAGCCACTGAACGGAAGAAGAAGAACTTCTTTAGGCACGTTGAGCGATTTTTGGTAGGAGAAAATCTTAGGGTACGTTTATACACACGCGGGGCGTTGCGCGGCGCGTGGTGCGTCGTGTCGCGCGATAAGCTCAAACCAAGTATGAGAGCGTTCATGCAGAAGCGTTTGCGTTGAACGCAGCAGGGCACGCCGCGGGCACCGAGGCGGCGGGCGCCGCACAACGCGCCGCGTGTGCATAAACGTACCCTTATGGGTTCGTGTCGCCGACATTCTAATGTTAATTATTGTTAACAGGAACTGGAACTGTATGAATAGAATTTTTTTTTCTAGCTGATTGACGTGTTTTCATTTATGTGGATAGTTCCCGTGATTACCCAATGCCCATGCTATTTTCTAATACTCTATAGTAGTCTCTACTATAACCCTAGCTCGTAGGTTTGGAATGTACTCGTAGGTACTTGCTGGGCTAGCATATAATCCACGCATGCTTACCATGCACAATTTGTCTTGTACATGAAGGTTTTAGGATCATGTAGATTCTCTACCTACTTATATTACTATTAAATTACACTTAGTGGCCAATTTAGTATCCTATTTCTTATTCTTTTTTATCTAGATGTCAGTTGCAACTGCCCTTTGAAGTCAACGCAGGATTAAATTATAGTTATTTGAGTTAACGCACTTTCCACGAAATGACCTATTCTTAGTCGACTCGACTGTTACTTTAATAAATGAGAGTATCTAGGTATGGTATGGTATATTTGTATTCCGCATTGATTCCAACTTAGGAAGAAATAAAACTGATGTAAATCTTTGGGATCGGGTGGTCACAGATAATAATTAACATCTAGAACAGATTTACACATTAGTCTTGTATTTATATATTTTAAGCGGATGTGTTAAACTTAGATTAATGACCCTTCAGTTAAATGTAACTAGAACACAAGTCTGACAATTCAAAAAAACCGGTCAAGTGCGAGTCGGACTCGCGCACCGAGGGTTCCATACTCCAAAAGTAAAAGTAAAACGATAATATTATATTAATTTACATAATTATCGTTAACTTTGTTTGTAGAGGTTTATTGTTAATATAAAAAAAACTATGCTAGTTAGAGCGTTGGTTTTATTTTTCCTGTAAAATATACATAAACCTCTATTGAACATAATTATTTCAGATTTTTCGATTGGTAAACTTCGGAGATAAGGGGCGGGGAACGGTATTTTTTTCGACATTTTGGCCGATTACTCAAAAGCTATTATATATAGAAATAAATAAAAAACTGCTTTAGAATGCACAAGTAAAGGCCTTGCATATGATACCCCACTCGGTATAATTATCTTACTTTGAAATTTCAAACCCCTGATTTTCCCCCTTTTTTAATTAAACTAAAATAATTTTCACGTTGATTTTATTTTTCATGTAAAATATACATAAACATCTATTGACCATAATTATTTTAGATTTTTCGATTGGTAAACTTCGGAGATAAGGGGGGGGGAACGGTATTTTTTTCGACATTTTGGCCGATTAATCAAAAACTATTATATCTAGAAATAAATAAAAAACTGTTTTAGAATGCACAAGTAAAGGCCTTTCATATGATACCCCACTCGGTATAGTTATCTTACTTTGAAATTTCAAACCCGCGATTTTCCCCCTTTTTTAATCAAACTAAAATAATTTTCGCGTTGCTTTTATTTTTCCTGTAAAATATACATTAACCTCTATTGACCATAATTATTTCAGATTTTTCGATTGGTAAACTTCGGAGATAAGGGGGGGGGAACGGTATTTTTTTCGACATTTTGGCCGATTATTCAAAAACTATTATATATAGAAATAAATAAAAAACTGTTTTAGAATGCACAAGTAAAGGCCTTTCATATGATACCCCACTCGCTATAGTTATTTTACTTTTAAATTTAAAACCCCCGATTTTCCCCCTTTTTTAATAAAACTAAAAATAATTTTCGACTTTTCTTTATTTCAATGCTTTTGGGCCACTATTATACACAACTATGCCAAATTTCATGTCGATAGCTTTAATAGTTACTGAAATAATCGACTGTGACAGACGGACGGACAGACGGACGGAGAAAGTCTCACCATAAGGGTTCCATTTTTACCATTTTGGTATGGAACCCTAAAAAGGTCTCAGCCCCTTTAGCCAAGTTACACTTCGTTGTATCTATTCTCTTTCTACGATCGTTAATGCTTGTGTTTGGTTAGGGTTACAGCGCCATCTAGTATGCGATTTTGAAACTCGAACAAGGTACAATAATAAAATAACCTAATTTACTATATAGTGTGCATTTTAAATAAACACTACAGTGAATAATTTATGCATTTTAAATGCTAAAACAACATTTATAATACAAAATGCCGCGAAATATTATCAATAGGTACACTTCTGTCTTTGATCAGCTGCAGCACCATCTAATCTAGCCCTGGCCAAACCTTTAAGCGTGAACGATCGTAGAAAGAGAATAGATACAATGAAGTGTACCTTGGGTAAGGGGGCTGTTTCTTAGATGCGCGGATTGTAACTTCTTCTTAACGTAGTTCATATATTCTGTGCTTCTGGCCTGTTTCACCACCTTCAAGTAAATTTTAGGACTTGACAAATGGCCGCCGCCAGACTTTTGGAAATTTTTTACAATGTTTTTGAAGAGGATCATTTTGTGAAAAACCGAAAACTCATCAATACAATGCACTAATTATAATAATTGTAAAATTAATAAACACTTTGGACTATGGCTCAAACGCTCGACGCGAGGAGCCACTGAGCAGAAGAAGAAGAAGAAGTAAATTTTACCTGACAAATACAGTTGACGTTTTGACAGATTTTGTATGGGCAATCTGTGAAAACGTCAAATTTTTTATGGTTAAAGTTTACTCGAGTTATGAAATAGGCCCTAAACCTAGTACCTATTCAGAAGAGAGATGTTTTTTAGTCCTTATTAGAATATGTTTTAAAACAGTCTTTAATCCAAGCCTTTTTATAAAGCAACAATCTAGGTACAGTTGATTTTGGGAACGCCTCTCTGACCAAACTGATTTATTTACTTTTATGTATCTACTAATACCGAAATGCCCACTAGTCCACATGTTTTCTGTAAGTATAATCCAAACCACGGCACTACTGTTTGGAGCACTGTTACATCGTCCGAGACGAATGACGATAAATTGGCTGAGTTCAGTAAGTGTCAGGCTGAGATCTACAGATCGTACTCTGGCTCTGCTCAAGACTCAACATAGAGTAAAAATGAGACACAAATATGTCCTGACATAAATCTGTCTCGTTTTAACTCAGTCTTAAGTCTGAGCTGAGTGAGAGTGCCATCTAGAGATCTCAGCCTTAGTTTCTATGTAGCTAGCTAGTCATAATTATGATTCTGAAACTTAGAAAAGAGTAGATACTGCCGATATTATGACACTTAAATGGACTCATAAAACCGTACTCCATCTAGTATTTGAGTTTCCGCGAAAGCAGCTGGCGTTATTCCAAAAGCTCGAGTCGTATTTCACTCGAAGCGAAATAGTCTTGCAGATATAAAGTGTACTATTAATATAAGCTATAATTGGCTTGCGTCGTCTTACTGTCTGCCGATCGGCTCGACTAAAACCAATTAGATTTGTTCGAAAGAGTGTACAACTATAGCATATCGCCTCGCACCGATAGAAATACATCGACATCTAAACCTAAAATACGAAAAATTAATCCTAATATCTATATATACTATAAAAGAAAGTGGTGTTAGTTACACTATTTATAACTCAAGAACGGATGAACCGATTTGGCTGAAAATTGGTGGAGAGGTAGCTTAGAACCAGGAGACGGACATAGGATACTTTTTATCCCGTTCGACCGCGTTTCCGTCAAGTCACTATAAAACGTGGTATAACAAAAACTCATCTGACATGGAATAACAAAACGCAAATGACAGTAGAATAACAAAACGTAAATGACAGCTAAACGTAATTTTGTCTTTGGTTGTAAAAAATTTGACAATTATAAAAAGTGTTATAATAAAGCATTACTGATATTATAAATGCGAAAGTGTGTTTGTTTGTTGGTTTGTCCTTCAATCACGTCGCAACAGAACAGCGGATTGATGCGATTTTTTGCATGGGTATCTATAGTAATGGATGTAGTAGTGGTTCCTCAGACCGGGAGAGCTACTTTTTATCTCGGATAATGAAAGAGTTTCCGCGGGATTTTTAAAAACTAAATCCATGCGGACGAAGTCGCGGGCATCAGCTAGTGTATTATAAATGCAAAAGTTTGTGAGGATGGATAGATGTTTGTTATCCTTCACGCCACAACGAATGAACCGATTTGGCTGGGAATGAAGGAAAGTACATAACGCGACCCTGCGTCAGTGACGCGCGCGTTAGTGACGCTAGAGTCGAATAGCTTCGTCTAGTTTTACATAGTGCACTGCATGCAGACGCGGCGACACTGAGTGCTGACGCTCCGTCACGTCCTGGAAATTCCGAGGGATTTTAAAAACAAAAGCCTCGCGAACGAAGTCGCGGGTATCAGCTAGGTAGAGATTAATTTTATTTTTTACCTTTGCACCCAGTATTTTGGTAACGGTAGTTTTTTTGAAGAACTGTTTGAAAACTTCAGCAAGATTTTAAAAGAGTTTAATTCCTGTTCAACGGCGTTCCACCCGAGGGCTAAGGTGGAATTTTAACTTTGTCTGTCATGTTCAGGGTGCCTAAGAAGCCTACCTAACCTTTTTTACCTCTGTTGCGGCAGCTAATTTCAAGAAGCTAGCTGGCTGGCTGTGACGGAAAATAACAGCAAAAAAAAATTGAACATCAAGTGGTATTAATCCTTGAATATCTCATCCATGCAAAGTTGCAAACAAACCACACACCTAGAAAATATTGTACCTACCAAGCTATGACATACCGACGAATTGACAGGCATACAAACGTACTAATCGAACTAAAGAGATCATTTGTTCGAAATAAATGAATGTTTTACTATGTATAACGGTGTAATTACGTTAGAAATCAGCAAAATTGATGGTTCTAAATCCATAATGCATATGACACTAAAACCATGTAGATGTTGCAATGGTTGGAACAGTAGGCTGCGCTATATACCAAGCCTCGGAACGGCTGAATCACTTTACATAGTGCAATATGTAAATATACATTCACGGTAAATGCCCACCGCTACATTGTTATTTGTTACCGGCATTTAACTTTTTTGTTTGTTTTGCATACTACGGTTACCAACTTACTGCCCGTATTTGGAGTGTATGGCATTGGATTTCATAAATACGATTTGTAATCAACAAAATCAGGCGCTTTCAAGTTTCAACTTAGTTGCTGAAATAAACATTCCTATTTCCTAATGTGTCTACATTATCAAACGTTTTGATTACTTTCTAGGTTCAAATACTACTTCTGATATCGATTCTGAATCAAGATAATTATGTTTAGCTCCAATAGGTCATGTGCTAGATAAGGTCATTAAGGCCACAGGCCGTCGAACCGTTCCATCGATCGGTACATGTAAGGCTTGGACACACAAATTGCGCGATGTCTACCAAGACGCTCCTTGTATCATAAATGCGAAAGTTTGTGAGGATGTATGGATGTTTAGATGGATGTTTGTTACTCGTATAACTCCACAGCGAATGAACCGGTTTGGCTGAAATTTGGAATGGAGATAGCTCATACTCAGGATTAACACATAAGCTACTTTTATCTCGGAAAATTACGTTC
This sequence comes from Oeneis ivallda, assembly GCA_029955525.1. NCBI lineage: Eukaryota > Metazoa > Arthropoda > Insecta > Lepidoptera > Nymphalidae > Oeneis > Oeneis ivallda. The sequence continues at coordinate 8,479,604 of JARPMR010000014.1, forward strand.
CCGAAGGAATTAAAAACCTTAATTCACGCGGACGAAGTCGTGGGCATCATCTTATATATATAAAAGAAAGTGGTGTTAGTTACACTATTTATAACTCAAGAACGGATGAACCGATTTGGCTGAAAATTGGTGGAGAGGTAGCTTAGAACCAGGAGACGGACATAGGATACTTTCTATCCCGTTCGGCCGCGTTTCTGTCATGTCACTATAAAACGTGGTATAACAAAAACGCATCTGACATGGAATAACAAAACGCAAATGACAGTGGAATAACAAAACGTAAATGACAGCTAAACGTAATTTTGTCTTTGGTTAAGTATGGTAAAAAATTTGACAATTATAAAAAGTGTTATAATAAAGCATTACTGATATTATAAATGGGAAAGTGTGTTTGTTTGTTGTTTTGTCCTTCAATCACGTCGCAACAGAACAGCGGATTGATGCGATTTTTTGCATGTAGTAGTGGTTTAGATGTAGTAGTGGTTCCTCAGACCGGAAGAGCTACTTTTTATCTCGGATAATGAAAGAGTTCCCGCGGGATTTTTAAAAACTAAATCAATGCGGACGAAGTCGCGGGCATCAGCTAGTCTAATAATAATATACTAGCAAAAAGCTGAGCTTTGTGAGGGCTCCCGTAGTTTTTCTAACGGGTACTATGTTCTGTTGCAGCGATGCTAACTCTTTGATTTTCTAACAGATGGCGTTAGTAGTACAATAACATTGTATCCAATGAATACAAAATTGTTACTGTTCATTTTTTTAATGGTTATAAAATTATATTTTTTTTTTGACAGACAACACATCTGGATATGAAGTTGAATTACTTCGTTAAAGCACAAATCTATAGGCGTGATAGTTTTACAGTAAAGCGTACCACAAAAATGCTCAGGTTGTGGGATAGTGTTAGGGCTCGCTTCGCTCGCCCTAATAATATATCTCCTAGAATGGTAGGCGTTCACATAGCCACATAATACAATATATTTACAGTACAGGTAACGTGACGTTGCTGAAAACCGAGTGGGAGCCGCGCTGATGCAATAACGGTCCGTCTCCGTCACCGGCGCACTCTGTGTGATCTTGTGTGACCCTCTTAGTACATTTTCTGACGCAACAAATTGTACACACTTACGCGCGCATCCAGTGGGACTTTACGTCGTGTAGGTACTTTCCGTTGTGATTTGTGTGTCCAAGGTTTTATTAGCGACCTGAAACCAATATCATTCCCACTGTGTGTAACACGCCTGGCACATTTTCTGGAAGAACGAATCGTACACAGGTACGTGCGCATCCAGTGGGACTTTATGTCGCGGTTTGTGTGTCCAAACCTTTATTAGCGACCGGAAACCAACGTCATTCCCACTCGGGCCCTATTGTTGTACTGGCAAAGCCTTTCATGCGATTCCAGGTCACAAAGATAGGTGATATAAATTTACTATGGCATGACGTGACAGCTCGCGTTTAGCTCGTAGTAGAAAGGTCATTTTGCATATTTTATGTCGTTTCTACCTAAGGTGGAGTTATAAAGGTACTGCTATGTATTTGTTTACAACTAGGCTCCAATGTATTTTTAGAAAACAATTTTTACAAAACTTGTAAGTACCTTTACCTTAATTTTCATTTTTTTTATTTTTCGGAATTTTTCCTTTACTTGTGCTGTGAGACCTTGCTTTTAACCAAAATTGACAATTCTAGGTCAACCGGAAGTACGTACCCTATAGGTTTTGGGTTAAAAACCTATATGGTAGTTCCCGTTGACTAGATTCACGAAATTTGGCAAAAAGCAAGGTCTTACAGCACAAATAAAGGAAAAATTCCAAAAAATAAAATAAGTTGAAAATTAAAGAGTGTCCCCATACATACATAGTTGACGCCAATTAAGATAGTCCTCTGAGTTGTATGAGCGCTCGTAAAATTTAGAGGTCTAGCTTAATTGGAACCAACCTCAAATAAGGTAAATAAAATTGTGCTATTGTGTGAAAGAAAATAAAAGATAATATTTATTTTGATATTAAGAAAAAGGTCAATATACCTAAGTTAAGTATGCGAGCATTTCTGGGGGCATGGCAGTGCCCCCGATACCGGGTGTCGAACCCCAACCTAACCTAACTTTAGATTTTGGCAAACATAGTACTTATATAATCATTTTACTAATAGTCTAGTCAGATAGCTATATTACTAGATCGCGTTCGTATTATAGCTATATTCCGGCATATAGTTATAAACCTAGGTTTATAGCTATAACACGGCTTTTCAAATACGAGCGTTACCACGCCTAGAGCTGAAGACCATAAATAAAAGGTACATTTTTTTATATAAGTACTTCTTATAACACCTGTAGATAGATCCAGGTAAAGGATCTATAAATAATATCTAACTAGGTAAGTGGAGAAGTGCAGAATTACCTAATTCTGTAGAGTAGATAGATCAGCTATGCGATTCTCTTACGTAAAATACAATTTACATCGGTTGCGCATCGAGCGTTATTTTAGATGTTGCAAATTTGGTATTCTCTTTCGCGCCGTTGCCACACTAGCGCTCCATGAGCGAGCGTGTTAGATGTAGGAAACTCAATTTTGACATATAAGTATGGTAATTGGTATTCTGCAAGACATTTTTGGCTCGTCTTCGACTGCATCGTAAGCCGTAGCCTTCGATTTTAAACGTCAAAATGAAAGCGTCTTGTTTTGTAGCTTTTCCTAAGATGTAGTGTGAGATGAAGAGTAAAATTTCCTTGTGAAATCAAAGAAATCTTTGAAAATTTTGAAAATGTGAATTTTCTTCTACCACAAAATATCATCTGAGATGGATCATGTAAAAAAGGTATGTAACTCCTTGTGAATATGCCAAATAAGAGCTGTATCCTAGTTAAATTATTAGAATATACAAAACATATTATCTCGGAATATAATAATTGTTTGTCTTATTTTTAAATGTATAATAAACTTAATATCACAGTCATTAATAAAGTTCTTAGAGCATCTAAGTTTGAGTTACATTAGAAATAATAATTGCAGATGCATAATCATTGACGAATAACATTTACTAAAAGTGCACTATGAATCCTTAATAATATTATAAATGTGAAAGTGTGTTTGTTCGTTGGTTTGTCCTTCAATCACGCCGCAACAGAGCTACGAATCGACGTGACATTTTATTCCGAAAACCAGAGTTCCTGAGGGATTTTAAAAACTATATCCACGCGGACGAAGTCGCGGGCATCAGCTTGTAAGGAATAATTTTAATTTAATATCCAACAATACTACTTACTACTAATATTATAAATGCGAAAGTTTGTGAGAATGTTTGGATTGATGGATGGATGTTTGTTACTCTTTCACGCCACCACGAATGAACCGATTTGGCTAAAATTTGCAATGGAGATAGCTCATACTCAGGATTAGAACATGGGCTACATTTTATCCCGGAAAATAAATGATTTCCCGCAGGAATTAAAAACCTGTGACATCATATGTCTAGCAAATCTTTTTAAATCATCTAAACATCTGTTGTTTAGATGGTTTGAAAATATTTGCTAGGTACGTGTCCTTTTATGCTCCCTACAGGGTTTATGTATGCCATAAATAGGTACTTATTCATATCATTTTTCAGATATTTCACATAGAGGCAACCCACATAATTGAAATTTCATGAAGCAAATCTGCAGATTTAGCAGCACAACATATCGTATACCTACAGCTTCTTCTTCAAAGGGATGTAGCAATGAATAGACAAGCAGTTACGAGAATGTTTGATACATTTCTAGAAAGCACTTTGTTCTAGCTAACTACTAGCCAACACAAACCTCAAAGAAAGAGTGAGAAAAAATAAAAGATATATATCAAAGGGAACTGTTTTTATTTTTCAAGTTTTAGCGTTTAATAGCTGTCTTGTGTAAAAATTTTATTAGGGCTTGACTTGTGTCCTATCCTATATTATATTAAATGCGCAGCTGCTCGCCACATCTTGATTCCTTCTAAATGCACACTGAAAGTCATGGAGTGCATTATCCCGCATAATAATTCCAGCTGAAACATTTTTATTTAATATAATTAATTATGTAAATACATATGGGTAGTTTGAATTACTTAGGCTTAGGTATATTACATACAGATAACCAAAAAGTAGTTAGAAACTAGCATCCTTTTTTACTATATGTCGGAGATTAAAATTAAAATGGCCATTATTTAAAGCGCCATCTGTTATGAAATAGTTGTACTAGTTTATTCAGTCATTCAATTGACTCTAATTGTTTGTACTAGATTATTAAGTCACTCAATTGACTTTAATTGTTAGTAAGTTTATTAAGTCACTCAATTGACTCGAATTGTTTGTACTAGTTTATTAAATTACTCAATTGACTCGAAAGCGACATCTATATCGAATTCAGGTATTGTTTGTACAAGTTTATTAAGTCACTCAAGTGACTCGAAAGCGTCCTCTATAAGCGAACTCAGGTATTGGATGTACTAGTTTATTCAATCACTCAATTGACTCCATTGACATTCAAACCTGGATGGAGTTGGCGTGGCGGGGGTTGACGATTCGTCTATAAGTAGGGCTGGTGCCCGCCAGACGGTCATTATTATTAGAGAAGTCATCAAGTCATCATTATGATTAGACAGTCATAGTCATGAGATAGTTGGTCTCAGTTGTTCATGAGAGCTTGGTGGAGCATGGTCTCCCAGTCACACCGTCGCGCCAAACCCATCGTTCGCTATATGGTGGTATTAATTATTTACCTAGCTATTTACAAAGTATTTAAAGTAATTGTGTTTTGAACTACTGTGTGTTAATTCTACAAACTTTTAAATATTGTGTGCAGTGCAATAAATCATGTAATCAGCTTCTCGCGTTTTAAATTGCCCGAGTACCCACAACTATGCAATCTGATCAAGAAGAACATGCCCACGATAATGAGGTGCCTCCTCGGCCTCCGTTATCAGAAGTGGGATCGCCTCGGGCTTCCGAGAAGACTGATGAGTTATTGAGTGTTGTACTGGAATTACAAAACCAAAATATGAAGCAGTTAATCGAGGTGATTAAAGTACCCTCCGTGCCGAAAATATCGCTGCCTGATTTCAATCCTGAACACCCAAGATACGGATCCACGGGCATGGTGCTCCACTGTTATAGACCTGTGTTTGTCTGAGAAGCCTCTCCAGGGTTGTGCGCTTATGATTGCTTTGAGTAAGGCGATCAAAGGAACTGCATCTACGTGGCTTTTGCAAGTTTCCGTTTACCGGCGTACGGTATTACTTGGGACCAGTTTAAGGACATTTCCCTAGTGTGATTTGACAATAATGAAACTACAGCTGCAACCTTAATTAATTTGAATAATAGTGGTTCGAAAGAAAACGAGTGTCTAGCTGCGTATGGAAGTTGTTTGATGTCAACGATTATGACTGTGTGGAAAAATCTTACCACTAAGGAATTCTGGTGTATTGCTACCGCTTTGAAATGATCGTATACCCACTATAAAGCACTACTGGATTGTACGGTGAGTCATTGTATCGTTCCAATGTTTAGTGATACTATTTTGTAGTCTCTTTATTATTTCGTTGTCTTAGCCCATACGTACGGCGGTATGCTTAGTTGTGTGTATTAATGTAGTACCTACGAGTTGTTGAAGAGTTAGACAGAGCTTTTTAACATTCGATTCCCATCTCTGAATATTTAAGAATTTTAGGTTATTTTAAATTCCCTTTTTACGATATTCAGTTTAGACATTAAAATTACAATTACAAGTTGTTAGTTAGGTTCAATGAAACTTGAACGTACCCGTTCACCCACTGATTAATGCAAAAGTTTGCAGGTACCTACTTAAACAATGATTATTAGTTACATGTGGGTACTTCGTTTGCAGTTTAGTACTTTAGAAAGTTTGAATGTACCTTAACAATGATTTTTTATTTTCATGTGAATACTTCGTGCAATTGGATACCAGCGCGGTGCTTCTGCGCATGTCACTTATCGGCAGTGGCGCCGGCAGAGTCGGCGGCAGTGCGTGCGGCGCATGCGGCCGGCAGCAGCAGTCCTGGGGCGTCTGAAGCGGTGACGCATGGATACATGCGAGATTCTCCCGGTCACCGGTCGATTAAATCAATCAGGTCGGTCGTTTTCATTTTGTTATGATTCTGGTGCCGAATGCTCTCTCGTCAAAGAAAGAATTGCGAATAGGTTATCGGGTGTGCGGCATAATAAAGTCGTTAACATTACCGTGGAAATTCAAGTGTTGATAGTAAATTGTAAATTTTAAGTAAGGTTACGATTGATGGATATAGTTTAGAAATCTTGTTTCACGTGATATCAGATGAGTTTTTACATTTCGATATTATGATAGGTCGTGATATTTTAAAGCTTGGTTTTTCAATTACGATGACTGCGGGTACTTTTTCTATTTCAAAGTGTAAGATTGTTGATGAATGTAGTATTTCTAATTCGGATATTGATTTTACGAATATTGATACGGATATACCAGTTGAGGATAGACCGCGACTATTGTCATTGCTTAACGAATATTCAGATGCTTTTATTAACGGATTACCGCGTTCAAGAGTTTGTGATAGTACACATTAACGCGTTTACTAAATTCGTTCTTTTAAATCATACCACGCGTATCGATGCTAAAAATGCGATCGAAGCTCTTAAAGCCAGTGTTTCGTTGTTTGGGACGCCAGTTCGTGTCATTGCGGACTAGGGTCGTTGTTTCTCTAGCAAAGAGTATAGAGAGTTTTGCCATTCGCACAATATTAAACTACATCTCATAGCTACTGGCTCCAGCAGAGCCAATGGCCAAGTAGAGCGTGTGATGAGTACGTTAAAAGGGATGCTTACTGCGGTAGAGACAAGCGAGCGTTCGTGGCAAGATGCACTTGGTGAAGTACAACTTGCTATCAATTGTACAAACAGTCGTGTGACAGTCTAGTCCTTTAGAACTTCTAATAGGGCGTGTAGCAAGACCGTTGTCATTATTGAGTGCTGATGATAACGGAGTTGAAATAGATCTTTCTGACGTAAGAGAGCAGGTGGTCCAGAACATAACTAAAAATTCAAATTATGATATAGTTAGGTTTGATGCAACTAAAGCTAAAATTGTAAGATTTAATGTTGATGGTTATGTTTTGTTAAAAAATGAAGAACGCAACCAGACTAAACTTGATCCTAAGTTTAAGGGACCTTTTAAGGCCATCGAAGTTCTTGATGGTGACAGATACGTTCTGAAATCTTTAACTGGTAATCGTACTTACAAGTACGCTCACGACAGGTTCCGAAGGATGCCTGATGTGAAGTTCCCTTAGAGTTGGATAACGATAGTGACAAGCATGTTGATGAGGATGTTTAAACGTACACATTGGCTAGGCGTAGCTGCAGAAATCGGACGTGTCGCTTCCAAACTTTGTATTGGTGTAATGAGCGTCCGACTATGTGGTGAAACCTGGGTCTCAGTGGAGACTACTTTTGGCAACTTGGTGTTGCTTGGGTCTCGTGGAGACTACGGTGTTGGGCCTTTGTGGCCGGGGTCTCTGATGAGACTACTGTGTTGGCCTTTGTGGCCGGGGTCTCTGATGAGACTACTGTGTTGGCCTAGGGTGGCCGGGGTCTCTGATGAGACTACAGTTTTTGGTTAAATCACACATTGTGGTGTTAACCTGGGTGACCAATGGTCGCTACTTATGCGCTGCATGTGGCAGTTGGGCCAAGATGTACGATTAAGCAATTTTTGATTCCTTTAATGGATGGTGTAGTACTATGGTGTACTGATATGCAACTGTTACTTGGATCGATTTTGATTAATTTTGATTAATGGGAACTTTTCATTTGGTCAAATGATTTTGATTACAATTAATTGTGTACAGATGAATAACGTTGCTCCATTTTGAATAACATGTCAGGTAGGCCGAACCTTGTAACTAAGGTGCCTCAAATGTTTTTTTTCTTGTCAACAGATACGCTGCCACACGGGGACGTGTGATTGTCAGTTCTGGCCGTGTCGGAGATTAAAATTAAAATGGCCATTATTTAAAGCGCCATCTGTTATGAAATAGTTGTACTAGTTTATTCAGTCATTCAATTGACTCTAATTGTTTGTACTAGATTATTAAGTCACTCAATTGACTTTAATTGTTAGTAAGTTTATTAAGTCACTCAATTGACTCGAATTGTTTGTACTAGTTTATTAAATTACTCAATTGACTCGAAAGCGACATCTATATCGAATTCAGGTATTGTTTGTACAAGTTTATTAAGTCACTCAAGTGACTCGAAAGCGTCCTCTATAAGCGAACTCAGGTATTGGATGTACTAGTTTATTCAATCACTCAATTGACTCCATTGACATTCAAACCTGGATGGAGTTGGCGTGGCGGGGGTTGACGATTCGTCTATAAGTAGGGCTGGTGCCCGCCAGACGGTCATTATTATTAGAGAAGTCATCAAGTCATCATTATGATTAGACAGTCATAGTCATGAGATAGTTGGTCTCAGTTGTTCATGAGAGCTTGGTGGAGCATGGTCTCCCAGTCACACCGTCGCGCCAAACCCATCGTTCGCTATATGGTGGTATTAATTATTTACCTAGCTATTTACAAAGTATTTAAAGTAATTGTGTTTTGAACTACTGTGTGTTAATTCTACAAACTTTTAAATATTGTGTGCAGTGCAATAAATCATGTAATCAGCTTCTCGCGTTTTAAATTGCCCGAGTACCCACAACTATGCAATCTGATCAAGAAGAACATGCCCACGATAATGAGGTGCCTCCTCGGCCTCCGTTATATACATATATAAGAACTCAGTGTGCAAAAGCCACTGACCTGAACCGCTGAAATGATGTTTTTTGCTACATATTTATTTTTAGTAGTGTGGTAAGTTCAATCAAAACTGTTTTAGTAAAATTCGAGATATAGTTTGATGTCAATTTCAAGAGGGGAAGTCATTGGAAAAGATTAATAGTTCATTAATTAATAAAATATTTTATTATTGGGTGGTTCCTTTATATTGTGTTTAGTAAGTAAGTAAAGTACTTTAGTTAGTAGGTACAGTTTAATAGTAAAACCCTTAGGAGTCAAAGTAACAAACCTTTTGCGATAGGTACTCTTCAAATTCTTGGGACAACTTCTATAGATACTTATAATCCTTTTGGTCAATCCAAGAGTGTATCAACATCACCACTGAATGCTTCTTTCTACCAACTTTTCAAAATGTGTAGTAAATGCAGCATTATAAACATTGATTTCAGGTTAAATAACACAGTTTTTTGCACTCAATTATTTTCAAATCATCATACATCACATCTTAGGTAGGTATCCAAAAGTAGTCCTTACACTATCACTTGTTGCCAGAGCGTCACGATGTAGACTGTAGTATTGCAAGGATTCTAAAGTATTTTAAGTGTTTCGTTTTGTTCTATACTTATATTGAGTTAGAAATACGATTGCCTTCACAGTCACAAGTGTTTGGTGTTTACAAACATGGATTGGGTCACGGGTCACCCTGCCGGTACCTCGGTCCTCAACGATGAACCTCATTTTTTAATTCGTCTTAATGTTATCGGCAACGGTCAACGAGCATTCATCCTAGGTCGAAGTTAAAACTTAAATATAATGTTTATTTTCATGGTATTTTGTAATTCTAAATGTAATCGACCGAGCGAAGCGAAGGTCTTTGAGTTAACTAGGGCGATTTGCACTTGTCCGTCCGTCCGTCCGTCCGTCCGTCCGTCTGTCAGAGCCTTATAACTTTTGAATTACTGAACGTAATTACTTCAAATTTAGATATAATATGTAAACCGATGGCCTCCAGCCGAAAATGGCTTAAAAAGTTATAAAAATCTTTATTTCAGGGGGGCTCTCATAGAAGCGAATGCGAAGTAAAAAAAAAAAATCGCGTTACATAAAATTGTTACGTATCATTTTAAAGATAATTTTGAACTGAGTACAAAAATATTTTTTTTTTAATTTTTCCCTTAAAATTGACGAAATGGGGGGCTTTCAAAGTGGCGATTTTATACGCTCGCTTGAAGACGCTCTCTAGAAAAATCCGCTATGGATTTTCAAACTGATTTTATGTTTTTAGGTCACTTATATCCTGTACTTGAACAACAAATACTAAAATTATATGAATATTATAAAGAAACGAGATTATTTAATTTTTAATGGGCGTCAGTAATTCATATAGCATCAACATAGCTTCACAATAATGCTAATAGATGGCGCAGTCAGTAACTATTCCCATGGAACTACGAGTTAAATTCAATGTTTGATAAATAATTCAATGTTTTCACTAACGTTCCCTAACCTTTACGGGCTACCTATAAGTTAGGTGATTGATGTTTTCTGTCAACTTATTTATCACGATCCTGTACGGGACACCTAAAAGGATATTGGGACGGATGTTAGGACTTAGGATTGTATTTAGGAGCTACCTACGTTAAGAGACTCCTACTTAGGGGATGATTTAGGTATGTTTGGTGAAAACGGGCATAATAATAATGTCAGTTTTGGTTATCATGTATCGATTGAATGAATAATCATGGGATACCGTTACCGCGAGGTCTCAGTTCGGGGCGAACCACTAGTTTTGTATTAAAACAGTAAAATATGTAATAAAGCAATTTCTAAAGTATCAAAAAGGCTAAATTTCTCAATCGTAAACTTTTACCGAAAACTATATAAAAAAAGTACGACAACACCGGCGCGCCCGATAGAACATCACAGCGTTCGTCTCGACAGTAATATCGTCGATGAGGTTTCGGCTGCTACAGAATACCAATTTTTACAACCGTTGTAAGTCAAGTCGATGTGAACGATGTTACATCGCAGCCCACATCGACGCTAGATGTTTTTAAGAGAATCGCACTCCAGATAACAGTAGCGTTAGCATGAAAGTTGTAGACGTACTTATAACAGAAAACCGTTCTCTATTTTTGAGGTAACGATTTGAGGTATTTGACTTGTTACTGGTATGAATAGAAACTTTAAAAAAATCTAATTTTATCGTAAAACGAGCTTTTGCCCGCGGCTTCAATCACGTTAAGTTCAATTTTCAAACCCCTATTTTACTCCCTAGAGGTTGAATTTTCACAGAACCTTTCATAGCGGTTGTCTACACTACGTCATAATAGCTATCTGTATGCCCAGCCCGATCCGTCCAGTGGTTTGAGCGGTGCGTTGATAGATCAGTCAGTCAGTCAGTCACCTTTTCCTTTTATATATTAAGAAGATATTCTAAATATGTTACCTCCCCACACGTGACTATTGACCGTTGAATGGAGTAATTTGGCACGAAGCACTGTTTGGTGACGTAAACTTACGTCGATCTCACACGTGACAAAGATCAAGGTTCTGTTGACATTGGCTTAACTAGGGATGGTAACAAGGTGAAATCTTGCAAATACGAAGATCTCGCGATCTCGCGAGGTCAAGCAGCCCGCAGGAACGAGTGCCGCCGCATGCTGGGTTGTCTGAGCCGGCCTATACTACATGAGAGTGTGTAGAAAAGTTATAAAAATCTATATATTTTATTAATCGCACAAAAAAGAGGGGTGTTAGAAGTTTGACGTGTGTATTTGTCTATCTGTCTATTCCCTCGTAGCTCCCTAGATTTTGATGCGGTTTTTTCTCTTTGAAAGCTGACGTGATCGAGATTGATCTTAGCTATAATTTAGGAAGATCTGTTCAGGCGTTTGATGTTAGCAAAAGCTAATTATTGCTACGAATAAATAATAAGTCTATTTACTAACCGACTTCAAAAAAAGGAGGTGGTTATCAATTAAACGAGTATTTTTTTTGTCGATGTTACTCCGTCAAATCTGGACCGTTTTTAATTTTTTTTTATTTGATAGGTTGGTCCCATTTAAATTTGGTGAAGATCATCAATATCTTCGGTGATGGAGTACGGAACTCCTCAACTTTTTTTATGTTATTCCATAACTTCGTCAAATCTAAATCGTTTTCAAACTTTTTTTTTGTAGTGTTATAGTAGGTACTAAAAACGAATACTTTTTTGAAGAACCCCTTAGAATAGGGATTATGTTACTTATGACGTTGTTATAATATTTAGTTTTCGCGTAATAAGATTTCCTACGTATGTCCGCAAGGTTAAAGTGACAATGTAATTATGAAGTTGCGAGAAAATTAGCGCGACTTTGTTTGAAGTACCCTGACATTGTTATTCAAATTGTATTAATAAGTTTTGTGCATAATTTTTTTTAATATAACAATAGCAACATGCAACAGCCACTAATACTGTTGCTCTATTTGGAATATATAATATTACTAGCTGATGCCCGCGACTTAGTCCGCATGGATTTAGTTTTTAAAAATCCCGCGGGAACTCTTTGATTATACGAGATAAAAAGTAGTTCTCCCTATCTGAGGACTCACTATACACACCCATTAAGTACTATACCCATGCAAAAAATCGCATCAATCCATTGCTCTGTTGCGATGTGATTGAAGGACAAACCAACAAACAAACACACTTTCGCATTTATAATATCAGTAATGCACAATCTAGACAACCGCAATCTAAAATCGTTCGAGATTCAGGTTGCTAGTGTCAGCTACATGATTAAATTAACTAGCTTTTACGAATAATAATAAGAATTAGTGTGTATATAATATCAAATAGTTTTAAATATATAAGAGATAATATAGGTGATAGTTTTGTTGAAATTTGACTGAATAGAATTTAAATAGACTAATATTTGACTTCTCCCAACGATTGGACGAATGATTTCAAAGGTTCGTCAAAGAAGTGGGAGGTACCGCCATTTTGTAAATGAAATTATATATAAAAAGCGAAAAGAAAGACGAAAGGCTCTCAGTTCGGTTATGTCGTGAAAGCGTACGCTAAACTCTGTTGAGTTATCGCGCGAGTGATTTACCTATAATTTATGTTTAAATAAGTTTGCAGAAAAGCTAGTGTAATTAGTGTTAATTTGATAATTTGTGATAGATATTTGGTATAGAAATAAAGGCCTGCTTCTGAACAGTAAAGTAGGTCCAATAACTAGTAGATGCTTTCGTGTCTAGGTCGTTGTATTTGATTAAGGGATTGCGATAGCAATCGCACCCTAATCGAATAAATATTGCCAGTACGCTTAGATTAGTGTTATTGATTAATTGATATTTAAATGTTTTGATAACTACCCTCATGTTCAGATGGTGTTTGTCTGTCGTGTTTGTGGTGAAATTGATTAGATGTGAGGAAAGGGGCCGTTGTGGGGGTGGAGGAGACGGCTATAGGTAGGGTTTTAGCGTTTTAAGAGATGTATTCTCTTAAGGCGTGATTAGTTTTGAGTGATAAGTTCCGCTTCTGAGTCTATGTTCAACAACTCAGAAGTGGGATGTGACTTACGTGTCCATGAATCCGTTTTGCCATCCACATCAGCGTGTTATCCACGCTAAGTTCATGTAACAAGGCGCGAAGCAGACGCAAGAAAATAACGCCACGCGTGCGTTGGAGGTACGATGAAGGTAACTACAGCTGAGAATTATCGCCGGTTGAAGCCACTCGGTGAGATCGTTTCATTATTAATTGCAATGTTGTAGAAATATAGATGAATCTTCATTTAAGTGGCAGATTTGAGTATCCAAGCTTGTTTCTTTTTTTTTTTTTTTACAAATACCTTCATTTGCTACGAATGATAAGTTTATGACTTTTTTGATTGAGACTCATAACTTTGAGATCCCTGACCATCAGGTTTAACGAAATTTTTGTAATTTATTAATGTTTCAAAACTGAAAATACCTACGTAGCATAAAGTTATACTATTTGATCAGAAGATTTTGCTATAACGAGTACTTGGTTTCATTGAATATTTTTTTGAAAGATTAAGAAAATATATAAAGGTTTTGGGGCAAGAATGCACCATTGAATTGATTTTCATGATTTATTTCCGATTTGATTGATATAACTAAAATTACAAGCAATTATAATTTTATTCAAATTTGAAATAAGAGATACTGAGATTGTGAATTAATCATTTTTTTTTAGAACTTTACATGAATATTTTTGTTTTTTTTTTAATATTAGTAAATTTTAAGTATCATGACGTGAAACTGATGCAAACTGTTTCACACGTTCCGTCCGCCATGTTTTCATTACCTTCCTAAGATTCAATTTGTAATTAGTATCTACACACCTAATAGAATAAAACTGGAAGAAAGCCTAAACCGGGAATGATTATCATTATTGAGCATTAACGAGTTTCTTTTAATAGGTTCTGTGTTCTGTTTTCTTTATTTTAATATAGAAAAAAAAATAGTTACAATGAAACAGCCTACCCTTTAATTAAATAATGTAAGTGGTTTAGAGGTGGACCATTTCTAAACTATAACCTTTTGATAGTGCCTATATAGATGTGTAACATTGAATTGTATAAGATATGTAATGAAAGCTTGACGATAATTTGAAAAAGGGATTATATTGACAATAATTTCAATGATACGAGGGCAAGACAGCCTGTGACAAGATTTAGGGCAAAATGCCCAATGACACGATTTAGGGCAAAATGCCCGATGACACGATTTAGGGTGAAATGCCCGATGACACGATTTAGGGCAAAATGCCCGATGACACGATTTAGAGTAGACTACTCAGATGGACAAGATTGTCCAAAATTGTTGATGAACAAAAGATCACCTGTAAAATTGTAAATATTGTCAATATAATAATTGTTCTTAGGACCAAGGAATTATTTAATCATAATAATATGTAGAGGCAAGACTGTCAGAAATCTGATGAAATTGAGAGTGCTTCCTTCATTATTAAGTGGTTGTGTGCTTTTTTGGTGAACGAGTAGGATACGCGATTGGTTGGCCATGTGCATTTGATGTTGCGTTGTTCTTTGTTAGAATTACCAATATTTTAAAGTAAATATAGTGAAATTACATTTTGGAATAAATATGCATTCGGGTCATTTTAGTTAGTAAATATTAAAAAAAAAGAGGTTTGAATAAACGTGTCTTAAATAGTTTGCTTACTGCAAAGCATTTCATTAAGACATTAATCTAAAGGTTTCGTTTTGATTAGGAACATTATAAAAAAGAATATATTATATTTTGAATGCGTTTCGCGTGAGTAGCGTTCAAAGAAAAAGACACAAAAACGGGGTTTATTTTAATGCCTTCGTAATCGGGAAGCTGATAGTTAACTGTACAAGATGAGTGTGATCTTGAGGATGATAATTTTGATGAATTACTTATTTATACAGAGTATGGTAGGCGAAATATTTTATTCAAAAAAACCTTGACTCAATTTATACATAGAATATATTGTATATTGTTACTGTTTATAATCAGTAATAGATACATAATATGACATAATATATAAACATAGTATAGCTAGATAATATTTAGCAAGTATATTAGGTTTAGTGACCGAGGTATTAGGTATTAGGTTTAGTGCTTTTGAGAATTAGTATTTCCGTGATAAATATACTTGACGTTGACTATTCTGATGAATATGATGAAAATGAAAATGAATTTTCCGTTTGATGAAGAATATTCTGATGTGAATATTTTAATGAAGTGTTTGTTGATGAGTTGATCAAAAATTGTAGATTGACGATAGGAATATTGATTGATGATGATTGTTTTGATCACAAATTATTATTATTGATCGACTTACAAGAATTTGTAAGTCGATTTTATGATTGATTTGCCAGTGTATTGCGATGAGAATTACGATGATGACACAATTTGAATTATAATTTTAGTTTTTATTTGGGAAAGTAGATAAACAGTTGAACAGTTGTAAGTATAACAGATCCGATTTGAAGAAACATAGGTTAAAATGCACTTGATAAGATAAAGCGTAAAATATTATGAAAACCTTGGACTTATAACTGATTTTGTTTTTATTTATTTTACTATTAAATTTAACATGAAGAGAAATTTGACAGGATATCTGTATGATTTAAATAACTCACATTTTATTGTGCTAATGGCATTCTGGAATCGTGCCTCAGATAAAGTAAATACGTCTTTTATGAACTGTTTAATGTAAGTGTCCACAAGTTGACGCATAGGTGAACATTTCCCAGCATTGATTCCAAAAGGATAGGCAGCAAGCAGATTATAAATATTATATGAATGCATTAGTCGTCAACTTGCACCTGTAACTGACATTCAATAGATAATATTATTAAATAAAAGAAACTCTTCGTGGGGAAGTTTTGAACAATAACATCTTTAATTCAGTGAACGAAGGAATTTTTCCTGAACATTTTCAATCTGATTTAGTTACTTATGGTAAAAATGGTTTCATAAACGGAGGGCATAATTATAATATATTTTAGCTGTAGCGTTCTTTAAAAAAATTATATAAATGAAGGACGGTGGGTGATTTCGAGAAGTTCTTCATCAAGTGCATTACAAATCGATAGGGACTGATATAGATAGATGGTCTAGGTCTTGAAAGATATAGCAGTCAAGTTTAGTGTCCTTTTGTAGCTAGAGATTTTGAGATCATCTGCGAAAAAATGTTACGACTGTTTGAAACAGAGATGAATGTTATTAATATGAGATTTATTTTATTAATTTTAATTTGATAATTATACAGCGTAATGGCCCCAAAACTAAACCTCGTGGTATGCCTGATGTTAGAGACAGATTCTCAGAATTCGAACCGTTTACCATTAACGAATTAGTTGAAGAATTGTTTGGATTAACGATTTAGTTATTTTACTATAAATTAGTGATTGTTTATTTTCGATAGATATCTATTCAATGGGTAAACTAATCTTATGATTAAAATGTTATTAGTTATGAATTTCGTTTATGGTTATTCTAGTTGACCATATTATTATTTTTTATGAATAATGATTTTAAAATTATTGGGAGATGACAATGATAATGAATGACTTTTTTTTACGAAATTCTTGATGGTGAAAGTTGAATAAATAAGCGGTTTTAAGACAAAAACTTTGCTTAAAGAAATGAGCAATACATCTGATAATAGTTCTAGGTTGTAGCCAGCAGATCTATTCTGTAAAACCCTTTTGTAAAGAAAAATCAATGCGTGATGTTTTTGTAAATTCGTAATCTGCCCACTCGGAAGATGGCGCCACATTCATGAATATTGTGGCGAGGTAAACTATTTGTTAAAGATAAATTGGGGATCATTTTATACAAATTGGTATTTGCTTAAACAATACCAAACCAAGGTGAAGTGAGTTTGCTTTTGAAGTTAGTAGTTTCTGATTTCGATAATATGGTATTTAAGTGAATAACCCTCCAGAGATGAGATTGAATGTGAATGGAATAGAATATAATTTAGTTTTTATTCAAATTATCAATTGAATTTACCACTGGTTCTGGTTCTACAATCAAGAAATATATAAAATGTAGTAAAAAAAGCTGAAAGAGATAGATTGCGAAAAGTAAGTAAAATGAACGTAATCCAGATTTGACATTTTGACAATTTGACTAAAATAAAATAGTCGGCATTCCTTACTTTAATTTAAAACATAACAGAAATTAAGTATTTAATAGTATACTTTGAGGGACAAGAAGTTGTTTGAAGAGTTCGTCAATGCAGAGTTTGTAACTTTTGATTTAAAACTTATTAGAAATTAAGTATTTAATATAATAGTTTAATAGACAAGTTGTTAGAAGAGTTTGCCAATGCAGAGTTTAGAAGTTTGAAATTGACTTATTAAAAAAAAATATTATGCAGTTAAAAATAATATTGAGCTTATTAAACGAATAAAGATTTGACATGATGAACAAAACGACAGGTTGAGTATGGGAAATAATGTAAAAGTTTAAAGTTTTGAATTTTTGAGTAAATTTAAAAATTTTAATTTTTAGTCTCGATATCAAATATTCAGGCTGAAAATTCGATTTTGAGTTAATTAATGACTTTTTTTTAAACAACTTAAGAGACTTGACAGAGGGCGAGACCGCCCACAATTTTACTAAAAGCAGTCATGACTGAAATTAAGGCAGATTGCCTGCGACCTGAACGATATGACAGAATTGCTTGAGACCTGATTAAGAGTAATGTTATCCTCGAATCGAACTTGGGCAATAAGTATATTTTCCTTGCTATATTTATTTGTATTATTTTCTTTTTGTTCTTGTATGTTTAGGACATTACGTACACCTTTACGGATTAAGTCTTGTAAGTAATGAAAGTTCATATTATAGGTAAATGAAAAAATGACACAATTAAGATTAAGTTTTATTTAAGTATACTTCGAACACGATTATTATGCAGAACTATGTCGAAGTATTTGGAGCGATCAAAGTGTTTTATAAGATTAAATATAAAAAGTATATTATTTTAAGAAAAGTACTAGTAATTATCGAAAAGATCTACAAAAAATATATATGTAAGAATTTATTTGAGACTGACCTGACTTAAGACAAGACCTTCTATGACTTGAACGTGGGCAAGACTGAAGCGATATAATAATAAATTATTATATGTTAGGGAAATGATAGAATTTAATTTTTCTTATCTTATTTATTTATTCTATATATTTATTATTAAAAAGAGTCAGAGTAGGTGAAGCGGACATAATATACCGCTTTAGTTTGAGTGTCACAAACATTTTAAATTATCGATTAAATATCTATAAACAGTGCGTCAAATGTTTGTGACGTATCGGTTTGATAATTCATGCAAGCTCCCATACTGTGCGCGCGCTTTGACGTGTGATGGGAGTGGTGAATTGCTGGTTTGATAAGTTGCCAACATCTCTATTGAAATAAGGTAGACTGGAAAAAGTAGAGAACACGGGGACGTGTTTAGTTTCAGGACGGCCGAACTGTCAGCTACATGATTAAATTAACTAGCTTTTACGAATAATAATAAGAATTAGTGTGTATATAATATCAAATAGTTTTAAATATAAGAGATAATATAGGTGATAGTTTTGTTGAAATTTGACTGAATAGAATTTAAATAGACTAATATTTGACTTCTCCCAACGATTGGACGAATGATTTCAAAGGTTCGTCAATGAAGTGGGAGGTACCGCCATTTTGTAAATGAAATTATATATAAAAAGCGAAAAGAAAGACGAAAGGCTCTCAGTTCGGTTATGTCGTGAAAGCGTACGCTAAACTCTGTTGAGTTATCGCGCGAGTGATTTACCTATAATTTATGTTTAAATAAGTTTGCAGAAAAGCTAGTGTAATTAGTGTTAATTTGATAATTTGTGATAGATATTTGGTATAGAAATAAAGGCCTGCTTCTGAACAGTAAAGTAGTTCCAATAACTAGTAGATGCTTTCGTGTCTAGGTCGTTGTATTTGATTGAGGGATTGCGATAGCAATCGCACCCTAATCGAATAAATATTGCCAGTACGCTTAGATTAGTGTTATTGATTAATTGATATTTAAATGTTTTGATAACTACCCTCATGTTCAGATGGTGTTTGTCTGTCGTGTTTGTGGTGAAATTGATTAGATGTGAGGAAAGGGGCCGTTGTGGGGGTGGAGGAGACGGCTATAGGTAGGGTTTTAGCGTTTTAAGAGATGTATTCTCTTAAGGCGTGATTAGTTTTGAAGTTCCGCTTCTGAGTCTATGTTCAACACTAGGTTGCCTAGCAACCTAAATTTTAGACCAAAGATTTAGGTTGCTAGGCAACCTAGCAACCTGAATCTTTGGTCCCATTTAAATTTGGTGAAGATCATGAATATCTTCGGTGATGGAGTACGGAACTCCTCAATTTTTTTTATGTTATTCCATAACTTCGTCAAATCTAAATCGTTTTCAACCTTTTTTTTTTCGTAGTGTTATAGTAGGTACTAAAAACGAATACTTTTTTGAAGAACCCCTTAGAGTAGGGATTAACTTATGACGTTGTTATAATATTTATTACTTATGACGTTGTTATAATATTTAGTTTTCGCGTAATAAGATTTCCTACGTATGTCCGCAAGGTTAAAGTGACAATTTAATTATGAAGTTGCGAGAAAATTAGCGCGACTTTGTTTGAAGTACCCTGACATTGTTATTCAAATTGTATTAATAAGTTTTGTGCATAATTTTTTTTAATATAACAATAGCAACATGCAACAGCCACTAATACTGTTGCTCTATTTGGAATATATAATATTACTAGCTGATGCCCGCGACTTAGTCCGCATGGATTTAGTTTTTAAAAATCCCGCGGGAACTCTTTGATTATACGAGATAAAAAGTAGTTCTCCCTATCTAAGGACCCACTATACACACCCAAGTACTATAACCCATGCAAAAAATCGCATCAATCCGTTGGTCTGTTGCGATGTGATTGAAGGACAAACCAACAAACAAACACACTTTCGCATTTATAATATCAGTAATGCAAAATTATACCACAATCTAGACAACCGCAATCTAAAATCGTTCGAGATTCAGGTTGCTAGGTTGCCTAGCAACCTAAATCTCGAACTGTAGGTATTAATGACTGTCGTGTAATTAACATATTTTAATTTGCAATATTGATGTCAATAACTAAGATAAAAGCTATCCTATCTTTTAAGTTGGACCAAATTACAAATATGTAGTTACGAAGTTTGATCAAAATCGGTTCAGCAGTTTTCGAGTTCATCCCGAACATACATCGTGACGCGAGATTTTGATATATTATATAGATATATATTATGGATATTTTCCACTGTCAAACTTTGTGCTGAACATAGTTCGAAAAACTGATGGTCGTTGGAGTCCCAACTCGTTCGTTGACTCCCCACGAGGTGGACTGAGTCATTAGACGGCAGGGAGCCACTGGATACAGATGGCGCAAGACCTGTACCTGTGGAAGCCCACGCAAGAGACATGTCCATTATCCAGCTGTGGACGACAAAGTTCTTAACTCTTCAAGTGATTCTCTCCGTACATTCACCACCACGAGCTCAGCGCCTGCTTAGGTCGTGGTGATACAATGATGAAAATATTTGGCTTAGCACAGTTTTTCTTTGCTACATTATTGGTTTGTATAAATATTGTTTTATTTACGTACCTAGCATTGCGAAATAAAACTTATTACCATTGTAATAATGTTTGAATTTGCTTGAGAAGGTACCTGTCAGATGTAAATAAACTGGTTTGTTTGACTTGTGGTTGTGAGTGTGACGCAGTTCATATTCCAACATGCGATTTGTAGCGAAATATATTTTGCGATTTTTATTCGTCTTGCATCGACTGCGTAATATTTTCGATTGATGAAGAATTTTAATTGGTTAACAAGAATAGCTTCGACTTTTAACTTCAGAGTTTTCAAAGAAACTCACCTATAAGTAGGTACTAGTTACCTAATATATCTAATTTATTAATGTGGCTGAATTATGAAAAAGTCGACACACCTACCTATCTACCTAAAAGGCTGTTTCATTAATATTACCGGGAAAATCCAATTTAAGAACAAGACGTACCTAGTCTAAAACTAAAGCCTCTATTGATATTATAATAGAATAGAATTGAATAGTGTTTTATTTAAATAAACTTTTACAAAGTGCTTTCGAATCGTCAAGTGATTTACAATATTATTTATGTACTATGTTATGTACAGAGATGTTCTATCTAAATAAGTTTTCAGTGTATTGGGCCGGAAAACTCACGTTTTCATTTCGTTGTTTCTAGATGCTCGTATGGGTTTTATTAAAAAACCTGGCATAGGTGCTCCTTTCTATAAGTCAGCCCGCTACCATCTTAGACTGCATCGTCACTTACCATCAGGTGAGATCGCAGTGATGATAGATACTTCTAATCATTAGGCATTCCGAACCAGTGGTAGATTCATTGACTATTCAAAAGCACTTGTAAAAGTTTATTTGAATAAAAAATATTTCTATTCTATTCTATTCTAATTTATACCAAACGCTACATACAAA
Organism: Oeneis ivallda; assembly: GCA_029955525.1. Lineage (NCBI taxonomy): Eukaryota > Metazoa > Arthropoda > Insecta > Lepidoptera > Nymphalidae > Oeneis > Oeneis ivallda. The sequence continues at coordinate 8,501,438 of JARPMR010000014.1, forward strand.
GCTCTATGTTTAAATAAAATTCCAAAATTCAAACGTAGAGCAGATAGGGAAAGCAAAATATAACTATAACATGTAAACGATGACGTAGATAATATAATAATAACAATTAACCTTCATTAAAGTTAAGAACGTGATAGTAAGTAGTTACTACTAATCTATAAAGGCATTTACTTCAAGGCATATCCTTCTTTTAACTGGTTTTTTGAATATTGAATGAAAACTTGAACGTTGACTTTCCTGTTTTCGTATGAAAATAAACGGTCAAATGCGTGTCAGGCCACGCGCAGTGTAGGTAGGGTTCCGTAGTTGCCAGTCACTATGCATACTTAAAAGGGAGTACTTAGGTAACTAAAAATTAGGTAGGACTTAAACGCCATAAGGTAGGTGCCGACAAAATTATGTCATCATTTTGTGGGCTGAATAAAGAATTTTTCACAATTAGGCGAAACACCGCCATTTTTCCAACTCCAAGCTGTGATTGGAAATGGATTTGTCAGAAAACCCCAATAACGTAGGTACTTAGGTACTAATCTCGAATCCACAACCGCCTAAACAAAAGGTAGGCCGTAAATAGCGTAACACTTGAGGTAGCTCATCAGCAGCGGTTTTCGGCACCATTAGTGAGTGACATGACTGACAAGACGTGAGCAATTTAGACTGAAATAGACGCATGCTCGATACACGACACGACCAGTATGACGCCATATTTGTAATATAAGGAACTTCAATTCACGGCTTATAATTATAGAAATAGAATAAGGGACACTGAGAAAGAAGATAGTCTAACAAGTAATAATTTCACTTGAAAGTATTTTATGTTTAATTCCTGGCGATAAAGTCAAAATGATTGGAGTAGGCTTGAATATAATTCCACCACAATCCTTGTCGCCATCTCCAAAAACCATGAAAGTATCAAATAAAGAATTGAAATATCACATCAATTCTTTTTTTAGAAGTTAACGTTGTATTCTCACTCAACAGACATACATTTAAATTTTAAATGAACACACAAGTTTTGGGCCTCCTTGACTGGCTATATTAAATGCTTGCACGCATGCGACTTACATCAGCTTATTCAACCTTTTGAGAATTCAGTTTCCTACAATCCCAATTGGTGATTGACTGAATTTATCGCGTCTCTGCAACAATGCATTTTGGCCAATAACAAGTGAGTATCGGCCAATCAGAGGCGATTGCAATCTTCACACTGCAGCAATAATTTTTAGGGAATCGTACCACAGTATTGCTATGTTACAGGATAGAACACTTGTTATATCAAAGGGGCTATGGAAAACAATGGAAATTTGCAACTAACAACGTTAAAACTCTCATTACATGTACATAATAATAATAAATAATAAATAAATCGTTTATTTCCATCATTATACAGAAACATCAATTTGATCTTGAACAAAACTTGATACCTATCTACAAAAATTGATGCCTACTACTAATTGAGAAGTTTACAAAGAGTACAAGATCAAGAACTGGCTATCCTAGCTAGATTTTTAGATCTGTGTTAAGGATAGCCTGCCCTCTCCCTCGAATAGCCAAAACTGTGCACAAGCACATGTTTTTCAAAAATAAATAGCCTTAGGCATTATGTATGTGTGTGGGTGTATGTTTGTGTTCAGTGTGGATGCATGTGTTTTATAAAAAATTATAATATGAACGAATAACTGGTGAATTAATTTATGTAACAATATAGTTTTTATTATAAGAAAATATATAATTATATAAGTATCAGATTGTAAGGAAGTCTTCTATTTCTTCATAAGATTTACCCAGCAAGAAAGATGTTACTAGTTTTTTGCACTGAGTAAGTGGGAGATTATAAATGGGTAATATTGCATTAAGCTTGTTGTACAAGAATGGGCCAAGATAGTAAAGAAAGCGCTTTGTGAATGCTAATTTAGGCGCATGCAAGGTACAAATCTTGTGTTTGCGACGCTCCTCAATAGGTCGAAACGGAGTCACCTTGTGCTGATACAGAATCACATTAAGAATAAACAGCTTTCTAACACTAAGGACGCCACAGTCTTTGTACAACAAAGTGGTAGGGAAGAGTATTGGTCTAAACGTTGACACTTTTAGTATGGCCCGTTGGGCAATTTCAAGGGGCTTTAGTGTGGTTTTAGCGATGCCTCCCCAACAAGTTATGCAGTATTGAATGATGGATTGGCACAAAGCAAAATAAACATTACGGATTACGAGTGGATTTGCAACGTTTCGTAGATTTTTGAAAATAAAAATCAATTTACGGACCCTATTTGTAAGTAGATCGATATGGTTTTTAAAATTTAAGTTTTGATCTAAAACAATGCCTAGATATTTAATTTTATTAGTACAAGCTATAGACTCACAGTTACAATTTGAACTAAGCCTATCAGAGCAAGAATGAACTTTAAGAGTTACCGGAGTCTCAGGTTGTGAAGCATTTCGTACTGAATAGGTTATAAGTTTAGTTTTTGAGATGTTTAAAGTTAAAGAGTGCGATCGTAGCCAGTCGTTAATAGAGTTGAATCCAAGTTGAGCAGCTTCTTCAAGATCAACTAATAACTTAGTTAATTTTACTATGTTACATAGGGAAATCAGAAATAAAGTTAGCTTTATCGCTAGCAACTAAGTAGCTTTATGTCCTATACGAACATTTTACTTGACAACGACTAACAAAATTTTGGTGACAGTGATCAATTTTTAGGGTTCCGTACCCAAAGGGTACCAACGGGACCCTATTACTAAGCCTACGCTGTCAGTCCGTCCGTCCGTCCGTCTGTCAGCGGGCTGTATCTCGTAAACCGTAATAGATAGACAGATGAAATTTTCACATATTATGTATTTCTATTGCCGCTATAACAACAAATAATAAAAATTAAATTAAATTAAAAAAAATAAATTAAAATATTTTCATGGGTACATGGAAATATTTTTATTTAATTTTTTTTTAACGGAACCCTAAAAGAGCGAGGCCCGACTCGCACTTGTCGATTTTTTTTTTCAGTGGAGACAATGCAGTTAATTCTGTTTAACACAATCTCTAAATTAAAAGAAAATAGAGATTGTGACAACAATCCAATACGATATTGGTGATAATTCTTATCATCATGATAATTATTATATCATATTGGTTGGTATCATAATATTAACACTGCGTTTTTCAGGGCGAGGTCGTCTTTTCACTTTTCAGTAGCTTGGGAGTTGGGACGTCAACGGATATGGGTTCTGACATAGATAAAAGAAACAAAGTTCTGAGATCTAGACTAGGCAGTATGTGCCCCGCCGGCCCCCCATTACTACTTCAATCTTTTGCCACTTCTCCGGATCTCCTCCTTCTTAGAACACGGTTTTGCCAACAGAATCGTGTTAAAAGTCACAGGGGAGATGCAGACGCTATCGCTATTCAGTTAGAGATCAATATCGTACATTACTTAATATGAAGTATGTACTTAGTTTAGTTTAGTTTAGTATTTTTAGTAAAAAAGAAAACATCTTTCATTAAAAGAAAAACACCGCAAGAAAACCGGTTACTCTTAAGAATTGCTGGCCTATAGGGACTTTAAAGCGTGGGAAATTAAACGCGAAAGCAATTCATCATATTATTGCATTAACAATAAACAAAACATCTGCATTTCAAACACTTTTCGGGAGACAGTTGAGAAATTGAGGAAAAATGGGCATACCTGCGTAATAATATCACGAATAGCTGATGAACTTTAATTTTTAATTTTTGAAATGTCTGGTCTGGTCTTTGAGAATTTAACCACCATGCTCTAAGGGTCCAGGGGGCAGGGGGAGGCTTCGGCCGTTGATAGTGACCAACCTTTCCGAACATTGAAATATACCTTACTTCGATTGGATAAATATAAAATATTAATTGCTAAAATCCTCTGCCGCCGTCCCGTCCACCGGTGTGCGTTAGCCCTAAGTAGGTAGGTATGTACCTACATAATATGTATACCCAGGTCTAGAAAACAGCAGGTCTAGAAAGCTGCAAAATAGAGCCCTATGATAAGGCAACAATTAACTGCTTATTTTTATACTTCGTGTTAAAAACGTAGTGCTTTCATTATGTACAGTCTGGACTGGAACATACCTATCATCCTACAATTGAACAAGTGTGTTTGCGTTCGGATAACGCAACAATGCGAACATCTGAGCAAGCCTCATTGTTTGCAGGTGCTGATTGGCCTGTCACGATAAAGTATTATTTAACCTGCTTTATTTACTAACTCGAAGGACCCATGTGTAAAATGTAAACATTTTCTGTATGCCGTTAACTATGCTCTATCATAAAATATATTGTATTACACATAAAATCTATTAACTAGACACCGTCATGAACTAGAAACACCATCCTGTTCCTGCCGTCTGCGTAGGTACGTATACGCTTTTACAACTTCCGAAAGAATTGGTAGATTTACCATTACTCAAAAACAGTGTCTATTGGCAGTTGGCACATTTAATAAGAAGAGAATATGTACAGGTGAATTTCACCTGGAATTATGAAATTCATCCGGAATTTCTTATGACAAAGTTGCTTGGAAGCAATCGACTTCTGCTTCAGCTGTTCACGGGATAGATATAACTGTAATTTAAGCTACATTATCTGTGACACTTTTCTTTTGAAAAGAACAACTGTTTAGTTTCTTGCCGGCTCTTCTCAGCAGAATTTGCTTTCCGAACCGTTGGTAGAGTCGTCATAAGAGCCGTAAGATGGCTTACATGAAATAAATAAATTTAATTTTTTTTGTATTTCATCATCATAGATGATCTCAATCCATCGCTAGTCGACTTCTGGCCACAGGTCTCCTCTCAGAATGAGAAGAGTTTAGGCTAAGGCTAAACTTAGGTTAAGGTACGCTATTCGAGTGCGGATTCGCAGACTTCACACTCCTTTGAAAACATTAAGAAAAACTCTCAGGCATGCTCACGATGTTTTACTTCATCGTTAGCACGTGAAATTTTTATTACTTACAAGTTACAACACAAAGTACAAAAAACTTACAAAGTTCTATGGTTATAACTTAGAAGTTATTATCAATTGTTAGATACAGTTTCCTAAGATCAGTCAACTATATTGCTCTATATTAAAACATGATCGGTATTAAAAATTCGCCACATTGTTTACAAATTTATCCATGCACAGTGAGAAAATATAAACGACACAGATTTCCAATTCGATTTCCAGCGATTGCTCGAGTTGCGTAAATCGATTGCTACGAGTACCTAATAAAGCCCTGGTCACACACATCGCGTAATGATAACGACTCATAATATAAAAGCATTCAAACTGTGCGCGTTACGAGAAACGTCACGTCGCGCGTCGTCGCGCATGTAAAAACGACAGAGCAATGCATGAGCAATGCCACGCATCTGATATCGTTGACTTGTAATTAGTATGCTACGTGGGCGCGGCTGGTGCCACTCCGTTGAATAATTGTTACTTTTTAGTAAGTGTTTGTGCGGAATAGTGCCACAAAAGCACCGTAACTCGATATTTTTTGCAACATACCGTCTCATGGCATACCACAGATGTTTTTGCGCAGGATAGCGCAGTAGCAACGCCAAATGGCATCGTTCTCACTGCTGCCGTTGCGCCGCTGCCGTCTGCTATACCGCAACATGCATTCGTAATTTGTAAATCTAGCTGTAGTGATGCTTTCATTTATTTAATTATTCAAAGTATTGTGACGTCCTGCCGTCGCGCGTTGTGTTTGACCAGCCCTTATAATCGGCGTGACCGTGATCGATGCTAACAGTAACCCGACTACTCATTTATAACGGTCTAACTGGGACTAACTACTCAATGCAGCATCATTAATGAGCCAGTAATGGATTAAAAAGTGTGCACGTAACAGAATCTCAACGATCTAGTTTGTAAATCGATATTTTTTGCTCATTAAATGTCTCTGTTGTTTTGACAGAAGTTGAATCAATAAAAGATCTAAATGTTTCATTCTATGTAAAATTAATCCTAAGTATAGATTTCATTCTACATATTATACTAGGATTGAAAATTATTCAGAATGTCTGTTAGTAGTTCGTTATTTATTGGTGAAATCCAATATATTATCTACCTAAATATACCAGATACGTCGACGCCCCCTTATTGCAATGCATTCTAACGGTATTGAAATGAAGTAGATAATCGTACCAGATTGTGTCATCTAATTAGTATTACGCAGAATACAGTAGGTATGGTACATCAACAATAACAATAAGGATCAGTTTACAGTAAGGTCGCCGTTGATGCCACCACAGTTGGAGGGAGATGGGAAGGCGTGTGGTCAGGAGATTGGAGTCCAATTTACAGTCGATGATGTTTATAAAGTCATTATGTCAATGTCGAGGGGCAAGTCTCCTGGCCATGACAGCCTCAGCATTGAACACCTGAAACACGCTGGTTCTCATCTTCCCAGGGTACTAGCGGTGTTCTATAATCTTTGTATGGGACATTCGTACTTACCTGCAGCATTGATGAAAACTGTGGTGGTACCAATCGTAAAAAATAAAACTGGGGATATCTGTGACAAGTCCAACTATAGGCCGATTTCTCTGGCCACTATTGTTGCTAAAGTCCTAGACAGTTTGCTTGATACTCAACTTGGTCATTACGTTAACTTGCACGACAATCAGTTTGGTTTCAAACCGGGTTTGTCCACGGAATCAGCCATATTGTGTTTAAAGCAGACTGTCAAGTATTATACAGAGAGGCGAACGCCTATTTATGCATGTTTTCTCGACCTCTCCAAGGCATTCGACCTGGTCAATTACGACATACTATGGAAGAAGCTGAAAGAGACTGGTGTGCCCAGAAACATCAACGGTATTCTCAAGTTTTGGTATGAAAACCAGGTCAATGTCGTGCGGTGGTCGGAAACATACTCGCAGCCATACAGGTTGGAGTGCGGGGTACGACAGGGCGGTTTAACTTCCCCTAAGCTCTTCAACCTGTATGTCAATGCTCTGATAGAGGCGCTTAGCACCACTCATGTCGGTTGTCATATTGATGGAGTATGTCTTAACAATATCAGTTACGCAGACGACATGGTGTTGCTGAGTGCTTCTGTTTGTGGCTTAGCAAAATTGTTAAGCATATGCGAAAATTACACCTACACACACGGATTGACTTACAATGTCAAAAAAAGTGAATGCATGGTCTTTCAGGCCAAGGGAAAATCCTTGCCCTCAACTGTCCCACCCATTAAATTATACGGTACCCCGTTGAAGAGGGTGTCTCAGTTTAAATACCTGGGCCATGTGATTTCCTTTAGAATAGAATAGAATAGAATAGAATAGAAATGTTTTTTATTCAAATACACTTTTACAAGTACTTTTAAATCGTCAATGAGTCTACCACTGGTTCGGAATGCCGTTCCTGCCGAGAAGAACCAGCAAGAAACTCGGCAGTTGCTCTTTTCAAAATACTTTTACAATATACTTAACATATATTCTATGTATGCAGAGTTTCCACAATGAGGGAAAGGTCCACAAAAGCATACGTAATTATTTCTAATTATAATTCAACACATGTCAAGACGGGCAGACAGAAAGTAGCCCCATTGCCGCTGGTGGCACCCGTTCACGAGCATGACGCATGACCCAGCCATTGCTTCGCTCAACCATATTTTAGGGAACGCAACAACCCGCATCACACGACACCACCGCAGAAATGTTAAAGAGAGTGTGACATACTTAGGCTACCCATCCTAAGGCATCGAATTGAAACTAATATTCAAATCAAATACTCATTTTAAAATATGACTTGTACACAAATAAAGTGGAAACTCTGAATAGAATAGAATTATTTTGATATACAATTATACAGGTTAATCATTACCTACTGTCTCATGAATCGCTGGAACGAATTACATCCACGCTTTTTTGTCATTTATATAGTCTTCAATCGTATAATATGCTTTTTTCATGAGCGTAGTTTTAATCGATTTCTTAAACTTGTGTAAAGGCAAGTCCAAGATCGACTGTGGAATTTTATTATAGAACGTCACGCCCATTCCCACAAATGTCTTTCGGACCCTCTTGAGGCGCAGTCGAGGGATCACGAGCCTATTTGGATCTCTAACCTGCCTATCTCGTAATTCACCCTTTTTTTTGTAATTCACAATGTTTTGTCTGACAAATATTATATTGTTATAAATATATTGTCAAGCTACTGTAAGAATGCCTATTTCTTTAAATTTTTCTCGAAGCGAATCCCGCGGCTTTAAATTATAGATTGCGCGAATCGCCCTCTTCTGCAATACAAAAATTTTTCCAATATCGGCCGCTTTACCCCATACTAAGATTCCGTATGACATACTACTATGGAAATATGCAAAATAAACAATTTTTGCAGTTTCTATGTCAGTTATCTGTCGAATCTTCCTAACAGCGTAAGCAGCAGAGCTGAGCTTGCCAGCAAGTACTGCTATATGGGTGCCCCATTGCAGCTTTGAGTCCAGGGTTAATCCCAAGAACACTGTGGAGTCCTCTGTTTTCAAGGATTCATTACTTATCTTTAAATTTTTACTGACAGTTCTGGTGTTAGGCAATAAAAACTCAACACACTTTGTTTTTTTAGCATTTAAAAGTAGATTATTTGCCGTAAACCATTCAGAAACTTGAGATAATGCATTATTTACATCGTCAAAATTGTCTTTTTTCCTATCGACTTTGAAAATCAAAGACGTATCATCAGCAAATAGTACAATATCGCAAGTATTTTGGACAAAATATGGTAAATCGTTTATGTAAATCAAAAACATGAATGGACCTAGAATAGAACCCTGGGGTACACCCATTACTGAGGCTGATCCGGATGATTTTACATCATTGACACACACTCTTTGAACACGATCCCTTAGATAAGACGCAATGAGGCTAAGTGCAATATCTTTAATACCATAGTGGCTCAGTTTAAGTAAGAGGGTCTTGTGATCAACGCAGTCGAAGGCTTTTGATAAATCACAAAAAATACCAATGGCATTCTGTGAGTTATTCCATGCATCGAAAATGTGTTGTAACAGCGTTGCGGCTGCATCGGTTGTTGATCGACCCTTAGTAAAACCGTACCTTTGACCTGAAAGACGATGCCGATATAGAGAGAGAGCGCGGGGCTTTGTGTGTCAGGGCAAACATGATTGTCCGCAGGTTTGCTCGTTGTTCGGTGCCAGTAAAAATCACCCTTTTTAGAGCATACTGCACCTCCTTTTACACGAGCAGCCTGTGGATCAGTTATACGCAGAAGCAGTACAACGCCCTGCGTGTACAGTATAATAATGCGTTCAGGATGCTGTTGGGACTGCCTCGATTCTGCAGCGCGTCAGGGATGTTCGCCGACGCTCGTGTAGACTGCTTCTACACCACTATGCGAAAGCGGTGCACATCCCTGTTGCGTAGAGTTCGGGCCAGCTCTAATAGCGTCCTGAGGGCATTTGCTGACAGGATCGATTGTCAGTACTTGAACCACTGTTGCATGGTTCATGTGCTGACAAATCGGTGCCGTCTTAGGTTAAGTTTTAGGTTTTAGTGTTACTAATATAGGTTTAAGTTTATTGTTACTAACACAATATGATCCCAGATGGTCGAAATAAAACATTATTATTATTATTATTATTATCAACAGTGATTTTAGGTGAACTTTTTAAGTTAATTTTCAGGTTTAAGTGGGATGTAAATTATAAATAGCAAATTCCCATAATGACAAGTTTAGTTTAGGGCTCAAGTAATACTAGGTGATACTAGAGTCAATTTCTACTAATCTAGAGCCGGCGACTATTACGTCACCATTGTTCCAGGTTAAGACGGATTTCTATTGTTTCAAGTGACTAATTACTGCGTGACAATGGCCTTCACTGAGAACCGAGTATTGTGTGTTTGTACACCTCCATCATGTACATCATTTTAAGCCTGAAACCTTTGCCTGAAACAGACCACCGCGAAATAAATATACCTATTTAATGCAAGCGCTGGATATCTATTCTTATAATCTATCTAACTATACTTATAATAAAACTGTAACTGGAAGATTTCTGTAAATTTAGTGCCCATTTTACCAACGTCGGGTGACGTTTTACCGGGGAATATTGTGTGGTCTGACAGTTTTTGTATTGAAAATACTGTCAAAATATGAAATTTACGCTCGGTTAAGACTAATTTTACGTTGGTGAAATCAGCCCTTAATATGTTTTGATAACCGGAGGATGCTTTATTATCGATACTGAGCCCAAAACAGATTTTAATTTAATTTTTGTCTGCCTCTCTGTCTGTAAGTCGGCGCAACACGCGAAAACTACTGAACGGATTTAAATAAAGGTATAGTGGTAGCTGATACTCCGGGTCAACATACCTATAGGATAGTTTTTATCCCGATAAAACATAATGTTCCTCCAGGATAGTGGTTGATAGTTTTTTGTTGATTTTACTCCGACTTTAACTCAGTCAAATCTGAACTGATTTTGATAATTCTTTCTTTATTAGAAAGCGTGGTACACGTAGGTACTAGTTACTACTATAAGAAATATCGAAAATCGCTTAAATCGGTTTTTACACACCGGACCGGTATGATTTGACGGTAAGGTGGTAACTAGCTGTTGGTTCTGTTCAGTGGTCCTGGTTGGTGGGGGTTTTGAGTTATTTTTGCTGTCGTGTATACATTCGGGTGAAAGATTTGCTTCCCACAACAAAGGGGATCCAAGTTTTTGTATTGTAATTAATATACCTTGTAAAAAAAGACACTCTTACCTACTTAAGATTTTTTAAATACTGAAATCTCACCTGATGGTAAGTGAAGACGCAGCTTGCCTAGAAGATGCTTATTCACTGTTAATTTAAAGGTACCCGAGGTATAGTTAGTTGGAAAAACGGAATTTTGTACTAAATATTTCTACTAGTATTTTACGAGTATTTTATTTATCAAAAATTTCTTAGGTCCTGCTTATTATTGAAACAAAATAAAATCCTATATAGGACCTATTACCAACTGAACAATTTCTAAGAATTAATCGCTCCACGGCCCGAGCACGCAATCGTGATTCGTGAACCCATTATTTTCCTTCAATGCCCATGTTTAATGTATTGTATTGTAGTAAATTATTTTATACTTAACCGTATCTAATTTACCCGAGTGTGTGAGTGAACGTATTTGTAAAGGTTAGGCAAGTTTAAAAAAATTGGATAGGTTAGCTTGGATACTTATACGTTCTTAGATCATTGAAACCAATAATTTACGTAAGAAAACATACTACTGAAGAAGAATAACTGACGTAGTATTTATTACTCTCGACGAAAATTAATATCAGCGGGCCGCATCGCCTCGCGTTGCAAAATTGCGCCAAAGCATGCACGAATAGTAACGCTCTATACTATCGTAATATGTATTATTATGTTAATATGATAGTAGTATATCATCATCATCATCATTAACAACCCATCAACAGCTCACTACTGAGCGCAGGTCTCCTTTCAGAGAAGGGTTATAGGCCATAAGTCCACCACGCTGGCCCAATGCGTATTAGCGGCCTTCACACATCTTCGAGAACATTATGAAGAACTCTCAGATGTGCAGGTTTCCTCACGATGTTTTCCTTCACCGTTGAAGCAAGTGATATTTAATTGCTTGACTCCGAAAAGTCAAAGGTGCGTACCCGGGATCGAACCTGCGACCCCCCGAATAGGAGACCACAGTCCTAACCACTAGGCTATCACTGCTGTTATTTTAGTAGTATATATTATGCTCTATCCTATCATAATATTTTATAGGTGCACTTATGCTGCGTTATTCCTCGACGTCCAGACGCTCGATCCTGGCGAGGTGTCTTGCTTGTGGCACAGAATACCCAGGTCCTAGATAATAGTAACGTATAAATGCTAACTTATGATAAATTTTTTTTAGTTGTCTTATGAACGATTTCATTCACCAACGTCGACATTTACCGAGGAATAAATTGGGCGTTCTGACAGTTTTTGTACTGAAAATGCTGTCAAAATATCACGCTCGGATAAGTCTTACTATACATTGGTGAAATCGGCAGGGTAAACAAATCGCAGAAACCGTTTTGGACAGACGCATAGCCAAGATATTCGGCTGAGATCCATAGATCGTACTCTGGCTCTGCTCAAGACTCAAAAGAGACACAAATGTTCTGACATAAATCTGTCTCGTTTTAACGCAGTCTTGAGTCTGAGCTGAGTGGGAGTGCCATCTATAGATCTCAGCCTAAGTCTTGGTCTTTCACCTGTAGCTCGGTTTGATCGTCAGTGTAGCAAGAACGTCCTATGTAGTATAATACGCTGTGCTTAGCGCGTCACTTACGCCTTTCCGCGACAAACCACTGATTGTTTTCCTTACAGCTAAAGAAAAATACATGTAAAATGTAGATAGATACTTACCTGCGTTTGTAATTATGGCGCCGCCATTACAGTTTACACTATGAAAGAAAACTATCAACCGCACCATGCAGTCCCATGGTTACGTGAAACGCCATGGCGTACAATGGTTCATGTGAAATCAATGGGAAGACAGCTTTTACTGTTATCAGAATGCGCCTATGTAATTTAATTAGGCACGTTCATTGGTACGTGACTGCAATTATTTCTATGAGACTTCATGTGTAATTTTTTACATATTAAATTACTAGCTGATGCTCGCGTCTTCGTCCGCGTGGATTTAGTTTTTAAAATCACTCGGGAACTCTTTGATTTTTCGGGGATAAAAAGTAGCGTATGTCACTCTCCACGTCCTCAACTCCTCAACTATACCCATGCAAAAAAGCGATCCGTAGCTTTGTTGTGATGTGATTGAAGGACAAACCAACAAACCAACAAACAAACACTTTCGCATTTATAATATTAGTATGATTGATAGGTGTAGGGTACCTGTGATGAATAATTGGAAGATTGTTAAAGCGATGTCACACAGTAGGTACTTACTCTGCTGGTGCGGCGGAGAATTCATAATATTTTTTTTTTCTGTATAAAGCATACTTGAGGCTCTTATAAAAGCTCTACCACGGTCTGAATAGCAGATTGCTGCCGAGAAGAGCCGCAGAAGCGATAAAATAATGTAGCTAATAGCTTACCCATCTTGTGATAGTTGTTTGAGCAATGTCAATTGCTTCCATGAAACTTTGTCATTAGGTAAGTCATTATTAGAAATTCATTTATTGTGTAATAACTTCTACTTATTAAATGTATTACTGCTTGTATACATTGTTTTAAATGTAATGGTAATTATCTGAAAATTCTCTATAAATCTCAACAATAAGTTTATACTTCAATTTGATAGCCTTAATAGCCCAAAGGTTAAAGATGCGGATTGAAAACTGGAATGTCATAAGTTCCATCCTCACCCGTTGATCTATTGCCGTACCCACACCTAACACAAGCATTCTGCTTAGTTATTTGTTGGGGAGAGGAGAATATAAGTTAAGTTTGGCTTGGCTAATATTATTTAAAAAGGAAAAGCCACTTAAACAAAGTGCATAACTGTGATTACTATAAAAACTCCGTTAGCTTTCCACGTAAAAATCTTTACAATAGGGAAATAGAGTTACATAAAACAATGATGTTTACGATCACTATCAGCTCTCTCGTCTGTACAATAATCAGCCTCTTACGTAACTCGCTCGTTATGACTATTTTACTAAATCACCTTTGTTTCACAGACAGACGGACAGTGCTCTTTAAATTCCTTTATTTTGATCATGATAGTTACATCATCTTAATTACTGAGACTCTGGGAAGTGAATACGGATTAGTGGTTATGTAAAACATACGTGGAATTAGTTTGCAGTTATTCGATGTGGATAATCTTCTGGTCCTAATGATGATAGACAGTTTTTTGTACTGTTATGCCTTTAATATGCTTATGCTTGTTATGTCTTTGGGGTTAAACTAATGTTATGGTAATTTTGTGTAACCAATTACCGATTTAATGCCAATTAGTGTTTTACACGGTTTACACGAGAGAGTTTTTCACGGGTTGATTTATAATGTATTTTTCCTTACGATTTGATCCCATTGGAGAAACGACAATCATGGCCGGGCGTTTACGACGTTCTTAGGTTTGGTCTTCACTTTCATAATATTATGCAGTCGTTCTTTGCGTATCCACTTATGATGCGATCAATACAAAATGAAATATGGGAAGTTGCCATTTTCTAAACAGGTGGAAGGGATAAGTAAGGAAAACTTTTATATATCGATGTCTACAAATTTTATATAATATACATATTATATTGGTAGATATATAAATACGTAATCCCATTTTAATTGTTACAATTTTTTTTTAAGTTTGTAAAACGTACCTAGGTACGTAAATTTTTTTCTTAGTAAGTCCCTCAATAAAAATGAAGAACAGTTCAATGGTCAACCAGCAACCTGCTACAGAAAGTAGGTGGCACTGGCACCTATTAACTATGGCACTCGCACCCTACCTAATAAGTGTTCAGGATAGCGTGTCACTTTCCTGTTTATTACACAGGAATGCTTGAGGAAGGTTTTTGTAAGGCTTCCTGTGCCGTGGGAATCGGGGGTCATCCTAACCTTTCCCTAGGGAGTCGGCAGAGTCATCCACGGTGATAATATACGTTATTGTTGCGTGTGAATTTATGGAAATCTTTAATTCATAATTCATTTATTGTCCAGAACATGGTACATTATAATATAGATGTTAACATTAACATACTCGTAGTAGGTAAGATCTTAATGTTCTACATTGCCGGTGTTCAATATTATTCATTATAATTATAGCTAATGCTTATCAATTATTATCTTCTTGTTATCAATGATAGTAGTTGCAGGTAGGTATGATATCTACAGTTGACGAATGTAAGCACAGATTCCCTAACTAATCTTACTAATAATAATAATATTGAGAAAGCGTGATTGTTTGCTGGTTCGTTGGTTTGTCCTTCAATCACTCAGCAACGGTGCAACGGATTGATGTGAATTTTTGCATGGGTATACTTGAATACAGAGAGTGACATAGACTACTTTTTATCGCGGAAAATCAAAGAGTTCCCACGGGATTTTAAAATCTAACTCTACGCGGACAAATCGAGACAAAAGCTAGTATAATCTATCAAAAACGTTCAATAAAATTAGTTCAGATGCATGGCATTGGAAAGGCTCAAGACTAACGAAACTCGTAGGTCTACACTATAATCCAAATCTACACGCATAAAAAAATCACGCAACTAGCTATAGCAATGATTTGTTAATTGATCGGGAACAGCCATTCCTTCGGATTGAGGTTAAGTGTTTAGGTACTCGGGTTTATAAAAGGTTTACCAAGTTAGATGGCATTGACACACATAACCTAGATTTTAGATTAGCCTTGACGATACCTAGGACTTACGACTTTACACAAACATTAATTATAAATTAAATATTTCATGTTCACCAAAAAACAAGTTAGAGGGTTTTAATAATATGTTACCCAAAATAGTTAAGGTATTTTTGGTGGTAAAATTTAGCTCTACCCAAGTCCCAAACCTTTACCTAAATAAGTTACCCAGTATTGAATAGATTTAGGCGTTACTTTGCGGAATTCCGTGATATTTAAAGAAAATTAATATTCCTTTGCTATAATATAATCCGCCAAACAGAATAAATGTTTTCACACTCGACGTGGAGCATCATCAGGAGATGTTGACTCCACAATTCGCAATCGCAAAGGACTCGATTGTTAAAAGGTTTATTCTTTACTTGAAAGTGTCTAGTTTAAGAAATTAGTCAGAGTATCGACTAATTTGTGAGTAGCTCACGTCAAACTCGATACTCGGACTAATTTGTGAGTAACTCACGTCAAACTCGATGCACGATAAAGAATTTTGCGGGCAGGTGTTGTTCATAACTACAGCTCGCCCTTAATTGTAAAAAATGCGAATTCTACGTAATAAACCCCCCGCAACGTGAACGGAAGATCTCAAGCTGGCAGCCACTATACACAAGCGGCACAAGATTGTGTCCTGTGGCCGATCCTTGCTAGAAACCTAAGAAGGCGACGACAGGATGAATGCAGAGGACGGTGTAAAATTGGCATGTCCTATTTTCAGAACACATACGGATTTATTATTTCAAGTGTCCTCGCAAAAATAGTTGATGGTATTTCGCGTGGGCGACCACGGGCTCGAGATGTTTATAAACTATTCCACAGTTTGTAAACACGCGGCCAATTGAGATGTTCATGTTTATAAACAACTATTCAATTGAACAGTGTTTATGAATGTATTTCAGATTGTGTTTGGATAAAGAACAAAGATAAATAGATTAGCTGCGTCTTACGGCCGCGCGGTCTGAGTTACCTGTTGAATTGAAAATCTACAAATTAATAGGTAAAAACTAAAAAATTTAATCCAAATACCTAGTAAAGTGTATCGATAAGAAATCGTATTGAGACGGAAATCAGCTGTGGGATTGTTTAAAAATGATTGTTCTGTGGTTTATGGAATTACAGACGACAGTGGCACAATCAACTTCGATAGGCTGGTACCCTGTCCATATTGGTTAAAATGCATTTTTCAACAAGAACGCCAATAAATTACACAATAATCTATGCCGTGTCTGTGGTTCTTTATATTTTTATAGAACTAGAAAGTTTCAAAGTTTGTTTCAAGTTCATCTCTACAGGAGGTCTCTAGACTCTAGGTCGATAAATAAGTTACACGTATTACATAATTTCAAATTAAAACGTTTAAACACACGAGTAAAGTAATGTTTACTCGTGTGGTTTAAATAAGTGTCTTCTTCTTCTTCTTTATCAACCTATAGACGTCCACTGCTGGACAAAGGTCTCCTGCAGGCTGCATGGACTTCCACAGGCTTCGGTCTTGCGCCGCTTGAATCCAGCGGCTCCCTGCGACTCGTTTGATGTCGTCGGTCCACCTGGTGGGAGGGTCTGCCAACACTGCGTTTCCCGGTGCGGGGTCGCCACTCCAACACCTTGGGACCCCAACGACCATCAGCTCTTCGAACTATGTGCTCCGCCCATTTCCACTTCAGTTTCGCGACACGCTGAGCTATGTCGGTGACTTTGGTTCTCCTACGAATCTCCTCATTTCTGATTTGATCTCGCAGGGATATACCGATATAAATAAGTATGAATTTAAAGAAATGCCAGTACTACACGTTCAAATCATGTCGGCCACTACCTCCCTCGCGCTTCTCTGCACTGCACCTCAAGTCAGACTCAGTACAGATAGCAACGTACCGCTCGGGATTGTCAGTACCGTGTTTTTCAAACTTTTGTTTTGTTACGTTTTAAATTGCCTTGTAGTAAGTAAATAATTAGTTAGTTATTGTTGTTTGGTTACTATTGTTCACGTGTAGTTTTCTACGATGAGTAAAAAAAGGAAAAATTTTGCATAGCGCAGACTATTTATTACTTTAATTAATGACTTTCTTCGAAGAGGAGAAAAGCAAGAAATTAAAAATTACGCCCTTCGACATTCAAGACGTCATTGCCATGAAAAGCATTGCCGGGAAAGAAAACTTCCGTCACAGTCGTGGTAACAGTAAAAATACAATATTTTTTTTGTCAACGCTACAGTATGATGTTATTTTGTAACGGTCGTCGACGGCCAACTTGAATCGAATGGGTAGTAGCCATGAATAACAGTTATGCAAGTTGCAACAGCCAACAATCACTACATATTATTACTACATATAAAACAAAGTCCCTCGCGGCGTCTGTCTGTTCGCGATAAACTCAATGAGGTGATTCATGAGGAAGTTTTTGGTGTATAATTTGTTAAGGTTTTGTGTAAATTAGTTGAAATATGACGATAATTGTTGACAATGTCGGAAAAATTCAAGCCGGTTGGGAGCTTTCATCGAAAGCACTGCCTAATCCCTTTGAGATATACCTAACAAAAAAATTTATGGTGGTGGTATGGTGGGATAAGTCTTTACAAAAAAGTCCGCGATGGCATATACATAAATCTATCTTTTAAGGATAGCTTACTGTACCCATTTTAACTTCTAAAAAATGGTCACATACTATGCGGTAATTGGAAATCTATTTAGACGGATACAGTATTAATCTTTATTAACTTAAATACGTTAGTTACCATAAGCATTTCATGCACATTATGATAAAATGCTTTACACCAACCAATTTAAATGAATATCTTAGGACTTAGGAGTCATCGCAAAATAAAAACGAACGCGCGCCAAAATAAATACGTGGGTTTTACTTCTATCTTCAGGGACCCAACTTGGGTCCCTGAAGATGGCGATGACGGGACTCGCTCATGTGGTGCGACCAGTGACCACTCCCGCGCTGCGTTGTTCCTATATTTATAAGCCGAGCGATACTTCTTTTATAAGCCTACATACTGTTCAATATAACTTAGGGAACATTTCAAGGAGTTTGCAAAGCATAGGCGTAGGTAATACCCGTGCGAAGCCGGGGCG
Source organism: Oeneis ivallda (assembly GCA_029955525.1). Classification (NCBI taxonomy): domain Eukaryota; kingdom Metazoa; phylum Arthropoda; class Insecta; order Lepidoptera; family Nymphalidae; genus Oeneis; species Oeneis ivallda. The sequence goes on from JARPMR010000014.1 coordinate 8,519,855, forward strand.
GGTCGCTAGTAATAATTATAAACCGAGATCTGTTGTTCTGTCCGCCGAGTGCCGCCTGCGGTTCGTTTTGTATTGCATACCGGTGTGACATCATGAGGCATTTCGAAAGCATGACTCACTGTCACCGGCGCGGTCACACTTTACTATATTTTACCTAATGGACCGGGAGCCAGGTACAAATTCGGTCAATTATTTCCTCTCGAGCGAAACTTCGTGAAACGCATTAGGGATTTATATTATGAATATTCGCGACCTTCAGCTGCGACTCTGTGGGTGGGGCGGGCAGTGGCAGCCTCCAACGCATGAAGAAAAAAAAAACGTTTTTTAGTCATTTCCTCCCATTTGAAAATTTGTCAGATTATAGTTTACCTATTTTTACCATGCATTAGTAAATAATGAAAAAACTCAGCTAGCTGTAAGTCAAGGGAAAAGTCGTCAGCTGATAACATTCAGTAGGCGATAGATGCTGCTGCGTCACACCTTACAAGGTACCAGCTGACAAACTTTCCACTGCGATACAGCAAGCTGAAATTAATTTTCATTCATAGTAGCACATAAACGATCACCAGGTAAATTTTTAGTTGAGAGGAAATCATTGAATTTATAATATTTTTTTTCATGTTCAAGCAGCCAGCTGACGTATAATCCACCATGTTATGGTCAGCTGACTTTATTTTTCCTTCAAAATATTAGGTAAACTATAATCTGACAAATTTTCAAATGGGAGGAAATGACTAAAAAACTTTTTTTTCCCTCCATGCTTATGTATAGCCTCAATCTGTAAAAAGAAAGAGAATAACTTAAGAAAAGTGATTTCCTCCTGGATGAAAATTTATAAGAGGATTGTTAAAATGCATTAGTAAATAATGAAAAAACTCAGCTAGCTGTAAGTCAAGGGAAAAGTCGTCAGCTGATAAGATTCAGTAGGTGATAGATGCTGCTACGTCACACCTTTCAAGGTACCAGCTGACAAACTTTCCACCGCGATACAGCAAGCTGAAATTAATTTTCATTCATAGTAGCATATAAACGATCACCAGGTAAATTTTTAGTTGAGAGGAAATCATTGAAAATATAATTTTTTTTTCATGTTCAAGCAGCCAGCTGAAGTATAATCCACCATGTTATGGTCAGCTGAATTTATTTTTCCTTCAAAATATTAGGTAAACTATAATCTGACAAATTTTCAAATGGGAGGAAATGACTAAAAAACTTTTTTTTTTCTTCATGCGTTGGAGGCTGCCACTGCCCGCCCCACCCACGGAGTCACAGCTGAAGGTCGCGAATATTCATAATATAAATCCCTAATGCATTTCACGAAGTTTTGATTGGGAGGGACTTGGTCATGAAAATCTGTCATTGGCTCCCGGACCATAAGAGTTTACCTTTATTTTATTGAATATTGTAAACAGATTGTGACGTTGCAACATGCATTGTTTCAGATTTGTAGGCATGTTTTATTATGTAGAGGAGAGTTGTTATTTTACATCCAAAGTTGCAATAAAAGTGTATGAATATTTCAAAAATCCATTTTACCCGACTGTCGAAGAGTTAGTCCTTATACTGTCGAGTAGATGATCATTAGTTGTTAATGTTCAGTGTTACAATCTAAATGCTTTGACAGATTTCAACAAATGGGGTGTCATTAGAGGGGGAGTTATATATAACAGCCTTCAGCGTATAAAATTTAAATAAAAACGGCGTCTGCGAAAAAAAAACTATCAAATCTATTTAATTTTCAGTTTTTTTCTAACGCTTTTAAGTTTAATTTTTTTTCTATTATTCTTCTTTATTACAAAAAACAAAACAAAACAAAAGCATACTATTAATACATGAAGTGGAAAAATGCGAAGCCGTTTCCGTTTTATTAAATACTTTATGTATTATATATACTATATTATAATATTTGCTTGTTCAGAACGTAACTTTATAAATTGATACATTTATAGGTATATTTTAAGCGCAGTCTGGGGTTGGTAACGGGTAACGAGTAACGACCCTTCAGTAATATCGTTACGCGAAGCAGGTAGGTTACCCGATAACGCCCCTCACCCTCGATGCACTTGACAGCACACCTGTTAGCATCGTAGCTATTGTACGTGTTCCATCCCTGTCAACCTGTTAAATTATTTGCTTATGTATTTTTAAATCTATTACACCACACAAATCCTCCGAAATACACTCTACGAGCTCTACGTACGTTTCGCTCCGACTCCGGAACATTCTCAGAGTAAGAAGACGTCGAACCCACAATGCACAATTGTGTATTTGACTGATATTTTTTTATTTACATAAAATAACGATTTTAAATATTATAACACAATGCATAAGTGCATGCCGTTTCTCTTTTTTAAATATCTTTACTAGTCTCGGAATTATAAGCTGTTTTACAGTGACTGTATCTGTTACTTTCTAAAACATTTTCTATGGAGCGTGTATGGAGCTGGTGAATTGTGACATTGGTGACATTATGACATCACAGTTCACTAGCGCTCTCTGTCTAACAGGAAACTTTAAAGCTCTACAACCTAGGTATTTGTTTTTGGACCGGTTTATTTTCTGTTTTTACAAATGTTAATATTACATGTTATGTTACATTTCGATTAAAAATAATGAATACATTTTGACTACAGTCAAATACCCAATTGCAAATACTTTTATAAGGTGCATTGGGGTAATTACGAAAAAGGGGATATTCCGAAAGTTTAAAATTTCTACGAAACGCCTTATCATTCCTTATAAGGTAGCACTGCAATAGATGGCATGTTTAATGCCCTCCGCTGCTTCAGTTGATTCTAGCCGCTGCCCGCTACCATCAAATGGACGCGTGCAAATTCAAATTCTCTGAGCCTACTCATTTTTCGCGCCATTTTCGACATTCGGATTTACCCCGTGCTATTTTTCTCAGTGACCTGGTAAGTTATTGAAATATTAATTAGTTTTTCAAATATATTGACGTTTTTACTAAATTATGAAATGATTCAGAATATCGTAGCTCTATATTTGGATTTTTTTCGAAATAACCCCTGCGGGGCAATTCCGATAGAGCTACCTCGTTTACAGTTATTGTCAGTGGTTGTCAAACTGTGAATATATTTTATTGGCAAAATAAATATTGTAGTTGACTGCTCATAATAATATTAGGTGCTTCAGCTAACTAAATTGATTAATGGAACATATTGTAGTATTTTTTTAATTATTGTATTAAATGTAATTAAGTCAATTTTGATCTTTATTTTTATTTAGAACATTATTATTAATAATTAGTTTACTAAGCAAAGCATAGGTTCACCCTAAAATGGAATTTGGACCCTCGTATGGGTTAGCCGCTTCGGTTTTTTAACATTATTATTATAGTATTTATTGTACTTTTTTTTTCAGAACTATGCCTCGTACTTATGTTCGCAAAAAGAAAAAGAACGAACCAAAAGATTTGGTTCAAACCATTGCAGATATTAAAGATGGAAGACACAATGAAGAAAATACTGAAATGGAAAGCTATTTATTGCTCGAGAAACGATTCCAGAGCACATAAATAATAAAGTGAATTAACTATTTAATAGTCTTAAGCTTAAAAATTAATTATAATTGCTCAAATTTATCTCAATAAAGAATTGCGTGTAATTATTGTTTTGTTTTAATTAATAACATATTGTGGTGGAAAAGGTAAGTAAATGCTTGAAATTTGGGAACCATTATTTCTTTGAGATTCTTGGCGGGGTTATTCCGAACCATTAGATGGCTAAATCGATGTTCTCGGTCATCGACAACAGTAATAAGAACTAAATTGACATAAGGACTATCTTGGGTAAAAATGAAATATGAACTCTAAACTTAAACTTAATAAAACTCATTTTTTAAAATATTCGGAATAACCCCAACATATATCGGAATTACTCTTGTTAACAAAAAATACGAACTACATTTTTGAATATTTGTATTTAATTTAAATAAGCATTTTTATTGAATCTCTTCATAAGGATCAATAGGTCATTTATTTAAAAAAACGGTAGTAAAATTTGTTAGTAAATAAAATTATAAATATTTTAAATTAATTCGACAACGTTAAGCCGCCTGTCATCTCATCAAAATTTCTATCGGAATTCCCCCGATGCACCTTACTACACCTGCTCGGAAAGTACCTTCTGATTTGTGTCATATCGAAAAAGAGCGAGAAAGAAAATACGTCTTTACGTGGAGACAAATCAGCGGGCTGAAAAAATGTATGAAATTTCATTACTTACGTGCTTTAGCGGGCTGAAAAGTTGTATGAAAATCCATTACACACTTGGTTTTTTTTTTTTAATTTTTGATAAAATCAGTTCAGTAATATCAATACTTAAAAAAATTATATAAAAAAAAAATAGAAATCAGTTTCAACAAACAAGACTCTTTATTTTCATAGTATCTAATAAATAAATAATTAGAAAAATATATAAAATAGTGACTAAATTATAACTAATAATAATCTTTATAAAGAGGATTCTATATACTATATAAGTAAACGAGGTTCCATATCCTATTACATACTTATTCTATGAAATAAAATAAAACTGATTACAAAGTTAAAAAAAAAAAAAAACAAATTGTTATCTTGTTGTTCCTGGTCTGTGGTTACTGGCAACTTGCGTTTTCTGTAAGTCATACCTACGTATTTTAAAAAAATGAAAAATTTCGCGCGAGTCGCATTATTTTGTTATATCTAAATTTTGAATTTATAAAATTACTTACAAGCTTTTAGTAGAAACCATAAACTTTACTCTATATTAAGAACTCAAAATGTCTATTGGTGATAGCTGTGTGAATTCAAAATGTCTGTGTATAGTGAAAAATGAATGTCCCGAGAAATCTAGAAATCGATAAATACAACAAAGCATTTTATGAAGATTTACTACAGTGGAAAAGCGAGAAAAAATTCTACCATGAGTTTTTTAGAGTTGAGTTGAGTTTGAGAATTGTAAATTAATAGATATATGAATTTCAATTATGTGATTTGTCTATTATTTTCCTCGTAGGTGTAGTATAAAGCACTATGTGTCACTCGGGAGAAAGTGCGATTCCATAGGCACCCCGCACACAGTCAATATTATTGTCAATATTTACGAATATTGACAATATTATTGACTGTGTGCGGGGTTTGATCAATATTATTGACGAAGTCCGGAAATTTCGTCAATATCGGGGGGAGGCAGGGATATTGACAATAATATTGACAGTGTGCGGGCGCGCGTCAATATTTTAGTTGAAAAAAGATTTCAAGGCAGGAGGACGTGCGCTCGCAACCAAAAATGGAGGACATCCCCAGTGCAACAAGCAATGAAAAAGAATATTTAATAGAATTTTTTAGAACGTGGGAGACGTAACGATTTTCGCATCAGTATATCTTGTTTTTTTAAGTAAGGGGTTACTAAAGATAGTATTTTTTGAAAGCTACTACCTTTTATTCTCATGTAATTTTTAAAATCATCTTTTTCTGTATTTCGAAGTTCTTTTATTAGATTTAAATGATTTAATTCCATTTTTCCACTTTGTCATCCAGTATTTAAGCCATCATTAATGGTAAAAATGGAACCCTTATGGTGAGACTTTCTCCGTCCGTCCGTCCGTCTGTCACAGTCGATTATTTCAGTAACTATTAAAGCTATCGACATGAAATTGGGCATTGTATATAATAATATATAATATATAATAATGTATAATCGTGGCCCAACATCATTGGAATAAAGAAAAATCGAAAATTATTTTTAGGGTTCCGTACCCAAAGGGTACCAACGGAACCCTATTACTAAGCCTACGCTGTCCGTCCGTCCGTCCGTCTGTCAGCGGGCTGTATCTCGTAAACCGTAATAGATAGACAGATGAAATTTTCACATATTATGTATTTCTATTGCCGCTATAACAACAAATAATAAAAATTAAATTAAATTAAAAAAAATAAATTAAAATATTTCTATGGGTACATGGAAATATAATAATTTAATTTTTTTTAACGGAACCCTAAAAGAGCCTTTCTGAAATCACTTTTTGTTAGAAATATTGACAATATTACTGCGTAGTGTGCGGGGTCTAAATATTGACGAAAATATTGTCAATATTTTCGTCAATATTTTCGACAATATTATTGACTGTGTGCGGGCTGCTTTACTCGGGTGTAATCGGTCACTTTCACCCCTCGTTGAACAATGTACTATTGCACTTGCAATTATTGTGCATTGTAAAGTCAACATCTGATATACTCCGGTATCAAAGAGATTTATTCTGTTTGGCGGATTGTAGCAGAGAAATATTAATTTTTCTTCAAATATCATGGAATTCCGCAAAGCCTGCTTCTATCCAAAATTTTACAGCGATAGGTAAGTTGTATAGTCTAATAGATAAGATCGACTGATCTACCTATTTCTTGTTAGTTTTTCGGCAGTCGGGTTTTTGGTTTTTTTACTATCCAACTTATTATTATCACATCTTCCCGTCTTATCTAAGCCTCAGGGTATTAAGGAGCGCAGGTAGATGGCAAACAAATGATAAGCCACATAAACCACCCTAATACACTTGACAAATTTCTAGCGTTATTTGTGTTGTTTCTATTTTTACTCTTAAATCTTAAAGTATTAAGCACTTAGAACTAAATTTTTACTTTTGCCTCAGAATGTACATTTGCTATTTTACCTACTTCAATTATCTAAGGGTACAACTTTCTCATAATATTATCCTCAGTCGAAGATAAGTGTATCGATATTGTTAATCGTTTTATTTAATAGCTATAGACATTATTAGCACTAGAATTCTACTTGCGAAGGACCTGTCTTCGTGCATTGGATATTATGGTAGGTAGCATCCGGCGTTACTTGCGTCGGAACTGTTTTTGTGATGATGTTTACTTTTTGTTATTCTATGCGGTATTCTCATAGTAAAAATAGAAACGATAGAGCAGTTATTAATTGGGTAGGCATATACCTAAAACCTACCTAACCTACTCGTATATTGCCTGCGAGCCTGCGACTTCTAGGTTCCTAGAAACTTAGGTACCTAGTTCGTATCTACAGGAATTTATTTTTTCGAGTTCAAAATAATTTGTGGTTAGTCCAGCTCTAGGTTATCTTGTTCTCACTTATAACTTAAGGTTTAGCCACCGTCAAAGAATACAATTAATAAAAAGAATGCATGATGCACCGTTTATTAAGCACCCGGATTCCGGAAGCTTTTTCCTGCAAGTTAGCCCTAGACTCCGATCTCACCTGGTGGTAAGTGACGATGCAGACTACCTCCGCCAAAAGTGGGCTAATCTGGAGAGCGTAAGGCCGCAATTAGACGGTGCCCCGTTCATCGTTCATTTTTGCGAACATGTTTTGCGAAAATTCGCCCTAAGGCCGTTTGCCCTAAGGGCTTTAGACGGTTCATTTTCGATGAATCGATGAAGCGTCGAAAATGAAAGCTAAAATCTCGAAAGCTATATTTATTCGCCCTTAGGGCGAATTAAGACGGTTCATTTTCGCAAAAATTTTCGCAACGATGAACGATGAACGAGGCACCGCCTAAATTGCGCCTCAGGCACCCTTTACTGATACCCTTTCGGTTTCTAAGCGGTATCCTACCGTGCCTACCTTAGCCGGTAGGCGGGTAACTAGCCACGGCCGAGCCTCCCACCAGATTAAACCTATCTGTATCTACCATTGTTTCAACCAACTGTTATGCGAATTCAAGCAATGCCGGATGCCTATATAAATACGAAAGCGTATTTGTTAGTTTTATTCAACTTTCACGAATAATTTACACGACCGATGTCAATGGAATTTAACATAAACATTCCGCGGCGTAGCTTGCATACCTACCTACCTACCTATATGCTTCGTTCACACGTCCATAAAATACTACCTACCTGATTATCTCGGGAAAACTTATCCTGTGTGAATCGCGAACAAAGTTGGTGATGTCGTTTTTTCCTAATTTCCATAATAAAATTGCTTAATTATTAATTATTTAAGGAAAATACTAAAAAAAAATTAGAAAAAATTAAAAAAATAGTTTATTCTGCATTAAAAAAAAAGAGCTTAGTTTAAAAATAGAGTGTATATGTAGTGCGGATTGTATTATTTTATAATTTTTGAAAAAGCTGGAAAATATTATGTAGGTATTATAGGTAGAGTTAAAGTAAATAGGCGGAACAACAAAACAAAAGCTGTAAACGTATTGTATTGTACTGTGTTTAAAAAATATAAAAAGAAAGTGGAGACTAACTAGAATAATTATTGCAAAAATAATACTTACTTGTGTGAGTGATGTAAACGTAATAAAGGTATTACATTAAAATTTGAACAGTCATAAAATAAACCCTAAAAAACCTAAAGTAGGTACGGTACACTCCTTGTACACTCTAAATTAATTTCATTATTTTAGAACTAAAATGCAACAAACATAAAAATAAAATGTTTGTAGAGTCAAATATAGAGTGCATACAAAACACTAACTCTGAACTCTATATTACAAAAGTAGAGTCAAGGCATTACGGTATAGAGTAGAAAAAAAAATATAGAAGCATACCTTGGCCACTAATTGCCACCGACGTATAAGAAGACAGCGGTAAAGCCTCCAACCAAGGACCGACACAGGTTTTCACTATTTCAAAACACACAAGCACACAGATGGTCAAATCTTATAACAAAACCACTTATTCAGCACTTATTAATTACTAAATGTTTAATTGTTTTTATATTTGTTTGAAAGAAATAATGTACACAAACAGGTTCTCTTTTCAGTTTGATAAAATATAACACGCACGACTATACACCTATATGACACGCTGGTTGCGCGTTGACTGAATGTGGCGATAGAGAGAGATAGAGCGATGGCGTTGGAAAGAGATACGTATGACGTGGAGGGAGGACGACCGCTCAGCTCAGCTTCAAGAACGCACAGTGGTTTCTTTTCCAATATTTATGGACAAAATAGTAATGAAATATGTTACTTGGCCGCCTATTGCTAAGCTAATTATATTGATGTCATGCGGCTGTCAAAACCATTACTTAATCACAGGAGTGTCAAAAAATTGGCTATTTCGCTGATTGCTGCAATGCCATAATCACAACTAGTAATTTTTAGGGGGCTAGTAACGTACGTTTTATAAATAGCTAAGAAAAACTGTTACGTATTAGAAAAATTAAATAACTACCTAGTCATTGTACAGTGTCTGATGAAAAGAACGTTGAAAAAAAAGGAAATTAATGAGCTTTTGGAATGTGAAATCGCAAACTAAACGCTATAACAAGCTATAATTTAGGAAGAATTAAACCAACTTCAATACCGGTAAGTATAAAATTATAAATAACTGAATTGGGAAAAGTGTCCACATCTTGAAAACTATCGAACCAATTTTGATGAAACCTTTATTCTTCCTTAAGTTGAAGTAAATGTAAGCAAATAATAAAAGAATGATCACAATCCGATTTCTTTAAGTAGATCGTCGATTAAGTTTCGGAGAAACGCGTGGACAAACATACATACATACATATATGTATACATACACACATACATACATACATCCATACATACAAACATGAATACATACATTTATATATACCTGAATACGTACATACACACATGCATGTACCTTATATTTTGTTTGGAAACCCTAATAGATTGTGACGAATATACATACTTGTCCAATTGATAACCTTCTTTTTTTGAAGTAGGATAAAAATGAAACCTTAATTGCTACTATTTTAGTATCTTCTCTGAATTGAGTTTTTAATGATAGAAATGATACAACATTGCCTCATTTAAACATTAAACATTTAGTAAATTATATGCTATTATTGATCTTTTCATACAACGTCTGAATGGTTTATATAACTACTAACTAATGGCTTACTCCTAACTAAGTCATAGCGTCCTAAAAGTTCAGTGAATACCTGGAATTATTGTATGTCAGAAATTGTAAAACGTAGTAAAATTTTGCAATACAAAGATAGATTCATTTAATTTCTGATTAAATTTAAAGATTAATTTAATTGTGAAGTTTAAATATTGAAATAAAGTTTAATAAATGTTAATTGAGCAGATTCTGAAAAACATTCAGAATTAAAAGAAGGATAATATCAACATATTTTTTTAAGTAGCTTTAACATAATTATCAGCGCATTAAATACCTACTGTCATGTTCGTGTTTAAAATTGATAACGATTTTTAAAAATGATAAAGATTTCAACATTTTATTTATTTTAGTAGTTGTTATTTATTTTATTTATTTTATCTTGCACATTTAGTTTATCAGACTGTTAAATTGTGAAGTGTGAAGTGTGGATTGTTTTCTTTTTGTGATTGTATTTTTTTCTTATTTTTAGATTTTATTTGTATATATATATCATATGTGTTATTGTGGCGCCAAGCCACTTATTCTAGGTTGAGACAGCTGGGGTTTTTATGTCGCAGGATAGCGTGCGTTGTGATCAGTTTTCCCAGCCTCGGTATTTTAAAAATAGTAAAGGATTAAAAATTCATGTAGGTAGAGTTCACAAATCGTCATTTGCGCCATCGATTCCTCCCATTTCATTTTCTTCCCTTCCAATTAATGGATGTGTTGATAACCTCTGCGAATCATTAAGTACATTTAAGAATTCCATCCCATTAATCAGACGCATTCCTCGAGGATCACGCCATTCAGTTTCATGTTCGTTAAAAAAAACCATAGATAATGTCATCACTCATAACACCTATCGAAGCTGGGAGCTGCTGCTCACTTTCGCGTACCGCACGCTACACGCGGATAAGAGTCAAAACCTCTCCCTTACACAGAAAATAAAAAATAACTGCACATTAAATGAAAGCAACATTTATAATACTACCATACAGTTAAATCCACTACACGCGACACATACACAATCTCATCCATATTTGAAACACAATTATGATAAAAAAAAAATTATTGAAAACAAAATAAGCGACGGCGACCTTAAGGGAGCGGCTCGACTTTTATTCTCCAGTGACACAATTGCCCCTGATACAGCGGAGACTCTGGAAGCACTGCGTTCTAAACACCCATCCCCTTCTCCTGATTCCTCTTTTCCAGACCCACCGACAAATAGCGATTTTATTTTTCAGGCCACTACTAATGACGTGCTGGGAGCTCTGATGTCTTTCAGAAGTGGTTCCGCTGCAGGGCTCGATGGTTTGTCACCACAGCACTTTAAAGACTTAGTTTGTGGTGCAAACGTTGACGTAGGTGGTACCCTTCTGAAATCGATCACTGATCTGGTGAACCTGATGCTATCTGGACGAGTACCCCATGAAATAACTAAAACCTTATATGGAGCAAATTTATGTGCCCTAAAAAAAAAGGATGGTGGTATTCGTCCCATAGCAGTGAGTTCAACGATTCGGCGCGTCGTTTCCAATATTTGCTGTAAAAAAATTCTTCCTTTAATATCTTCTAATTTTGTCCCAATTCAGTTAGGCTTTGGGGTAAAGGGGGGATGCGAAGCAGCTGTTCACGCTGCTCGCACTTAACTCCCGGGAGGAGGTACTCCTTAAAATTGATGTGAAGAATGCCTTCAATTCAGTGGATCGGGGGGTCCTCCTCTCAGAAGTAAAAAATAAATTTCCACAGTTTTTCCCATACTTGGCGCAGTGCTACCGGGAACCTTCAAAGCTCGTACACAAAAAGAATGTTCTGAGCTCCGCTGTCGGCTGTCAGCAGGGGGATCCGCTTGGACCAGTTATTTTTAGTTTAGCCATACACCCTATAATTTCGGTTCTAAATTCCAAATTCAATGTTTGGTATTTGGATGATGGAACCTTGGGCGGCGAAGTGAGTTCGGTTTTGAAGGATTTAGAAATAATTATATCAAAATTTAAAACTATTGGCTTGGAACTTAATTTTGATAAATGTGAAATTTATATTCCAAATTCTTTTTCGGCCGAATCCAAACTGCACATATTAAATAAAATCAATATTTTAGCTCCGGGTATTAAAATTTTAAACGATGAGTCACTTCGCCTCTTAGGAGCACCTGTTTTAGAGGCCTCAGTTCCTCAATTTTTTACTGACTTAATTTCTAAATTCAAAAACACTTCCCATCATCTATTAGATATTAATCCTCATATGGCAATGACCATCATTCGATTCTGCTTATTTGTTCCAAAATTTACTTATTTCGTTAGATGTTCACCTCTTTGGAAATTTAATAATTTATTGGAAAATTTGGATTTTATACAAAATATTCTATCTGAAATCTTAAATTGTCCGATAGATGATCAAGTATGGGCCCAGGCTTCTCTTCCGATCAGGTATGGAGGTCTGGGAATCCGCAAAATTTCTAGTGTCTCTCTGCCAGCTTTTCTTTCCTCTGCTTATAGTACACACACTCTCTTTGAAAAAATTATCAGCGATTAGCCCAAATCAATTGCCGGTTTCTCTTCCTTCCCAGAGACAGTGGGATGACATTATTTGTAAAAAAACTTTTGACGCAATGTTAATGCAAGCAAATTCCAAAGACCGTGCTCGTCTTCTCGCTGTCTCTGCGAAAGAATCCGGACACTGGCTCCATGCTATCCCTTCTGCTAATCTGGGCACTCTTTTAAACCACGCCACTCTTGCAGTGGTAGTTGGTCTTAGGCTTGGCGCCAAAATAACCCAGCCTCACCGTTGCCACTGCGGTGACCACGTCGACGCTTACGGTCATCACGGGCTCTCCTGTTCGAAGAGCGCTGGTCGTTTCTCCCGCCACAATGCCCTCAACGACATCATCCGCAGGTCTCTTGCTACTGCTCACGTGCCAGCTGTATTAGAACCTATTGGTTTGGCACGTAGTGATGGCAAGAGACCTGATGGTATGACGCTTGTTCCTTGGAGGACAGGGAGGTCGCTTGTGTGGGATGCCACCTGTGTAGATACTCTAGCTGCTTCCCACATCCATGCGACCTCCTCTGTGGCGGGTGCAGCGGCTACTAGCGCCGAACAGGCTAAGAGGCGCAAATATGAGAAACTTGACAGTGGTTTCATATTTGCGCCTTTTGGTGTAGAGACCCTGGGGCCGTGGGGCCCGGAGGCTCGCGCACTTTTTTTTAGAGATATCAAAAAAGGTGATCGAGTCTACCGGGGATCCAAGAGCTGGCAGCTACCTTGGCCAAAGGATTAGCCTGGCCATCCAAAGAGGTAATGCTGCCAGCATCTTGGGTACTATGCCACACTGCGGTGGCTTGGATGGGGTTTTAGATTTTAATTAGTTTTTATTTTAGTTTTAATTTTAGAATTAAATTTAGGTTTATAGTATTGTATATATGAAATTTTCTATTAATAACTAAACACTTTTAGTAGTTAGTTTAATTAAATCGACATTTGACTTTGTTGACAGCTTGGGCACGCCATCTTGAAATATTAGTATAAAACGGCTGTTTTGACGACTCGAATTCAGTCTCTGCCAGAGACTCATCCGACTAGTAGATGCTTTCGTGTCTAGGTTGTTGTGTTTGATTGAGGGATTGCAGTAGTAATCGCGCCCTAATCGAATAAATATTGCCAGTGCGCTTAAGATTAGTGTAATTGATAAATTAATGTTTAGATGTTTTTTATAACTACCCTCACGTTCAGATAATGTTTGTCTATTGTGTTTGTGGTTAAATAGATTAGATGTGAGGAAAGGGGCCGTTATACGGGTGGATGAGACGGCTATAGGTAGGGTTTAAGCGTTTTAAGAGAATAAATATAGGCATGATTAGTTTGTGAGTAATAGACTTTTGAGTGTCTCGGTTTGAAAAAGTAAAGTATCGATATTTGTGACACTACTGTCTGTCAAAGTAAAGAAATAACTATGATTATTATTAACTACTATTTAAGCTGGATTTTCACTATTCATTTATTAATTATGTACAAAAAAACTTAAACAACATAAAGAACATACACAAGGACAGCTTATCTCCAAGAAAAAGATCTCTTCAGTACAATGTCTGTAATTGTAATAAAAAGACGTAGCAAATGATATTTTTGTCCACAAAATGGCACATAAACCACTGCGCATAGCCGTACCTCCTGTTACCTGGCACGGGCGATCACGGCGCCCTCCTGCCCCGCACGATATTTCAAATTTTAAACTTTACGATCAAACAAAATAACGTTCACGGATAGATTATTAATTATTAATGCATTTATTGTAAATTTTTTATGAAAAACCTACTTAGACATACTTACATATATTAATTACATTATAATATACATAATACAAACACACTTTCGCATTTATATATAATTATAATTATATATAAATGCGAAAGTGTGTTTGTTTGTTGGTTTGTCCGTCAATCACGCTGCAACAAAGCTACGGATTGACGTGATTTTTTGGATAGGTATAGTTTAGAACCTGGAAGGTGACATAGGCATCCCGGAAAATCAAAGAGTTTCCGCGGGATTTTTTAAAACTAAATCTACGCGGATGAAGTCGCGAGCATCAGCTATTATAACAAACTTGTTTCCTATTTTAAGTGCCTGTTGTAACTTTGTTGGTCAACAGTAATATCGTAAGAACACCTTGCAGCTTGTCTTAATTACATAAGTACGTGTTTTTAAATTAAATTCTAAAATTATGCCTTTGTTTTCTTGTACAAGTGGATAGCATTATATAAAGCGCTAGGTATTTGAGACAAAATATACATAATAAATTATTATTATTTTTTTACGACCCACTAACGTTTATTGGTATCACTCTTTATGGTTTTTTACAAGATTTAAATCTCCGTATGTTACCTTATGTGGAATAATTATTCATTCATAAGTGCTACCTCAATGCATGCAGATAATTTCATTCAAATAACTATAAAACTGTGTTGTCGTCTACCAAGGCTTTACCTACCTACATGCAAAATGTAGTCATCTTGCAAATAGGTTGCAAATCTACTACCTACCTATATATTCTATTTATGTATAAGTAACTAGCTGATGCCGGCGACTTGGTACACGTGGATTTAGTTTTAAAATCCCTCGGGAGCTCTTTGATTTTCTGATATAAAAAGCTTATGTCACCACACGTCCTCAACTATACCCATGCAAAAAGTCATGTCGATCCGTAGCTCTGTTGCGGCGTGATTGAAGGACAAACCAACAAACAAACACAATTTCGCATTTATAATATTAGTATGATAAACGTCAGCACAAATCTAGACTGTGAAGTAAGTATACGCTAAATTGTAACTAGTTTGAATTTCTATATTATAAACTTTGATAATAAAGTGCCGTTACTATATTTCTTACCGTTATTCTATTTGCAGGTTCGATCCCGGGACCTCTGACTTTTCGGAGTCAAGTGCGTTTAAGCAATTAAATATCACTTGCTTCAACGGTGAAGGAAAACATCGTGAGGAAACCTGCACACCTGAGAGGTCTTCATAATGTTCTTGAAGGTGTGTGAAGTCCGCCAATTCGCATTGGGCCAGCGTGGTGGACTATGGCCTTTGACCCTTCTCTGAAAGGTCAGAGGAGATCTGCGCTCAGTAGTGAGCCGTTGATGGGTTGCTAAGTTGCTAATGATGACTATATTTCTTAGGGCCGATTTTTCAATCCTCAGATAAATAGATAGATACTTAAGAATTAAATACGAAAAGAATTATTGAATTGACAAATTAGTATTACAATCTATAAGTAATTCATAATTAAAGAATTATTATTTTAAAGATCATAAAAACAAAAAATTAAAAGAATTATTGAATTGACAAATTAGTACGTAGCTTTATCAAGATAATATAAATATACTCACAACATAAAAATTAAAATACTGAAGTGAACAACGTTGAACGAACTTTGCTATTGGATATTTATAAGGCGGGTCTTAGAATATTGTAGAATATCTAAGAATAGTATAGCGTTTTATTTCACAGGCGTTAGAAGCCAGAACCTCTATTTAAAATCTAAAACGTAATAATAATAATAATAAAGCTTTATTTAATTCCATAAAATCAGATATACAGTTAGATATAGTTTCAATTTATTAGATACAAAAAAAAAAATTAAATTAAATGTCCAATGAATTAAAGTTATAACAAACATATTATTAGAATTATTTTATTATGTAGGTATGTCTCGTATGATATTAATGTATCCGATGTATATACCGATACGATACCCGATGTATGTTACCCGAAGGGGGTCCCCCTTCGGGTAAAAGCCTCCTCCAAGGATTTCCACTTGTCTGTCCCTAGCTATGGTTAGCCATTTTTGGTTTCTTTTATGGTTAGTCATAGCTAGGGACAGACTTTGCAGTATACATAATACATAATTACGTTCTTAAACTTAAAATAAGCAACAACTCTGCGAAAAATTCGCTTCTATGAATAAACAATATTTCCTGAACACTACGTACGATATTACCTCCCTACTTACTATTTAAAACTATGATTAAACTAGCGGCACGCTATGATGGCCGGTTTGACACATTACAATAGTGATGTTTAATGTCAATTTATTCTCGAACAAAAAACAATTAAGTTTTGTTTTTGTACCTGATTAAATAGGTTTAATAAAACAAAAATGTATATGTTTATTTAATTTATTTGAACGAACTGAATATTTGAATGAAAATGAATATACATACTTTATATGCACACAAGAAACATATGAATACAAAAGATACCAAAAAAGGTGCCACAAAAGGCCATAATTAATCAGATTCGTCCATACTACTATTTTCACTGTCGTCACTGCTATCATCACCTACATTAATAATTATATGTTCGTTTTCTATAATATTATCTATTTTCACATCTCTTTCATAATCTTCCCTTATTAATTTAACAGTTCTATTCACAACCTTTTCCCAGTCTCCTTTAGTCACATGTTCACAAGCTTCTTCTAATAATTTTAGCATTTTTTTTGTGGTAAATGGGGGTTCTGTATTGTGTCTTGCAGCATATCCCTTAATTTGAGCCCACACCAACTCAATCGCATTATACTCACAATGGTAAGGCGGTAACCGTATAACTCTGTGCCCATGTTCTAATGCTATTTCGTCAATGACGTATCGGATCTTGGTTGGTTTGTTTTCTTTTAAAAGACGTACTAATTCCGCTTTTAACATATTCATGTTTGCATCTACGCCATTTTTACGAAGCCATGCGACGATATCAGCTTTCTTTTGGGATTGGGCAGGTGGCTTGTCAATTTGCATCGAGTGGTATGGGGCGTTGTCCATAATTATAATAGATGGTTCAGGGAGGCTACACAACATTGAGGTAAACCATTCAGTAAACTTTTCTCCATTCATGTCTTCATGATAGTCTCCAGTGGTTTTTGACGCAAAAGCCATGAGAGAACCTTCGACAAACCCGTTGATGGTTCCGGCGTGACAAATTATAAGTCGCGATCCTTTTCCTACAGGAACTTTGGAAGTAGATGCTGCTGTGTCATCGTTCCAAGAACGGCCTACAGTATGGTAAGCATTAAGCCATGTTTCATCCAAGAACACAACATTTTGCCAATTTTTGATTTCTTTCACTTGCCGTAAAAAAGTATACCTTGCCATCGCTATATCAAATCTTTCCATCAATATTTTGCGTTTGTTACATTTTTTGTATCGAAATCCAATGGTCTTCAAAATCTTCGTTAAAGAACTTTCCCCACCGAAGAATAATCCAGCTTCCTTCAGTGAATGCACCAACTTTTTTCTTGTTGGATACTCCTTCTGTAAATAGTAGCCGTAAACATGTCTTCGGATAGCATCGGCATCAAAGCTATCGATGCCTACGACTGGTTTTGCTCGTTTTCTCTTTTTTGGTGTGTGAAGTTTATTTTCTTCTGTGCCAGTCTCGCCATATTTTTTTTTAGTTATCCGTCTAACAGTTCGTTGTCCAATATTAAGCGCATCAGCTACGCGTTCAACCACTGACGTTATAGGTAAAATTGGCCCTCCATTTTGAGCTTCACGATCGAAATAGTTACGAAGGCGTATTACGAACTCACGTGTCTGACTATTTAGAACAGTTCTCTGCGTACGTTCGGTCATATCGACGAAATCCACAACAAAGGGCTTGAACAGAGTCCAAATTAACGAGCAAGGGTCAACAGTAATACAGTATCAATATTTGAAATCCAAAGCCAGGTCAAAACTATATCACAATCGCATTGCACTGACAGTTTATACTTTTCGAAGCAACGTCAATTCGAAACTGCTTTGTTTTGCATTGAGCATTGACGCGAGTTTGCCGGAGGTAGTAGTTGTGCTAGCCAGCGATCCTATGTGACGATCGTATTAGATTCCATTTTTAAAAATTTTCAATTTAGAAAACCAAATGCCGAGTTGTGGTATATATCATATAAAAATAAAAATTTTACCTTTTGTATGAAGCAGCTGATATTTTTTTGCGATTTCAGAGGTTTGTCCACATAGTGAAAATTGTTCATATTCACAAGTACATTCACCCCTTAAATGGTGCAAACTGATTTTTCTACACTTGTATACATTTTAGAAATCAATTTAATAAATAAATTTTGAGTCCTAAACCTAAAACTACATTCGATAAAATTTATTAATCTCTGCACATCACTATCGTCAATAAAGTAATACAATTATTTCCTTCAAAGTCGTTATCAATTAATACGGAACTTCATGAGCGGACAAACGTCAAACCGGCCATCATAGCGTGCCGCTAGTGTAGGTTTCGAATTTACTATCGAGGAAATATTATACGGCTGATTTAAATACATTCCAGGTTCAAAAAATTCGATTTTTTGAAGTGATAACGTCTTATAAATCAATGAACACCGGCTGCACGCACGAAAAAGTGTCACGTTCCGCCTGAGCCTGTGCGTGCAAGAGAGAGCGCGTAACAAGAGAGTCACGATCGGCCCAAGCGTTGGCTTAGTGACTAGAGAAAAATGTAATTTTCAATTAACTCCTTCTTTGTATTAGGTATTTTTACAAAATAATGAAAATTCAGTAATAATTAAATTCAATTCATTTTTATGAATTGAAATTGAAAGTATGAAATTTTTCATCAATGTTTCTTTATGACGTCATCACTTAAAACTATCGTCCGTAAACCGACATGACAGACAACCAATTTCTTTTCTTAAAAAAATTTCGGTCCCATCGATATTTATAACATACTAGCTAATGCTCGCGACTTAGTCCGCGTGGATTTGGTTTTTAAAATCCCGCGGGAACTCTTTAATTTTCCGGCATGCCTGTGTCACTCCAGGTTCTCAACTATAAATATCCAGAAATCACGTCAATCCGTAGCTTTGTTGTAGCATGATTTAGGGACAAACCAACAAACAAACACACTTTCGCATTTATAAGTATTTGTATTAGTAAGGAAGAATTAATACTACGATAATAAAGGCGAACTAATTAAATTTTAGAACACAAATGCTGCTATTGTGACTTAAATATGATAGTTAGATATATTCCCTCGGGGACTTTTTTGTAGAAAATAATGCGTACTTTAATCATGTAGTACATTATTTTAAGTATCATCATTTAGTTTTCTCAGCACACGCCACATAATGCATTTTACATGCAAAATTTTGCTACTTTGGGTTACATTATTGCAATTTTCTTTAGGATCTCTAATTTTTTTTGAAAATAAATTGTAGCCTATGTTACTTCCTGATCCAGTAAATCGGTCCAGTAGTTGCAGAGCCTATTCGGTCCAAACAAACAAACAAACAAAAAAATCTCTCCTCTTTATAATATTAGTATAGATTATGTATCTTTTTCCATTGTCAACCCCATTATATCCATTCTGAATAATACATTATAATATGTATATGTATTACTGTATACAATCTCACTAGTCAGATTGTTATAGGTAGATCCAGAGGGAAGGTCCTTCCTCTGGCCTAAAAGCATGATTAAAACAAGCTGAATAATTGTTTTGTAAGTTTAATTTTGCGTGATTATTGCGTCCACATGAACTCGATTGTAAAATAATGTACCTACCTACCTAATATGAAAATATTATAGAGTTAGTCCCAGGAACAAACTAGTATAAAATGGATATAATACCACAATACTAGGGATTGCAATGCTGGATCCAGCAATCCAGCTGGATCCAGTACTTCTTATTGATTGCTGGATCCAACATTAAACGCTGGATCCAACCATAAGGGTTCCTTGTTTACTAAAACCCTAAAAACTACTTATAACGACAAAAATATTATAAAAGATTCTGGAGTTTGTTTTTCATTTCTTTGAAAAATCGACTAAAGCTGGATTTTTTCTGTCTGATGCAGCAAAAATCCAGCCGTATTGAAAATGGCGCTGGATTGCAATCCCTAGTACCTACCTGTTCCAATTTATTTAATACATTTAACTACATAGTACCTATGTAGACCGTGACTACGTAGATTTTAAATTATTCCATTGAAGTCAATTGTGTCGCCAATGACTGTGATGGAGGGTCGCTCAGTGTTGATAACGTAACGGTACAGAAATGTTATATTAATATTATGTGTGTGAAATTAACATAAACCCAAAATAAAATACGCGCCCATCCGCAGCAGTGTCACAGAATATAAATAAATAAAAGCAAGCAAGTGTCGAAGAGATATTTGAACTTTGAAAACGTAAGAACTCCTGAATCTTATACTTAAGTGTATAAAATATAAATATTCTAACTAAGGAACTTGATAGATTTTTATTCACCAAAATTCAGGTACAATGCTTACGGTAGTATCTAAATATTTAATAAGTCTATGGTACAACATGATGGTATACAGAAAATCGAGCCCTAATACATAGGGTAAGCGATACAGTGATTGGCCGTTTAAGGTGAACATTGACTTTAAACATTTATTCCATCGAATTAAGGCTCAAAACCGAAGATCATATTTTGTTCTCAAACTGTTGAGTATGAATCTGAGAATTGAAATAAAACACAAGTGTGATCGTATTGCATCTCTTTATTAACTTTAACGCAATAAACTTAAAAATGAAGCCAAAAGTACGATCATTGGCCTTTGATCATAGCGAATGCCATACCAAAAGTATAATGATTACCATGTTAATTATTATACGTTTGTATATATTAGCAGTGCTAATCTATATAATGTGTTATGCCAATCACTAGTGAAATTTATTAGAATCACACTAAAATATGCGATAGTGATGTGCAGGTATAGGACATTTTGTATCTATTAAGCCCTAAGTCGATAAATTAGTAGGTAGGTACAATAAAAAAGTAACTTAAAGGTAATGATAAAAAATATATTTCGTAACTAAGTAGGTATGATGTTACTAAGAGGTACTTATCCGCATTATAACCATTCTGGTTTTAATAAGGCAATCTTAACTTATTACAATCGGTAAGTAGGTTCACAATACGTAACATAATATAGCAGCCGAAGGTATCACTTGTCTTAAAAATAAACAAATAAAATTCTTTCATAAAATTAAATTCTTAAAAAAAGAAAAAAAATCTTTTCTTAAAAATAAATTGCCATGCAAAATTAAACATATTTTTTTTCTTCAAAAGTTATTATATTATAGCTAGAAGTTGCAGTAAAATCGCAAGTAACATATCCCTAATAATATTATAAATACGAAGGTGTGTTTGTTTGTTGGTTTGTCCTTAAATCACTCTGCAACAAAGCTACGGAACATCGTGATTTTTTACATGGTATAGTTGAGGTCCTCGAAAGTGACATAGGCTACTATGCATATATCTCGGAAAATCAAAGAGCTCTCGAGGGATTTTCAAAACAAAATCCACCCGAATGAAGTCGCGGAAATAAAATAGGTATTTATTATTGTATAACAAAAAGGATTACTTCTGTATCATGAATTCCCAAATTCCACTTCAAAACTATTACCGAGATAATCCGATATAGGTAGATATTATTATAAATCGTGGAAATGGTCTATTTGAATATAAAAATTTCAGCGTGACTTGAAGTTACGAAGTAGGTACCTAGCTATTATTTCATCTGTGCTTGACAGACAAACGAACATACATCAATACCTTTCGCATTTTTAATATTGATATGGTAGGAGAACATTACTCGTCAACATGTTTGACAAGTCAAAACTTGACATGGCTTGTTTGGTCATTAGGTAATTTAGCCTTAAAAATAATAAACAGACTTAGGTAGTTATACTAATTGTTCAGTATCGACTTTGGTCCATCACTACGAATTTTTGATTGTTTTGTACAAGAATTGGCATACTTAAAAGTACAACGATTAGCACGGCCAAAAGTTGAAAAATATAATGATTGACCCTGTTAATATCTAGTTACTGCAGTTAAGCAGTTAGTACTGTAATTGGCACTCATGCTAATCAACTCATCTTCTATACAAGCGGATGGTACTAACTTTGACCTAAACTTTTTTACGTTGGTTTGAGTCTTTTACCATCAATTAAGGCATTTAAACCTAAATTAAATCGTAAATAACTTAGAGGAAGGCATATCTTCACATTTGAATGCAAAAAAAGTAGCTAAATTACAATTTTAAAATGCCTGATTCTTATGATTTTCGTAATAATCTACACCTTCACTGTCCTCGTCACAAAACTATTTTTTTTCAAGGGTTACTAATTCATTATTTTAAAAACTGCCAGTTTTATTTAGGAGTGGTGTCAACGTAGAAAAATTCAAATATTTTTTTATACCTTTTGCGCAAATAAAACTGATAATAAACCAATTCTAAAGTCGAAAGGCCAATGATTGAGGGGTGGCCAAGATTACTACGGCTTACCCTATATTTTATTTAACGGACTGACATTTATACAACAAAATGAAATTATTAAAAGTTAATAATTTTACGTACCTATCTAACAAGTTAGTCCATTATATATAGTCAAAAATAATTATTGATTATTTTTGTATCTTCCTGACTTGCCTTGCCTTGCCTTGTATCTTCGAATAATGCAACTCATATAATCACGATCACGATTGATCATATATAATAATTTATATACGTAAAACATAATGACGTCAGTTAAGTAATTTATTAATAAATGGTTGTTAGTAAAAAATATTACGTAGATAGGTATAAATTCAAAATATTCTTATAGAATCTCAACTCTATCATAATACTAGTGGTTCGCCCCGAACTGAGACCTCGCGGTAACGGTATCCCATGATTATTCATTCAATCGATACATGACGACCAAAACTGACATTATTATTATTATGCCCGCTTTCACCAAACATACCTAAATCATCCCCTATGTAGGAGTCTCTTTACGTAGGTAGCTCCAAAACACAATCCTAAGTCCTAACATCCGGCCCAATGTCCTTTTAGGTGTCCCGTACAGGATCGTGATAAAGAAGTTGACAGTAATCATCACATAACTTATCATAGGTAGCCCGTAAAGGTTAGGGAACGTCAGTGAAAACATTGAATTATTATGTAGGTACTAACGAGTGAAAACGGGTTAGGGGCATCTGTACAAATCGTCATCTATCGACGCGAATAGAAAATATACAAAATGATATTTAACTAAAGAATAATTTTAATTGAATAATATGTTATTATATTATGTACCTAAATAATAATGGTCGACGCAAAACTGTTTTTGGGATAAATCGTAGTCGTACCTAACTCCTAGTTCAATGGAATAGTTAATGACTGCGCCATCTATTAGCAATATTGTGAAGCTATGTGAAATTTACTGATGCTCATTAAAAATTAAATAATCTCGTTTCTTTATAATATTCATATAATTTTAGTATTTGTTGTTCAAGTACAGGATACAAGTGAAGTAAGAAAATAAGTACAACTTGAAAATATATAGCCAATTTTCCCAGAGAGCGTCTTCAAGCGAGCGTATTAAATCGCCACTTTGAAAGCCCCCCATTTCGTCAATTTTAGGAAAAAAATAAAAAAAAAATACGTTTGTACTCTGTTCCAAATTGTCTTTAAAATGATACACAGAAAATCTATGAATAGCAAAAAAAAATTTTACTTCGCATTCGCTTCTATGAGAGCCCCCCTGAAATAAAAAATTTTATAACTTTTTAAGCCATTTTCGGCTGGAGGCCATCGGTTTACATCTTCTTCTTCTTCTTTATCAACCGATAGACGTCCACTGCTGGACAAAGGTCTCTTGCATGGACTTCCACAGGCCTCGGTTTTGCGCCGCCTGAATCCAGCGGCTCCCTGCGACTCGTTTGATGTCGTCGGTCCACCTGGTGGGGGGTCTGCCTACACTGCGCTTCCCGGTGCGGGGTCGCCACTCCAGCACCTTGGGACCCCAACGACCATCAGCTCTTCGAACTATGTGCCCCGCCCATTTCCACTTCAGTATCGCGACTCGCTTAGCTATGTCGGTGACTCTGGTTCTCCTACGGATCTCCTCATTTCTGATTCGATCCCGCAGGGACACTCCGAGCATAGCTCTCTCCATCGCCCGCTGAGCGGTCCTGAGCCTACTTATGAGGCCCTTAGTTAGCGACCATGTCTCGGATCCGTAAGTCATCACTGGCAACACGCACTGTTGGTGTCGGTCAACTGTCGGTTTACATATTATATCTAAATTTGAAGTAATTACGTTCAGTAATTCAAAAGTTATAAGGCTCTGACAGACGGACGGACGGACGGACGGACAAGTGCAAATCGCTCTAGTAAACTCAGAGACCTCGCTTCGCTCGGTCAATTATAAATAATTTAAATTTTATAGAATCTCAACTCTATTAAAATAATTTTTTTCTGTAATAAAGAGTATTTGTAGCGCTTAATATTATAATTTATTTTCTAATCAAGAGGCAGGAATAGTTGAATTTGGACTTTTATACAAAAAAAGAAATTATTAGGTAGTAACGAAGAGTTTTTTTACGTCGATAAAATATATTCTATTTAATTTTCCATATTACATTAATTAAACTAGTCACTACTAATAAAAGTAATTACTTATCTATAGTTTTTACGTTTTTTATCTTTATAAATAGAAGATAAAGTTTAAAGGTAGGTAAGTGTTATAATGTACTTGACATGATAACGTCGATAATGAAAAGGCTGAATATTTTGAATCCAACCCAACCCATGCCACAGGCACCGCACACTCCGCACAGGCACAAGTGTCCAGTTTTTATTACATGGACTTCCACAGGTCTCGGTCTTGCGCCGCCTGCATCCAGCGGTGGTCGAGGTGGTGTTATAATGGCGTCAAAAATTGCGAGTTTGTGGCGTCAGTCACTGAAGAGGAGGCCGGTGATCACTAACACCGTGGTTTATGCAACGTTCTACACTGCAGCTGAGCTCTCCCAGCAGACTTTTAATAAAATATATTCGGTAATACTGCTTTATTTTCTTTATCAACCGGTGGACGTCCACGGCTGGACTGGATACATGGACTTCCACAGGGCTCGGCCTTGCGCCGCCTGCATCCAGCGGTAGTCGAGGTGGTGTTATAATGGCGTCAAAAATTGCGAGTTTGTGGCGTCAGTCACTGAAGAGGAGGCCGGTCATCACTAACACCGTGGTTTATGCAACGTTCTACACTGCAGCTGAGCTCTCCCAGCAGACTTTTAATAAAATATATTCGGTGAGGCTGCTTTATGTATATTAACTTCCCTTTTTCTTTATCAACCGGTGGACGTCCACGGCTGGACTGGATACATGGACTTCCACAGGGCTCGGCCTTGCGCCGCCTGTATCCGGTGGCTGCCTGCGACTCATTTGATGTCGTCGGTCCACCTTGTGGGGTCTGCCAACACTGCATTTCCCGGTGCGGAGTCGCAACTCCAGCACTTTAATAATAATGTCCTCCCGACCGAATCCGATCACGGCGGCCAACCTCCTTAGAGATCAGCCATCTGCGCGGGAGATATTATAGTGCACAAGTGTGTGCGCAAACACAGGTGCACTCTCTATTCCCTTACTCTCATAGTCCGATGGGACGGAAATCCGACACGACCGGAGAGAGATCAGGCGCAGGACCGACGGCTTTACGTGCTCTCCGAGGCACGGAGGTGACACACCGCCAACTTCCTAACTCCGGGCTAGTACTGAGTATTTCTTTGGCAGAAAAACCCAATACATTTTTTTTAACGGCCCGACCCGGGAATCGAACCCGGGACCTCGTCATCTGTAGTCGAACAAGCTAACCACTAGACCAACTCCAGCACTTTGGGACCCCAATGACCATCAGCTCTTCGAACTATGTACTCCAACCATTTCCACTTCAGTTTCGCGACTCGCTGAGCTATGTCGGTGACTTTGGTTCTCCTACGGATCTCCTCATATTTCTGATTTGACCTACTCCGAGCATAGCACTCTCCATTGTCCGTTGAGTGACCCTGATCCTATATTCACCTGATAATGTCACCTGGAATAAGGAAATTAAGAAATTCTAAAAATAGTCTAGACTCTAAGAGTGGTTAGTGGTTTTCGACTGCGGATGACAAGGTCCCGGGTTTGATTTCGAGTCGGGCTAAAATGGAGGACCGGATCGACGTAATTTTTTGCATGGATATAGTATAGAGCACTTGGGGAGTGCCATAGGATACGACTATATTTTTATCCCGGAAAAACAGAGTTCCTGCGGGATTTTCAAAAACCTAAATCCACGCGGACAAAGTTGCAGGCAAAAGCTAGTCTCCACATATATTATTGTGCGTTCATCACTGCACCAGGGGGTCTTACAAAAAGAAGATATTGCAATAAAAAACTAATGGCAGCGGTGGGATTCGAACCCACGCCTCCGAAGAGACTGGTGCCTTAAACCAGCGCCTTAGACCGCTCGGCCACGCTACCAGTTACCGAAGCGTCTGAATTTCAGCACATGCCCATGCTAGAGTGATTGAAGTAGACTAAAAAAATCTATGTGCTATTTTTAACTCTAAAGATACACAAATATTGGTTCAAACATTGGTGACAAGTCTGTCCATAGCGATTATGTTATGTATGTGGTAATTGTGGCCTAATTGTATAAAAGCCCAGTTCCTATATTCAATCTATCCGCACCTAATACCTAATATGCAGATAAGTTACTAAAAGCACTTAGTATGGACAGCTTTGCAAATACCTAAGAACGATACCTAAATACTCAACGACATAAAGAAAATGGGCGTTAGAGGTAACACACAGCTGTTGTAAATTTTAAAAGAAAAAAAATTAAGTAGCACCCGGGGACTGCATGCCGCGGTAAAGCTATTTATTGCATAGCATTTTTTATCAACTTATGCAATTATAATATTCATGCAATATTTTTTTTTGCATGATAAAAATTATGCATAAAAATAATTAAAAAACAAACAAACAAGAAAAGCGCACTGTCACTACTTCGCGAGTGAGATTCGAACCTGGGACATCTAAAGAAAGCGGCCGCTCGCCCACTGCGACAAACAGAGCTAAATGTGAACCTCTAAAATGTTGAACACTTATTGAACGACGGTGTTAGGTTTTTTATCGTTACGGAATTTCTTGATTCGGTCGCCGCGCTCAAACTGTTTTTCCTAGTTCAAAGCCCGCGATAAAAGCTATGCAATAGCTTTATAATTCCTGATGATTTTTTAAACGATGATTTTCCAGCCGGAAAAGCCAGACCTCGATTTCGCATCAGCAGCCCAAATTGTTGCAGTCGGCAGCTGCCTGTATGCGCCTACACTATATTATTGGTAAGTTAAGTACCTTCTAATATAAGTAATTAATGTGTTAACAATTATATACCAAAAAATAACAGCAACAAAAGTAGAAACAACAGTTTCTCTATCATCATGGCATAAAGCTTAAATACTAACCTTTGATTTGGTAACTAAATTATTTATTGCTCGAATAGAATGTACATATCTACCTAAGAAAATAAGTTGTAGTAGTACCACTAACTTAGTAGTTATAGGCCAGAGAATAAGTGTAGGGAACTCCAACACGGAGTAGGAGTTCCTTATACTTAGGCCATAGATAAATTAAAAACTTAGGATAAGAGCCAACAAACATATCGAGGAACAATTCCGATAAAGCCTACATTCTATTGTAATACAAACTATTTGAATAGGTCGGTCTATTAGAACTCTACGATCAGACAAACACACAGACAGACAGACCGACTCTTTTGCGTTGGGGATAACAAAAGTACGCATCAAATCATAGATTTAGAGGATAGGTAGCCTAAATCCTAAATATTTGCATCAAATTGAGATATTAGGTATAATATGTTACTGAAACGGTAAGTAGGTAACTAGGTATGGAAATGAAGCGCGGAAGGAAAATGTTAAAACACTCTTTTATGCAAAAAGGGAGAAATCGTTCGTAGATATGCATCAGTCTGAATATTACATCTTTGGTAAAATACAAAGAGTAATACCTACGTATACATACGTGACAAACTAATGCCCGTTTTCTTTCACCAACGTTCCCTCATTTTAACGGGCTACCGAAGCTAAGGTGACGCTTTCTGTTTAATTTCATTTATATACGGAACTTTAGGGGATACCTATAGGTGAAAAGGACATTGGGATTTGGATTATATTTAGGGGCTACCTACGTAAAGAGACTCCTGCTTAGGGGATGATTTCTATGGTAAAACGGGAACAAATCATTTTGCTAGTCGACTAACTGGAATATTTAATTTATGGAAACTGGGCATTTTCAAGGTACAAATTCTTGGATAAGAAGTTCGTCGGAACAGCCGTCAAAACCGTCGCAGCCAAAGTGATGTCGGATCAATTCATCATGACTCCAACATTGTTAGCAGCTTTTTATACACGTGAGTTACTTTTACGAGTAGAGACAGGCCACATAATAATACGGCTTTTAGCGATTTTATAGCCCTTTGCGACTTTTCGACAAAATTTAAATGGAACCACATGAGAAGAAGAAGAAGAACTAAGTACCCTTTCAAACAAAAAAAAAATTGGTTGTCTGTAAAGTCGGTTTACGGACGATAGTTTTACGTGATAAGTTGATAACGTCTTAAAGAAACATTGATTAAAAATTGCATACTTTTATGAATTGAATTATTATCACTGAATTATCATTATTTTGCATAATACAAAGAAAGAAAGTTAATTGAAAATTACAATTTTCAAGCTCACGGTTGAGGCCGATCATGCCTCTCTATCGCTTGTTCCGCGCTCTCGCTTGCACAAGCAGCTTTTTTGGTGTTCATCGATTTATAAGACGTTATCACGACAAAAATATTTACCAAATCGGTTCAGGCGTCTTTTCAAAAATTGAGAACCTCCTCCATTTTTGAAATCGGTTAAATTTTTTAATAATAATATAACTGTTGACAGCGGTTATAAGGGACTGTACATAGGTACTTACATCTGTTTTTTTCACTTTCATACTTAAATATCAAAACTCACTTGCAATATTCGTAATTCGATTAGGAGAAAATAATAATAATAATAATTCCTTTATTTGCAAGATTGCATGTTTACATAATAGGTAAATAGGTATATTACTAACTGGTCGAAACTGTGTCAAACCTTTTTCCAGTGATAGGAGTTTTAGAGCGCAAAGAAGACATTCTCGAAGAGCTAAGGGACAAATATTGGAAGACGTTCCTCGCAAACCAAGCCTTCTGGATTCCGGGGCAAACCATCAACTTCTTCTTTGTGCCCAGCCACCTTAGAGTTGTTTACGTAGCGTCGGTGTCGTTTATGTGGATCAATGTTCTGTGCTTCATAAAGCGACAGAAAGTTGCCAAAAATGAGGGAAAGCAAGACGAGTTACATACCTAAGTGAAAAATTGTTAAAGGCCACCTACCTGCTAAGATTTCATGCGCATGAGTTTATGGGAAATTGTTTTCCTGTCTAAATGTAGGCTATCTTTGTGCGAAATTTCGACATAACGTAATCATAAACTCGATTATCGAGTTGATTATTTTTTATTTGATTGCCCAATTTAGATCGAATCTCTTATGAAGCCTCTACGCGATGGACTTATGTCCCCGCGTAAGTTCCAGGCTTTGCCCCGTGAAGGTACAAACTCAATCATAAAGTTGTAATATGTTAAGTAGTATAAAGTCAAAGAATTCTAAAACTTCGTTCGGCGCAGGGGCATAGTCACCTTAACTTTCAAAGTCACAACTCACAAGTTACCCCAACTCACAAGTTAAAGTTACAGTTAAGGTTTAGTACACCCACTATGATTTACCTAAGCCCAAAGTTTAATTTGATAAATATTCCATAGACTAAGATTTAAGTAGCATTCCAAAGTTACAGCATTTTTTTTTTGTTTAATTTATTATTATAATATTGATGTTGTTCATAAAATTTTGAAGAGAGCGTTCATACTTATATATTTTTGTAATTTTATTTTATTGTTGTTGTTGAATAAGTTTTAATGAAAAAATGTTGTTCTTATTTTGTATGAATCTGTTTGTATATTTCTAGGAATATGTTTGATACTTTATAAACAATTATCTCTTTGTTTAAAGTATAGAAAAATCATTAAAGAAATAAAAATTCTGTTATTTTTCCAAAGTACTGATTTATTTTCCTGCTCCGACCTTTAAGTATATTATAACATTTTGAAGACCTATGTTCTGACTTCCGACTTATGACTTATTTAATATATGACCCGCACCATAGAAGCGGGTCTAAAGTAGATCTACTTAATTTTTATAGGGTTTTAAGACCAAAAGCTCAGCGATCGGATTAAACAAATCTCTTCCTAACGATCTTCGGATAAAAAATTATCTGCTGAACATAATTATGTTTATGACTACTAACTCTATATCATGATGCAATAAGTTATATAAACATATATTAAGGTTAATTGGATCATACACAACGTCTTGAACCTTCCTAAGGTTTCCTTCTTTCGAATGCACGTATTTACTTAGAAATAGCTGTCTTCAGTTTGATTCGAGGAGTCTTTCAGGAGACATCGTAGTGCTTACTGGTTTACATAATATTTACAATGGAGGATTTAAGGCTGACAGTCAACTGTTCGTTGCCATTTAACAACGAACTCTCTGAAGATATAGACTCGTTCAAATCGTCTTACAATATGACGCACCCGACTGAAACTGCATTTGTATCAAAAGCAGCTGGGCTGGTTGCTGTCAGCGGTATATTGATTACGTGTCTCATTAACTTTATTTTGAGTTTCGAAGTTAGTACATTTTTGTATATCACTTTAACCCAAAAAATTATTTCTTGAAACAGCACTTCAATATGCTGGAGTGGCGACCCGGCATTGGAAAGCGTAGTGTTTGCAGACCCCCAACAAAGTGAACCAAGGACATGAGACTAGCCACTGAATACAGGCGACTGAGACCTGTGGAAGTCCACGGAAGGTTTCTATTCAGCAGTAGGCATCTATCGGTGTAAGAGTAGAAGAAAAATTGTATTTCTACTTTATTGATGGAAATATTGGAATGTAGTTCCTATTCCTCCGGTGCGGAAGGGGGCTAGACGGAAAAAATTAAGACAAAATTGAACCGACATTTTTTTGAAACCGACACTTTTTTGAATGTGAATTTGGCATTGTGTTCAATATTTTCACAGAACAATATAAGATCTCGGTAGCCTTGTGGTTTCTTCAGTCTACAGTTACAAAAAATTTGGGAAAAATTCCACATGTAGAAATTATTTAAAATAAAATTGAAAATAGAAAATTCAGTCTGTCGAGCTGGGATTCGAACCATCGACCTTTAACAGTTTAGCGACTGTAGAAACCACAAGGCTACGGAGATCTAATATTGTAGTGTGAAAATATTGAACACAATGCCAAATTAATTAATCGAAAGGAACTTCTTTCTATCCGGGTGTCCCTTGACAACTCTCAAGTTTTTTCTTTATTAACGAAGTTATTGTATCTCTTTATCTTTATTATGGAGAAAGTGATAATGAATTTCTTTGTTACAGTATGAAACTCTCAAAAGGAAAGTTAAAATCAAAATTGAAAGCGAAATCGTGTTACAGAAATCATTAATATTATTAATTTTAATGTTAAGTTTACCGTTAGTTTTAATGTTTCTCATTGGAGCATATTTGTACAAATTTCTGTGTTCGTTAATCATAAAGAGAAGGGATAAGCATTTTGCAGGATTCCTGGATAGTTTTGACGTTTTTTGGAGTCTGGAAGATGACGCAACTAAAAGTATTATTAACGTATTGGGAATCATAGAATCCGAATCATCCCAAGAATTGGTTGACCACATAAAGGAAAAATTACAAATCATCGTTCAAAACAATGATACTGAAAAGTTGTTTTATAGAAGAAGTGAAGAATACGGCTTTTACTATTGGAGAAAATGTTGCTATGTTGACACTAGTCAGTATGTCCGTATAGTAGATGTTTCAAATGTTGACAGCCTTAGCGCATCAAATTTAGAAGAAATCATGACTGAAGTGTCGTATCAACCACTACCTTTTAACGATGAAGGCCTATTTCAAATACTAGTAACAACACAAAGGTTGCAAAAAAATGATAAAGGAAAAAATGAATACGGTATTATATTTAGAATACATCACGCTGTAGGTGATGGTGTTGCTTTAATAGAGTTCTTATGTCAAGCGTTAGCAGATGGAAAAGATGACGAACATATAACCTTCTGTATGCCAGAAACTTATAACGGTAGTAATAAAAGGACATTTGCTGGTTTTATGAAAATGGTTACAAAGTTGTGTGAAATACCCAGTTGTTTGATTGATGGAATATTAAGAGAGCCTGATAGGAGTTCTTTACATGGTCCCACTTTAACTGGGAAAAAGTTTTATAAATGGGTTGAGCCGGATGAAAATTTATTACAAATAGTAAAGAACATTAAAAAAAATGTAGAGGAGGCGAACTTCTCAGATATTCTAGCAACTGCATTGTCTTCTGGCTTCCAAGATTATTTTGGAAAGGTATCTCTCTCTTTACTCAAGTGTAGATTGATTTCTGCAATTTCAATTTAGTGTACAAAAATATATATTTTTTTTATATTTTTTTTTGTACAGGTAAAAGATAAAGCTCCAATAAACATAGCCGTGATATTACCAATCAGGTTTCCTTCAGTAAAAGATAAACAAATAAAGTTGGAAAATAATTTTACCGTCAGTATACTCGATTTACCAGTCGGAGGGGACTTGAAAGAGATAGGCAGGATATTTAACAGACTACGGAATAGTGCTGATCCTCTTGTAAGAAGGTTTTCCATGTAGATTTTAGATTTACAAGATTTCCAAAAACAATAACTAGTAGTAGTAGTAGTTTTTTTCGTCAATAGTGTGTTCATCATGAGGGGGGTAAGGGAGTGCAACACCACCTTAGCGCTCCAAATGTCAACCTCACCTGCCCGTGGTGCCCCCTGCTGATTAACGAACGAGGCTATGACGACCGAATAATGGCGGTATAACCATTCACACGAGCTGGACTGGAATAAATGACGCAGACCGGTGTCGGGCAGCAGCGACACTGGTGCAAGCAGTCTGGCCCTGCGATGGCCAACACGCCTGCCCAGCGTGGCCATTACGGGCATATCTTCCCATGAATAGCGTCACAACACAACGGCCCCTAGTCCCCGGCAGCCCTACTATTCCCGTTCACGGTAGCGGACGTGGTCACGGTAGAGCAGGGCTCTACCGTGACAACGTCTCTACGGTGCAAAGAATCACCGGGTTTCGGACAGCTACCATAAAAATCGGATGTATTTGGCAACGTATAATACACGGACATTGAGAGCGGACGAACACCTCGCTGAAATCGAAATAGAGCTGAGCAGAATTAAATGGCATGTTTTGGGGCTGTCGGAAGTCCGAAGAGAGGGGGAGGACATGATAACCCTGGAATCGGGCAATATGCTCTATTATCGGCAAGGCGACCAGGCTTCACAGGGAGGTATTGGATTTTTGGTCAATAGAGTCCTCAGAAATAACGTACTGGAGATCAGTAGTGTGTCGTCGAGGGTGGCATATGTTATACTCAAGCTTAATCAGAGATACTCCCTTAAGATAGTACAAGTCTATGCGCCCACGTCGACACATGCTGATGACGAAGTTGAGGCCTTATACGAGGACATTGCAAAGGCTCTTGATAACACCACCAAAACTCACTTCAATGTCGTTATGGGGGACTTTAATGCTAAGGTGGGAGTACAAGAACATGGCGAATTAAAAGTGGGACCACACGGCTTTGGTCACAGAAATCACAGGGGCCAGATGCTTGTCCACTTCTTGGAGCGGAAAGGGCTATTCCTGATGAATTCTTTCTTCAAGAAAAAGCCCTCTAGAAAGTGGACATGGCATAGTCCGGATAATGTGACTAAAAATGAGATTGACTTTATCATGACGGATCGCAGGTATATATTTGAGGATGTCTCAGTGATCAATAGGTTTAACACCGGCAGCGATCACAGGCTTGTGCGTGGCATCTTAAATATAGATCTGCAATTAGAGAGACAACGTCTGATGAAGTCAACTCTCCGACCAAAACCGTTGCAAAGTGTAAGCTCCGAACAATTCCAAATTGAGCTCAAGAA
Source organism: Oeneis ivallda (assembly GCA_029955525.1). Taxonomy (NCBI): domain Eukaryota; kingdom Metazoa; phylum Arthropoda; class Insecta; order Lepidoptera; family Nymphalidae; genus Oeneis; species Oeneis ivallda. Next base: position 8,554,190 of record JARPMR010000014.1, read on the forward strand.
TCGGTTCGACCTGTTGGAAACCAACTTGGACATTGACCAACGATTCACCAATTTCGTAGGTGTCGTTCGTGAAGTGGGGCGCAAATACTGTCAGAATGACCATAAAAGGGTGTCAAAGATCTCCGAAGATACCCGTAAACTTATGGAGCAGAGACGGGAAACTTCCTCAGCACTGCCTCAGTGGCATACTTTGAACAAGCGCGTCAAGAAGCGAATAAGATTCGACCTCCGGTGCTCCAACACCCGCATTATACAAAATGCGATCGAGCAAAATCGAGGTTCGAAAGTGTTCGCTAAGCGACTTGAGAGGAGCCACTTGACAAAGTTGAGAAACCCCGTCGGTAAAATCGTGACGTCACAAGCAGAGGTCCTAGAGGAGATCGAACGATTTTATTCTCAGCTATACTCCTCCAAAGCTCCAAAAGCGGCTCAAGACACGAACGACAAACGTGCGACATTGACCCGCCACTACACCGAAGACATCCCAGACGTTGACCTTGGCGAGATGCGAATAGCCCTCAATCAACTTAAAAACAACAGGGCACCTGGCGATGACGGCATCACATCAGAGCTTCTACGTGCAGGAGGTACTCCGATCCTGAAAGAGCTAGCAGAGCTCTTTAATGACGTCATTGCAAACGGAACTACGCCAAAAGCATGGAGCAAGAGTGTGGTAATCCTTTTCTTTAAGAAAGGTGACAAGGAGCTTCTAAAGAACTATCGGCCGATATCACTCTTGAGCCATGTTTATAAGTTGTTTTCGAGGGTGATCACAAATCGCCTCGCCCGAAGACTTGACGATTTTCAACCTCCGGAGCAAGCTGGGTTTCGAAAAGGCTACAGCACCGTAGACCACATTCACACCTTAAGGCAGATTATACAGAAGGCGGAAGAGTATAATCTCCCACTCTGCCTTGCTTTTGTGGACTACGAGAAAGCCTTCGACTCTATCGAAACTTGGGCTGTTCTGGAGTCACTGCAGAGATGCCAAGTCGATTGGCGTTATATCGAGGTGCTGCGATGTATTTACGATACTGCGTCAATGACCGTCCAAGTACAGTCTCAGCAAACAAAACCAATAAACTTGAGAAGGGGGGTTAGACAGGGGGATGTAATATCCCCAAAACTGTTTAATAGTGCTCTAGAAGACCTCTTCAAAACGCTGGACTGGACAGGACGAGGCTTTAATATAAATGGCGAATACATCTCACACCTGCGGTTCGCCGACGATGTGGTTATCCTGGCAGAGACTCCAGAAGATCTGGAACAGATGCTGAATAGCCTAAGCCGCTCTTCCAGACGAGTTGGTCTTGGGATAAACATGGACAAAACCAAGGTTATGTTAAATCAACATGTTGTCCCGATACCCGTGAACGTCGAAAATGTTGGAATCGAAATTGTTTCAGAGTACAACTACCTTGGCCAGATCATACAACTGGGTAGAAACAATTTCGACGAAGAAGCCAACAGAAGGATACGGCTGGGCTGGGCGGCATTTGGAAAATTAAGTCGGGTCTTCTCATCGTCAATACCTCAATGCCTGAAGACGAAAGTCTTCAATCAATGTGTCCTTCCCGTCCTCACTTATGGCGCTGAAACGTGGACACTAACAAAAGGCTTGATCCACAAATTTAAAGTCACTCAGAGAGCTATGGAGAGGGCTATGTTTGGAGTTTCTCTTAAGGACAGGATTCGGAATGAAGAGATCCGCAAGAGAACCAAGGTCGCCGACATAGCCCAAACCATTAGCAAGCTGAAATGGCAGTGGGCAGGCCATGCTTGTCGTAGAAGCGATGGCCGATGGGGCCGAAAAGTTCTAGAGTGGAGACCGCGAACTAGTAAGCGTAGTGTGGGGCGCCCTCCAGCACGTTGGACCGACGATATAAAGCGGGTGGCGGGAAGTGGCTGGATGAGGAAGGCTGAGGACCGGGTGTGGTGGCGTTCTCTGGGAAAGGCCTATGTTCAGCAGTGGACGTCCGCAGGCTGAGATGATGATGATGATGAGTGTGTTCATAATGTAATTCTCTTCACATTTTCAGCCTCCTTCTTCTTCTTGTCTTTGTATTTTTGATTTCATTATCAAATCATTGTTTTTAGCCGAAATGTATTAATTTTATCATTTATTACCATCTTTTCAGACTAATTACTACATATTGAAGCTATGCAGTATTTTCCCAAAGGAAATACTTTCACCAATGTTCAATAGCAGCCAAGCTACCATGGTGTTCAGTAACTTACCGGGACCTAAATTGTTGAACATTTGTGGTGGAAATCTAAAATCCTTGGTGTTCTTTGTGCCGAATAAAGGAAACACAGGTGAGTGCCTGGATCACCTTTAGGTCTGTTCTTTTAGTTACATCGGAGAAGGAAAAATTTCGATCTTCTAATCTACTGGCAGAGTATATCCGACTAGTAAGATTAAAACAAATTCACACTATTTTTCAGAAGTTGAAACTTACCTAGTTTCTATTTCTCGAAAATACATTGCATTAATTCATACCGACCGTTCGCAGTTTCTATTCTTCTTTCACTCTCTCTTCGCTTCTCGTCACAATGTATGTCCATACTTTCGCTACTCTTATTCATTGGACAACAGCCCTGCTACTATGTTTTGGGCGAAATTATACAGGTTTGATAGGGTAGGTCCGTTCTCTGTTCAAAGTAGACTTTTACTAATATTCGTAACCTCATCCAGAAGGTATCCTGTAATATTATCTAGCATTCTGATTCTTATGTATGCTGCTACATTGGGTTTTATATCTCTTTGCCAAGGTTCAAATGACGGTGGCAAAAAACAGTCCTTTCAAAAGAATGGAGTCTTTGATCTATTGAGATAATTGATAACTTGTTAGTACAAGTAAGTTTACGATAGCAGTGATAGCCTAGTGGTTAGGACTGTGGTCTCCTATTCGGGGGGTCGCAGGTTCGATCCCGGGTACGCACCTCTGACTTTTCGGAGTCAAGTGCGTTTAAGCAATTAAATATCACTTGCTTCAACGGTGAAGGAAAACATCGTGAGGAAACCTGCACACCTGAGAGTTCTTCATAATGTTCTCGAAGGTGTGTGAAGTCCGCCAATTCGCATTGGGCCAGCGTGGTGGACTATGGCCTATAACCCTTCTCTGACGAGGAGACCTGCGCTTAGTAGTGAGCCGTTGATGGATTGCTAATGATGATGATAAAGTTTACGATAACTTTTTCAGGCTTAGGTGTAACAGCGTTGTGCTATGGCGGAGTCCTAAGATTGGGAGCAATGGCCGATTCAGCTTTAGTATCCAGCCCAGAAGAGCTTGGGATAATTTTGGATGGAATGGTCAAAGAAATTATAAGGTTACATGACAAATACGTGATTTAGTCGTTGCAGTAAAGGATGTGACATGATTTTGGCTTCTCAGTAAAAGGTGGGTTATTTATTTTCAATGAAACATTTAGGTTGACTTCAAATAATATGTAAAATATGTAATTAAATATTATTACAGGTATGGAGAGGGCCAAACAAAACAAATCTGCTGACGCTTAGATAATAAATTGGAGTATGTAATCTATATAGGAAAATTGAAAAATTTAGTAGACTAATTTTAATTAGGTAGTCTACTAAATTTTTCAACTAAAAATTCAATGAAAAATTAGATTAAATTGATGCAATATAGATTTGATTTATCAAAACTAATAATTTAAATTAATTTAAGTAGTTTAAGGGCAGGATCTCCGGGCGCAGTAGGCATTTAGAGCAACCTCAGTCCCCGCGCGGTGAGGTGCGCGTAGGCGCTTTTCAAATGAACTCACTCACCCCAAATTTTACATCATAGATTAAATAACTTTATTGTACCTAACAGTACAGGGACACTTGTAAGTTTTAGAAACATTTATTTTATTTTTTATTCATACATTTATATTATATAAGTGTGATTGTTATTTTGCATATTACGTACATAGGTACATTTACCTACTTTTTTTTTTTGTTTTTTTTTTTGTTATTTCTTTCGAACTCGATATCTGGGGTTCCCTGTACTTATAAAATACGTAACCGTTGCCAAAATGTCGGCCATTTTCTCTTTTTTTGTTATTGGGCCGATTTCTTTCAAAATCCATATCTGGGGATCCTTGTACTAATAAAAGCGGTAACCATCGTCAAAATTAGAAAAAGTGGTGGCCATATTCTTTTTTCTTGTTATAGGACCGATTTCTTTCAAAATCGATATCTGAGGATCCCCGTGCTCATAGCAGTGGTAACCAATGTCAAAATTAGAAAAATGGAAAAGTTTTTCCCTAACCTATTTGGGACGAAGTTCCTTAGACATTTTTTTGTTATTGGACCGATTTCTTTCAAACTCGATATCTGGGGTTCCCTGTACTTATAAAATAGATAACCGTTGCCAAAATGTCGGCCATTTTCTTTTTTTGTCATTGGACCGATTTCTTTCAAAATTGATATCTGGGATTCCCAGTGCTAATAAAAAAGGTAACCATCGTCAAAATAAGAAAAAGTGGTGGCCATTTTTTTTCTTGTTATGGGACCGATTTCTTTCAAAATTGATATCTGAGGATCTCCGTGCTCATAGTAATGGTAACCGATGTCAAAATAAGAAAAATGGAAATTTTTTCCCCAGCCTATTTTGGACAAAGTTCCTTAGCCATTTTTTTTGTTATTGGACCGATTTCTTTCAAACTCGATATCTGGGGTTCCCTGTACTCATAAAATAGTTAACCGTTGCCAAAATGTCGGCCATTTTCTCTTTTTTTGTTATCGGACCGATTTCTTTCAAAATCCATATCTGGGGATCCTTGTACTCATAAAAGCGGTAACCATAGTCAAAATTTGAAAAAGTGGTGGCCATATTCTTTTTCTTGTTATGGGACCGATTTCATTCAAAATCGATATCTGAGGATCCCTGTGCTCATAGCAGTGGTAACCGATGTCAAAATTGGAAAAATGGAAAAGTTTTTCCCCAACCTATTTGGAACGAAGTTCCTTAGCCATTTTTTTGTTATTGGACCGATTTATTTCTACCTCTATATCTGGGGTTCCCTGTGCTTATTAAATAGTTAACCATCGTCAAAATAATAAAAAGTGGTGGCCATTTTTTTCTTGTTATGGGACCGATTTCTTTCAAAATTGATATCTGAGGATCCCCGTGCTCATAGCAGTGGTAACCGATGTCAAAATTAGAAAAATAGAATAGTTTTTCCTTAATCTGTTTGGGACGAAGTTCCTTGGCCATTTTTTTTGTTATTGGACCGATTTTTTTCAAACTCGATATCTGGGGTTCCCTGTGCTTATAAAATAGTAACCGTTGCCAAAATGTCAGCCATTTTCTTTTTTTTTGTTATTGGACCGATTTCTTTCAAAATCCGTATCTGGGGATCCTTGTTCTCATAAAAGCGGTAACAATTGTCCAAGAAAAAGTGGCGGCCATTTTTGTTCTTAATATGGGGCCGATTTCTTTCTAAATCGATATCTGAGGATCTCTGTGCTCATAACAGTGGTAACCATTGTCCAAACTAGAAAAAGTGGCGGCCATTTTATTTTTTCTTGTTATGGGACTGATTTCTTTCAAAATCAATATCTGAAGATCCCTGCGCAAGTTTTGGCAACATTTACCTGTTATGACACAGTGGTAACCGTTGCCCGAACAAAAAAATGGAAAAGTTTTTCCCCCAACCTATTTGGGATGAAATTCCTTATCGGAATAGCAAAGAATAATAAAAACACCTATTTAATATTTGACAAATGTTTATAGTATAAAAAAAAATTGCCGACACTTTTTCTAATTTTGACGACGGCGACCTCTTTCATGAGTATGATGAATCTCTGATATTGATTTTGAAAGAAATCGGTCCAATAACAAAAATAAATAAAATGGCCGCCATTTTTTCTTATTTAGACGATGGATACCTATTTTATTAGCACTGGGAACGAACCCCGAATATCAATTTTGAAAGAAATCGGTACTATAACAAAGAAGAAGAAAATGGCCGCCGTTTTTCTTATTTTGACGATGGTTACCTCTTTTAATAGCACTGGGAACCCGAGATATCAATTTTGAAAGAAATTGGTCCAATAACAAAGAAAAAGAAAATGTCCGCCTTTTTTTTATTTTGATGATGGTTACCTCTTTTATTAGTAATGGGAACCCCAGATATCAATTCTGAAAGAAATTGGTCCAATAACAAACATAAAAATGACCGCCACTTTTTCTTATTTTGACGATGGATATCTCTTTTATTAGCACTGGGAACCCCAGATATCAATTTTGAAAGAAATTGTTCCAATAACAAGAAAAAAATTAACCGCCACTTTTTCTTATTTTGACGATGGATACCTCTTTTATTAGCACTGGGAACCCCAGATATCAATTTTGAAAGAAATCGGTCTAATAACAAAGAAAAAGAAAATGGCCGCTTTTTTTCTTATTTTGATGATGGTTACCTCTTTTATTAGTACTGGGAACCCCAGATATCAATTCTGAATGAAATTTGTCCAATAACAAAAATAAAAATGGCCGCCACTTTTTCTTATTTTGACGATGGATACCTCTTTTATTAGCACTGGGAACCCCAGATATCAATTTTGAAAGAAATCGGTCCAATAACAAAAATAAAAATGGCCGCCACTTTATCTTAATTTGACGATGGATACCTCTTTTATTAGCGCTGGGAACCCCAGATATCAATTCTGAATGAAATTGGTCCAATAACAAAAATATAAATGGCCGCCACTTTTTCTTATTTTGACGATGGATACCTCTTTTATTAGCACTGGGAACCCCAGATATCAATTCTGAATGAAATTGGTCCAATAACAAAAATAAAAATGGCCGCCACTTTTTCTTAATTTGACGATGGATACCTCTTTTATTAGCGCTGGGAATCCCAGATATCAATTTTGAAAGAAATCGATCCAATAACAAAGAAAAAGAAAATGGCCGCCTTTTTTTCTTATTTTGATGATGGTTTCCTCTTTTATTAGCACTGGGAACCCCAGATATCAATTTTGAAAGAAATCGGTCCAATAACAAAAAAAAAGAAAATGGCCGCATTTTTTTCTTATTTAGACGATGGTTACCTCTTTTATTAGCACTGGAACCCCAGATATCAATTTCGAAAGTTTTCGTAATTTAAATCAAGATATTTTGTTCTTTCTTCCATTTTTATTCCCCATATTTACTTTATTATATTATTCTTATTATAGTTTAACACTATCTATACAATAAGACTCTAAACCTAAAACCTATAATACTAATATTTACAGATTTATTAATAAATACTAAAAATTACAACAATATTAACCCTCTGATTTGATTTAATCTATGATAAATGAATACGGAATGAAAATAATAGGTATCTTTGCAATAGATCGCTTGATCGGCGGGGGATCGCAGCGAGCTAGCGAAAGCGATACGTCCTACCTCGATGATACTTTGCGGGCTACTGAAGAGTACTGAAGTGAAGCGCACGAGCCACTTTGTTATATAAAAAGTAAAAACGTCGTGATTAAAAAAATACAAATTTTTTAGAGAAAAAGTAATCACAAAAGAATCTTCTAAAAGTGTTTGCCTATTTTATGAAATTTGTTTTTTTAGTCTAACTTTAATATTCTATGAACACGACCTGAAAAACGATAAAAATTACACTGTTTTCGAAATTATTTTTGATCGGGTGAAGTTGTAAATATAGAGTTTTGAATCACAAAAGAATTAAGAACATACATTAAACTACAACATATATTTTTAACCGATCAAAACAAAGAATATTTCATTGTTTACGATTCAATCAAAAATAGGTCGATGTCGAAGATCCCGCCGTTAAACTAATTTAAGTAGGTTCGGTATATTATTGTGTCATAACTATAAATTAATATTATTATTTTAATCTCAAGCTTTTTATTTATTTATCTCTATGTTGGTAGAATAACGTTATGCCATACTTATACTCATTCGATATGGATTCAAATCACTTCCTCGATTCGGGACTTCAGTCGTAAGTTTTCCAGGAAAAGAAGGTTGCATTTTCTTATCTGTCAAACAAGAAAAAAGAAGTGACGATGCAGTCGAAAATTGGCTAGCTTGGCTTAGGTAGGTATGGTAATTTTTAATAAACAGAAAAAGGGAAGAAATACATCTGTCGATCAGTATATACGTATATAGTAATATTACGTTTATGACTTCAAACTGCCATCTGAAACAGCATTTTGAATAATGAAAGCGCTTATTTAGAGGTAGGGAAATATTAATCAACTATAGCATGGCAAATATTCTTAAAAATATATTATCATCATCATCATCATTAGCAACCCATCAACGGCTCACTACTGAGCGCAGGTCTCCTCTCAGAGAAGGGTTATAGGCCATAGTCCACCACGCTGGCCCAACTTCACACACCTTCACAAGAACATTATGAAGAACTCTCAGGTGTGCAGGTTTCCTCACGATGTTTTCCTTCACCGTTGAAGCAAGTGATATTTAATTGCTTAAACGCACTTGACTCCGAAAAGTCAGAGGTGCGTAGTGCGTACCCGGGATCGAACCTGCGACCCCCCGAATAGAAGACCACAGTCCTAACCACTAGGCTATCACTGCTTCATAAAAATATATTATAGAGCTTACTTTATCAAGCAGCAACACGATAGCAGTGTCCTGTTCGCCAGCCATGCTGCGTGCGAGCTGATCGTCCAAGTCCCGGCGAGCTCGCTCAGCTGTGAGGAGTATGGCTCTAGAAGCACGCTTCAAACGTTCTATTCTGTCTTCATACCAGATTTTCTAAATAATAATTCATCATCATCATCATTAGCAACCCATCAACGGCTCACTACTGAGCGTAGGTCTCCTCTCAGAGAAGGGTTATAGGCCATAGTCCACCACGCTGGCCCAATGCGAATTGGCGGACTTCACACACCTTTGAGAACATTATGGAGAACTCTCAGGTGTGCAGGTTTCCTAACGATGTTTTCCTTCATCGTTAAAGCATGTGATATTTAATTGCTCAAACACACTTAACTTCGAAAAGTCAGAGGTGCGAACCCAGGATTGAACCTGCGAACCCCCAAATAGGAGACCACAGTCGTAACCACTAGGCTATCACTGCTTCAATAATTATATACTTAAGTACAATTATGTTAGTTACAGTATTTACTATTTAGCAGACTATGTACGAGTATTTTTGGTCTAATTGGGGCACAATAATGAAAATAAGACCTGCGATTTTGCTGTCATAAGTTTAACTCACAAATTAGTCGATGTTCTGACTAATTTCTTAAACTGGACACTTTCAAGTAAAGCATTTTATATAAACCTGTGAAGATGATACTGCCATTGGCGCAATTAGAATGCCATAAGCCTACTTTGTCGTATTAGTTTACAAATTGCGAAAAATCAAATTAAATTTGAATTTCACGGGCAGACCCGTATAATCCACCTTAAGTACCTACCTACTATTATAAGAGAAATTACCTAATACTTTCAAAAATCTGTTAAGTAGGTGCATACCTGTGTTAATCTCTTGTATTTGAGATTCAAATACTTCTCCCCAATAATTAAGAGAGACTTATTCACTTGAGCAAGTTCTGCGTGCGCCTCTTTCACACGTTTGTAGAGTTTGATGAGCGCGCCATCGTGTGAACTAAGAGAGCTGCACCGTTCGTCGTACGCTCTCAATAGCAATTGGTAACGCTTAGATAACTCTTCGTATCTAAACATTACAAGAGAAATGAAAAATATTGAATAGAAGCTAAACTGCCGTTTTTCCAGTATCCAGTATTCCAGTAAATAAATGCATTATGGTAGTTTAGTTAGGAGATCCGTAGAAGAACCAAAGTCACCGAGATAGCTCAGCGAGTCGCGAAACTGAAGTGGAAATGGGCGGGGCACATAGTTCGAAGAGCTGCTGATGGTCGTTGGGGTCCCAAAGTGCTGGAGTGGCGACCCCGCAACGGGAAGCGCAGTGTTGGCAGACCCATACCCACTAGGTGGGCCGACGACATCAAACGAGTCGCAGGGAACCGCTGGATTCAGGCGGCGCAAGACCGAGACCTGTGGAAGTCCATGCAAGAGACCTTTGTCCAGCAGTGGACGTCTATCGGTTGATAAAAGAAAGAAGATGTTAGTTTATTGGTTTGTCCTTTAATCAAGCAGTGGAAGCGGAACAACGGATCGACGTGATTTTTTGCATGGCTATAATACTTATGTCGACTTTGTATGGTTGTATATGTATAGTCGAGGATTTGAAGAGTGACATAGGCTTCCTTTTATTTCGGAATAACAGAGTTCCCGCGAGATTTTTAAAACCTAAGTAATTCCGAACGGACTAATACGGGCGGTCTTGTGTAGCGTTGTTCCTGTATATTTTCTAGTATAGAAAATCGGCAGGGAACATCGGGAGCCGCACGTTGTATTGTACTACCTTAAAGATTTATCGTTTAGCGAAATATCTCGAAAGAAGTTTGTTGTGAAAGAAGAAAAACACAAAGTTAAAGAAGTGACAAGACAATAAAAACTTACTGATATTGCAGGCAAGCTATGCTCATTGTAGACCAGGATTCTGTACCTTGTGTTGAGATTCTACGAGTAGTTTGGGAGGATTTCAATTTTCCTATAAGAAGTTGAAAAATTAAAATCCGACTACATAACTCGTCTTGTTAGGTCCAGTAATAAGTAGGTAAGTACCTATATAATATTGACTAGTAGGACGCGTGGGTGCGTGGCCCGCAAGCGGACCGCAGTTTTTCTACTCGTCAAGTAGACTTTCAGGTCCTGGATCATTTTCTATCAAAAACCACTCTTCCATCTTTTATACACTCCAAGATAGACACCGACGAAATTTGTATGGCTGCCATCTTGAATCCGCCATTTTGGATTTTTTCAGCTCACTGCCAATTGGATGAGATTTCGAGTGACTTTTGTTCGAGCACCCCACCTATCTTCAATATCCTGGCCGCGCTCCTCACCCGTCTCCGAAACTCTCAATCATCACCTCTCTCCATATTTTTCCTCCGAATAAATTTTTGTCCTATACGAAACCATTAGAGAAACAAAAATTCAGACAAAATTGTACAGGAGAGGTGATCAATGAGTGAGTGAATCAGTCAGTGAATCAGCCCCAGCAGCTATATGTATATAGTAACTAGATGGCGCTAGTCAACATTAAGCCGCGGTATTACCCCAATGCCTATAAGAGTATAAGATGAAATAGCAATGAAAATACTGTAAATCTTCATCTTGTGATGTCTATTTTTGTATAGGACGGGATCACTAGATACCGTTCCATAATAATATTAAACATGTCAGTTAAAACAGTTTCCTCATAAGATATCTCAGAACTCAGATTCGCTCGGAGAGAGCTAGAGTGTGGATGTGCTGGAGCCTGGAACAGGGAACTGCTGGAGTGGCGAACTCGTACCTAGAGGTGAGTCGGATTAGGTAAAAATGATACCTGTTCCACCTAAACCTAATATTTAAAATTATCTAATCCGAATATTTATGAAATATGTATGGCCGTTTCTTTGTGGATTAGGTAAGGAAGTATTCGATTCGATACGAAGTACGAACGATAAAGCGAACGATACATTCCGTAATACGTTCATAAAACCTAACTATGTTATCTGGATAAGGAACGTACCGTTTCTGGATTAGGTAGTTAGGTAGATTTTTATTTTTTATTCGTTTCGAGACGGGCAATCTATAGTAGGGTATTAAAAAGAAAAGGTTGAATAAAATTAAATGTGTTTGTTTGCTTTTGGCTGAATATTTTAATTTTTTTTTTAATTTATCGCGTAACACCTAAGACTTAAGGTTAGTATTTGATTGTGTATAAATATAATTTTATGCAATACCTAATCCTCAGTATCATGGATTAGGTGCGGACTGGTAACGTAAAATACCTAATCCAATATTTATGCCTCACCTCTAGACTCGTACCGGAAAGCGCAGTATTGACAGACCCCACTAGGTGGACCAACGGCATCCGACGAGTCGCAGGGAGCCGCTCGGTATAGGTAGCGCAAGAGCGAGGCACGTAGATATCTATGCAAGACGTATATGTGGGCGCAATTGATTTCCGTTTAAATTATATTCATTATTTAAAAGTATTGTTTTGATTTCCGTATCCTTTTATTTTATATTAATTATTTAAAAGTATTGTTTTGACTTCCGTTTCCTTTTATTTATTAAAATTAGTTTAATGAAATTGACATTTGACTTTGACAGCGCGGGTACGCCATTTTGCGCGCCATCTTGAAATATTAGTATAAAAGGGCTTTTTCGATGATACGAATTCAGTCTCTGTCCAGAGACTCAATCGACTAGTAGATGCCTTCGCGTCTAGGTCGTTCTATTTGATTGAGGGATTGCGATAGCAATCGCTCCCTAATCAAATAAATATTGTCTATACGCTTAGAATAGTGTTAATGATTAATTCATACTTTGGCAGTCTCTGCCCAGAGACTCATTCGACTAGTAGATGCTTACGCGTCTAGGTCGTTCTACTTGATTGAGGGTTTGCGATAGCAATCGCTCCCTAATCGATAAAATATTGTCTTAATGTTTAGATTAGTGTTAATGATTAATTCATACTTTGGAAGTCTCTGCCCAGAGACTCAATACGACTAGTAGGTGCTTTCGCATCTAGGTCGTTCTACTTGATTGAGGGTTTGCGATAGCAATCGCTCCCTAATCGAGTAAATATTGTCTTTACGCTTAGATTGGTGTTAATGATAAATTAATACTTTGATAGTTTTGATAACTACCCTCATGTTTAGATATTGGTTTGATTAATTAATATTTTGATGTTTTGATAACTACCCTCACGTTCAGATGTTGTTTTGATTAATCAATACTTTGATATTTTTGATAACTACCCTCACGTTCAGATGGTGGTTTGTCTGTCGTGCTGTGGTTATTAGCTGAGTGGAAAGGGGCCGTTATTGGGGATGGTGGCGACGGCTTTAGGTAGGGTTTCAGCGTTTTAAGAGACGCGTTCTCTTAAAGCCTGATTAGTTTTGAGTAATAATTCCCGCTTCTGGTCCATCGCTAATAAATGTAAAAGAGGTGCTTTTGAGGGTACTTTGTTCGAACAATAAACATCCTAAATAATTAAATGATCTTGCCACGCTACCTACCCTCGTTGCGCAGCAAATGTGTCTGACTTTGTTGCCGACGAGGATACGTTCTCCGACAGCAGCGGTGGGATAAACCTCCCCCATACTTTCGAAAATTATGTAGTTAAGGATGGACGAGCGATCATTTCGGGAAATTAATCTTATTTGATTTTTGTTTTTTTTTATACCCACTTTTCCAACCTAAACATTTGATGATCACTATGCGTATCCTTTTTCCCGGTATTGTCCAAAACATCCTTCCTTAAGCGCTAGCTGTTTTCTAAGCGTATCCTTTTTCCCGGTCTTAGGGCTATATCTCAGGCGGGTGATGCCATGAAATGATATGGCTAGATCCAAGGCGGGTGATGCCGAATTGTCCAAAACATCCTTCCTTAAGCGCTAGCTGGTTACCAAGTGTATCCTTTTTCCCGGTCTTAGGGCTATATCCAAGGCGGGTGATGCCATGATGTGAAATGGCTAGATCCAAGGCGGGTGATGCCGAGTTGTCCAAAACATCCTTCCTTTAGCGCTGGCTGTTTGCCAAGCGTATCCTTATTCCCGGTCTTACAGACTATATGCCAGATGGGTGATGCCATGAATGTGACATTTGGGTAGATTCCAGAGGGTGATTCCATTCAATTATACTAATCGACAGCGCAGAGAGCGCGCTGGATCAGAATGGCCGTGTGGGCGCAATTGATTTCCGTTTAAATTATATTCATTATTTAAAAGTATTGTTTTGATTTCCGTATCCTTTTATTTTATATTAATTATTTAAAAGTATTGTTTTGACTTCCGTTTCCTTTTATTTATTAAAATTAGTTTAATGAAATTGACATTTGACTTTGACAGCGCGGGTACGCCATTTTGCGCGCCATCTTGAAATATTAGTATAAAAGGGCTTTTTCGATGATACGAATTCAGTCTCTGTCCAGAGACTCAATCGACTAGTAGATGCCTTCGCGTCTAGGTCGTTCTATTTGATTGAGGGATTGCGATAGCAATCGCTCCCTAATCAAATAAATATTGTCTATACGCTTAGAATAGTGTTAATGATTAATTCATACTTTGGCAGTCTCTGCCCAGAGACTCATTCGACTAGTAGATGCTTACGCGTCTAGGTCGTTCTACTTGATTGAGGGTTTGCGATAGCAATCGCTCCCTAATCGATAAAATATTGTCTTAATGTTTAGATTAGTGTTAATGATTAATTCATACTTTGGAAGTCTCTGCCCAGAGACTCAATACGACTAGTAGGTGCTTTCGCATCTAGGTCGTTCTACTTGATTGAGGGTTTGCGATAGCAATCGCTCCCTAATCGAGTAAATATTGTCTTTACGCTTAGATTGGTGTTAATGATAAATTAATACTTTGATAGTTTTGATAACTACCCTCATGTTTAGATATTGGTTTGATTAATTAATATTTTGATGTTTTGATAACTACCCTCACGTTCAGATGTTGTTTTGATTAATCAATACTTTGATATTTTTGATAACTACCCTCACGTTCAGATGGTGGTTTGTCTGTCGTGCTGTGGTTATTAGCTGAGTGGAAATGGGCCGTTATTGGGGATGGTGGCGACGGCTTTAGGTAGGGTTTCAGCGTTTTAAGAGACGCGTTCTCTTAAAGCCTGATTAGTTTTGAGTAATAATTCCCGCTTGTGGTCCATCGCTAATAAATGTAAAAGAGGTGCTTTTGAGGGTACTTTGTTCGAACAATAAACATCCTAAATAATTAAATGATCTTGCCACGCTACCTACCCTCGTTGCGCAGCAAATGTGTCTGACTTTGTTGCCGACGAGGATACGTTCTCCGACATATAGGTACGTCCAGAAGTGTCTATCGCTTGATAAAGAAGTCCGTACATATTCTGTGAAGTGCCAAGTCGGGTCAACTAGTTTGAAATAAAACCTTTATTAGATCCAGATTCCCGAGTAGTAGATTCCCGAGTAGTAGATTCCCGAGTAGTAGATTCCTGAGTAGTAGATTCCTCACTGCTGCGCCAATCTTTAGAATCGTGCGAGTGGTGGTGCGTTGCTCTACACCGCAGCAACTTGTCTTCATATCTGCAAGATTTCTTGAAACTTCGCTCGAGACTATTCAGCAAGCCGCGGGCATTTTGGAGACCGTTCACGAATTTGCTGTTATTTTTTGTTTTGTTTGGCTAAAATAAAATATTTATTTGAACAAGCCACGCTTGTGCAAGCTTGAGAGAACGAGCAAGTTTACATCATTTGCTAGCACATAGTTACCAGGGAAGTTGTGCAAGCTAGCACAAAAATGATTATTTTTTCAAGTTGCACAACTTTTGCCTGGTTCCTACATTCAATCTATCTGCAATCTGGCGATAGGTAAGAAGTTAGGTGCATTGGTCGAAAAAGTCCATAAAATTTAGAAGGTTGTTAGGTATCAGCAGATTACGTACAAGATAGATTGATTATTATAGGAACCGGTAGTTAGTCATGCACAATCATTTTGTGCACGCATCTTTTTAAATTCTAATTGAACTCTATGCTTACTCCTGACTGCATACTTAAAGTTAACATTTCCAGTGTTATAAATATGTGTAGGTACAAATAATATCTATTGATTTATGTAGTTTTTACCGATACATTGTTGACTTCGACATATTTATAATTTTCTGGGTTAATAAGATTACCATGAATCTTAAGTCCTTGCATTAAGGTTGGTTTATTATTATTTTATTTAGAAATTAAAAATAACTTATTCCAAGAGAATTTAACCACTCCGTGAACCTCTCAAAAGTATCAAAACACAAGAAATAAAGTCACTATGGTTTTGACAATTTTGATTAATATTAGAACCATAACCTTAAGTTAGTATAGTAAGTATATTAATTGTGGTATATTTACCTACTACCGATACAAAGGAGAGGCGAAAAAACTCTTACGGCAATACCTAAAGATAGAAAAGGAAAGCTAATCTGATATCGCTCATATCGCTGTGACCAGATTTCAAGGAAAAATTGGTCACATTGGTTACGCCAAAATAAATGCTATATAATAAAAAGTAATAAATATTTCTTTATACCTCACTAGAAGTAATTGGTCACATTGGTCACGCCCAAATATACTTTACACGGCTTTACTAAAAGTTTTACCATACCGAAAGTGTTACGTGTTACCATAATATACAGTCGTAATTTCTAGTTTCATGCCATATACTCGTACCATGGAACTAGGAATTAAGCCTTAGTCTTCCTATTTCTATGTACAGGTACATATCTAATATGAAGTTTGATAAATCAAAATCAGTTAAGCGTTTTGATGCTGTCAGGGGGTCTACTTACAAAGACTTACGGCTTACGGTGTAAATACAAAATACTATAATCTATATATATAAACTAGCGTTTGCTCGGTGCGCGAGCTGCTAAAGCAGCTCGCGGGAAGTGTTATTGCTACAAGTAGGGCGCGTGGGTGCGCGGCCCGCTAAAGCGGACCGCGATTGTTCGGCTTTATTTATTTCGCTCGGTGCGCGAGCTGCTAAAGCAGCTCGCAGGAAGTGTTATTACTACAAGTAGGGCGCGTGGGTGCGCGGCCCGCTAAAGCGGACCGCGATTTTTTTACTCATCAAGTAGACCTTCGGATTCTGGTCATCTTTTGCCAAAAAATTTGTTCGAGCACACCCCACCTATCTGCAATAACCTGGCCGTGCTCCTCATTCACAAAGAAAAAGAAAAAAAAGAAAAAAAAGCAAATGTAAAATGAAAAAAAAAGAAAAAGAAAAAAAGCCCTATGAACCTATCAAAATCAATGTCTTGCATAGTTCCCAACTTCTAGTCCCTTCAATATTCCCCATACATAATGTATGAAAAAAAAAAAATCCGCCATCTTGAATTTTTTTCCTACTCACCAGGTAGACCTCCGGGTTGTGATCATCTTTTGTCCAGAAACCGCTCCTCCATCTTTTATAGTCTCCGAGAGAGAGACGGACAAAATTTGCCGCCATTTTTTTTCCGCCATTTTGGATTTTTTTTTCAACTCACTGGCAACTACTCGAGGTTTCGAATGACATTTGGTCGAGCACCCTCCACCTATCTTCTATACTCTGGCCGTGCCTCTCGCCCGTCTCCGAACTCCTCACTCATCAGCTCTCTCCACCTTTCTCCGAGTCACATTCTTTGAGCTCTATTCGACACCATGGGTGAAAAAAATTTTTTTCATACAAAATTTTACAGGAGAGGGGTGGAAATTTGAGACGTCACAGCTCGGCCGCCATCTTGTTTTTTTAATTTTTTTCACTTTTTCTGTTAATCGTTTACTAATTTCTACAATAATCCAAAATTTCAAAGAAATCGGTTGGAAAACAAAAGAGTTGCAAGAATCACGTCGGCCGCCATCTTGTTTTTCCGAAATGTCATAATTTTTCCCCACTCGAATCCCCCACCCGGACATATCTCCCCTACATCATTATATCGATTTCCGTCTCCTTCTAGGAGAACAACCCTGTCAATCAGTGAGTGAGTGAGTGTGTCAGTGAGTCTGTGGTAATCGAGCTATATATATTATAACTAGCGTTTGCTCGGTGCGCGAGCTGCTAAAGCAGCTCGCGGGAAGTGTTATTGCTCCAAGTAGGGCGCGTGGGTGCGCGGCCCGCTAAAGCGGACCGCGATTGTTCGGCTTTATTTATTTCGCTCGGTGCGCGAGCTGCTAAAGCAGCTCGCGGGAAGTGTTATTACTACAAGTAGGGCGCGTGGGTGCGCGGCCCGCTAAAGCGGACCGCGATTTTTTTACTCATCAAGTAGCCCTTCGGATTCTGGTCATCTTTTGCCAAAAAATTTGTTCGAGCACACCCCACCTATCTGCAATAACCTGGCCGTGCTCCTCATTCACAAAAGAAAAAGAAAAAAAAATGAAAAAAAAGAAAAAAAAAAAAAATGAAAAATGAAAAAAAAGAAAAAGAAAAAAAGCCCTATGAACCTATCAAAATCAATGTCTTGCATAGTTCCCAACTTCTAGTCCCTTCAATATTCCCCATACATTTTGTATGGGGGGAAAAAAAAATCCGCCATCTTGAATTTTTTTCCTACTCACCAGGTAGACCTCCGGGTTGTGATCATCTTTTGTCGAGAAACCGCTCCTCCATCTTTTATAGTCTCCGAGAGAGAGACGGACAAAATTTGCCGCCATTTTTTTTCCGCCATTTTGGAATTTTTTTTCAACTCACTGGCAACTGCTCGAGGTTTCGAATGACATTTGGTCGAGCACCCTCCACCTATCTTCTATACCCTGGCCGTGCCCCTCGCCCGTCTCCGAACTCCTCACTCATCAGCTCTCTCCACCTTTCTCCGAGTCACATTCTTTGAGCTCTATACGACACCATGGGTGAAAAAAATTTTTTTCATACAAAATTTTACAGGAGAGGGGTGGAAATTTGGGACGTCACAGCTCGGCCGCCATCTTGTTTTTTTTAATTTTTTTCACTTTTTCTGTTAATCGTTTACTAATTTCTACAATAATCCAAAATTTCAAAGAAATCGGTTGGAAAACAAAAGAGTTGCAAGATTCACGTCGGCCGCCATCTTGTTTTTCCGAAATGTCATAATTTTTCCCCACTCGAATCCCCCACCCGGACATATCTCCCATACATCATTGTATCGTTTTTTGTCTCTTTCTAGGAGAACAATTGTGTCAATGAGTGAGTGAGTGAGTGAGTGAGTGGTAATCGAGCTATATATATTATAACTAGCGTTTGCTCGGTGCGCGAGCTGCTAAAGCAGCTCGCGGGAAGTGTTGTTACTACAAGTAGGGCGCGTGGGTGCGCGGCCCGCTAAAGCGGACCGCGATTGTTCGGCTTTATTTATTTCGCTCGGTGCGCGAGCTGCTAAAGCAGCTCGCGGGAAGTGTTATTACTACAAGTAGGGCGCGTGGGTGCGCGGCCCGCTAAAGCGGACCGCGATTTTTTTACTTATCAAGTAGACCTTCGGATTCTGGTCATCTTTTGCCAAAAAATTTGTTCGAGCACACCCCACCTATCTGCAATAACGTGGCCGTGCTCCTCATTCACAAAAGAAAAAGAAAAAAAAAGAAAAAAAAAAGAAAAAAAAGAAAAAAAGCAAATGTAAAATGAAAAAAAAGAAAAAGAAAAAAGCCCTATGAACCTATCAAAATCAATGTCTTGCATAGTTCCCAACTTCTAGTCCCTTCAATATTCCCCATACATTTTGTATCGAAAAAAAAAATCCGCCATCTTGAATTTTTTTCCTACTCACCAGGTAGACCTCCGGGTTGTGATCATCTTTTGTCGAGAAACCGCTCCTCCATCTTTTATAGTCTCCGAGAGAGAGACGGACAAAATTTGCCGCCATTTTTTTTCCGCCATTTTGGAATTTTTTTTCAACTCACTGGCAACTGCTCGAGGTTTCGAATGACATTTGGTCGAGCACCCTCCACCTATCTTCTATACCCTGGCCGTGCCCCTCGCCCGTCTCCGAACTCCTCACTCATCAGCTCTCGCCACCTCTCTCCGAGTCACATTCTTTGAGCACTATACGATATCATGGGTGAAAAAAATTTTTTTCATACAAAATTTTACAGGAGAGGGGTCGGAAATTTGAGACGTCACAGCTCGGCCGCCATCTTGTTTTTTTAATTTTTTTCACTTTTTCTGTTAATCGTTTACTAATTTCTACAATAATCCAAAATTTCAAAGAAATCGGTTGGAAAACAAAAGAGTTGCAAGATTCACGTCGGCCGCCATCTTGTTTTTCCGAAATGTCATAATTTTCCCCAACTCGAATCCCCCACCTGGACATATCTCCCCTACATCATTATATCGATATCCGTCTCCTTCTAGGAGAACAACCCTGTCAATGAGTGAATCAGTCAGTGAGTGAATCAGTGGTAATCGAGCTATATATATTATAACTAGCGTTTGCTCGGTGCGCGAGCTGCTAAAGCAGCTCGCGGGAAGTGTTGTTACTACAAGTAGGGCGCGTGGGTGCGCGGCCCGCTAAAGCGGACCGCGATTGTTCGGCTATATTTATTTCGCTCGGTGCGCGAGCTGCTAAAGCAGCTCGCGGGAAGTGTTATTACTACAAGTAGGGCGCGTGGGTGCGCGGCCCGCTAAAGCGGACCGCGATTGTTCGGCTTCATGTATTTCGCTCGGTGCGCGAGCTGCTAAAGCAGCTCGCGGGAAGTGTTATTGCTACAAGTAGGGCGCGTGGGTGCGCGGCCCGCTAAAGCGGACCGCGATTGTTCGGCTTTATTTAATTCGCTCGGTGCGCGAGCTGCTAAAGCAGCTCGCGGGAAGGGTTATTACTACAAGTAAGGCGCGTGGGTGCGCGGCCCGCTAAAGCGGACCGCGATTTTTTTTACTCATCAAGTAGACCTTCGGATTCTGGTCATCTTTTGCCAAAAAATTTGTTCGAGCCCACCCCACCTATCTGCAATAACCTGGCCGTGCTCCTCATTCACAAAAGAAAAAGAAAAAAAAGAAAAAAAAAATGAAAAAAAAAAGAAAAAAAAACAAATGTAAAATGAAAAAAAGAAAAAGAAAAAAAGCCCTATGAACCTATCAAAATCAATGTCTTGCATAGTTCCCAACTTCTAGTCCCTTCAATATTCCCCATACATTTAGTATGGAAAAAAAAAATCCGCCATCTTGAATTTTTTTCCTACTCACCAGGTAGACCTCCGGGTTTTGATCATCTTTTGTCGAGAAACCGCTCCTCCATCTCTTATAGTCTCCGAGAGAGAGACGGACAAAATTTGCCGCCATTTTTTTTCCGCCATTTTGGAATTTTTTTTTAACTCACTGGCAACTGCTCGAGGTTTCGAATGACATTTGGTCGAGCACCCTCCACCTATCTTCTATACCCTGGCCGTGCCCCTCGCCCGTCTCCGAACTCCTCACTCATCAGCTCTCTCCACCTTTCTCCGAGTCACATTCTTTGAGCTCTATACGACACCATGGGTGAAAAAAATTTTTTTCATACAAAATTTTACAGGAGAGGGGTCGGAAATTTGAGACGTCACAGCTCGGCCGCCATCTTGTTTTTTTAATTTTTTTCACTTTTTCTGTTAATCGTTTACTAATTTCTACAATAATCCAAAATTTCAAAGAAATCGGTTGGAAAACAAAAGAGTTGCAAGATTCACGTCGGCCGCCATCTTGTTTTTCCGAAATGTCATAATTTTCCCCAACTCGAATCCCCCCCCCAAACACATCTCCCGAACATCATTATATCGATTTCCGTCTCCTTCTAGGAGAACAACCCTGTCAATGAGTGAGTGAGTGAGTGAGTGAGTGTGTCAGTCAGTGGTAATCGAGCTATATATATTATAACTAGCATTTGCTCGGTGCGCGAGCTGCTAAAGCAGCTCGCGGGAAGTGTTATTGCTACAAGTAGGGCGCGTAGGGCCCGCTAAAGCGGACCGCGATTGTTCGGCTTTATTTATTTCGCTCGGTGCGCGAGCTGCTAAAGCAGCTCGCGGGAAGTGTTATTGCTACAAGTAGGGCGCGTGGGTGCGCGGCCCGCTAAAGCGGACCGCGATTGTTCGGCTTTATTTATTTCGCTCGGGAAGTGTTATTACTACAAGTCGGGCGCGTGGGTGCGCGGCCCGCTAAAGCGGACCGCGATTTTTTTACTCATCAAGTAGACCTTCGGATTCTGGTCATCTTTTGCCAAAAAATTTGTTCGAGCACACCCCACCTATCTGCAATAACTTGGCCGTGCTCCTCATTCACAAAAGAAAAAGAAAAAAAAGAAAAAAAAGAAAAAAAACAAATGTAAAATGAAAAAAAGAAAAAGAAAAAAAGCCCTATGAACCTATCAAAATCAATGTCTTGCATAGTTCCCAAATTCTAGTCCCTTCAATATTCCCCATTCATTTTGTATGGGGGGAAAAAAAATCCGCCATCTTGAATTTTTTTCCTACTCACCAGGTAGACCTCCGGGTTGTGATCATCTTTTGTCGAGAAACCGCTCCTCCATCTTTTATAGTCTCCGAGAGAGAGACGGACAAAATTTGCCGCCATTTTTTTTCCGCCATTTTGGAATTTTTTTTCAACTCACTGGCAACTGCTCGAGGTTTCAAATGACATTTGGTCGAGCACCCTCAACCTATCTTCTATACCCTGGCCGTGCCCCTCGCCCGTCTCCGAACTCCTCACTCATCAGCTCTCTCCACCTTTCTGCGAAACACATTCTTTGAGCTATATACGACACCATGGGTGAAAAAATTTTTTTTCATACAAAATTTTACAGGAGAGGGGTCGGAAATTTGAGACGTCACAGCTCGGCCGCCATCTTGTTTTTTTAATTTTTTTCACTTTTTCTGTTAATCGTTTACTAATTTCTACAATAATCCAAAATTTCAAAGAAATCGGTTGGAAAACAAAAGAGTTGCAAGATTCACGTCGGCCGCCATCTTGTTTTTCCGAAATGTCATAATTTTCCCCAACTCGAATCCCCCACCCGGACATATCTCCCCTACATCATTATATCGATTACCGTCTCTTTCTAGGAGAACAACCCTGTCAATCAGTGAGTGAGTCAGTGAGTGTGTCAGTGGTAATCGAGCTATATATATTATAACTAGCGTTTGCTCGGTGCGCGAGCTGCTAAAGCAGCTCGCGGGAAGTGTTATTACTAAAAGTAAGGCGCGTGGGTGCGCGGCCCGCTAAAGCGGACCGCGATTTTGTACTCATCAAGTAGTCCTTCGGATTCTGGTCATCTTTTGCCAAAAAATTTGTTCGAGCACACCCCACCTATCTGCAATAACCTGGCCGTGCTCCTCATTCACAAAAGAAAAAGAAAAAAAAAGAAAAAAAGAAAAGAAAAAAAGAAAAATAATAAAAAAAAGGAAAAAAGAAAGAAAAAAGAAAAAAAGAAAAAATAAAAAAGCAAATAAATGAAAAATGAAAAAAAAGAAAAAAAAAAGAAAAAAAAAGAAATAAAATGAAAAATGAAAAAAAAAATTAAAAAAGGAAAAAAGAAAAGAAAAAAGAAAAAGAAAAAGAAAATGAAAAATGAAAAAAAAAGGAAAAGAAAAAGAAAAAAGGAAAAACGAAAAAGAAAAGAAAAAAGTAAAAGCAAAAGAAAAATAAAAAGAGAAAAGAGAAAAAAAAGAAAAAAAAGAAAAATGAAGAAAAAGAAAAAAAGAAAAAAGAAACAAAAAGAAGAAAAAAAAAGAAAAATCAATATTCGCCATATATTTCGCATGAAAAAAAAATCCGCCATCTTGCTTTTTCCTGATCATCAAGTAGACCTTTGGGTCTTGATCATCTGTTGCCAAGAAACTACTCTTCCATCTTTTATACTCTCCGAGATAGACACCAGAGAAAGTTTCTATGGCCGCCATCTTGAATCCGCCATTTTGGAGTTTTTTTTCAACTCCCTGCTAATTGGATGTGGTTTCGAGTAATTTTTGTTTGAGCACACCCCACCTAGTTGGTCGCGTGGATACTTGGCAAAAAAACCACTCTTTCACCTTTTTTAACCCATTTCCAAAAAGGAGGAGGTTCTCAATTCGGCCAGTATATTTTTCTTTTTTAATTCTCCGAGATCTAAGACACCTATGAACCTATCAAAATCAATTTCTTGCATAGTTCCCAACTTCTAGTCCCTTCAATATTCCCCATACATTTTGTATGGGGGAAAAAAAATCCGCCATCTTGAATTTTTTTCCTACTCACCAGGTAGACCTCCGGGTTTTGATCATCTTTTGTCGAGAAACCGCTCCTCCATCTTTTATAGTCTCCGAGAGGGAGACGGACAAAATTTGCCGCCATTTTTTTTCCGCCATTTTGGAATTTTTTTTCAACTCACTGGCAACTGCTCGAGGTTTCGAATGACATTTGGTCGAGCACCCTCCACCTATCTTCTATATCCTGGCCGTGCCCCTCGCCCGTCTCCGAACTCCTCACTCATCAGCTCTCTCCACCTTTCTCCCAGTCAAATTCTTTGAGCTCTATACGACACCATGGGTGAAAAAAATTTTTTTCATACAAAATTTTACAGGAGAGGGGTCGGAAATTTGAGACGTCACAGCTCGGCCGCCATCTTGTTTTTTTTATTTTTTTCACTTTTTCTGTTAATCGTTTACTAATTTCTACAATAATCCAAAATTTCAAAGAAATCGGTTGGAAAACAAAAGAGTTGCAAGATTCACGTCGGCCGCCATCTTGTTTTTCCGAAATGTCATAATTTTCCCCAACTCGAATCCCCCACCCCAACATATCTCCCGAACATCATTATATCGATTTCCGTCTCCTTCTAGGAGAACAACCCTGTCAATCAGTGAGTGAGTCAGTGAGTGTGTCAGTGGTAATCGAGCTATATATATTATAACTAGCGTTTGCTCGGTGCGCGAGCTGCTAAAGCAGCTCGCGGGAAGTGTTATTGCTACAAGTAGGGCGCGTGGGTGCGCGGCCCGCTAAAGCGGACCGCGATTGTTCGGCTTTATTTATTTCGCTCGGTGCGCGAGCTGCTAAAGCAGCTCGCGGGAAGTGTTATTACTACAAGTAGGGCGCGTGGGTGCGCGGCCCGCTAAAGCGGACCGCGATTTTTTTACTCATCAAGTAGACCTTCGGATTCTGGTCATCTTTTGCCAAAAAATTTGTTCGAGCACACCCCACCTATCTGCAATAACCTGGCCGTGCTCCTCATTCACAAAAGAAAAAAAGAAAAAAAAATGAAAAAAAAAGAAAAAAAACAAATGTAAAATGAAAAAAAGAAAAAGAAAAAAATCCCTATGAACCTATCAAAATCAATGTCTTGCATAGTTCCCAACTTCTAGTCCCTTCAATATTCCCCATACATTTTGTATGGGGGAAAAAAAAATCCGCCATCTTGAATTTTTTTCCTACTCACCAGGTAGACCTCCGGGTTGTGATCATCTTTTGTCGAGAAACCGCTCCTCCATCTTTTATAGTCTCCGAGAGAGAGACGGACAAAATTTGCCGCCATTTTTTTTCCGCCATTTTGGAATTTTTTTTCAACTCACTGGCAACTGCTCGAGGTTTCGAATGACATTTGGTCGAGCACCCTCCACCTATCTACTATACCCTGGCCGTGCCCCTCGCCCGTCTCCGAACTCCTCACTCATCAGCTCTCGCCACCTTTCTCCGAGTCACATTCTTTGAGCTCTATACGACACCATGGGTGAAAAAAATTTTTTTCATACAAAATTTTACAGGAGAGGGGTGGAAATTTGAGACGTCACAGCTCGGCCGCCATCTTGTTTTTTTAATTTTTTTCACTTTTTCTGTTAATCGTTTACTAATTTCTACAATAATCCAAAATTTCAAAGAAATCGGTTGGAAAACAAAAGAGTTGCAAGATTCACGTCGGCCGCCATCTTGTTTTTCCGAAATGTCATAATTTTTCCCCACTCGAATCCCCCACCCGAACATATCTCCCGTACATCATTTTATCGTTTTTTGTCTCTTTCTAGGAGAACAATTATGTCAATGAGTGTGTCAGTGAGTGAGTGGTAATCGAGCTATATATATTATAACTAGCGTTTGCTCGGTGCGCGAGCTGCTAAAGCAGCTCGCGGGAAGTGTTTTACTAAAAGTAAGGCGCGTGGGTGCGCGGCCCGCTAAAGCGGACCGCGATTGTTCGGCTTTATTTATTTCGCTTGGTGCGCGAGCTGCTAAAGCAGCTCGCGGGAAGTGTTATTGCTACAAGTAGGGCGCGTGGGTGCGCGGCCCGCTAAAGCGGACCGCGATTGTTCGGCTTTGTTTATTTCACTCGGTGCGGGAAGTGTTATTACTACAAGTAGGGCGCGTGGGTGCGCGGCCCGCTAAAGCGGACCGCGATTTTTTTGCTCATCAAGTAGACCTTCGGATTCTGGTCATCTTTTGCCAAAAAATTTGTTCGAGCACACCCCACCTATCTTCAATAACCTGGCCGTGCTCCTCATTCACAAAAGAAAAAAAAAAAAAGGAAAAAAAAAGAAAAAAAAAGAAAAAAAGCAAATGTAAAATGAAAAAAAGAAAAAGAAAAAAAGCCCTATGAACCTATCAAAAACAATGTCTTGCATAGTTCCCAACTTCTAGTCCCTTCAATATTCCTCATACATTTTGTATGGAAAAAAAAATCCGCCATCTTGAATTTGTTTTCTACTCACCAGGTAGACCTCCGGGTTTTGATCATCTTTTGTCGAGAAACCACTCCTCCATCTTTTATAGTCTCCGAGAGAGAGACGGACAAAATTTGCCACCATTTTTTTTCCGCCATTTTGGAATTTTTTTTCAACTCACTGGCAACTGCTCGAGGTTTCGAATGAAATTTGATCGAGCACCCTCCACCTATCTTCTATACCCTGGCCGTGCCCCTTGCCCGTCTCCGAACTCCTCACTCATCAGCTCTCTCCACCTTTCTCCGAGTCACATTCTTTGAGCTCTATACGACACCATGGGTGAAAAAAATTTTTTTCTTACAAAATTTTACAGGAGAGGGGTCGGAAATTTGAGACGTCACAGCTCGGCCGCCATCTTGTTTTTTCAAAGCAGCTCGCGGAAGTGTTATTGCTACAAGTAGGGCAAGTGGGTGCGCGGCCCGCTAAAGCGGACCGCGATTGTTCGGCTTTATTTATTTCGCTCGGTGCGCGAGCTGCTAAAGCAGCTCGCGGGAAGTGTTATTACTACAAGTAGGGCGCGTGGGTGCGCGGCCCGCTAAAGCGGACCGCGATTTTTTTACTCATCAAGTAGACCTTCGGATTCTGGTCATCTTTTGCCAAAAAATTTGTTCGAGCACACCCCACCTATCTGCAATAACCTGGCCGTGCTCCTCATTCACAAAAGAAAAAGAAAAAAAAAGAAAAAAAAATGAAAAAAAAGAAAAAAAAACAAATGTAAAATGAAAAAAAAGAAAAAGAAAAAAAGCCCTAAGAACCTATCAAAATCAATGTCTTGCATAGTTCTCAACTTCTAGTCCCTTCAATATTCCCCATACATTTAGTATGGAAAAAAAAAACCGCCATCTTGAATTTTTTTCCTACTCACCAGGTAGACCTCCGGGTTTTGATCATCTTTTGTCGAGAAACCGCTCCTCCATCTTTTATAGTCTCCGAGAGAGAGACGGACAAAATTTGCCGCCATTTTTTTTCCGCCATTTTGGAATTTTTTTTCAACTCACTGGCAACTGCTCGAGGTTTCGAATGACATTTGGTCGAGCACCCTCCACCTATCTACTATACCCTGGCCGTGCCCCTCGCCCGTCTCCGAACTCCTCACTCATCAGCTCTCGCCACCTCTCTCCGAGTCACATTCTTTGAGCTCTATACGACACCATGGGTGAAAAAAATTTTTTTCATACAAAATTTTACAGGAGAGGGGTCGGAAATTTGAGACGGCACAGCTCGGCCGCCATCTTGTTTTTTTAATTTTTTTCACTTTTTCTGTTAATCGTTTACTAATTTCTACAATAATCCAAAATTTCAAAGAAATCGGTCGGAAAACAAAAGAGTTGCAAGATTCACGTCGGCCGCCATCTTGTTTTTCCGAAATGTCATAATTTTCCCCAACTCGAATCCCCCCCCCAAACACATCTCCCGAACATCATTATATTGATTTCCGTCTCCTTCTAGGAGAACAACCCTGTCAATGAGTGAGTCAGTGAATCAGTCAGTGGTAATCGAGCTATATATATTATAACTAGTATTTCGCTCGGTGCGCGAGCTGCTAAAGCAGCTCGCGGGAAGTGTTATTGCTACAAGTAGGGCGCGTGGGTGCGCGGCCCGCTAAAGCGGACCGCGATTGTTCGGCTTTATTTATTTCGCTCGGTGCGCGAGCTGCTAAAGCAGCTCGCGGGAAGTGTTATTGCTACAAGTAGGGCGCGTGGGTGCGCGGCCCGCTAAAGCGGACCGCGATTTTTTTGCTCATCAAGTAGACCTTCGGATTCTGGTCATCTTTTGCCAAAAAATTTGTTCGAGCACACCCCACCTATCTGCAATAACCTGGCCGTGCTCCTCATTCACAAAAGAAAAAGAAAAAAAAAGAAAAAAAAAAGAAAAAAAAGAAAAAAAGCAAATGTAAAATGAAAAAAAAGAAAAAGAAAAAAAGCCCTATGAACCTATCAAAATCAATGTCTTGCATAGTTCCCAACTTCTAGTCCCTTCAATATTCCCCATACATTTTGTATGGGGGGAAAAAAAAATCCGCCATCTTGAATTTTTTTCCTACTCACCAGGTAGACCTCCGGGTTGTGATCATCTTTTGTCGAGAAACCGCTACTCCATCTTTTATAGTCTCCGAGAGAGAGACGGACAAAATTTGCCGCCATTTTTTTTCCGCCATTTTGGAATTTTTTTTCAACTCACTGGCAACTGCTCGAGGTTTCGAATGACATTTGGTCGAGCACCCTCCACCTATCTTCTATACCCTGGCCGTGCCCCTCGCCCGTCTCCGAACTCCTCAGTCATCAGCTCTCTCCACCTTTCTCCGAGTCACATTCTTTGAGCTCTATACGACACCATGGGTGAAAAAAATTTTTTTCATACAAAATTTTACAGGAGAGGGGTCGGAAATTTGAGACGTCACAGCTCGGCCGCCATCTTGTTTTTTTAATTTTTTTCACTTTTTCTGTTAATCGTTTACTAATTCCTACAATAATCCAAAATTTCAAAGAAATCGGTTGGAAAACTAAAGAGTTGCAAGATTCACGTCGGCCGCCATCTTGTTTTTCCGAAATGTCATAATTTTCCCCAACTCGAATCCCCCACCCGGACATATCTCCCCTACATCATTATATCGATTTCCGTCTCCTTCTAGGAGAACAACCCTGTCAATGAGTGAGTGAGTGAATCAGTGAGTGAGTGGTAATCGAGCTATATATATTATAACTAGCGTTTGCTCGGTGCGCGAGCTGCTAAAGCAGCTCGCGGGAAGTGTTATTGCTACAAGTAGGGCGCGTGGGTGCGCGGCCCGCTAAAGCGGACCGCGATTGTTCGGCTTTATTTATTTCGCTCGGTGCGCGAGCTGCTAAAGCAGCTCGCGGGAAGTATTATTACTACAAGTAGGGCGCGTGGGTGCGCGGCCCGCTAAAGCGGACCGCGATTTTTTTACTCATCAAGTAGACCTTCGGATTCTGGTCATCTTTTGCCAAAAAATTTGTTCGAGCACACCCCACCTATCTGCAATAACCTGGCCGTGCTCCTCATTCACAAAAGAAAAAGAAAAAAAAAGAAAAAAAAAAAAAAAAGAAAAAAAGCAAATGTAAAATGAAAAAAAAGAAAAAGAAAAAAAGCCCTATGAACCTATCAAAATCAATGTCTTGCATAGTTCCCAACTTCTAGTCCCTTCAATATTCCCCATACATTTTGTATGAAAAAAAAAATCCGCCATCTTGAATTTTTTTCCTACTCACCAGGTAGACCTCCGGGTTTTGATCATCTTTTGTCGAGAAACCGCTCCTCCATCTTTTATAGTCTCCGAGAGAGAGACGGACAAAATTTGCCGCCATTTTTTTTCCGCCATTTTGGAATTTTTTTTCAACTCACTGGCAACTGCTCGAGGTTTCGAATGACATTTGGTCGAGCACCCTCCACCTATCTTCTATACCCTGGCCGTGCCCCTCGCCCGTCTCCGAACTCCTCACTCATCAGCTCTCTCCACCTTTCTCCGAGTCACATTCTTTGAGCTCTATACGAAACCATGGGTGAAAAAAATTTTTTTCATACAAAATTTTACAGGAGAGGGTCGGAAATTTGAGACGTCACAGCTCGGCCGCCATCTTGTTTTTTTAATCTTTTTCACTTTTTCTGTTAATCGTTTACTAATTTCTACAATAATCCAAAATTTCAAAGAAATCGGTTGGAAAACAAAAGAGTTGCAAGATTCACGTCGGCCGCCATCTTGTTTTTCCGAAATGTCATAATTTTTCCCCACTTGAATCCCCCACCCGGACATATCTCCCCTACATCATTGTATCGTTTTCGGTCTCTTTCTAGGAGAACAATCGTGTCAATCAGTCAGTGTGTCAGTGGTAATCGAGCTATATATATTATAATAACTAGCGTTTGCTCGGTGCGCGAGCTGCTAAAGCAGCTCGCGGGAAGTGTTGTTACTACAAGTAGGGCGCGTGGGTACGCGGCCCGCTAAAGCGGACCGCGATTGTTCGGCTTTATTTATTTCGCTCGGTGCGCTGTGTAGCTGCTTTAGCAGCTCGCGCACCGAGCGAAATAAATAAAGCCGAACAATCCCGGTCCGCTTTAGCGGGCCGCGCACCCACGCGCCTTACTTTTAGTAAAACACTTCCCGCGATCTGCTTTAGCAGCTCGCGCACCGAGCGAAATACTAGTTATTATAATATATATAGCTCGATTACCACTCACTCACTGACACACTCACTCACTCATTGACAGGGTTGTTCTCCTAGAAGGAGACGGAAATCGATATAATGATGTTCGGGAGATGTGTTTGGGGGGGGGATTCGAGTTGGGGAAAATTATGACATTTCGGAAAAACAAGATGGCGGCCGACGTGAATCTTGCAACTCTTTTGTTTTCCAACCGATTTCTTTGAAATTTTGGATTGTCGTAGAAATTAGTAAACGATTAACAGAAAACGTGAAAAAAATTTAAAAAACAAGATGGCGGCCGAGCTGTGACGTCTCAAATTTCCGACCCCTCTCCTGTAAAATTTTGTATGAAAAAAATTTTTTTCACCCATGGTGTCGTATAGAGCTCAAAGAATGTGACTCGGAGAAAGGTGGAGAGAGCTGATGACTGAGGAGTTCGGAGACGGGCGAGGGGCACGGCCAGGGTATAGAAGATAGGTGGAGGGTGCTCGACCAAATGTCATTCGAAACCTCGAGCAGTTGCCAGTGAGTTGAAAAAAAATTCCAAAATGGCGGAAAAAAAATGGCGGCAAATTTTGTCCGTCTCTCTCTCGGAGACTATAAAAGATGGAGTAGCGGTTTCTCGACAAAAGATGATCACAACCCGGAGGTCTACCTGGTGAGTAGGAAAAAAATTCAAGATGGCGGATTTTTTTTTCCCCCCATACAAAATGTATGGGGAATATTGAAGGGACTAGAAGTTGGGAACTATGCAAGACATTGATTTTGATAGGTTCATAGGGCTTTTTTTCTTTTTCTTTTTTTTCATTTTACATTTGCTTTTTTTCTTTTTTTTCTTTTTTTTTTCTTTTTTTTTCTTTTTCTTTTGTGAATGAGGAGCACGGCCAGGTTATTGCAGATAGGTGGGGTGTGCTCGAACAAATTTTTTGGCAAAAGATGACCAGAATCCGAAGGTCTACTTGATGAGCAAAAAAATCGCGGTCCGCTTTAGCGGGCCGCGCACCCACGCGCCCTACTTGTAGCAATAACACTTCCCGCGAGCTGCTTTAGCAGCTCGCGCACCGAGCGAAATAAATAAAGCCGAACAATCGCGGTCCGCTTTAGCGGGCCGCGCACCCACGCGCCCTACTTGTAGCAATAACACTTCCCGCGAGCTGCTTTAGCAGCTCGCGCACCGAGCGAAATACTAGTTATAATATATATAGCTCGATTACCACTGACTGACACACTCACTCACTCACTCACTCACTCATTGACAGGGTTGTTCTCCTAGAAGGAGACGGAAATCGATATAATGATGTAGGGGAGATATGTCCAGGTGGGGGATTCGAGTTGGGGAAAATTATGACATTTCGGAAAAACAAGATGGCGGCCGACGTGAATCTTGCAACTCTTTTGTTTTCCAACCGATTTCTTTGAAATTTTGAATTATTGTAGAAATTAGTAAACGATTAACAGAAAAAGTGAAAAAAATTAAAAAAACTAGATGGCGGCCGAGCTGTGACGTCTCAAATTTCAGACCCCTCTCCTGTAAAATTTTGTATGAAAAAAATTTTTTTCACCCATGGTGTCGTATAGAGCTCAAAGAATGTGACTCGGAGAAAGGTGGCGAGAGCTGATGAGTGAGGAGTTCGGAGACGGGCGAGGGGCACGGCCAGGGTATAGTAGATAGGTGGAGGGTTCTCGACCAAATGTCATTCGAAATCTCGAGCAGTTGCCAGTGAGTTGAAAAAAAATTCCAAAATGGCGGAAAAAAAATGGCGGCAAATTTTGTCCGTCTCTCTCTCGGAGACTATAAAAGATGGAGGAGCGGTTTCTCGACAAAAGATGATCGAAACCCGGAGGTCTACCTGGTGAGTAGGAAAAAAATTCAAGATGGCGGACTTTTTTTTTCCATACTAAATGTATGGGGAATATTGAAGGGACTAGAAGTTGGGAACTATGCAAGACATTGGTTTTGATAGGTTCATAGGGCTTTTTTTCTTTTTCTTTTTTTTCATTTTACATTTGTTTTTTTTTTCTTTTTTTTCATTTTTTTTCTTTTTTTTTCTTTTTCTTTTGTGAATGAGGAGCACGGCCAGGTTATTACAGATAGGTGGGGTGTGCTCGAACAAATTTTTTGGCAAAAGATGACCAGAATCCGAAGGGCTACTTGATGAGTAAAAAAATCGCGGTCCGCTTTAGCGGGCCGCGCACCCACGCGCCCTACTTGTAGTAATAAAACTACTACAAGTAGGGCGTTCGAAACGTTCAGTTTGAACGAACTGAATATTTGAATGAAAATGAATATACATACTTTATATGCACACAAGAAACATATGAATACAAAAGATACCAAAAAAGGTTTTTAAAAATTTTCAATTTAGAAAACCAAATGCCGAGTTGTGGTATATATCATATAAAAATAAAAATTTTACCTTTTGTATGAAACAGCTGATATTTTTTTGCGATTTCAGAGGTTTGTCCACATAGTGAAAATTGTTCATATTCACAAGTACATTCACCCCTTAAATGGTGCAAACTGATTTTTCTACACTTTTATACATTTTAGAAATCAATTTAATAAATAAATTTTGAGTCCTAAACCTAAAACTACATTCGATAAAATTTATGAATCTCTGCACATCACTATCGTCAATAAAGTAATACAATTATTTCCTTCAAAATCGTTATCAATTAATACGGAACTTCATGAGCGGACAAACGTCAAACCGGCCATCATAGCGTGCCGCTAGTGTACATAATTCAGAATGATATCATTGGAACAATGCATTTATTCAAATCAATTGACTGTGTAACAAACGAAGATGAAGCCACCAACTATCCAATTGAATTTTTAAACTCCTTAGATGTGCCTGGCTTACCACCGCACAATTTACGCCTCAAGGTTGGCTCCGTAGTAATTATTATGCTTCGAAACATAAACCCACCAAAACTTTGCAACGGTACGCGTTTGGTGGTAAGTAAATTGATGAACAATTTGTGATTTACGCGACGATACTCAAAGGAAAATTCGAAGGTGAGGAAGTTCTCATTTCGAGGATCCCGATGATCCCAACCGATATGCCGTTTGAGTTTAAAAGACTTCAATTTCCGATCCGTCTTGCATTCGCCATGACCATTAACAAATCACAAGGACAATCTTTGAAAGTTTGTGGTCTGAATCTGGAAAATCAATGTTTTTCACATGGTCAATTATATGTGGCATGTTCACGGGTCGGAAGCCCTTCTGCGTTGTTTGTACTTGCGCCTGATAATAAAACAAAAAATGTCGTGTACCTATCACAAGGTGCTTAACTGAAGAGTGCAACCGATGCACCAAAATACATGAACATTAAAGAATCATTAAAATACTTGATTTTTTATATTTGTATTTTTCTTAATAAAAAATTGAATTGAATAAAATCCAAATTCTGCTTATTTATTGCCTCTAAGGCGGAACAGAGTTCGCCGGGTCAGCTAGTGATATAATATAATTATAGCCCCCGATGCCCGCGACTTCGTCCGCGCGGATTTAGTTTTTTAAAATCCCGCGGGAACTCTTTGATTTTCCAGAATAAAATGTAGTCACCCTTCAGATTCTCATTATGTAATATACACATGCAAAAAATCACGTCGATCCGTAGCTTTGTTGCAGCGCGATTGAAGGACGAACCAACAAACAAACACACTTTCGCATTAATATTACCTAGTACCTAAGGAAGAATTAATACTACGATACGAATGTAACCAACGTTTGTTTCTACCGACGGCGATCGAATGAAATTTTAGAACACATACAATATACATATGCTATGATAGTTTTTATGTATCATCAATAGTTTTCTCAGCACACGCCAATAATTAATTTTATAGGCAAAATTTTGCTACTTTGGGTTACATTATTGCAATTCTCTTAAGGATCTCTGATTTTTGAAAATAAATTATAGCCTACGTTACTTCCTGATAATTTAGCTGTCTATTGGTGAAAGAATGGTTAAAATCGGTCCAGTAGTTTCAGAGCCTATTCGGTACAAACAAACAAAAAATGTTTCCTCTTTATAAAATTATAAGTATAGATTAATAAAATTATATGTATATTGATAACTAGCTGATCCAGCGAACTTCGTACCGCCAACAAAAATGAAATATTTAGGGTGGGTCACCCTTAACACTTCTTCTTCTTCTTCTTTATCAACCGATAGACGCCCACTGCTGGACAAAGGTCTCTTGCATGGACTTCCACAGGCCTCGGTCTTGCGCCGCCTGAATCCAGCGGCTCCCTGCGACTCGTTTGATGTCGTCGGTCCACCTGGTGGGGGGTCTGCCAACACTGCGCTTCCCGGTGCGGGGTCGCCACTCCAGCACCTTGGGACCCCAACGACCATCAGCTCTTCGAACTATGTGCCCCGCCCATTTCCACTTCAGTATCTCGACTCGCTTAGCTATGTCGGTGACTCTGGTTCTCCTCCGGATCTCCTCATTTCTGATTCGATCCCGCAGGGACACTCCGAGCATAGCTCTCTCCATCGCCCGCTGAGCGGTCCTGAGCCTACTTATGAGGCCCTTAGTTAGCGACCATGTCTCGGATCCGTAAGTCATCACTGGCAACACGCACTGTTCGAAGACTTTAGTCTTCAGGCACTGAGGAATTTTGGACGAGAAGACATCTCGGAGCTTCCCGAACGCTGCCCAGCCGAGTTGGATTCGGCGGTTGATCTCTTTCTCGAAATTGGACCTACCTAGCTGGACTGTGTGTCCCAGGTAAATATACTCGTCGACAATTTCGAGTGCAGAGTTCTCAACAATTACTGGGTGGAGCGGTGCATGAGCATTGGACATGATTTTCGTCTTGCTCATGTTCATTTTCAGGCCCACCTGTTGAGAAACCCTGCTGAGATCGTTGAGCATTGTATTGAGGTCTCTCAGAGTCTCTGCCATGACTACTATGTCATCGGCAAATCGCAGGTGAGTGATGTACTCGCCGTTTATGTTGATGCCAAGCCCGTTCCAATCCAGAAGCTTAAAGACGTCCTCCAACGCAGCGGTAAAGAGCTTCGGGGAGATAACGTCTCCCTGTCGCACTCCACGCTGCAAGTGGATTGGCCTCGTAGTCTGGTCCTGTATACGTACTGACATTGTGGCGTTTTCATACAAGCACTTCAACACTTGGATATACCGGTAGTCAATCCGGCATCTCTGCAGCGACCTCAACACAGCCCAAGTTTCCACCGAATCGAAGTCTTTCTCATAGTCCACAAACGCTAAGCAAAGTGGCCGGTTATACTCTTCCGTCTTTTGTATAACCTGCCGCAGCGTATGAATGTGATCTATGGTACCAAAGCCTTTTCGGAATCCGGCTTGTTCGGGAGGCTGGAAGTCGTCGAACCTACGAGCGAGACGATTCGTAATGAGTATCGAGAACAACTTATAAACATGACTCAACAACGAGATGGGTCTATAATTCTTCAACAAGGTATTATCACCCTTTTTGAAGAACAGAACCCCCACGCTCCTGTGCCATGCTTCCGGCGTTGTGCCCTCGTGGATGACGGAATTGAACAATCGCTGAAAGATCTTAAGTACCGGTTTTCCACCCGCTTTCAGGAGTTCCGCAGTGATTCCGTCATCACCTGGCGCCTTGTTGTCCTTGAGCTGTTTGAGAGCCATTCTAATCTCGTATAGGCTGACGTCCGGGATATCTTCGGTATAGTGTCGGGTCAGTTTGGCTCTGGGATCTTTCGCTAAATCTTCAACAGGTTTTTGTGTCGTGGTATATAACTGTCCATAGAACTTCTCAACCTCTCCCAAGACCTCAGGTCGAGAAGAGACGAGACGGCCGTCATCAGTTTTCAGCCGCGTCAGCTGGCTCTGTCCGATAGACAGATCTCTCGCGAACACTTTTGAGCCTTTGTTCCGCTCTATGGTATCTTTAATACACTTGGTATTAAAGACACGGAGGTCGCGAGTTTGTGCCTTAGAGATCTGCCTATTAATCCGCCGGTAGGCAGCCGCGTCTGCCGATGACTGCAGCCTCATCTCTTGTCTCTCCTTCATTAGCTTGAGAGTATGGTCAGAGAACTTTTCGGTTCTTTTCCTGTGATGGGTCTTAAAGAATTTAGACCCCACAGTATGGACAGTTTCCACGAACCTGTTGTTTAGATCGTCCACAGAAACGCAGTCTGCTAGGCACTCGAATCGGTTCTGCAGTTCGAGTTGGAAGTTTTCGGGATTTTGGATATGAGCACGAGAAGGTCGGAGAGTGGACTTCACCAGTCTGGCCCTTTCCAGCTTTACATTAATATTCAACGTGCCTCTTACCATCCGGTGATCGCTACCGGTTTTCACCCTATTGATCACAGAGACATCATTGAATATATGCCGCTTGGTCGACATAATGAAGTCGATCTCATTTCTCGTGGAACCATCGGGACTCAACCATGTCCATTTTCTGTGTGGCCGCTTCCTGAAGAAGGAGTTCATCATAAAGAGGCCCTCCTTCTCCATGAAGTCGGCCAACATTTGGCCCCTTTGGTTCCTTCGCCCATACCCAAAATGCCCCACTCTCGTCTCTGCACCGCTTCGTTCGCCCAGCCTTGCATTGAAATCCCCCATCACAACACTGTAATGAGTGGCAGAGGCGTGTATGGCTTTTGATATATCCTCATACAGCGCCTCTACCTCCTCGTCAGAATGTGTCGATGTCGGTGCGTAGACCTGTATAACCTTCAGCGAATACCGTTTGGTGATTCTGAGTATGAGGTACGCTACCCTACTCGACACACTCTCGACTTGTACAATGTTGTTGACGAGGGACTTGTGGACGATGAACCCGACACCACCCTGGGACTGTTGATCGCCCTCCCGGTAGTAAAACAAGTTGCCGGAATTGAGGATTATCGAGTCCTCCCCATCTCTTCGGACTTCAGACAATCCTATAATATTCCAGCGCAACTTGCTCACTGCTTCTTCCAGCTCGATGATCTTCTCGTCGGTCCTCAAAGTGCGTGCGTTATACGTCACCAGGTCCAGTCGTCGGGGTTGGCAGCGGAATCTCGTCCGGAGATTCTTAGCACCCCCTGCCCCGCCATTACCGTGACCGCTGCCAGGGTCAGGAATAGCGAGGCCGCCGGGAACTAGGGGCCATGGTTTTCTGTGATTATCCATTAAGGTTTTGCCCATAATGACCACGCTGGGCAGGCGTGTTGGTCATCGCAGGGCTAGACTGACCCTTAACACTTAGGGGTATGAAAAATAGATGTTGGCCGATTCTCAGACCTACCCGATATGCACACAAAATTTCATAAAAATCGGTCCAGCCGTTTCGGAGGAGTTTGGTAACAAACACCGCGACATGAGAATTTTATATATTAGACTAGCTGATGCCCGCGACTTCGTCCGCATGGAATAAGTTTTTAAAAATCCCGCGGGAACTCTTTCATTATCCGAGATAAAAAGTAGCTCTCCCGGTCTGAGGAACCACTACTACATCCATTACTATACCCCATGCAAAAAATCGCATCAATCCGCTGTTCTGTTTCTTTTTTTTTAAAGTATCCTATGTCCGTCTC
Source organism: Oeneis ivallda (assembly GCA_029955525.1). Classification (NCBI taxonomy): domain Eukaryota; kingdom Metazoa; phylum Arthropoda; class Insecta; order Lepidoptera; family Nymphalidae; genus Oeneis; species Oeneis ivallda. Next base: position 8,592,102 of record JARPMR010000014.1, read on the forward strand.
CTGGTTCTAAGCTACCTCTCCACCAATTTTCAGCCAAATCGGTTCATCCGTTCTTGAGTTATAAATAGTGTAACTAACACCACTTTCTTTTATATATATAGATAGATAGATAGATAGAAGATATAATATAGAACATTTTATACACATAGATTCGTAATCAAAATTCGTTGTCAATCGTCGTGAAGTCGCTACAACAATGTGGCAAAAAAGTTCTATCTTTGAGGTTCTATTCTATGTACCTACCGTATACTCATTTACTTTAGCGGTGATAGCCTAATGGTTAAGACTTCAGCCTCATCTTCGGGGTCCTGGGTTCAGTCCCAGGCACGCATCTCTTCTTCACGCATCACTTTACGGAGCTCTGTACTTTTAAGCACTAGGGAAATATACTTTGCCAAAAAAAACTGCGTTTATAACTTTGTCAGGTGGTTTATTCAACTACAACAAAAAGCATAACTTTTATCAACTAAATCAGTCTAAAAATAGTCTACCTCCTGCTATGTCACTACAAATATTCCATCTAAAAAGGATAAAAACTGTTTCTACATCGGTGCTCATTTTTACATGCTTTTAATTTTGAATTTCATTGTGTTGAAAACAAAATATAATGTTCGTCAACTTAAATGTGGTTTTACCTAAAACTAGGTATAATTTAATCGCATTACATTAAATTCGATTTATTGTAATTTATATGGTGATACAAAAATGTATTGGCAATTTTAGTCTCAGAGAAGACTGTAACTTTAAGCTAAGAACTAAAACATAAAATTAGTTTTGATCTCAATGTAAAAAGTAATAGAAATGACGTTTTTATAAAATGTGATTTAAAAGAAATTGCAAAAAAAAATATTTATAGGTTAAAATTCATAAATCATGTGGTTTATTCATAAATATTATTGGTTTTCAAATAATATAATAATTAACGCGACCTTAATTCACAATTACTATTTCATTGTATTTCTTCTAAAAAATGTGACGGTCATCTCTGTGACTATTGTCTAATTTTATACAATTCAACCAGAAGAAACAATATTTAGTGCAAGAAAAACTAGCGCAGGCAACCGATTTTTATCCATCAACATTCAAAAACACACGGTACCTTTATTCAATCTCAAATTTGTCACTTACGCAACGTTGTTAATAGTCAAAATATATTCAATGGAGTTTTTTGACAATATCAACGTTGGTAAGGAATATTTAAATCTATAGATGGCTGATAGATGGATTTAAACTGAACACTTAGAGCAGGGGTAAAATCTACAAGAATAACACACGCGAGATTTCGCCTCAATTTGTTCTGCAATGTTAGGAGTACACCAAATCGGCGCACAAAACGCACGTTTTTCTGTTAGGTTTGAGCTGGTGTCTGTTTATATAGAATTTATACATTAGGCCAGGGGATTTTTCCGGCAGTGGAAGTACTCATTGGCATTTTGTCCACGACGATATGGCGCGTTTTTAATATTTAAATTAGTTACAACACAGCGAATTCAATTCAAGCTATTCTGGCCTCTTATGCTCGTGGTTTTCTTTGTTTTTTATAACTTTCGTATTTTCCCCAGGGGTCTACTAAATAAATGCCCTGTTTTATATTCGCCGGCTTTTTTCCGCCGTACCGAATATTATCGGTCGTCTGCGATAGTCATAAAGAATTACGATTATTATCATCTAATTTTGTTTTTGGCTCATTCATAAAGACTCATACACATCAATAACAATATATCTATTATCACACTCAGCAACACCGTACATTTGACATTATATTTGCTACCGTAGTAGCTAAAAGCACTGTTACATCATCATATTATAATAAAGTCAAACATAATATATGTAGAGAGTGGAAATTATAAGTTGGCAACAGCAATTATTTTCTCAATACAAGAGATAATATTATCTAAAAATGTACAGACTTTAATAAAGGCGAATAACATGACATCAATAATACAAACTGTTTCTTACAGTTTGTATAATTGATGTCATGTTATTTTGATAAAATATATTAGAAAATAAAGGATGGCAGATTATATCGTATACATATAAATTCCCGATTTAATTAATTAGTTAAAATGTTTCTCTAATATTATGGAAATATAAACAGGGGTCTACAAATTAAAATTTGGCTCATAATAAAAATAACATTTTCACTATTAGCATCATTGAATAATATAACGTTTTCGAATAACAATACAAATAAAAGGAACCCATTGTTGCTAGATCTAGAAGGATCTTTCTAAACATGTCTACCTAAAAAGTTTTATAGAGAAATAGAGACAAACTTTAGAAATTAAACTGTTCTAATAATATTGAAGAAATCAGTTTTCCTTACGACCGTCTTTTAGTCGGGCATACCGCATACACCGACAAAAACTGGAAATGTTCGAAACCGATTCTTTATTCATAAGAAACAGTTTTTCAAATGAACATAGAGTAAGTATAGATAAACAGTCATTATGAAAACAGCCAAAACAAACCAACAAAAAACCAATATTCCAAAGATTCATATAAAATCATCCGATCATTGTGGAAGACATATATACTTCAAGCACAAGCAGTTAAAACATAACAATGAAAAGACAATTCAACAATTTCACCTCAGACTACTGTAAAATGTTATACTGCCACGAAGCTGATTTCAATCAAAAAAAAGGGACGCTTTACTTTTACGCATTTACTGAACCTATGTAAGTAAAAAACCTATGAATTGGAGTTGGCATAAATAATTTTATGATTATATGGATGACTGAATGTTGTGATTTGTCAAATCAATCTTCCCTAGCTCAGCCTCCAAACGCCCCTAATTTTGACCTTTTATTAAGCCCCTATTTTATTTATTTTTTCAATGCAATGTTGCTCAGTGGGGATCCAATCCTTACCTTGTGTTTTGTCTAGAGAAGAGAGGTTGCGACCAAATAGCAACTTAAGCAGGTAGCAGCTTAAAATAAAGGTTAACTACCAGTTCTCCACTTAAAAAACACTCAAGGCTTTAGCTTCAGTTATATTATTAATAATTAGTATATGCAGACTCCGTCTAACATTTTACCTTAGTCTGTGCTTTTCACATCAACAATTTATTCATTGTATAAGCTAAAAACACATTGATTAAAAATACTGACTTTGTTAACAGCTGTAAAAATATCTGTATAGAAAAAAAATGTGATAAAAACGTATTGCGAGATATTGCTTGTTCACTTAGAAATTCTAAAATGTAATATACAATAATTTTTTATATTTCTTGATTCATTTAATTCCGTAGCACTAGATTTATTTTAGATTTCTATTAAAAACTACTAAAAAGTAGTAGAAAGAAGTTTATCAGTCATTTTGGATATTTCTAAGTGGAAAAGTCAGGGTGTAAAATACATGTTTTCCTTCCCAGAAAACCTTTTAGTATTGCTTTGCATACAAAAAATCTTATATCTATTGATATATACAATAATAAGGCCATGTGAAATTAGCTCACAAAAGAAAATTGTAGGTACCTACTAGGCATACATAAATTAATTTTGAATATATTTTATATGTTCAAATAACAATAATTATGTACATATAAAATCAACCACAATGTGGCAGTGGCATCTTTGGTATAAAACTTATATGTGATTCAATACTTTGGAGGCAAAAAAATATTTAAAAAATGGAAATAAAATTTTTCGTCGACAAAAAATAGTTAACATTCATACAACGCAACAATCTTAAAGAATATTGGTTCAAACAACAATGCAAAGCCAGTTGCAAATATAATTGAGCTTTGGAAATTTTTTCTTATTTTAAAGGTGTTACCTACTGAGATCCACAATCAGCTGTAGATTACTAAATTTTTTCTATACTTCAGTGTTAAAATTATTATAATGTGAGGTCTGAGGCCCTTAATAATAAAAAAATAGATGATTAGCCCATCATTCTCATAATATACTTTTTCAGATCAGTGTGGTAAGCCCGAGTTTTAATTCGTTTGATCGTAAAATACGTACTATGACATTAGCATCAAAGTAAAATGAACCATAACAGTATTGGTTTAAAGTCACAAATTCAATACAGACGATTTTGATTTGGAGCGTTTTCGTTACGTAAACGTATAAGAATACATACTTTTTGAGCTCAATTCAATACTGTTATGGTTTATTTTACTTTGATGGTAATGTCATAGTTTACTATTCATAGTTAACTATCCAATCTTGTACTAACCCTACTGGAGTTAATGCTAAAACACCCCTAAAAAAAGCTGCCTCTAATTTTTGCTCCACAAAGTAAATTGTCCTGTATATAAGTGGACATGGATGCTGTGTTTTTTTATCAATAAATAATAATATAGTGTGTTCACAAAGTTAAATTACCTAAGATATAAGCGGATATTAATGATGTACATAATATGTTTTTATCAATAAAGAAAAAGGTATGTTCATCGAATGTATATCTTTACTTGGAAGTTCAAATCCAAAGTCTTATCAGATTGATGGATATTTAAGCCCATGCCTAATACAAAAATCTACAGGGCACAGTTTCTGTGCATATATAAATTGCACACCACTGCAAGGAATAGGATATACCGACCATACTACAGTGGCCGTTGTGCGCCCATCACAGTATTATATCTTTGCACACGTTCAATGTGAGGTTTCTAACATTTTAACGCTACGCAACCTTGTTTTATGGGGTCTTTATTTTAAGCTATCAGATTAATATGACGATGACTATGAGAAACCTTTACATTACATTCACTAATGTCGTAACATGGATAAAAACTGCATCCCAAAAATACTTTAATTTTTTTTGTATTTTAGACATAGTTATTATTAAAAAGTTTTCATATAAAATTTAGTAAACTGCAATTGATTGTGACTTACGCTACCGAAAAGGTTCATGTTCCTTCTGCATTTGTTTGCTGGCGGTTTCAGAGCGAGCTGGTGATGTTCTGGAACAATCGCTTGCCCCACCAGGTTTCGAGGTCGAAGGGCTTGAAGTCATGTAAGACGGGGCTCGGCGCATCATCCTGGTAGTACAGACTTAAGGGGGGTGCTGGTGAGGAACTGCCAGATCCTGTAGATAAAAATGCGTGAGTATAGTGGAACACTCGGTTGGAACGAATTGAAGTCAGGATTCGTACACCCGAATCGATAGGTTCACTCCTTCGTTTAACCGCTACGCCACCGCTATGACGGAAAGTGGGTAATAAACGAGGCTAACACTCAAGGGTCGTGACGGAATAATTATTCTTACAGTTTTTTTCGCCTAGCCCCCATCCGAGATGAGTTAGAGCTCAATTTCGCGTATGTATTCTTATACGTTTGTCGTTTACTAACGAAAACGATACAAATTAAAATCGTCTGTATTGAATTTGTAACTTTAAATCGATTCTATTGTGGTTCATTTTACTTTGATGCTAATTTCATCATTTACTATTACGATCAAACGAATTAAAACTCAGACTAACCCCACAGATACAAGTACATAATAATATGACATAGGCTTTTATCCTGGAAAATCAAAGAGTTCCCGAGGGATTTTACAAACTAAATCCATGCGGATTAGCTATGTCCAACCGGAGTGAGACTGAGCTGTCAAAAAGAAAATAAACGGTTGGACAGGGTATAGTATCTGAATAAATGGTCTTAGAATTTTTGTTAAATGTACATATTTAATTTATACTCATTTGTTAGTCTTGATCAATTAACATTTTATTTTTTATCTATCTTAGGAGTTATCGCAAAATAAAAACCAGCGCGCGGCAATTATGTACGCGGATTTCAACCCGACGATGGCGATGACGGGACTCGCTCATGCGACCAGTGACCACCCTCGCGCGCACCGCGTTGTTGCTATATTATAAGCAGAGCGATTTTTATTTATAAGCCTACGTACTGTTCAAATTCAATGTAACTTATGGAACATTTCAAGGAGTTTGCAAAGCATACGCATAATATGCTCTACTACCCGTGCAAAGCCGGGGCGGGTCGCTAGTCCATTATAAGTTAAAACGTGTTTGCTTTGAAGATGCTTATTCATTCTTGGCTCTCTCACAGGTAACAAGGATGCTGCAAGGATTGGCCGAAAAATAGGATAAACCTTACCGATTGTACTTGTAGGTGTGGAAGGTTCACTGTCTCCATTTGCTGTTTGGGTCCAAGCTGTAATAAAGAAGTAAACATAATGTTAAAAATTAAATCTAACAATTTTGAAACATCCAAGATCTCTTGAGCAGTAATAACCTAATAATGGTTAAGGCGCACTAAACGGGTCTGCCCACGAAATTCAAATATAATTTGGTTTTTCGCAATTTGTAAACTAATACGACAAATTAGGCTTATGGCATTCTAATTGCGCCAGTGGTAGTATCATCTTCACAGGTTTACATAAAAAATCTTTACTTGAAAGTGTCCAGTTTAAGAAATTAGTCAGAATATCGAGTTCGACGTGAGTTACTCACAAATTAGTCGATATTCTGGTGATCTATGGTGTAAACCCTTCTCATTCGAGAAGAGATTTGTGCCCAGTAGAGGTGAATGCCTGAGATGCATAAAGCTGTCTTAACAATCCACTTAACAAATAATCATAAAGTAAAACTATATAGCTTCAGCCTTCACCAGTTACTGATTTGTACTGAAATGCATTCAAAGATTATCCTACTAATATCCTACTTCCTACTATTAAGGATTATAAATGCAAACGTTTGTGAGGACGGACGTTTGTTACTCTTTAATGCCACAATGTATGAACAGATTTGGCTAAAATTTGTAATGGAGATTAGCTCATACCCAGGATTAAAGCAAAGGCCTTTATCCTGGAAAATTACAAAGTTCCCGCTGGAATTAAAAACCTTAATCCACGTGGACTAAGTCGCGGACTTCATCTAGTGATAATAATAAAGACAAAAGCTTTATTACAAGTTACAAGGACAGAAGTTTGTAGAACAATTCAATATTCTTTATCGGATAAAAGGCTCATTTGGCAATGTGAAGCCATTGTAACCTTAGTACAGACTAATTACAAGCAACCAAAAGTCAATAAGCCATTTATTATGAGTACCACACTCATAACATGTAAAACAATACTTGTTGTTTCTCATCCATAATAAAGATGATCTCTATTAAGTTAATTAATTTGATACCAAATAGCTCAATGGTTAAGGGAAATCCAAGAGGTATTAAGTATTGCAATCTTTAACAATCTAGATAGTCATATAATTGAAGAAAAAAAGTTGAGTATTGTGGAACACTCGTTTGAAACGAAGTTCCTTCTAATAATGAATTAATAATAAAAAAAAAGTAATCTAAAGTAAGGATTTGAATCTTCGATTCGAACCCAAACAGATAGTTTCACACCTTTGTTTAACTGGATACACCACCAAAGTTATGATGCAATGTGTGTGATAAACCCTTCGTTTATGTGTTACAAGTGTTGTGACGGAAAATTCTTACACTTTTTTGGCTAGCCTCCATCCGCCAAACCGTCTGAAAAGGAACTTCGTTCCAATAATTATGTGTGTATTTAAGAGTTGGTTATGGTTACCCATCTATAAGCTTTATAAATAATTACAAAACCTTTTATTCCTAAAATCAGAGGGTTCTCGTAGGATTTTTTACTACCTAACTCCACAGACAGTCTCAGGTGAAAGCTAGTTAATCTTCTAAATATATGAAAGGAAAAGGTGACTGACTGACTGACTGATTGATCTATCAACGGACAGCTCAAACCACTGGACGGATTGGGCTGAAATTTAATTTTGTTTACAGGCGCTATTATGATGTAGGTATCCGCTATGAAGGAATTTTCGAAAATTTAACCCCTGTGGGGGTAAAATAGGGGTTTGAAAATCGAACTTAATGTGAGCAAAGCCGCTGGCAAAATCTAGTGTTAAATATAACAGAAAAGTATTTTTAATGGAATTTACTTACTTTCACTTATGTATCTAATTATTTCTTCATGTTGTGGGGTTATAACATGGTGTTGTATTCTTTGGTGCACTGTCTTTTTACCATTGGAATGAAATACTGGTTTGGGCATGCTGAAAACAGTGGAATTATAACAATATTATAAAATGTATACTACATACATACATACAACAGTACCTAATGAGTTTGGTTTTATTTTATCAACCTCCTTTAACAGCATTTCAACATAAGACTAGCCATTTGTTTTCTTTGTAAAACCTGACACCAAATGGTCAACTTTTAAAGTTGGCATAAATGTTGGGGCCAATGATATTTGTCCATCCACACAATAAGCAAACAGTATTTGGGTGAAAGTTGGGGCCAACATGTGAGAGATTATTGGTAATTGTCCAATTTTCAACCACAACTGTTTCACAACTTTTCAACAACTTCATTTCACTTGATGCAAACAGTTTGTATACTGTAATCAAATAGTAATACTAAAGTCTAACTCTAGTGACATGATGGGCAGTTATTAGGCCCATCAAGAAAACAATGAAAGTGGGTTGCAGATTTGCAGAAAAATGTAAACCTTAAAGGAATTTAGCTAAAGAACTCTCCCTTGACTGAACCTGAATTTTAACTTTACTGTAACCCTTCATCTGCAAATTAAATTTTTATTGTTATTAAATATATTTAAATTGTTTGTTATTGCATTGTTTTAGAGTGGTGCATAATATATGGAATAAATTGACCAAAGAAATAGTGATGTCAAAATTGGTTAGTGGATTTAAAAACAGATTAGACCACCATAATATTGGAATCTCCGAGCACAACAATTGATATAGGCGCATCGGCGACAGCTGCATATTATAATATTATAGCCTGTTATAAATAATAATATATTCAATTAGAATATTCAATATATTCAATTGTTATATCATTCAATATCTTATATATATAAAAGAAAGTGGTGTTAGTTACACTATTTATAACTCAAGAACGGATGAACCGATTTGGCTGAAAATTGGTGGAGAGGTAGCTTAGAACCAGGAGACAGACATAGGATACTTTTTATCCCGTTCGACCGCGTTTCCGTCAAGTCAATATAAAACCTGGTATAACAAAAATGCATCTGACATGGAATAAAAAAACGAAAATGACAGTGGAAGAACAAAACGTAAATGACAGCTAAACGTTATTTTGTATTTGGTTAATTATGGTAAAAACAATTATAAAAATTATAGTTTAACGTAATTGATAATATCATCAGTAATATGTTTTCTCTTTGAATCATCATTAACAATGCCGCGAGCAAGACGATCAAATGTTTCCTGCTACAAAGCTACGGATTGACGTGATTTATTGGATAGGTATAGTTGAGAACCTGGAGGGTGACAAAGATTTCCCGCGGGATGTTATGAACTAAATCCACGCAGACGAAGTCGCGGGCATCAGCTAGTATTATTTAAATAGTTTAATCTGTTTGTTGTTGCATTTAAATTCGGATGTTTGTATAATTTGTGAACTGCCGCCGACACGACCTCCGGTCCGAGGTTATGTAAAATTTGTGATGAAACTTATTTGATACGGCTCTTATTGCATCATTGTGCTTAAATTCAACTTACCTGATTATTTCCCCATTATCAGACTCTGAGGATTTCTTATTGTAGTCTTTACGGCTATCTAACCTTTCTAGATTCTGTGAGAGACCTGCAATCGGAAATAATCCACACTTAGAACTGCTATGAGCTACATTGTGTAATATTATGAAAAACTCAAAAATTTTAGTAAAATTACCTCTACGTGTTTTCGCGACAATCTTGCTGGGTCCTTTAGAGACTGTATACATTTTATAATTTTGTAACACGAATTAACTATTAAATTAAAATCCGCACAACCGATCTGAAGTTTTTTAATTGGTTAATGGTTTATGTTTGACATTGACATCATATCGTGGTCTATGGTAGTGACATCTATGAACTAACACCATGGAATTATTATGTACTTACGGTACGTAAGTACATAATAATTCCATGACTAACACAGGGTGTGTTCCGATATACACTGCGAGTAATGCTCAGTGCTCTCACTACGTAGTCATAATTCCTAGTTCCATGCTCTCACTGGTGAAGAATTCATTCCGCTATTGTAGAACACTGTAAGGTGTGACATGTCATCAGAATAGAATAGAATAGAAATTTTTTTTGGAGTTTACTCCTTAAGAATCGATTTTAGCAGCCCGGTATGAGAAAAATCCGGGCAGTAAAATCAATTTATCAATGACCTCGTTACGTTTTTTCTGTCACGTTTTTCACAACGTTGAAATTTCTACCCTAACGTTAAAACCAACCTTATTTACTCAACGTTAGGGTAGAAATTTCAACGTTGAGTATAAAGTAAACTCCAGGCGTGAGTCGTAGCTGACACACACAAATTTTTTTTTCAATTAAACTTTTACAAGTGCTTTTGAATAGTCGATGAATCTACCACTGGTTCGGAATGCCCTTCCTGCCGAGAAGAACTAGCAAGAAACTCGGCGGTCGCTCTTTTCAAAACTTTACAATACAGTAAATACTAAATACTATGCTATATATGCAGTGTTTCCACAATGAGGGAAGTTCCAAAAATGCATACCGACTAACGGCTATCTTAAGATGGGCAGACATAAAGTAGCCCCATTCCCGCCGGTGGAACCCGTTCACGAGCATGACGCATGACCCAGCCATTGCAGTAGATAGGAATTGGCTTCTCTGGACCACAATAGTGACTTCATTCAAATACTTGTAATGTAACATTCAAGTATTTGAATGAATCCACTATTGTGGCCCAGAGAATCCAATTCCTACAGTTTGAATACTGAAAATGGGTATATTCGAATACTAGAATAATAAGTGACTACTTTATTTTAATACTGAATAGATACGAGTACTACTTCATTTGAATACTAAATGACTTTAATACTCAAAGTAAATGAGTACTATATTTGATTACTGAATACCTACTTCATTCGTGTATTAAGTAATACTTGTATTAAGAATACTACATTACGAATGAATAGGTTAGGTTGGGAACCTGCTATATTAGAATACATAGTATCAAACTTTCTTACCTACTAAGTGAGTGAATAAGCTAATGAACATCATCTATTAAATCAACTTTCTGCTTTTCAATTCTTAATATACGTGCTAATAGTTTTTGACCTTCATAACGAACTTTGAAATACGTATTTGAATTACTTTTATTCTGGGGAATTAAAATAGCATCGTACTGATCGTAGTCAATAATTTTAACCAAGTGTCTAATCTTTTTTCAGTTATAATTATTTTTACATGATCTCCAATATTCAGAGACATGGTGTTGATTTTTAGAGAATACTAAATTATTATTAGGTAGGTATGAGAATAATGTGTCTATATGATCGGACTGCATTTAAAAAACTGATTTTTGAACAGCATAGCTCTTATTAATATTGAAATCTTTGATAGGAATTTGAGAAACTCAGTAAGTATACGTACTTTTTACTCGAATATAAAATAAAATTCAAATTGAATATCAGATCATTTATTTGCATGAGCAAATTATACATGGTTTTATTCTTAGATTAGGTACATAGAGGTTTCATAAAAATAATACAATAATTAATACAAAAACAAAATTATACATCAGTGGAAACGTTAATATTTAACATACTTCGTTGAATTTTTGCAATGAGGTTGTGAGTACTTGTGAGCACCGTTATAAATTTCGTCAAAAAGTAAATTTTCGTCGTCGATCACATACTGTACGCAAACGTTTGCATCGCATTCGCAAAACATTGTGTTTCGTAGTTTTTCTGCATCAAATATTTCAATTCTTATTATCTTTGCTCCATTTCTTGGAACTTTTATAAATGAATACATCACATTGGCCTTTTTCTTTTTAGGAGTGGTTTGTAGGACGAGGTCTGATCCATTATTGTTTTCCCTTTGAAAGTAATTACTAACACGTTGAGTAAGGCTCGCATTCGGTTGAAAGTTGAAAAAATCGTTCGAATCCTGAAATGGAGAATAGGTAGGTATGAGTGATAAAGTACTCGTATTAATCAAACTAATACCTAATACCCGAAGGATTTGAATGGGTAATTAAAAATAAAATTTTGACTTACCGACATATTGTTCGTTGCGCCTTTACTCTCTAGTTCAGATGTTTAACACAATCTGATTTATTTGTCAAGTTTTTACGAAATTTATATATTTTCGAAATTGTTATTAAGGTTCAAAATCATAGGTTTTATTAGTCAAAGATGTTTCTTTAAATGGACATGGAATGTGAAATATGAATCCTCTAGATATGAAGGCGCGATGGCTGGCTCGTATAGCCATTGTAGGATGACATTCATTTCGAAATTCCACGGATTTGTCTAAGATTGTAAGCATACAAAAAGGTTCGATATTCTGTAATCGAGCAAACCAGTTGAATTAAATGACATACCGCATTATATACTTACGCACAAACCAATCAACAGACAAACTATTCTTATTATATTATATGGTACGATACATATGAAAATAATTATAAGGTTACTCAAAACCTGTCAATAAATCCGTTTGACGATGAACTCATTGTTGTAAATAATAATAATTATTATATTAGTAGAGAATATCATAATCATAACTTAATAAAATATTTGTCCTAGTTTAATTACTTTATAAATGGTAACCCTTTCATTTGTAAGATCAGTGCTTTGCAAGCAAAATTATAAGACTAACATTAAGGCTCTTACACACTAGCCCGTCTTCATAATATACATATTCTGTTCATTTGCTCCCTCATAACTCATAAACAATATTTTTTTAGAATAATTGAGCATTTGAAAATTCTATGATAATTAGTAAAGTGTGACCAAGTAAGAAGGCGACATAGAAAACCACGCTGCTATAATGAATTATAATTTTGCCGATAATTATCTCGATAATCTCGATTTATTGATTTGTATCAACTACAGTCATATTAAAACGAGTGGCAGTGTGAAGGAACCTTTTAGTGAAGGTAGGGATTTTTCATGACAAATCATTTTCGCTTTATTTAAGCAATTGAGTGGGATGTTAGTGCATCATTGTGTTATCCTGAAACAAGGATCCTGGTGCCTACTGGCAGATTTTCCTAAGTTTATATCTTCTCAATAAATCAAAGATAATGTAAGTACTTTAATATTTTTTCATAAATTCATAGTTGAGAATACTTCCAGTATTAAATTAATCTTTTTTCTTTAATTATAATATTATGCTATTTATGTGCTGGTTAGCTTGTCGGACTATGATCCTGGTTCGATTCCTTGGTCAGTCCAAAAATTATTGTTACCAGACAGATGAATACTAGATTCAGAATACTTCCAGTATTTAATTAAACTTTTTCTTTGATTATAATAATAAGTTATTTATATGCTAATTGTTATCTTGTCGGAGCATGGTGATGGGTTCGATTCCCTGCCCAGCTCAAAAATGATTGTTATGAAATAGATGAATACTAGATTGAAAATACTTCTAGTATTTAACTAAACTTTCTCTTTGATTATAATATTATGTTATTTATGTGCTAATGGTTAGCTTATCGGACTATGGTCCTGGGTTCTAATCCCTGGTCGGCTCAAAATATATTGTTGAGATATTTTTATCGAGATATTCTCTGTACTTACCCGGAGTCAGAAAATGGAAGTTTTTACCACGATTCCTCAGAGAGTGCGTTAAGCCATCTGTCCCAGTTATTATCACTAATAATATGTGAATATAGTTATTACCGATTTACTAGGTCAATTCAATTTAATATATTGATAATACTGTACTACGTACTGAATTTGTGAACATATACCTATTGTGCTACAAATACGTTTAGATAATACAATAAAAATATTAACGCCTTAACGTAATTTAATACTTACTTGCTCAGTAATCTAATTTATTTATTTTTTATTACAGGTCACGACAGAATGCTGATGTATTATTCCCGTCTGACGATGAAGTAATTGAACTTCAACATCAACAACCTGACTCAGAAAAAAAATCAAGAAAGCGTAAGCAAGATGTTGAAGCCGGAGAACCTAGTTCATCGCGCGCAAGTCCTGCTCCAGCGCGCTCATCGGCGAAGAAATCTGCAAAGCCGACATTTAAGGCAATTCCACCGCCAGCCCAAAAACCAACTGCGTACGACCTGTTCATTTGAGCAATTTTATTATATGTACGAGGAAGGAGTATAGAAAATGCTCACCGACATTCATAAGTAACTACTATTGAATTGTTTTGACTATATTATTATTACTAGGTACATAATTATGTAAATGTATCAAAATAAAGTTCATTTACCGACCTTTTATACTTATTATTCTTTACATACCTATTATTATTATTGTTAATGTATTGAATATATTAAATGAATAAACTAGTATTTTCTTTTTTTTTACAGTCATACCTGCATCAAAAATAAGTAATATTAATTTAGTGAGATGTGAAAATTGTCAAGTTGATATACCTGAAAATAGATATCAATATCATTTAAGAACAAATTTACATAAGTCGAATTGTTTATTGAATACTAAATACAAGAACATTGAAATCATTTCCACCGCTTTCAAAAATAGAATAATTAGTTATAAATTAAGTCCTTTTGAGGAATACCTTACACCCGAGTCATTCCTGATAGACAATGAGAAGTATGTTACTAAAATTAATAATTCTTTGCAAACGTTTCAAAGTGTTAAATTAAACTTCGAGCTGTTTGTTTTCTTTTATCTTTCTAAAACAGGAGAAAAACAGCTAAAGTCATTTAACACGAAATATAAAATCATAAGCAAAGGTACTGATATTCATGAATTATATTCAAATACAATTCACGCATTTGAAAGAAAATTATCAGAGTTTCAACACCGTGAATCTGGCTGGACTTGTGAATCAATGAGTCATCTAGAAATAAACATAAATAAGTATAGTCCTTTCAGGGGTGGCTCTTACTTAGCTTTACCTAGCGTAGTTAAAAATACTAAAAGTTGTATAAATATACACAACTATGACGATCACTGTTTTTTATGGTCTATTGTTGCTGCATTATTTCCACAAAATAATCATGTTTGTAGAACTAGTTCGTATCCACATTATTCAAAAGTATTAAATATAGATGGTATGTCATTTCCGCCATCATATAAAGACATTAAATTATTTGAGAAACTAAACGAACTGAGTATTAACGTTTATGGGTTAGATGATAAGCATAATGTAACCGGCCCTTTGTATATAACCACTTCAAGAAAAAGTAACCATATAAATTTGCTTTATATTGAGAGTAAAGGTAAAGGTCATTACTGTCTAATAAAAAATCTTTTGAGGTTGGTAAAACGACAAGTAACTAATCACACAAGTAATACGTATTTGTGCGAGTTATGTTTACAGACTTTTGTAAGTAAAACAAAATTTACTTCTCACAATTGTAATGAAATATTGACTGAATTGCCAGACAAAAACAGTTATTTACAATTTAAAAACTATGAAAGACAACAAAAAATCAATTTTATTATCTATGCCGACTTTGAAAGTATTCTAAAGAAGTGTAATGAAAATAAGTCTGAGAATACTCGATTATATGAAATTCATCAACCGTCTTGTTTTGGTTACTATATCTGCTGTTCTCATAATCCTAAATTAAATAAATATGTTACATACAAAGGGTCAGATTGTGTACAAGTATTTGTAAAATATTTGTAATATAATACGCGATATCCAAGAAATTTACGGCATATTATCGAGCCAATTGCCAATGAAACCGTTAACAGTAGAACAAGAAAACAGCTTTCAAAATGCAACAAATTGTTATATCTGTAATCATTTACTTCTTGATGATAAGGTGCACGATCATGACCATATTACTTCAGAATACCGTGGCGCTGCACATTCTTATTGTAATCTAATAAATAGAGTGTGTTCATTTGTGCCTGTGGTTTTCCATAACTTAGCGGGCTATGATTGTCATCTTTTTATTACAGAATTAGCAAAATATGAGGGTTATTTTAAAATAATACCTAAATCGAAAGAGAAATACATTACTATCACAAAAGTATTAAAAAATCAATATAGTTGTTCACGACCTATTCAAATTAAATTTATAGATTCTTTTCAATTCCTTAATTCAAGTCTAGATGTTTTATCCAAAAATTTAAAAGAAAATGATTTTGTTAATTTATCGAGAGAATTTCATAACAAAAACCAATTAAGGTTGTTAATACAAAAAGGTGTTTACCCTTACGATTACATTGATTCTTTTGCAAAATATCAAGAAAATACTCTTCCTTCAAAAGATTTTTTCTACAATAGTTTGAAAGGTGAACATATAAACGATGATGAATACAAACATGCTCAAAATGTATGGAATATATTTAATATTCAATCCTTGAGTGAATACACAGATTTATATCTTAAAACAGACGTATTACTTCTTTGCGACATATTTGAAAATTTTAGAAACACTTGTTTACGACATTATAAGCTTGATCCAGCTTATTATGTCACGGCTTCAAGTTTAACCTGGGATGCGATGTTACTATATACAGAGATCCGGTTAGAATTAATTAGTGATCTGGAGATTTATGAATTTTTAGAAAAAGGAATACGTGGAGGATTAGCTCAATGTTCTCTTCGTAACGCTGTTGCTAATAATAAATATCTACCAGATTTTGATGAATCTCAACCATCAACATACTTGATATACCTTGACTGCAATAACTTGTATGGTTATGCAATGACTAAAAAAATTCCTATATCTGACTTCCGACTATTATCCACAGTTGAAATTGATAAATTAGATATTGAAAACATATCAAATGAATCAGATTTTGGATATATTTTAGAAGTTGATTTAGCTTATCCTGAACATTTACATGACACGCATAGTGATTTGCCTTTTGCGGTAGAAAAATTCACTCCTCCCGGAGGTAAAAACCCAAAATTAATAGCAAATTTGTATGATATATTATTTAAATATGTAATTCATTACGTTCATTTAAAAGAATGCTTGAAGAATGGGCTTATTATACGAAAAATTCATCGGGTTTTAACTTTCAGACAGCAAAACTTTCTACAAAAATACATTGACTTAAATACTCGATTACGCCAAGCATCAACATCTGAATTTGAGAAGGATTTTTTCAAGTTATTAAATAATGCTATATTTGGAAAAACAATTGAAAATAAGAGAAAACAGGTCAATATTAAACTAGTAACAACATGGAATAATAACAACAATAAAACCAACAAACAGCTTAGTGCCGAAAAGTTGATTGCAAAACCTAACTTGAGAAATATTTCAGTATTCTCCGAAAACTTAGTTGCGATTCATCTGAGTCCAGAAAAGATAATACTTGACAGACCTATATATATTGGATTCACAGTCTTAGAATATGCAAAACAACATTTATATAAATTTCATTATGATTTTATTAAAAATAAATATAAAAATAAAGTAAGATTGTGCTATACAGACACGGATAGTCTTCTGTATTATGTAAAAACCAAAGATTTTTATGAAGATATGAAATATGAAATAAATAATTTTGACACAAGTAACTTTGATGAGAACAATTGTTATAATATACCTAGAATTAATGCGAAAATTCCAGGTCTTTTCAAAGATGAACTTGGAGGTGAAATCATTACCGAGTTTACTGGATTGAGAGCTAAGCTATATTGCATAAACAGTAAAAAGAGCCAAATTAAAAAAGCAAAAGGTGTATCTAAATCGGTGACAAGACGATTACAATTAAATCATTACAATAGCACTTTAAATAGTGATGTTAATTTTAAAAGTAAAATGAACATGATTAAATCGATCAAACATATATTATATACTCAAGAAGTTAATAAAACAGTTTTGAATAAAAATGATGACAAAAGGCAAATACTTCCAAACAATATCGAAACCTTACCTTGGGGGCATTGTAGTACAATATTTTAATATTATATAACAAGTAATGTGGGATAAGTAGAAGTGATTTATTACCGTATTTATGATTATTATTTAATTTTAGTATACACTACTATGATACTATCATTATTTTATTAAGTGTTTAAGTGAAATCTGTATTTTTCTTATATTATTATATTGTGTCAATAAATGAGTAAGATTAAGTCTAATATTTTTTATTTTCTTAAAAATCCTTTTTCTTATTAAAGACATTTAACTAAAAACATCTCAAATATTATTTTATCAGTTTACCTATAAAAAAGACATGCATAAAAAATATAAATCAAATGTAACAATGAAACTGATTAAACAAGATCTTTCGCTGGAAATAAATACTATAGATAATATATCGGAAAACAAATTATATATAAAACATAGTCAACTATTACCTAATTCTATTCGGTGTATAGTTTGTGGACCATCTAATTGCGGGAAAACAAATGTTATGCTTAGTTTATTATTACATCCTAATGGACTCAAGTTTCGAAATATATATCTCTATTCCAAAACAGCATTTCAACCAAAATATAAATTTTTAAGTGTTGTTCTCAAAAGTATTCCTGAAGTTAACTTTTTTATTTTTGATGACAATAATGTTATTCATCCTAGCGAAGCTAATTACCGAGTTTGATAAAACTCGGTAATTATATTCGATGACGTCGCCTGTGAAGACCAAACTAACATACGTAACTACTTTGCAATGGGAAGACATAGACAGCTAGATTGTTTTTATTTAACACAAACGTACTCTAAGATTCCAAAACAATTAATACGTGACAACGCAAATTTTCTGATTTTATTTAAACAAGATGATGCCAATCTTAAGCATATATTTGAAGAGCATATTAATTCAGATATGTCTTGGCTTAAATTTAAAGAACTTTGTACGATGGTGTGGAAGAAACCCTACGACTTTTTGGTTATTAATAAAGATTGTTCTTTAAGCAAAGGAAGATACAGAAAAGCTTTTGACACTTTTATTAAATTTGATTAAGATTTGATAAGATCTTGTTTTCAAATATAGTATTGCCTCTTGATAAATACTAAACTATGAAAAATTTACTAAAATATAACTATGAAAGCGATAAAAATAAATCATTAATGAATGTTACTGTATAGGTAACACACGTAAATTTCGTAACATGGACAGGAATATTAAGCAACAATTAGTGCATTCGGTTAAATCTATAAAAAATAAATTGAAACATATACGAAATGTAGAGGATCAGACTGATTTAGCACTTAATAGACTACTCAAACCTATGACTGAGCCGCTTAAGGTTTTAGTTGATAATTCTAAATCTATGAATATAAATAAAAAGTTATTTAAAGAAAAACAGGAGACTTTGCATCCGGAAAACATATCTACTCCAATAAAAACTAAAGATATTGAGAGTAAGAAATATGAGTCACAAGATAAAGATACAGATGATGATGAAGATAAAATTGGTGTTGATGAAAGTGTGTATAAATCAAATCAAGCAGATTTAGATAAATCATTACAAAAGGATGATATTATTGATATTTATGACAGTATGGATATACCTTTTGGAATACGAAAGGAACAAAATAAAAATATGATGATCGGAGATTCAGTGGTACGGTTTTCTAAAATTGAAGATGCTTGTGGGAATAGCACTTTTATGATCAACTAGCTGATGCCCGCGACTTCGTCCGCATGGATTTAGTTTTTAAAAATCCCGCGGGAACTCTTTCATTATCCGAGATAAAAAGTAGCTCTCCCGGTCTGAGGAACCACTACTACATCCATTACTATACCCGTGCAAAAAATCGCATCAATCCGCTGTTCTGTTGCGACGTGATTGAAGGACAAACCAACAAACAAACACACTTTCGCATTTATAATATCAGTAATGCTTTATTTATATAACACTTTTTATAAATGTCAATTTTTTTTACCATACTTTTAAACCAAAGACAAAATTACGTTTAGCTGTCATTTACGTTTTGTTATTCCACTGTCATTTGCGTTTTGTTATTCCATGTCAGATGCGTTTTTCTTATACCACGTTTTATAGTGACATGACGGAAACACGGTCGAACGGGATAAAAAGTATCCTATGTCCGTCTCCTGGTTCTAAGCTACCTCTCCACCAATTTTCAGCCAAATCGGTTCATCCGTTCTTGAGTTATAAATAGTGTAACTAACACCACTTTCTTTTATATATATAGATATTGGTGGACGATCTTATGAATTAACTCCTGGCCTAAAAGAGCTTTTGTTACGTAAGAAACCTAATTTATCAATTATCTTAGAAACAGATAAACTAGTGTATAGAGATATTTTACATCATACAAATGTGCATAAGAGAGATTATAACGCCAACGGACAAATCAAAGGCGATAAAGGTATGAAATATCGAGAAATAATAAAACCATTACTTTTTGATTCAAAGAGTAACTCAAAGCTTGGTGGTAAATTGCCGACACTAAAAAAATATAAGTCTAACATAGATTTAGTTTATTGGGATAATCCTAATGAATTAGTTGACAGGTTAAAATTATTAATTGCTTCAAAAAGTGCTGGCAATACTAATCATGACAACGAGATAATATCAATAATTGAAGAGTTAAAAGAAGCGGATATCATCAAAAATAAAAACAATTGTACCATGAACATTCATTTAGTGTTCAATTAATTTTCAAAGATGAACGTTGATATTTTCGGACATTTTTTGAATAAAAAACCAAAAGTTGATGATACAGTGTTCATAAATAAATGCCCTCTTAAAATATTGAGTGATGGTAACTTGGATGCTGACAATAAAATAATAAAAAATTTGCATATGCCTGTTGATTCTAATGATAGTGTGACGAAAGAATATGTTGACTGTAGTATTACAGATTGTACCAAAAAAATAACAACTGTCAATGATTTAGTTACAAAATTAGTCACTAGAATAACTCAATTGGAAAAATATATTGAAAACAGTACACCATCTAAAAATGAGCAAGGTAGACGTGATAAACGAAATACATAAATATGCTAGAGTAAACTTTCCACGGAGGTCAGTGGAAATGAGAGATATAGATGACCTGTGGCAAGCTGATTTGATAGATATGCAGATGTTTTCCAAGGAAAACTCAGGTTATAGATACATTTTGGCAGTTATTGATACTTTTTCAAAATATGCTTGGACTATTCCATTAAAATCCAAAACAAAAGAAAATGTATGTCTGGCTTTTAAAACGTTATTAAAAAAAAGGGCGTAAGCCTAAAAACTTGCAAACTGATTTTGGGACTGAATTTTACAACGATAATTTTAAAAACATGACTAGAATATATAATATAAATCACTATTCAACTTACACCACAAAAAAAGCATCGATCGTTGAGAGATTGATAAGAACATTAAAATCAAAACTGTATAAAGAGTTTAGCCTGAACGGAAAATACAAGTGGACTGATGGAACCTTAGATAGAATAATTTACAATTATAATAATTCACGTCATCGCACTATTAATCTAAAGCCAAGTGAAGTCAACGCAGGTAATAAAAGAATGATTTTAGAAAGATATCATCATCAAAAATATCAGTGTAGAGCTGTAAATAAATTCAATTGTTTGAAAGTAGGAGATTTTGTGCGTATAAGTAAGCATAAAGGTGTATTTGAAAAGGGATATACACCTAATTGGTCGACGGAAATATTTAAAATTAGTAAAGTGAATGAAACAATTCCGATTACATTTTTAATTGAAGATTCTAGAGGTCAACCTATTTTAGGCGCATTTTATGCTCAAGAATTGCAGAAAACCAAACATCCAAACTTATACCTTGTTGAAAAAGTATTAAAAAAAAGGGGAAACAAAGTATTCGTAAAATGGTTAGGATTACCTTCCATTGAAAATAGCTGGATTGATAGAACGAATGCTGTTTTGTGAGTTTAATTAAATTTCCTATTTAAATAGTTATTTTATGAAATTTAATCATTATGTTAAAGAGCATGAGCAAGAGCAGTATATTAAATTGGTTAATTAATCATCTGCCAATTGAACTTCATCTACCTGGATATAACTATTGTGGACCAGGTACAAAGTCTTATGAAAAGAAAGCTATTAACCAGTTGGACGAATATTGTAAAGAACACGACATAGCCTATCAGCAATCATCTGATTTAAGTGATCGTCATAAAGCTGATATTAAACTGATGAAAATGGCACGGAACCGCATAACAGCATCAAACGCCAGTTTAGGAGAAAAGATAGCAGCTCATATAGTCAATAAAGCGATGCTGGCTAAAGTTAAATGTGGTGCCGGATTGGGGATCAAAAATAAAGTAAGCGGCTTAAGTTCAGGTGGTGGAATAAAAAAACAGTTGAAACATATTATATCGCATGCAAAAAATCATCTTAAAAAATGTAAACCTAAGGGTAAAAGTATGGCGATTAAACTGGCGATGATGGCTGCTAAGGAACTAGCAACAAATGCAAAAGTTAAAATCCCACGTATCATTCCTATCCCAAAAACGGGAGGTTTTCTACCATTGATACCTATTTTCGCTGGGTTATCTGCAGTTGGTAGTTTAGCTGGTGGAGCTTCTGGAATAGCTAAAGCAATAAATGATTACAAAGCAGCCGAAAAACGTCTGGATGAATTAAAAAGGCATAATGAAAAAATGGAATCATTATCTATTGGAAATGGATTAAGCACTAAGCCGTTCAAGAAAGGTCTTGGGATTTGCGTTTCTAACAAAAAAAAATAAATAACCGGCTACCTAATAGAGCTCTCACTAATATAGATATTATGAATTATTCTCAAAATATTCCTTATTTTCGTGGAGTATTCATGAGAGATGAATTACCTAAACGTCCCTTTAAGAAAGAATGTGGTATTGTTAATTTAGATAGTTCAAAAAATCCTGGCAGTCATTGGGTAGCCTACGCAAAATACTATAATCATATCGAGTACTTCGACAGTTATGGTAATTTAAAACCACCAAAAGAATTAATAAAATATTTTGGATCTCAAATGTATTATAATTATGATAACATTCAACGAGATCATCCGTATAATTGTGGACATTTGTGTTTAAAGTTTTTGCAAAAATTTTGGAATGACAAAAAAAATAAATAAATAGCTCGTAGACACATAAGATCGTTTAGTTTGTAATCATGTCTATTGCAATAACCATCACAGGTCAAAAGTCAACAGTTGAATCATATTTTCAACCACCTCTGAATATAAATGACAATTATGAGTGTGGTTTAGTTTACTTTTCAGTTCTTAATTCAATACCAAACATTAACGAGAACAATAATGTATTTGCTTACGGAAATGGTAAAAAACTAAAAATACCTTGCGGTACTTATGATCTCTACGATATAGCTGACTATATACGAAGTAAAGTCGTAGATTGTGATATTATGATCAAACCAAATAATAACACTTTAAAATGTCTAATAAATTGTTCGAATACGTTAAATTTTGATGTGGATAACAGTATAGGATCTATATTAGGTTATCGAAATGTAAAATTAGAAGCAAATAAATGGCATGAATCGGAGAACCCAGTTAACATTCTTCCTTTGTCCATGATAAGATGATGATAAGAGTCGAATGTGATCTTATAAAAGGATCGTATATTAACGGATATCCATCTCATATTCTGTACGAATTTGCCCCAAACGTCCCGCCCGGTTTTAGATTCATAGAAATACCGAAAACTATTATTTACTTTCCTGTAAATAAAAATATCATATCATCGATAAATATAAAAATTCTTAACGAGCAAGGTCAGTACATTGATTTCAGAGAAGAGCGTTTCCACCTGCGCCTCCATTTAAGAAAACAGGATGATTGTGTTCAATAAAAATCCGTATACTGTAATAAAACGCATTACAACTCCTCGAGTTGAGCAAGGCCGCAGACGTATTAAATCTGATAAAACACTCACAAAAATTAATAAAGAGTTTCTACGCTCATTAGGATTTAAATTACGATGAATATACTTCAGATCACTGATTTACCGCAACATGATAATTCAATTGAAAGCTATGAAATTCATACATATAGCCCATATAATAATTCTTTTAAAGAAAACGATGAGATTCGGATTCCTATACACCAACAAGATATCTACATATTACCATCCGCTAGTTTTATCTACATTGAAGGGAAAGCAACGATTATTGGGAAAGATCATAAACCTTTAATTACGCCTGTTGAGTTCACTAACAATGCAATGATGTTTTTGTTTCAAGACATCAGATATGAGATGAATGGTGTTGAAATAGATCGTATTAAGAATCCTGGAATAACGACAACAATAAAATCGTTTATATCTATGAATGCTGGTCAAAGAAAAGTTGCAGCTATATGGAGTTGGAACATAAATGGATTTAAAAGTAATGATGGCTCTTTCAGTGTAATAATTCCGTTGAATAAAATAATGGGATTTGCTGAAGACTATAATAAAATAATCATGAATTGCAAACATGAACTTGTTTTAAATCGAAGCAATTCTAATCTAAATAGTGTAAAATTAGATGATGCTAACAACATACAAATAGAAATAGAGCGAATACAATGGCGTGTTCCGCATGTCAAAGTATCAGACCGTGAAAGGCTAACGTTGCTGAAACTATTAGAAAAAGACAAACCTATTCAGTTAGCTTTCCGAAATTGGGATTTATATGAATATGCATTTTTGCCTAGGACTACAAAACATTCTTGGTCAGTCAAAACGGCTTCACAGTTGGAAAAGCCACGATATGCTATATTAGGGCTACAAACAAATAAAAAAAACAAAAAATCTGTAGATGGTTCTCTTTTTGATCATTGTAAAGTGACTAATGTAAAATTATTTCTGAATTCACAATATTACCCATACGAATCTCTAAATCTCAAATTTGACGAAAATAAATATAGTATATTATATGAAATGTACACAAAGTTTCGCCAGTCTTACTACAACGCTCCTTCGGACCCGTTGCTTGATTTGTTTAATTTTAAAGACAAAGCGCCTCTTTTTATTATTGATTGTTCAAGACAAAACGAAAATTTGAAATCTGGACCAGTGGATGTCCGATTAGAAATAGAATGTTCACAAGATATCCCTGAAAATACAACTGCTTACTGTCTGATTATAAACGATCGACTAATAGAATATAAGCCGCTCAGTAACATAGTTCGAAAATTATCATGATTCCTATAATAGTAGATATCCAAGGCTTCAAAACGGATGAAAATAAGTTTATTTTAAAAGAAATTGCTATTCATTCTAATAACCACATACAAACTTTTCTTATCAAGCAACCATATCCATTTTATGACTTGTCGAAAACTGAAAGAAAACACGTTTGTTGGATTGAAAGAAATAGAGGAATCTTTTGGAGTGAGGGATACATACCGTATTCGAACTATAAATATATTATTCAAAACATTTTACAAGATAAGACTATTTATGTTAAAGGTGCTGAAAAACGGTTGTGTTTAATGCAAATGTTAGAAAAAAGCACAATTTATAATTTAGAAGATAAAGAGTGTCCAAATTTGTTAAGTTTGCATGAAAAATATATGGACAGTGATTTATATAGCTGTATTTTTCATACTAAAATATGTGCATTAAAAAATGTACTATGTTTAAGAAAATGGTGTTTAGAGAATAAATTTTTGTTATAAAGTATGGTTGTTTTATTTTTTATAGTTTACTTTATTCAATGTTTGATGACGCATTTGAATAAATACATTATTCAAAATATTTATGAACCTTAATGTTATTGTAAGTACTAAGGCACATATAATTCATTATTAAATATTTATTCAAGCATTAGAATATACCGATTATTCAGTATTCAAGTATTCAAATATAACCACTATTCAGTATTCACGTATATCCATAAACTATTCAAATTTATCCATTAATCAGTATTCAAGTATTCAAATGTATCTATTATTCAGTATTCAAGTATTCAAATATATCCACTATTCAGTCTTCAAGTATTCAAATATATGCATTATTCAGTATTCAAGTATTCAAATATATCAACTATTCAGTATTCAAGTATACAAATATATCTATTATTCAGTATTCAAGTATTCAAATATAACCACTACTCAGTATTCAAGTATATCCATAAACTATTCAAATTTATCCATTAATCAGTATTCAAGTATTCAAATGTATCTATTATTCAGTATTCAAGTATTCAAATGTATCTATTATTCAGTATTCAAGTATTCAAATATATCCACTATTCAGTCTTCAAGTATTCAATTATATCCATTATTCAGTATTCAAGTATTCAAATATATCCACTATTCAGTATTTAAATATAGTAGTCATTCAGTATTCAAGCATTCGAATATACCCATTTTCAGTATTCAAAATGTAGGAATTGGATTCTCTGGGCCACAATAGTGGATTCATTCAAATACTTGAATGTCGAATACTGAATGACGGAGTCATTCAGTATTCGACATTCTTAGTTTGCTATAATGGTTACTGTTTAAAACGGAACGCAGTGCAGACTGCAGTATATTGTCATAATAATATTATGATTGTCATCCCATTTTTTTTCGAATCTGCGCTGTTCTATTTTTTGATCACGTGATCAAAGTACATACTGAGAGCACTTTACCTCGAAAGCGCCAGTGCTCACAGTACAAAAATGGCGGTGAGATATGACCGACATATTGATATATGTTTGGAATCCCTACGAAAGTACCTATGCTTTGTTACTTGAAAAGGTACAAAAAGCCTTTCTAAGATACTTATATAAGCGCCTGCAAGGATATTACCCTTACCTTTATCCCACAAGATTTTTACTAGGGCACTTAGGCTTCAATTCTCTTGAAACACAACGAGCTTTTGACCAACTTATTACTATATTTTGTAAAATTCTTACAGGACAAATAGATTGTCTTGAGCTCCATAACAAGGTGTGCTCTATTTTTGCCCCTAATAACTATGTTCAACTGCGTCAGTGCCGCCGGCGCAAATATTTGCAGTCCCGCCTTGCCGCACAGTGTCCCGCGCTAGATCGCCCATACCGCGCACATTATCAGCACTGAACACGATGTTGACGGACTCGCCTCACTGTGACATATTTGCAGGCCAATGGAACACAGTCATAAGTGAGTGCTTGCAGTTTTGTGAAAATTATAATTCTACTATTTTTCTATGTTAGGGTATTTTTCTTTTTGTTATATATATGTTACGGTAAATGTGATAAATGTGATAATTATTAATAATTTTGGGTAATTATTAATAATTACCTCACCATTTGGTAAATTTGATAAATACTATGAATTTCATCACTTTTATCGGTTATTATTAATAATTCACTGTTGTCCTTGGTAAAAGTGATAAAAACAAACGAGAAACAGTTTGACAACCCCTCTAAACCCCACCCGACTCCTTTCTGCAGCCACCTTTAACCTCACCAACAGTTAGGATTTTCAGGTGCAAGTATTCCTATGTTGTCATAGAAAAATAACAACGAAAGCTCTGACCTAACTAACAGTAAGGATTTCCGGGTAAAAGCATTTCTATATAATTCTCATCATCTCATTTTTCTGGTTATAAAAGTGGCCAACTGAGCCAACAGTAAGGATTTTGCAGATGCAAGTAGGTATATACGGGTGGTCCTAATGGTGCCACCCAAAGGCAATATTTTGATTCCTCGTACCTAGACCTATTAGAAAATACCAGCGATATTTCGGATAGGGACCGAGCCACTAAGCATAAACTACATCATGGAGCTCTAGCTAGGTGATAGCTCCTCAATCCTGATGCTGCAGGGTACTGACCACCCAAACTGCGGGGATTTAGGAATTGTCGATAACGAATTGATATTGTAGCCACTAAGCATAGACTACATCATGGAGTTTTAGGTTATAGCTCCTCAATCCTGATGCTGCAGGGTACTGCCCACCCAAAATCTGGGGATTTAGGAATTGTCGATTACGAATTGATATAGCGGCCACTAAGCATAGACTACATCATGGAGCTCTAGGTTATCACAAATCCACAAGTTTTATTTACGGAAACAACACCACTTTGCACAGGTGCTTTCAAAACAAAGTAATGGTAACAAATGACGCGTTATTGCCTTGCCCCCGCAAGTTATCACAACCCCTTCCCGCCTCTGTTTATCGAAACAAAATAATGCTAAGTATCAGTAAACCACTGTAAACTTGGCTTTCCTGATGATCTGCGGGACGCGGGATCTGTGAGAGCGCGTTCAACCAATCAGGTAATCTGCCGCTGTCCGCTGGCAGTGACTGACTTGTGATATTTTCCTAGCGACAGCTGAACTGAACATGGTATTTTAATATTGAACAATCGCATGATACATCATAGGAATGTTCTAATAATACAGAAAGTTCAGATTAATGTTAATGTGTGTTTTTGTATTGCCTGCTTTCAATTATGTATGCGAAGTATAAATAAAAAATAATAAAGACCCTTGTTTAAATTTATTTTAGTTTGTTCATTAGATCACTGCATTAGAATATAATACTCGGTTAAGTTTTATTACATATATTTAGTTCTAATATAATAAAATAATGCATTTGTTAAAAAATATCATGTATGTATTCGATCTTAAGTCGGTAATTCCGTCGCATCGTGTATACCCGAATACATCACCCGCCCCAAGGCCCTATCAGACCAACGCAATGGCCAAGTTTACGATGGTTTACTTTTAAGCAAATGTTATTTTTAAAAATTTATTAAATTTACCAAGAGTAAGGTGTAGTTATTAATAATCACCGAAAAAAGTGAATAATTTATTACTTTTACCATCAATCTTGGTGATTATTAATAATGATCGGTAATTATTAATAATTTTCAATTAATCACATTTACCGTAACATAATATATATATATATTTTTAATTTGCCTGTAATTGAACTATTGATAATTTAATTAATGTTATTGGACATGTCCGTTTTAATTAAATAAAATAAAAAATAAATAAAATGACGTCATAATATATTTCCCAAGGGTACTACGGCAGTGTACTGGCAGTCTATATCGGAACGAATTTTTCACCAGTGAGAGCATTGAGTAGTGCTCGCAGTGTACATTAGAACAAACACAAACATCCCTGATTCTGTAACTCAGTGGCTATCAAAAATGAGAGCCACTGACACATCGATGTATTATTATACATCGATGCACTGACATATATTTTTCATCCATTGAAGGTTTGCTATGAAAATAAAAGTATCATTTTCGTAGCAAACCTTCAATGGATAAAAAATATATTATGTCAGTGGCTATCATTTTTTGATAGCCACTGAGTTACAGAATCAGGGCCTGAAAAGCCTAGCTACAACAGGTATAGTAGCTATTTGCTATTTATTGTGAAATTTCTATTATAAAATTTCAGGCGTTTAAAAAATGACTGCGATTTACTTACTTTAAGACTGTCATTTACTTACCTTAATTAATTTACAATCTATAAATGAGATTTTTGCATTTAGGCGGTTGCATTTTGGGGGAGGCGTCACTCCAGCATACATAGACGTCCAAAGCAAAGTGCTTTGCTGATATCCTAAGTCTAACAGCGGTACCTATCTCAATTTTTTTGTTGCATACACCGATATAAATGTATTAGGTACGGTTGCATAGGTATAACATCCCAATCAACTACCTACTCGATATACAAAGCCAGCAAATATATAATAAATAGCATTAAGAAATATTGCTAGTTAAAATTAAGTTATTCACTTTTAGAAAACAACTCCATGTTGATTTTGGAAGATAAGTAGATAGTAGATAGGTATCGACTTATCTACTTACTTATTTGCCCTACAAACCGGCAAACACTGTTTACAAAAAAAGAGTCACGGAAATCGGAATTCACGGATTAAGTAGGTAGGTATTTATTCTTTTTTACAGACAGCAGACATTCGCAGCACAACATCATGAATCACAAATGAACAAAGATTGGACACACGCGGAATTCTATGAAACCGCTGGAAACGCTCGTTTAGTGAAAGTGAATGACTTACAATGAGCTTACAATAGAGAAAGTCTAGCCGACCGTATTGTCGCTTCAAATGCGACATAGTATTATTGCATTAGGTAGGAATTACTTTTTTCCATATTACACACATTATATTGTAGCATAGCTAAGTAGGCATTACTTATTAAACGAAATCAATACACTAAAGTGTATTGATTTTTAGGTACTTACCTATCTAATATTATTTAGGTAGGTACCTACCTACTTATTTTATTTTCTTTTACAATTTTTTTGATAATATTTTTTTGTTTTATAAAAAGAATATTAGCCAAGTTGAACTTGACTAAACTCCTCTCCCCTCCAAATAAGCGGAAAGCTTGTATTATGAGTGGACACGCCAATAGAGCAACGGGTAGGGATCGAACCGTCGGACCTTTCAGTTTTCAGTCCACACCTTTAAGCGTTAGGCTATTGAGGCATCAATTATTATCACTTGAGTACTTCCACCAAAGAAACCAAAGTTTAACCTTCCACCAATTTTTTTCGCGGTGGTTTTCTATCCAATTAATTTTTTATACCTCTTGTCTTTCCGCACACAATCACACAATCCTATTATGTTTTTCTAATGAAATAAAACTGCAGCCGGTTTAATCTTTTCCCATTTATTTTTTCTCGACCTAGGAAACACCGGCTAGCTGTTCTGAGACGTCGTGACTTATCACTTATCAGTCATGAAGTCTTGCGAGTCAGTACATAATATTATCATGTCTAACATAAATACTCAGTGAGCCAGTACCTAGGTAAACTTAAATTCGCGGATGCCAAAGGCTGGACGTCGCGGAGGTGTAGAAATAGGAAAACTGGCCATTGCTTAAGGCCTAGATATAGATAGGATTATTAGATTTTCGAAAAGGCCTTAGGACACCCAACACCACGCGTCGGTCACCCAACCAGTTACCGACCTACCGTGGACCATCTTTTGAAGTTACGTGCTGACACAGCAACATGTCCACAATCTGAGCGGTATATAGTAGTTATAGTTTGTCAAAATTACAACCTCTACTACCGGTTGTTACGTTCCCTCAATTAATATGGTCGAGCGAAGCAACGGCTGGATCATGCGTCATGCTCGTGAACGGGTGCCGCGGCCGCCTACGGGAATAGGGCTACTTTGTGTCTGCCCGTCTTAACATGAATTGAATTGTAGTACCTACTTTTCTTTTTTTTGGAACTTCCCCTCATTGTGGAAATATTTATTAAGTATATTTTATTCTAACAAAGTTGCATAGGTAAAATCGGCTTGGCATCCAGCTGCCCACAAGATAGTATAAAAAAACTTATTACAATGCTTTATAATAATATTGTAAAATGATTATTTTGAAAAGAGCAACTGCTGAGTTTCTTGCCGGCTCTTCTCAGCAGAATCCGCTTTCCGAACCGGTGGTAGAGTCATGACTCGTCATAAGAGCCACAGGTTGGCCTACTTGAAATAAATAATTTTGAATTTTTTGAAACAACGCGCTGTGTGGTATCACAAAAAAATTTGGATTGCAGAAATTTGTTATTGGCAAGCAGATCGGAGATCAATCGAGCGGCACAATAATCCAGGATTGTTCATAATCGTGGATAGGAGATACATTATTAATTTCGGGCTAATGGGCGAGGTGGCGACACTATGGGTGGAACCACATTTGTGAGGATCGTTTCGGATTTCGCCCATACAAAACTGTCAAATTCCATAGAAACGTGTACGGATCAAATAGTCCAGTAAAAAGTTAAATGAAACCATGATCTGACCAGTTTTGGCGCAATGAGTAAAAACGTGTTCATTAATACTTAAATAATGATATTATGAAAGAAATTTTGATTTAAATTTAGGGGAAAGGGATGAAAAAAATAAAAAAAGGGTTGAAAAATGCCTTTTTTTTAAATAACTTAATAACGGTAGGAAATAGAAAAAAAAGTTTCAAGTAAAAGTTGTAGAGAAAAAAATTCTACACAAAAAAGTTCCTCTTCATTTTTTTGTTATCTGCTTTAGTTTAGCTGCAAAAAATAAAAATTAAATTTGCTTTGTAATCTATAATATAATAAAACTGTAACAGGTCCAATTCTGTACATTGAAGATATTTTGAAAATTTTTGTTTGAGGGCACTCTATAATCGATACTGAAGCCAAAACAATTTTTTTTTAATTTTTTGTCTGTCTGTCTGTCTGTCTGTCTGTCTGTCTGTCTGTCTGTATCTTGGCCGCGCATCACGCCGAAACTACTGGACGGATTTAAATGAAACTTGGCACGATTTAAGGTAATACTACGAGGTATAATATAGGATACTTTTTATCCCGAAATTCAGCACGGTTCCCTTGGGAGAGGGGATGAAAGTCAAAATGTGTATTTCGCTGTAATTCATTAAGGCGTATTCCGATTTAATCCATTCTTTTTTTGTTAGAAAGCAGGTTCTTTAGAGATTGTCCTGTAATTATTTCAAGGTCGTCAATTTCGTAGTTCAGAAATTATAGACATCACAATCTTCAGTATAGGTCCAAATAACTTGAACCCCGGAATCTACAGGATACTTTGAATGAACGGCTCATCTTAAGCTGGCAACCGTAATTTATCGTATATAACCATCGTGGATACTATTTTGTCAAAGTCAAACTACTCCAAAGGCATCAGATTTTGCCAAACGATCATTATACCGACATACTACATAGTAGGTATGGATGTAATACATCGTATGGACGTAATATTACAGTGTTTTCCTATGTAATTTAATATTCTAATCATACTTACTAATATTATAAATGCGAAAGTGTGTTTGTTTGTTGGTTTATCCTTCAATCACGCTGCAACAGAGCCACGGATCTACGTGATTTTTTGCATGGGTATAATTGAGGACCTGGAGAGTGACATAGGCTACTTTTATCCCGGATAATCAAAGTATTCCCGAGGGATTTTAAAAACTAAATCCACGCGGACGAAGTCGCGGGCATCAGCTAGTTAATTATAAGGATGTATAAAGGCGGGAAACATAGTGCCTATCTCAATTAATTAAGCTTTGAATAACGGTAGTACAGTCTAATTAATAAGGTATTTTTTCGAAATAGAAGATACTTCCGAACATCATCCAACAGTTTTCAAAATCGGTCATCGTAGCTATTAAAACTCTAACCTGCGTGATGTCAGATTTCAGATTGAAACTTTTTCGCTTTCTATATTAAAAAGTTAGACTTTAGACTGTTTGACTTTAATTTGTTTTTAACCAATTTAAAAAAAGGAGGAGTCATCGGAATCCTTTTTTTTGTGTATGTTCACCGATTACTCGAAGACGCCTGAACCGATTTGCAAAATTCTTTTTTTTGTTTCAAAGGGTATACTTCCCAGGTGGTCCCATTTAAATTTTATCGAAATCGGTCGAGCGCTTTTTACAATAACAACAATAAATTATATACTTTGTAGTGGCGCGGGCGTTTCAAGTCGGTTTTTTAAAAAGTATTTTTTAGTATAGATTATAGCGGCAGTGATCGGCCTAATTTTAGGCCTATATTTTACATACTTCTACTTAGAAGTGTGTACAATATAGGCCTAAAATTATACGCATAATATTGTGACTGGCAACTACGGAACCCTACACTGCGCGTGGCCCGACACGTAATTGGCCATTTATTATACATTAGAAATAAAACTACAAACATACTAGTTTCCAGAGCATACAAACAGAATTCGATAACATAATCAAATAAGAATCAAACTTCGTTTGTGTGGGGCTCGCTCGCTGAGTCTTCTATTGCAAACATCAAAAATCTAGATACTCTGATACAAAAATATAGGCCAATTATTTATACCTTTCATCCCATTGTTTATGACGATGGAGATTGGGAAAAAAATTGTTAGTTAACAATTGAATAACTTATTGAAAAATGGTGGTTAAACTTTTGTTTCTTCAGGGCTCGATTCTTTCAAGTGTTAAGAAGATACTAGAATTTTCTCAAATTTTTAAAATTACATCTTTTGTTATAAAAAAATATTTTTATTACTGAACTCTCTTTAGCGGGGGCGCGCGCATGCCGTAACAGCCGCGCGGAGCCCTATTTTCAACGTCAAATTAAAATTATAAATAATGGAGATAGAATCCCGGGAGTTGGGACTTTTTTATTGGAAATTTCCTCCTCTTAACGAGCTTTTTTCAAAATTGCTTAAATGTTAATATTTTTCGAGTTATTAACAAAAAACGAAATGTCATTTTTTTTCATCTTATTTTGTTAATAACAATTGCAATTTTTTACCTGCACCAAAATCCTTCAAAAACTAGAGGTGAGGTTCTAGAGGTGATTCCGAATCGAATGAGCCATCGCTCATATTTTTAGGACCTTTATCTCTATTTTTCACGTTTTTGAACTTGTTGACCAGACTAATACGTAGGTATGTATATACGAATTCAAATAAATATTGACGAATTTCAAAACATAACATTGACATAACATTTGACGACCTCCCTGGCTCAGTGGTGAGCTCTGTTGTCTTATAACTGGGAGGTCTCGGGTTAGATTCTCGGCGGGGTCAATTTTGGAATTTATAATTTCTGAATTATCTCTGGTCTGGTCTGGCGGGAGGCTTTGGCCGTGCCTAGTTACCACCCTACTGTCAAAGACGCGCCGCCAAGCGATTTAGCGTTCCGGCACGATGGCGTGTAGAAACCAATTAGGGGTATGGGTTGAATATTCACTGCCATACCCCTTCGAAGTTAGCCCGCTACGATCTTAGACTGCATCGTCACTTACCATCAGGTGAGATCGCAGTCA
Organism: Oeneis ivallda; assembly: GCA_029955525.1. Taxonomy (NCBI): domain Eukaryota; kingdom Metazoa; phylum Arthropoda; class Insecta; order Lepidoptera; family Nymphalidae; genus Oeneis; species Oeneis ivallda. The sequence continues at coordinate 8,626,692 of JARPMR010000014.1, forward strand.
AGGACTAGCTTGTCGTCGAATAAAAAAAAACACTTCGGCGATGAAACTTGACAACATAATAGTGCTGTCAATAAAGAGAACAATTAGTTCAGTTTCTACACTTTTTTGCCAAGTTGTACGAAATTAAAAATCACAGCAGTGTGAATTTGCAGTATGCATGACTTCTAAGTAGAAGTGTGTAAAATATAGGCCTAAAAGTAGGCCGATCACTGCCGCTATAATCTATACTAAAAAATACTTTTTAAAAAACCGACTTGAAACGCCCGCGCCACTACAAAGTATATAATTTATTGTTGTTATTGTAAAAAGCGCTCGACCGATTTCGATAAAATTTAAATGGGACCACCTGGGAAGTATACCCTTTGAAACAAAAAAAAGAATTTTGCAAATCGGTTCAGGCGTCTTCGAGTAATCGGTGAACATACACAAAAAAAAGGATTCCGATGACTCCTCCTTTTTTTAAATTGGTTAAAAACAAATTAAAGTCAAACAGTCTAAAGTCTAACTTTTTAATATAGAAAGCGAAAAAGTTTCAATCTGAAATCTGACATCACGCAGGTTAGAGTTTTAATAGCTACGATGACCGATTTTGAAAACTGTTGGATGATGTTTGGAAGTATCTTCTATTTCGAAAAAATACCTTATTAATTAGACTGTACTACCGTTATTCAAAGCTTAATTAATTGAGATAGGCACTATGTTTCCCGCCTTTATACATCCTTATAATTAATTACAAAGCAAATTTAATTTTTATTTTTTGCAGCTAAACTAAAGCAGATAACAAAAAAATGAAGAGGAACTTTTTTGTGTAGAATTTTTTTCTCTACAACTTTTACTTGAAACTTTTTTTTCTATTTCCTACCGTTATTAAGTTATTTAAAAAAAAGGCATTTTTCAACCCTTTTTTTATTTTTTTCATCCCTTTCCCCTAAATTTAAATCAAAATTTCTTTCATAATATCATTATTTAAGTATTAATGAACACGTTTTTACTCATTGCGCCAAAACTGGTCAGATCATGGTTTCATTTAACTTTTTACTGGACTAAAATCGGCTTTTCGATGCGTACACGAATGTATGGAAAATGACAGTTTTGTATATGCAAAATCCGAATCGATCCTCACTAATGTGGTTCCACCCTATGACAGAAACCACACGTCGAACTAACGGAATTCGCCGGGAGATCAAAGCTCGGATTGTGAGCCAAGTATCAACAATGTTCTTTCTTCTTTGCTACTGAAGTCGACAACGTTGGATTTATAACGGTTTATTATAGTCTCGTATGTGCATGTGATATCCAGGGCGTGAACAAGGTTTTGATTTCCTAGCCTGTTAGTTCTCCTAACAATTTCACAATCGCCGAGTATCTAACGTACCTATATAACAAGGAATAAAATCGGTATGACAGTTTACCTATGTATTTCTATCAAAAGGTCAGTGTTTATAAATCCTTACTAATTATATAAATGCGAAAGTGTGTTTGTTTGTTGGTTTGTTGGTTTGTCCTTCAATCACGCCGCAACGGAGCTACGGATCGACGTGATTTTTTGCATGGGTATAGTTGAAGACCTGGAGAGTGACATAGTCTACTTTTTATCCCGGAAAATCAAAGAGTTCCCGAGGGATTTTAAAAATTAAATCCAAGCGGACGAAGTCGCGGGCATCAGCTAGTATTAGGATAAAGCAATCTCACCGAAAACATTTTCATTTAAAATGTTGCCAAGACGAGACCATATTATGGCTCGAACTGTCAAAAAGTCAGATCTCATGTAGAGCCAAGCTTCTAATTCTACGAACACGCCCTTACACTACAACCCCTAACTTTACAAACTCTACAGTCTACACCTTAGCGAAAATATGTGGCTTGACCATTTCGCTACATTCACATGAGCGTAAGGTGAAAAATGTATTCACTGTTCATTACTTTTACAATTTAGTTCTAGTAGTAACGAAACGGCTTGACTTGTGGGTAGATGTAGCTACCCGCGTCTTTTCCGATTGTCAGGACATTGTTATAAAGTAGTTACACAAAAAATTTTTATACGGTTGTCAGTAGGTGCATGGAAAATTCTTCCGTTTAAAGCTTATTGTGTATTAGATGATGCCCGCGGCTTCGTCCGCATTAGTCGACCGAGCGAAGCGAAGGTCTCTGAGTTTACTAGAGCGATTTGCACTTGTCCGTCCGTCCGTCTGTCACAGCCTTATAACTTCTGAATTACTGAACGTAATTACTTCAATTTTAGATATGATATGTAAACCGATGGCCTCCAGCCGAAAATGGCTTAAAAAGTTATAAAAATCTTTATTTCAGGGGGGCTCCCATACGAAATGGGGGGCTTTCAAAGTGGAGATTGTATTCGAGGCTAGATTTCTAAAACCACTTTGTTTTAAAACTTGAAACTTACACATAATTTGAGTTATATTCTGTACTTGAACAACAAATACTAAGATTAGATAAATATTATAAAGAAACGAAATTATTTGAGTTTTAATGGGCATCAATGTTTTTAACAAAACTTCACTATACTGTTACTAGATGGCGCTGTCTTTAATATTGTAAATATGCATCCCATCCACGAAAGCAGATGCCGATTGACGTCATCAGATTCGGCGCGTTTTAATTACAATATAATATTATAGTTAAAACTACCTTATGGGAATTATGGGATACCGCGAGGTCTCAGTTCGGGGCGAACCACTAGTTATTTAGTTTTCAAAATCCCTTGGGAACTCGGATTTTCCGTGGTAAAAAGTAGCCTAGATGTCACTCCACTCCGCTCCCATTCCGTGGACAGGCACCCTTACATTAGCGTGCGTTTCTTTTTTAAAAACAATAATGTTCTAGATCTAGGAATTTGTATTTACTAATTTCCTGTCCGATAAGCATAACATTAACAAGTTATGTTCAATTGTTTTTAACAAGAGATTCCTTTAAAGAACCGTGTTTTTAGTCGTCTGTTTGATATTAAATAGGTCAGTGATTTACGTCGAATTTTTATTATCTTTATTTTGATAAACTTTTAAAGGTGGCTTCTTTTATAAAAGGACGGGCTTCGAGTGATAACTTCGAGTTTTATACATATTTACGTTTACGTAGTGTTTTGTTTTTATTTTTGATCGTGAGAGGTTCGCTAAAGTTTTACACTTGAGTTTCGGGATTTTCATTAGTAAGCAAATTAGAAAATTATCGGTAAGTAACCAGCAAAATAGTTTGATATTCATACCTAATGCTTATTTGCATATTGTGGACTAAGCAAAGTTATTTTACTTTTTGCAAAATTATGCTGCTATACTTCGTATTTTTTTTTTTGAAAATAATAATATCATTATCATAATAATATAGAAAATCTTAACTTCTTATTGTAACTTAGTTATAGTTACCTACCTCTATCTCTAATAGAGATAGAGGTAGATAACTAACTTAGTATCATACATAAGTCAAAAAGTATTTCATAATTTTCTTAAAATGTTACCTGAGTACTGAGTAGTTCTCGAAGCATTGTGAAAGAAAGAAAGAAAATGAAAGTTGGTTATGGTTCTTAGGCTGCTTTTGAAAGTCTACTGATGGCCTAATGATTTCTTTCGGGGAAACCGAGAAAACTGCTAGATTTTTCAGCTGTAAAAAAAATATCACAATCACAAAAGGGCAGTTCTCCTAATTGTTGGCTAAAACGTCCGACGAAAAAAAAAAATTTTTTTTTTGAGTTATTGGTTTTTTAAGTATGCCTTGACAGAGAGGTGCCTTCATTTATCACAGTGATGAGGAAGGCCTCCACCAGAACCTAGTTTTCTTGGAGAAATAGCGTATTTGGTAATTATGGTGTCCATGGTAAGGATAAATTGTGACATGGTAATGAGGTCCGGAATATGGTGATTAGAATATGCTATATGGTAATTTGTTAAAATTTTGTGAATGAGAAACAAAAATAAAACAAAGTATTTTTGTTAATAAAATCTATTTAATCTGTAAATGTGGAAAAATACAGTAATAAAACTGAAAGAAATATCGTAGCATTTCCTTAAATATAAAAAAAAATCTGCTTAGGTAAGTAGGTACTTATTATAGTCCTCAAAATTGATAAATCAAATGTATCAATCACGATTTACAAAATAGATAAAAATGTCACTCATAAATTTTCATTTATTCAATTCCGATTATTTATTGATTAATTATTATAGTTAATTAGTTACCTAGAAGAAGCATCTAAGTAAATCTCGTAAAAACGGCATGCCAATCATAATCGTACAAAGATTCATTACAAAAGTCTGCCTAGCTGACGAGATCAATAAATTCAGTTATTTTCCTATCAGACCTACCTAGGCTTACCTACAAAAAGCGTCTAATTATATTATGAGTTTAACATACGATAGCTCTATGTACACAAAATATTCTTCAAATAACATGCCAAACATAATTAATAATTATTATTATAATATAAAATTTGATACAGAATTGTCAGTGTCGTTGAAGAGATCTATATATTCGGTAATTTTCTAATCAAATAAGGGTCTAAGGCCTTTGGAGGAAATAGTGACTTACCTGCGACCGCACCTGTTAGGTCTTGACACTAAGCTAGGCTATCCACGCAACGCATATTTGTTCGCTATAGACCCAAGCAAAAAGGATTGTGTTATCATGGAGCTTGACATACATAACGCTTTCAATACACTGGAAAAGGACATTCTGCTGAGCGAAGCAAAGTTATGATTCCTACTCTGTATCCTTTTCTTCAGCAATTTTAACATTCCCCCTCCAATATCTTCTATAACCAAACCTCTATCCTTTCGCAGATTGATGTCCAACAGGGAGATCCGCTTAGACCTCTCATCTTCAGCCTCAGCATTCAGAAAGTTCTTCACGACCTCAAATCCCCCCTTAATATCTGGTAACTCGATGTAGGTACTATATAAAGCAAACCTGAAGTTGTGGAACGTGACCTACTGCTTTTAATACATTGCTTGAAGGAGCTGGGGTTGAAGGTGAACATGCCTAAGTGAGAGTTCTTCCCCTGTAATCCAGAGTCCCGTCTTCTGTTCCCTCACTTTGAAGACCTAGTTCCTGGGCTCAAGGAGTTTAACGCTGACAATTTTTTCCTCTTGGGGTCTCCTATCTTTTCTTCTACTATCCCGGAAGCCATTGAGGCAAGGAGGCCACTCCGCCATTCAAGAGCATTGGAAAGATCTTTCGGCCCATGTTATGCTTACGCTCTTGCAAAACTATTTTGCTGTGCCGAAGATTACATATCTACTGAGGACTTCCCAACATGGTTGCATGCCTGTTTGCGAATTCCATCGATGCATCTGCGGTTACATGGTGGAAGCCAACGGCCACCACGCATTGAGTTGCAGTCGTTGTGTGGACAGATTCTCACGTTACCACTCTCTGAACGATATCGTCCGTACAGCCCTCGTCTCGGTCAACGTACCCTGCATAGTGTGTACTCGAGCCACCCGGTTTGGGTTACATGGATGGCAAGCATCCTGATGGCTTGACACTCGTCCCATGGCAAAATAGCAAATGCATGCTGAGGGACGCGACGTGCATGAGTACATGCACGTCGCGTCCATGTACTCATGCACCATGTCATCTCAGTCGGAAAACACAGGTAGACGCTGCAGAGTCCGTTGCATAAAAAAAGGAGTAAAGATGCCCCTATTCTGGACAGCTACCTTTTTGTCCCTCGGCAGTGGAGACCACGGAATGCTGGAGTGTGGAAGCTAAGCGATTGTTGCACGATATCGGCCGTTGGTTAAGGTGAAGGGGTTGCGATCCACGTGCTGGGGTTTACCTGGTCCAAAGGTCGTCAATCGCCATACAACGCTGCAATGCTGCGAGTTTGATTGCGATTGAGCTATAAAAAGAATTAAGATTTATTCTCCATCTTTTTCGGTATAATATAGGATCTTTTTTTATCTTCGCATACCATTCGAGCCCTTTTTGCCCATCTTTTTCGGTTTAGTTAATTTTATTGTTGGTAAATATAACGATGTTGTCATTACCAACACCCAAACAGTATCAAAATACAGCCATAATCATTCAACACAGATTACTTATAACTTGGTCCTTGACTGCGATAATCTGGGGTAAGTGGTGAATGCAGTCTAAGATGGTTTCGAGCTTACCTGGTATTAAACTTAAACAACTTACCGGTTTCTACGCTGATACGTACCAGAACGCTAAATCACATGGCGCGGCACATCTTTGCTGGTAGAGTATTGGATGGTAACTAGCCTCGGCCAGACCAGACTGGAGACAATTTTACAACATCCAAAATTGCACCAGCCGGGAGTCAAACCCATGAAGATCCAGTTTTTAAGACCAAAGTAGCCAGGGCCACCACAGGGCCAGGGAGGTCGTTAAAATCTAGAAGATCCCATACATTCAAGCATTACTCTAATTACCTAGCTAATGCCCAATTACCATAGTACGTAAAATGGCCCTGGTAATAATGGTAATTAGGATCATGGTAATTAGAATTGGTTAGTAATTAAATTTTTACTTGATAAGTAAACATAGTAATTTTTTTTAATGTGCTTTGTTAGAAAGTAAAACATATTTGAAATATATAAAAAATACAAACATATAAATGTGATAACTACTTATGGTATGGTGAGAGTCCTATGAATGAGCGATTAAAGTTGCCAAAATGAAATTTCCGTTGGAGAATGCCAAATATTTCAGTAACCCGACGACGTACACACCTCCATTCGACATGAATTGCTCAAGGCAACTGACTTTGTACGTCAGACGCGACGACGATGCGGATTGTATGGATATGTGGGTAGTTACGATAGTGTTTGCATAAGAGCACGGTAATGATTAAAAAGTCGTGGGACAGACTTTAAATACTAATAAAAAACTTATTCTAAGACTTAACCTCACGCTACTGTTGTTATTTTAAAGATTAATTATTCATTATTGAAATATATTTTTTTGAGAATTTTTAATCGACTATGTTTTTAAATAAATAAGTTTGTTACATACAACATAAGCAGTGGGACAGTCATGGAGGTTAGAAAATGGAGGTTTAAATTTTTTTTTAAGCTGGATCTCACCTCTTTTATCTTCTTTTTCTTGATGGACGATATAGAGGACACTATCTAGTATCTACAAAAAAAGTTACATAAGCCTGAGTTAGTTTTAACCTACGTTCTCCAGCCTTGGACATGCCTTAGCCAACATTTAGGAGAATTGCCCAAAATCCTTAAATAAAAAAAATCCCTTACCACATTCTGAGACAGTAAATTTTTCGTTCCTCTCTTCACTAACCCTGCGGTTTTCCGCGCGCCGACCGTGGTTGGAAAGTGCATCATCTACTGAACTCAACAGAGCTAGAGGCTATGTCGAGTTATATAGCTATGATGATTTATGTAGCTAAAAGAAAACTATTTTATTTGATCATACAAAGAAAACTATTTTATTTGATCTACACAATTTGAACAACTTAAAAAATGAAAATAAAAATAACTATCTGAACAATTGCATGTTGCAATTGCAAATTCATATTGTAGGTTTCCCACTCAGCATCATGCTGCAGCAAGCTGCAGCGCTGGTTTTCAATTTGATTCAATCACGGAAACGCCTTCATACAAATGTTCAATTGTTAACAAATTAAAGTTAAATTAACAGAAAAAATATGCGAAATACAAATTTAAAAGAACATAGAAAAAAGAAAACAAACCACAAAACAGGCGAAATACAATACAGCCGCTATATTAGCTACATACATCTCCTCATCCTATTTATTTCCCAGTCACTTAAAATATGAATTATTTTGTTTGTTTCTTCCAAGACGGAGACTAATAGCGGACACACCTAATATAAATATCATATTTGTATTTTTAAACCATTGTAGGTATGACACTGTTTTAAAACCGGTCAGAAGTGGCCCATTTTGTAAACTGCAACGGTTCGAGAGTCAGTAGTACATTTTGAGGAAGTGCTTGTTAAGTTCATGGAGTGTTACTTTTGCGTTTATTGTTTATGGTAAACTAGACCTCTTAGCGAATCGATATATACCTACACCACATATAAAAAGATTTTGTACCGCTTGTGTCCAGAGACTCTCAGCCAGTCGTCAGTCGTCTGGCCAACGAAGCTTGCTTGTAAATTAATATAAGTAGTGCTATCTATAAATATGTTAGTGAATACAAAAACTAATTGTAAGGAGATAAGGTGTGATAAAATTAAATTGGCATCTTAAAGTTGTTTTTCATTTCATTCGGAAAAAAGTTAAAAAGCTACGTTATAATTTTTTTTTTTTTTTTAATATATAGACCAGCGGCGCTTGACTGCAATCTCACCTGATGGTAAGTGAAGATGCAGCCTAAGATGGAGCGCGCTTGCCTAGAAGATGCCTATTCACTCTTGATTTAAAGGTACCCAATCAAGTTATAGTCAGCTGGAAAAACGGAAGCCGGAAGGGCATTCCAAATTTTAGCGGTGCGTATTAGGAACGAGGAAGCAAAACGCTTAATGCGGCATCGGGGAATTTCGACCACGTAGCGGTGCAGATTCGAGCGATGCCTTGCGGTTCGATGGTAGAAGGGTGATGGAGGAACTAGTTCAAATAGTTCTTGAGCACACTCTCCGAAATATATCCTGTAAAATACCGACAGACAGGCAACCTTGCGCCGATGTTCCAGACTTTGAAGTTTGGAGTTACTTAGCGATTCGTCGCCAATGAGTCTTCTGGCGCGTCTGTCCACCGAATCCAATGCAGCAAGCTGGTACTTGGCAGAGCCATCCCATAAATGGCTGCAGTACTCCATGCACGATCGAACTTGTGCTTGATACAAGGTAACAAGCTGTTCCGGCGTGAAGTAGCGCTTGACTTTATTGAGGATACCAAGTTTCTTGCCAGCAGTTTTTGCCTTGGATTCGATGCACCGTCCAAAGTTAAGATTTGACGAGACATTTATGCCAAGAAGATCAATACTGTCAGTGACCGGTACGGATATATTTCGGAAAGTCGGAGTCAGCGGGAATGGACTCCGTTTGGTGGTGAACAAACACGCTTGCGTTTTGGTAGCATTAAATTTGACAAGGTTGGCATCACCCCAATCCGATACCTCTTTCAAAGCCAAATTTATGCGTTCTACCAAAGCCTCTCTAAGCTCGAAAGTTTCAGCGCCACTAGCACGGGGACCGGACATGTATCTCTCCGTAACGGTGCTGTCATCCACATACCCAAAGATACCGGGCCTGAGGAGGTCATTAATGTGCAGCATAAAGAGCGTTGCGGAGAGAACTGATCCCTGAGGGACACCGGCGTTAATCGCCATCAGATCAGACGAGGTGCCATCTATGACCACTCGAAATGATCGCCCACTCAGGAAATCCGATATCCAGTTACAAAGTCTAGTGGGTATCCCATAAGCTGAAAGTTTGCTCAAAAGGCTTTCATGCCAGACCCGGTCAAACGCCTTCGATACATCAAGTGAGACGGCTAGCGCCTCACCATGCTTATCGATGGCTTCACCCCAGATGTGTGTAGCATACACTAAAAAATCTCCCGTGGACCTGTTACGGCGAAAATCGTACTGCTGGTCCGACAGGAGGTCATTAAGCTCGAGGTATGCCAGGAGCTTGTCGTTCAATACACGCTCCAAACATTTACATAGTATGGAGGTGATTGCGATAGGCCTGTAATTGGCCGGGTCGGCACGACTACCCTTTTTGGGTACTAGCTGTACGTTAGCTATCTTCCAAGCTTTGGGGACTTGAGCTAATTTTAGAGAGAGGCGGTACAAGCGTGTCAGGACAGGCGACAACTCAGGAGCACAGGTCTTCAGGACTCTTGCTGGTATCCCGTCAGGGCCGCTGGCCTTATTCACATCCAGGTTGCGGAGCACTTTACAGCAAGTGTTTCTTGCCATTTGAGGTGTTTTACAGGCAGTTAATTAAAGCGCCTCAAAATACCTGTCAGACTGGTAGTTCTACCTAAAGCTCAAAAATTATGAATTCCAAACTGAACCAGCTAGACGATCTAGTCGTCCAAACGGAAAGTTTTACTTTACCAAGCATCTCCGGAAAATTTCCTACGAGCTCTCCGACCATATTCTGTAGGAGTGGTCTTGGCTTCGTCGCGATTGACGTCAGGAAACCGAAGGGCTATTCGTGTATTCGCCTATAAATAAAATCGAACTCCACTCGAATAGGTATCACGAGTTTAAACATCAATTCGATCTATAATGGAATTCTAAACAGCATTATTTATGAATCAACAACACTCGTCTTGACTGTTCGCAATCATGAAGTGAAATTGGTAACTAGGTAGGCACCTTTCTATTTTTAGTCAGAGACTGACTTAATTAGTAGATAGTTCCTAGAATGATATTCAAGGAGCTGACAGTTTTGTCATGTGACTTGTGAGAGCTGAGCTTTTTTAGTCACGTTTCTGTAATCTTATTCTAGAGTCAAAGTAGTTTAATCCTATTGTACATAATTTCTAAACAAAACTAAAATGTCACTACAGTCTGTACAGCTACGATCATTCTGTGAATATCTGCTTTCCTAACCGGTGGTAGAGTCTTAACTTGTCAGAAGCCATAAGTTGGCTTAAACGAATTAAATAAGTTTGAATATAATTAAATAAGTTTGACGACCTCCCTGGCGCAGTGGTGAGTGCTGTGGTCTTATAACTGGGAGGTCTCGGGTTCGATTCCCGGCGGGGTCAATTTGGGAATTTATAATTTCTGAATTGTCTCTGGTCTGGTCTGGTGGGAGGCTTTCGTTGGCCGTGGCTAGTTACCACCCTACCGTCAAAGACTTGCCTCCAAGCGATTTAGCGTTCCGGCACGATGGCGTGTAGAAACCGATTAGGGGTATGGGTTGAATTTTCACTGCCATACCCCTTCCAAGTTAGTCCGCTACCATCTTAGACTGCATCGTCACTTACCATCAGGTGAGATCGCAGTCAAGGATTATCTTGTCATCGAATAAAAAAAAAAAATTTGAATTTTTTTTACATACTAGATGATGCCCGCGACTTCGTCCGCATGGATTCAGGTTTTTCAATTCCCGCGGGAACTCTGTAATTTTCCAGGATTAAAATTCTATGTGTCAATCCTGGGTATCCAAATCGGCTCATTCGTTGTTGCGTGAAAGAGTAACAAAAACATCCATCCATCCATCCATTCAAACATCCTCACAAACTTTCACATTTATCAAGGATACTTTATCAGTAGGATATAGTAGGATAATTTTATTTATTGCACACTACAAAAGGAAAATTACATACATAACATAAGAACAAATTCGTCTAATACTTCGTTTTATTATTAAATAGGTACTTTATTGTACACAGTAACAGGGATTTTATAAAACAAAATTAACTTTATACATTAAACGATAAGGCAAGAAGAATTAACGTGCGCCGCACCGATGCAATGCAGCGATGTATGGTGCGCCGCAATTTAGATTTTAGGTAGATACTAATTGCAATTAAAAATTAATAGTTGTTATTTTATCCATACGTAGATGAAGTCACAGGTTTTTTTGAGTGTAACACAGATACCTAGATACTTACGTAGCAAGATAAATAAATTAATATTATTATTATCATTGATGTTCCAGACATCTGCCGTCGCAATTGAAGAATGCGTTGATTTATTTCTCACAAGCAACCGTATCTACAATTATAATTGACCTTTTAAGAGCACTTACAGCTATAATAGATACAGATGCGGTGATACAAATCTCAAACTGGTTTTTAAAAAGAATGAATATAGTTTGGTTATAAGTAATAACAATATTATGTTAATGAGTGCCTCTTGATAATTCCATATCCATATTAATGTTATAAATGTGACAATAACTTTATCTGTCTGTTATCCTTTCATGTTGAACCAATCTTCCTACAACATTTTTAAATTAAATCGACACGGACAAAGTTGCTTCCCGCAGTCATCAGCTACCTATTTAAGTAGTAGAAAAGTTACAATGTTATTCCTAAATCTGAAAAAAAACCCTGTTTTCATAGTGCAACGAGTGGGGATGGAATCGACCTTCGTACTTTCAGTTTAGCCGTTATGACTAATATTGCGTGTGTGCGGGGCGTATTGAAGGATTGATCAACATTATTTCATATAAAGAAAAATATTGTCAATATTTTTATTGACAATAATATTGACTGCCTAACAGTCTAATGGCTGGTTTACACGTTGCGAGCTGCTGACCTGACAATAGGCAGCTGCTTGCATAGTGTATTCACATGCCAGTAGCTGGGCTCGCCTGTGCTGTCCACATAATTCGAATAGCTGCCCAGTCTCATGCGAGTTGTCGCAATGTCGAGTCAACGTGTTTTGATTAAAAACTGTAATAAGGTCTATGACCATAATAATATGACATTGGCGAGTTACTGCCGTACGCGTCCAAACGATGCGAATGATGTGCGAGCAGCTGTCACGCGAGCAGGCGAGTGAAAACAAAAAATGTTGAAATAGGTACTCTTAAGATATGTCCATACGGAGCGAGTTACATTGCAGCTACTCGGCAGGCTGACTCGCACGCTAGCTCGCAACGTGTAAACCAGCCATTAGACTCTTAGGCCGTCAATATTATTGTCAATAAAAATATTGACAATATTTTTCTTTATATGAAATAATGTTGATCAATCCTTCAATACGCCCCGCACACACGCAATATTATTGACAATATTCCTAAATATTGACACTAATATTGACTGTGTGCGGGAAGCCTTAAGGTTAGATGATTAATCTCCCGCCAAAACGCGTAGTTAGCGCCAACGGTCCCAGCGTGGCCGCCAATCAGAAACGTTCGCGCCCTTCGCTCGTGCGCGCGCCTCTAACATTACGAACGATCATTGATAATGCCGCGATAAAATGTAAAACAAAATTAACAACAATACAAACTACATAAAACCATTCCAACTCTCAACCGGGTCATACTCCACTCAAACCGCGACGTGAGCACATCGGGTGCGAAAAAAATATCCGTAAAGTATTCGTATGATTAAAAAATAAAACGGCAAAAAGTGCAGTCCGGCTGAGTTTAAAGCTGTGTAAAATAAAGCAAATCGATCTTGGCTGAATATTTGCACAGCCAAGGTTAAACTTATGAATCTTTGCTTGAAAATAAAAAATATATAAATATATGTATTGAGTTGGGTTAGCTGAAGATATTGTTTTGCATTGAATTGTAGGTATGGTACCTACGATTGAAAGTGATAGTTGTGTGACTCGTGTTCTAGATAAGTGAATGTAAGCGTTTATTCTGCGGTGTCTACGATTTTAAGGTTCAGGCTTTTAAGAAAAGTAAGTAGCTAAAACTATTAATAGTAATTTAAAATAAGCAAAAAATAGTTTCAAAATAGTATAGATATACCTATTTATTTAAAACAAGATGATGCCTTCTTCCTCCGCGTAGATTAAGGTTTTGATTTCCCGTGGGAACTCTTAATTTTCCGGGATAAAATGTACTCTATGAGTTATTCAATTTAAAATTTAGAAAATAAAAAATAAAATTTAAAATTAAAAGTTTGTAACTGTAACATTTCCTTTTTTCCTGTTTTTTTTTGTTTGTTCTTTTTGTAAATTAAGCTAAATTTAACTATGTCCAATAATGTTTTTTTTTATGTAATCTATGGTTTACGTTGTTGACGTCACAGTTAACAAAGATTTTTATCTAAACCTGTTAAAACTACATAATTGTAACGTTGTTTGTGAACCTACAAAATAAAAAATAATAAAAAATAAAATTCCTGGGTAAGTATAAGCTATTCCTTTCAGCCAAATCGGTAAACTTGATTTGGCGTGACGAAGAAACAAACATCCATCCATCCATCCTCACAAACTTTCGCATTTTTATATTACCTACCTAGCAGGATGTTAAACAGCGGTTTTAGTCTAGTGGTTAACTTTGGCCTCCTTTTCGGAGGTTCCAGAGTTCAAATGGTTCCAGGCATGCACCTCTTACTGATAGTATGTGCGTTTTATGCAACTAAATAACACTCGCTTTAATATGAAACTCGGTTATACCTGTCGGTTATGCATGTACGCCTAAAGCCATCCTGCAAACCCTAACGTGTACCTATGGCCTCCATTAGCGGCGAAGAACATCATGAGGGACGCTGCAAGCCTGAGAGTTCTCATAGTGTTCTCAGTCTGCCAATCCCAGAAACATAGCATTAGATACTTACTACCAGTAAGTACCGTAAGGATAATCTGCGCTTGACCAGCGCGGAAGTATGGCTTAAAGCTTCCCATTTGGAAATGAGATCCGAACCTAGTGGTGGCCGGCAATGGATGTAGACGATGATGATGATTCATAATTTAATATAAAAAAATAATTTTAAAACACCGACTTCAAACTCCCGCGCCACTACGAAGTATATACTTAACTTATTGTTGATATTTTAAAAACCGCTAGACCGATTTCGATAAAATTTATATGGCACCACCTGGAAAGTACCTATACACTTTAAAATAAAAAAGTTTAAAGTAAACTTTCCAAATCGGTTCAGGCGTCTTCGAGTAATCGGTGAACATACATAAAAAAAAGATTCCGACGAAATGGGAACCTCCTCCTTTTTTGAAGTCGGTTAAAAATATATGTTATGTTATTTACTTTCCATTAGACAAGTTATATATATTCCATTATATTTCAGTAAACTTTAAGCTAGATAATTCGAGCTAACATTCGAAATAGCGCTAATTTTGAGAGTCATTATTATAGAGCTTCCCAGACTTTTCCTGTTTTCATTACAGCCTAATTATTAATTTATGTACCTACCTAGTACCTACACTGATGACGTAGTGCGGTCTCCTATTCGGGGATCTTGGTTATAAAAATAATGTTGATATAAAATTACTCATCTGTCAAAAACTACTTTCTTTTCTTTTTCTTCTTCTTTATTGGTCCAAGATCCCAGAGCCTTAAGACATAATTTATTTTCAAAAAGATGAAGTCTTAGGTTCTGAGTAGTGTCTCATGTACTTTTAATACCTGGCCTGCTTGTGGAGATCGCTCTGTGGCGCCTGGGCAGGTGAAGAAGGTAACTAAAAATAAGAGTCACATAACTTAAATTTAAATGCCTACCTATAGGTCGACCGTTTAACTCGCGTATTGCCTGCGCGGTAAGAAGGGAGCGGAGGGAGATGTTAGAGATGTTAAACCTTAAAAATAAATACTTAATTCTTTATCAACAATGTCTATCTCGAGATAAATCTTTGGATTATTGACTCCGTGTGTAGCGTTACCCGCCCCCGCTCCCTTCTTACCGCGCAGGCGATACGCGAGTTAAACGGTCGACCTATAGTGTAGGGTCGCCACTCCAGCCAGCACTTTGAGACCTAACGATTGTCAGCCCTTCGAACTCTGCGAACTGTGTGCCGCGCCCATTTCCACTTCAGCGTCGCTTTACTTTCTTTTAGTAAAATGTAATGGTCTAAAATCTCGACAAACTATATATCGGTCAGCATATTAATTAGAAACAACTCGAACCGGACAAAAACTTTGACCTAATCCACCTATCCGCTAATGAGCATCGGACGGTGAGCAGCTGATTTAACGAACAAGCGAAAAACTGGCTGACGTAAGCTGCTGACAGCGCAGCGTAGCCTATTAAAAAACAATACTTGTTTATTTGGTATGCAAATATTGCTAATATTAATTAGTCCAAGACTTCTTGTTAGTTTAACTTTAAAATTATCTTACCTTTATTATTAGTAAAGTTTTACTTGAAAAATGGTAAGACCATGATTAGCCTGTTTGTCACAATAGTTTATCTCTGAAACTGATTAGCTGTATAGCATAAAAAAAAGTGCTGTTATTTTATAATATTGGTCATTGAGCTATTATTAACCGACTTCAAAAAAATCAAAAAGAGGAGGTTCTCAATTCGACGCGATTTTTTTTATTTTTTGTCGATGTCCATCCATATCTCCATCAAATCTTAACTGATTTCAATAATTTTTTTTAATTTGATAGGGCGTATCTGCAGGTAGGTCCCATTTAAATTTGGTGAAGATTTGATGAATATCTTCGGAGATGGAGGACGGAATACCTCAATGAATAGAAACAAATCGCTCGCGATCAGAGAATGTGTAGATTTATCTTATGAAGCTTCACTAAAAAGCTTAAAATAATAGTATAGTAGTAAAAATTCTTTTAAAAAAACCGACTTCAAACGCCACTGAAAAGTATAAAATAATTTCAGTTTGTACACGTATGTTGAAGTCGGACGGGCCTCAATAGAACTATGAAACTGCAACGCTAGCCCGACTTCCACTTATCTGTCCCAAGTACTAATATTCTGTGCTTGGACCTACAAACTAAAATTTTGCCTAGCGTGGCGCATTCGTTTCATCGTTTCATCGTTTTCTAAACTAAAACAAAAACCAAAAAAATATAAGCGACGAATTGAGAACCTCCTTTTGGTTCATTGGTTGAAAAGTGTTGAGAAGAATTAGCAATCTCAAAATTGTTTATTTATATTTCACATCCAAACGTCATGTTTACCTACGCTACATCGGTATTGGTAAGCAAAAACAATAGAATGTAAATTGAATATCATATCAAAACAAGTTGGAATGCAGCAACTCAAATTTTAACCGAGTACTAGTACATTATATAATCACCTAGTATAGTACCTGCACATACTACTTAGCTCTCATGTGTGAATTTCGGGTTACGTTATTGGTGCTCAGGTTAGATCCAGAAGGATCCAGTATCTAAGTGTAATATATTATTTCAATTGTATTATCCTACTATATACTAATATTATAAATGTGAAAGTTTATGAGGATGTATGTATGTATGTATGGATGGATGGATGTTTGTTACTCTTTCACACCACAACGAATGAACCGATTTGGCTGAAATTTGGAATGAGATACCTCATACCCAAGACTACTTTTTATCCCGGAAAATTACCGAGTTTTCGCGGGCATTAAAAACCTTAATCCACGCGGAAGAAGTCGCGAACATCATCAGCTAGTACATATTTACATAAGAGTAAAATTGGCCCATAATACTAAAACCCTAAATATACCTACCTAACTATTCTAATGAGCCTATTTTGATTATGTTCAAAGTACGTATATTTATTCTGGCTATAATTATGTACGGGAGGTACCTATTTTTTTGAACTAATGAAGATCCGATAATTTTTGCTTGATGCCACCTAAAGAGGAAATCTATTAAAATTTTGTAATCCATATGTAGTACAAAACTGATGATAATATTATGTTCTTTATCTGATGATGTTTCAAGCCTAACGAGAAAAAGTTTAAAACTGAAATCCGACTACGGAAATATCCGCCATATTGATTTTGTGCCGAGTATAAAATGTAGCCTGTCATCCGCATGATAATAACCAATCGATTGACATCTCATTCATCAAAATCGGCTCATTGTTTGAGCCGCTTCGGTGGAACATTCGTAAATAGTCACCTACTTAGAGTGCTTCCTTTTTTGCTCGTCGTCGTTAAAATATTATTTTGTGTACCTACCTAGTAGTACAAAATTATCGCGAGCTAAATGAATTGTCTTAACACCGTAAATTAGTCATACTTCTACATTATAATCAAGCAAATCACAAAAATAATTAAACTTGATTACTAACATAGCATAAATAATACGTTTATAAATGCTCTATAGTCTATAGTATAGACTCTATACAAAACATTTATATACGAGTTAAGAGTTTAATTAATTACTATGTATACAATTACCAGTATGTAGAGATTAATGAGTTATTATTATTTCATACTAGCTGATGCCCGCGACTTCGTCTGCTTGGATTTAGTTTTTAAAATCCCTCGGGAACTCTTTGATTTTCCGGGATAAAAAGTTGCCTATGTCATTCTCCAGGTCCTCAACTATACCCATGCAAAAAATCACGTCGATCCATAGCCCTGTTGTGGCGTGATTGAAGGACAAACCAACAAACCAACAAACCAACACACTTTCGCATTTATAATATTAGTAAGGATTATTCATATTATCCACTCTTGAGCTATCTCAAGAGTGGATAATATAGTGGATATAGATGCTGTCTATGACAGCACCCAAAAACTTTGACAAAACTGCATAAGGATGGATGGATGAGGAAACCACTATGCTTGATATTTCTCGGTAACGTTTTCAAAGATTTGTGTCTCTGTGTGAAGTCTGCCAATCCCGTACTTGGCAGAGGCCAGCGTGGTAGACTATTATGGCCCTAAATAACTCCTCATTTTTAGAGAAGACCAGTGCCTAGAAGCGGGCAGGTGCCATCACCCGTTAGGTATATATCATCACCACCATACTCATCATCATCAACCCATGTTGATGATGATGTGCAGGTATGACCTATATAATATCGAGATGTTCTTTATTATAAAAAACAAGTCTGAATTTGCCTGTCTCGAAGACATTAACAAAGGATAATTTTATCCTTAATAATATTTTAAATGCGAAGGTGTGTTTGTAAGTTGGTTTGTCCTTCAATCACGCCGCAATGGAGCAACGCGCAACGGATCGAAGTGATTTTTTGCATGGGTATAATTGAGGACCTGAGAGTGACGTAGACATTTTATGCCAGCAAATCAAAGAGTTCCCACGGGATTTTTAAAAACTAAATCCACGCGGACGAAGTCGTTCTTAGAGAAGTAGAAGAAGTATCTATTAGCTCTTGTCGCTCATAGCCACAGCGGCAGTCGGCAGATAATTTTGATCAAATTCGGTATCAGCAATATTGATTATATTATCAGCACATAAAACGTATCGCACTGACGACGAAACCGTGCTACAAGTGGAGAACCAAACTAAGGAGGCCTAAGTATTACATTTCGCATTCCTCTCTCCCGCAAATTCTATTATTTTCTACTAGCTGATGCCCGCGACTTCGTCCGCGTGGATTTAGTTTTTAAAATCCCTCGGGAACTCTTAGATTTTTCCGGGATAAAAGTAGCCTATGTCACTCTCCAGGTCCTCAACTATACTCATGCAAAAAATCATGTCGATCCGTAGCCCTGTTGCGGCGTGATTGAAGGACAAACCAACAAACCAACAAGTTAGTAAGGATGATTGTAAAAATATCTGTTACTCTTGACAAAATGTGGTAAATTATTATCTTCTATTATTAAATTACGGATATTTTATATTTATAAGGCGCGCTTGCAGAAACGTTTTTACTTAGAGTTAGTAGCTAACTCTGGGTTAAAAAGACAGATTCGACAGATCTCGTATAAAGCTTCTGTCAAAATTACCAATTTATTCCTGGGTTAACTAACCCGGCGTCTCTGCAAGGGGCCTAAGAGGGTTGCGAAATGTATGGCTACGTTCGCTGGTTACGCTTTTCTGCGATTTATTTACGTTAGGTGCCGATTTCACTAACGTCGAGTGACGTTTTACCGAGGAATAAATTGGGCGTTCTGACAGTTTTTGTACTGAAAATGCTGTCTAACTAACAGAACTAGATCGCGACACATCACGCGATGACTGGCGGGCGGCGGCGGGCGCTCTAGCCAATGCATGGGCCGATCGTGCCTCTCTATCGCTTGTTCCGCGCTCTCGCTTGCACGCGCAGGCTCAGGCGGAACGTGACACTTTTTCGTGCGTGCAGCCGGTGTTCATCGATTTATAAGACGTTATCACGTCAAAAAAATTCAATTTCTACTCCATCTGGCCACCTCGCTGTTAAACATTTATCGTTAACTACATCGCGTCACAGATCGCGTGCGGAAGCGTCACAGTACGAATTTCCGATGGAACATCATTGCGTTATCGTCCCGTTATAGCCTTAGCGCACGCGATGTACTTCGTATGCGCTGCACAGCGTAGCGCGGTGATAACTTGAATATTCATCATCGCAAATTATCTACACGCTATTTGCTAAAAGATTGACGTACTCGTCGGTCGACAATTAAATAGCGGTTAGCTGTTAGTAGGTGCACACTTAAATCGAATAAAATATGTGTTATGTGGTAGTTGCTTTATAATTTAAATACAAAGGTAGGCTGTACTAATTAGCTTTTTCCGCAACTTCGTTATTTTTTTTTTATATATCTCGTGGGAATCCTCTCCTTTTCCGGTATAAAAGGTCACCTATGCCACTATCCAAGTCCTCAACAATATTCATGCAAATAATCACATCCATCTGTCGCTCTGTTGCTGCATGTTGTCCCTGTTCGACTTCTTGGAGCTAGGTTTAATCAATTAAATATTACATGCTTCAACGGTGAAGGAAAACATAATGAGTAAACGTGCACGCCTGAGAGTTCTCCTTAATGGTGTGTAAAGTCAAGTCTGCCAATTTGCATGGACTATGGCTTAGGTACATCTCCCTTTGAGAGGAGATTTGCGTTGTTGATGATGATGGATAATATTTTTTTACGTAACGTTCTGAACTTTTAAACGCTTTACAGCGCGATGGAGATGTATCAACGGTGGACAGCTGTGATCCTGGGACTGGTGTGCTTGGTGAGCTGCCATGACACCACCACGCCTCCTGCGCCAGCCGTATATGAGTAAGTCAAAGACGCATTACACATTCGCGGGAGTCGCGAGATCAAATGAAATAGCGGGTGACTGACGAGCCAAGACCCCAGGGCGAATGTGTAAAGACGTCTTAAAAATAGGTACGATGGATATGTTTATCAGTCTTCTTCGGAAGTAGTCATACCTCAATGAGCTAATGCTGGCTGTGGCAACTGTTGCGGCCATTTTTGTATTAAGGTTTCTTTTCGGTTGGTTGAATGGACGGAGTTGGAAAAACCCGTGGGGACCCTTTGTTTTTCCGGGATCAAGAATTTCCTATGTCACTTTCTAGTTCCTCAACTAAACTCATGGGTACACTGTCGATCCACTGTCTGTTGCTGCGTGATTGAAAGACAAACCAACAAACAAACACACTTTGTCATCATACTAACTTTATAAATGCGAAAGTGTGTTTGTTTGTTGGTTTTTCCTTCAATCACGCTGCAACAGAGCTACGGATCGACGTGACTTTTTGCATGGGCTTAGTTGAGGACCTGGAGAGTGACATAAGCTACTCTGTATACCGGAAAAACAAAGAGATCCCGTGGGATTTTAAAAACGAAGTCAGCTAGTTTATAATATCAGTAAGAAGTATGATAAGTAAGGATATTGGACCGATTGGTAGGACTGAATAGTTATTTTTTACTAGGGAATAACTTTTTCTACCGAGTTTTTTTTTTAAAGAATATTAGTCAAATTGAAGTTG
The DNA here is from genome assembly GCA_029955525.1 of Oeneis ivallda. Taxonomy (NCBI): domain Eukaryota; kingdom Metazoa; phylum Arthropoda; class Insecta; order Lepidoptera; family Nymphalidae; genus Oeneis; species Oeneis ivallda. The sequence goes on from JARPMR010000014.1 coordinate 8,647,882, forward strand.
ACTAATATCTCCTATCCCCTCCAACTAAGCGGAAAGCTTGTGCTAGGAGTGGGTACGACAATACTTAGTGCAACGGGTGGGATTCGAACCTGCGACCTTTCAGTTTTCAGTCCGCACCTTTAACCGTTGGGCTATTGAGGCTCTAAGAGTTAACCAAGGATTTCTGCCTCCAGACCGTCATGGACGTACAAGTGTGTACCCGACGAGGGCTGCCACCGCTCGGCGCACCCTCAGCCCACCGGCAATTCATCAGGCCAGGTGTTCACCAGCTTGGACCTCTGCAGGACAGTCTGCGGCAGGTTCGGAGGGCTCTGGCCGAGACCCGTCACAGCAGCGCTCAGCATACAGACTGTCAGGATACATCCAAATTTTTTGAGGTATTGTATATTATAAATGTCAATGATCAAGGGCGTGCCGCCAACGTTAAAAGCTCACGTGAGAGCTAGTTACTTGAGAGCTTAGAGACTTTAGGTACTCTTACGAGAGCTTTTAACGTGGTAAAAATATTCCTGCATTAAAAGTAATTTATTTAGTGCCAATTTCACTGATCTCGAGTTACGTTTGAACGAGGAATAAATTGGGCGTTCTGACTGTTTTTGTATTAAAAATGTTGTCAAATACGAAAGAACAAAGGCAAGGGTTCATACATTAGTTTACCTAAAATCGATTTGAAGTAGTACTTGAAAAATTGTTGAAACCGTAAAGGTTCCATTAATAAAACATAATCACTGATATTTTTCGTTTGAGTAACTCACAAAAAAAAGATATTAACAATTTTATATGTATTTTGACGTTCGATTCAAATTGCCCCCTACTTCCCCTCGCACTTCCCATTCAGGTATAAATCTGCCATTGTTCTTTAAGCTTGGATAAGATACATCTTATCGGCACTAAGAGCCGATTTTACCAACGGGAATAGATTGGACATTCTGACAGTTTTTGTATTGAAAATACTGTCAAAATATCAAAACTCTCGGATAAGATATCACATTGGTCAAATCGGTCTTATTGTAATCGCGCGTGTTAGTGTTATCCTGTCACAATGTTCTCAGAAGAAAAGGAAAGCACTATTTTTTTATCTGTAATATGTACTGGACAATGGAGTCAATGGATATGGTACGCAAAAAACGTCCGTGTAAATTCATCATTCTAATCGCCATACAAGCGTCCAAGTAATTATCGCGTGCATTGAAGACCAATACAAAATATCGTATCCTGTGTTTGAAACGTCCGTGACACACGCAATGTTTGTGTTGAAAAAGCAGTAGGTGAGAAAGTTTAACTTGGTGTTTCTTGAATATGATATAAGAATATGCTTTGCTCGCGATTTTGTTCGCAAAAAGTTTAGTTTTTGTAAAATTCCAAGGAAACCAATTGTTTTTCAGGGATAAAAATTAGCTTCTATCATTTTTCAGGTTCTCAACTATACCCATACAAAAATAAAGCTTCATTGCTGCTTGATTGAAGGACAAACAGACATATTCTCGTGTTAATAATATTAGTAGGTATTTTTGTATGTTGACGGGCTTTAGGTAATTATTTATTCGAGCTAGTCTAAAACATGCACATTGATAAAAACCTGACATAATTTTTTTATAATAACAGTAATTTATGGGCAATTTGCTTTGTTGTAGATAACATATACTCCCACTATGAAATGTGACACGATGATAATGATTCTAACAAACCAACAGTCATGTTATCTTGTGGCCGTTTTATGGAAGCAATCTATTCTAATATTACACTATTCTTTTCTCACTATGTATTCGCCTCAAATCGCAGCCTTTTTTTCGTGCACTTAAGAATAGAAAAGTGGCCAGCCCATACAATATTAACAACTAGCTGATGCCCGCGACTTCGTCCGCGTGGATTTACTTTTTAAAATCCCTCGGGAACTCTTTAATTTTCCGGGATGAAAAGTAGCATATGACACTCTCCAAGTCCTCAACTATCTAACTAACTATAAACACACTTCCGCATCATCATACCAATCCTTACTAATATTATAAATGCGAAAGTGTGTTTGTTGGTTTGTCCTTCAATGACGCCGCAACAGAGCTACGAATCGACGTGATTTTTTGCATGGGTATAGTTGAGGAACTGGAGAGTGACTTAGGTTACTTTTTATCCCGGAAAATCAATGTGTTCCCGAGGGACTTTAAAAACTAAATCCATGCGGACAAAATCGCCGGCATCAGCTAGTTTATAATATTACATAGTATGATATGCACTTTATTATTTTTATTTTATTTTTACAAACCTACTTCCACGGCGATAAAGTCACGGGCAAAAGCCTGTTATTAATATTAATTACCTTTACGATCTCGCGATCTCTATCATCTTATTTTCAAGGGAAACTCTTGGAGGATTATAATTACGTACCTACTTAGTATATGTTGTAATACCAGCAATCTGTTACTTGTTTCGTCATTAATTTCAATGGAAACTGAATACCTACCTCTCTAGCCTATTTAGTTTTTTTATCGGTAAACCTACATATTCTATACCATAATGTTGATTATATTATGTAGGCACTACTTGATTTTACTAGAACGCTTTTTAATGGCACGCCAATAAACTCAGTTTTCTAGCTAATCATCACGCTTGTATATACGATTCGTTTGACCTAGTCTATTAATAAACGGCCAAGTGCCGCACATGAAGGGTTCCAACTTCCAGTACCATCGTGCAAAATTTACCTAACACCAGCTGTTATTTAAGATCGGCAAAAACAAAGGTTTATTGTATGGATACCCTCTTTATTTTTAATTTTATTTTGTTTTTATATTATTTGTTGTCATAACGGCAATAAAAATAGACATTGTGTGAAAATTTCAAGTGTCTACCTAAAGATCTACCTATAACGTTCTACTGATTGACGAACGGACGGATAGACAGCGGAGGCTTAGTAATAGGATCCCGTTGACACCCTTTGGGTACGGAACCCAAAAAACGGCTTCACCGGAGAAATTATATCTCTGGGCTTAAGCGATTTGATATATTTTTTTGATTTGTTAGCCTTATTACACATAGTTCGAAGAACTGATGGTCGTTGGGGTCCCAAGGTGTTGGAGTGGCGACCCCGCACCGGGAAGCGCAGTGTTGGCAGACCCCCCACCAGGTGGACCGACGACATCAAACGAGTCGCAGGGAGCCGCTGGATTCAAGCGGCGCAAGACCGAAGCCTGTGGAAGTCCATGCAGGAGACCTTTGTCCAGCAGTGGACGTCTATAGGTTGATAAAGAAGAAGAAGAAGAAGAAGCCTTATTACATGGATGATTTAAAAACAAAAAAAATAATAATAGGGAAACCCAAAAGATCTCAAGAATAAATCTCAACGTAAAGTTACTACTCATTTAAGATAACGTAATCATTATGAACATTTTGAAACTGACTATTTACTGACCTAGTTCGTCTTTACATAATGATACAATGTTACAGTTTTTAATGAACCTATAAACAGATGCCTATAAGTACTAGATACTATGTGATTCTAGCTGATGCCCGCGAAATCGTTCGCGAGGATTAAGTTTTTAAAATACCTCCGAATTCCGGGTAAAATTATGCCTCTGTCACTCTCAAGGTCCTCAACTATACCCATACAAAAAATCACGTTGATCCGTAGCTCTGTTGCGGTGTGATTGAAGGACAATCTAACAAACACACTTTCTCATTTATAATATTAGTATGATGATACAAAAGTGTGTTTATAGTTACATAGTTGAGGACTTGGAGAGTGACATAGGCTACTTTTCATCCCAGAAAATTAAAGAGTTTCCGAGGGATTTTAAAAACTAAATCCACGCGGAAGAAGTCGCGGGCATCAGCTAGTTGTTAATATTGGATGGACTGGCCACTTTTCTCTTCTAAAGTGCACGAAACTAACTCCAAAAAGTCAGAGGTGCGTCCGAAAAGTCTAAATCAAACTCGCGATCCTCCGAAGCGGAGGCTTAGTAATAGGGTCCCGTTGGTCCCCTTTGGGTACAGGACCCTAACAACTGTGATTCATTCATATAAAAGCCCCTAAATAAAAAAAGTGTGTGTCAGCTCCGGCCTCCGACGCACGACTGGAGTTTACGCGCGACGCTATATTATCCTTCTCTATGCGCGCGACTCGGGTCCGAGCGCGCCCCGACCGACTTTCGCTTCGGGGACCCGATCGCTACGCGCTCGGCTACCCGAAGCGAAAGCTCTTTCGCACGAAAACCAACCTTATTTACTCAACGTTAGGGTAGAAATTTCAACGTTGTGAAAAACGTAACAGAAAAACGTAACGAGGTCATTGATAAATTGATTTCACTGCCCGGATTTTTCTCATACCGGGCTGCTAAAATCGATTCTTAAGGAGTAAACTCCAAAAAAAGTTTTCAAGCGCTTTAGATACCTATGTGTCTAAATTAAAGAAACAAATTACAACAAGTAAAAAGTAAAACAGTAAATTAGAGATATGGATCGGATAGTAGGAGCATATGCTCCTAGTTCCTATACTATCCGATCCATTTCTCTAATTTCTATTTAAAATAATAATTACGCATGTATATTAAGCCGGGTACAGATTATTTGCAAAACAACATGCAATGTAACATTTTCCAATTGCCATAAATTTAAATGTGTTCGCGAACACACTAAAAACAACTGCGCGCACGCTACGGTGCATTCGCAATTTCGCACCGCGTTCGTTGGTTCCGACTTCCCACCTAGAAAACTTTCCAGAAAAAATGCCTGAATGATACCTAGTGAAAACCGTATCAAAATCCGTTGCCTAGTTTAGAGGAACTAAGCGTACAAACAGACAGGTCCAAATAGTGACTTTGTTGTGTACTATGCCACGTAGACGCAACGTGGGAATAGAGGTATTCGAGTTTTATTAAAATTGCATACATGTAGGACGCATTATTACCTATAATACTAAACCTTGAATAGATGTAGAAGTGCATTAGCTCATGACGGTTTAAGCATAATGAAGCTGGATAGATTATGAAACAAGTGGATGCACGTAACTTGGTCCGTGTTGAATTAGGTTTTTAAAATCCTGTGTTAACTCTTTATATACCGGGATAAAAAGTAGGTACCTATTTCACTCTCAGGGTCCTCGACCATACCCACGCAAAAATCACGTCTATTCGTTGCTCTGTTGCGGCCTGATTGAAGGACTAACAAACCCCTACTAAACCTAGTAAAAAATAATTTAAAATCAACACGGTGCGACTTTCTCGCATATTTTTCAGTCACAGAACCGCGTTGCAAACTCCGCGAGAGACGTGTCGCACAGATTATGCTCGAGATGCTAACGTAGAGTTAAATACCTACATAATAAAATTCGAGTTTGTTTACGTTCAATTTGTATTTTATAGTGACCCGAAATTATCACTGAAGCCGTTACATGACGTTTTAAAGCTATAAATATTTTGTAAATCGTGATGCCGCGATGTCGTAAGACGTGACGCAAACATCACGGGACTGCTAGAGTCTCAGATACGACCGTAATTTTTCTTAGGGGTCAGATACAGGAAAATACGAACATTGAATAGAATTAAATCAAAAAGTTTTTCATTCAAACAAAAACTTTTACAAAGTGTTTTTGAGTCAAATTTTTGTATCGTTTGTCACTAATCATATTATCAGCTTATCTCTCATCGAGATACAATCAGTAAAAATTAATAGAAGAGCCCATTCTTCGACTTGTTTCTATGTGTTCAAAAATAACAATAGAAATTTTCATCCAGTTTTTTAACCGACTTCAAAAAAGGAGGAGGTTCTCAATTCGTCGGAATCTTTTTTTATGTATGTTCACCGATTACTCGAAGACGCCTGAATCGATTTGGAAAAATCTTTATTGTTTCAAAGGGTATACTTCCCAGGTGGTTCCATTCAAATTTTATCGTAATCGGACGAGCGGTTTTTAAAATAACAACAATAAATTATATACTTTGTAGTGGAGCGGGCGATTGAAGTCCATTTTTTAAAAATAATTTTACCAATGGATAGTCTGCTGTGGGATTGTTTAAAATTCTAAAATAGTTGCTACAGTGTGACGATATCAATCATCTCCGATTGCCTGAATTTATTTCTTGCTGCATCAATGCATTTGAACTGATAGCGAGAGAGTACCAGCCAATTAATTAAGCGGTAATTGCGGTAGTCTCAATGTAGCAATCATTTTAAGACAATCCCGCAGTTTTTCTCTCTCCTTGCATACTCTGTTTGATTTTTATAAAATTAGGATGTTAAAAGACGGACATTTTGAAATTAAAAACAGGGTACCAATTGTCTAAAAGTTATTCTATTGATCGTATTCGTATTCGATGACATTAGCGTCAAAGTAAAATAATAATAATAGTAATTGTATTGATTTAAAGTCACAAATTCAGTACAATCGATTTTAACATGGAGCGTTATGGAGCCTATCATACATGCCTAAACGTATAAGAATGCATACACGAAATTGAGCTCCAATCCAATGCTGTTATGGCTTATTTTACTTTGACACTAATGTCATCGAATACTATTACGATCAATGGAATAACTTTAGACAAGACTCTGACTATTTAAAGTTACTTATCTGTATGCATATTTAAAGTTCTCAAGAAATCTTACAGCTGTCTCTTATCCTATAATGCTCGAAAATAGAATAGACGGACGGGAGACACTTGTGTCGTATATTAACACAACTAAGAGTGTGTGCATTTAAATGCGAAGACGGTGGCTACGTATAGCTACGTAGCTGTAATTAATGTAGCTAGTATAGTCTGCGAAATATTTGCACAGATGAATATAATATCCATTGATGTAGGTACTTCTATTACACCCATAAGATGGCTTATCTACCTATTGTTTTGCAATTGGGTTAGTTAGAAAAACAGAAAGTCTTTTTTCATGTAAAATATAAATAGAGTAAGAGTTTGTCTAAAAATTAAAGCTACAATGTGACAGTTGCACTCACCTCTGACTGTCTGAATTTATGGCTTCTTGCTGCATCAATGCGTATTAAACTAGCGGCACGCTATGATGGCCGGTTTGACACATTACAATAGTGATGTGGAATGTCAATTTATTCTCGAACAAAAAACAATTAAGTTTTGTTTTTGTACCTGATTAAATAGGTTTAATAAAACAAAAATGTATATGTTTATTTAATTTATTTGAACGAACTGAATATTTGAATGAAAATGAATATACATACTTTATATGCACACAAGAAACATATGAATACAAAAGATACCAAAAAAGGTGCCACAAAAGGCCATAATTAATCAGATTCGTCCATACTACTATTTTCACTGTCGTCACTGCTATCATCACCTACATTAATAATTATATGTTCGTTTTCTATAATATTATCTATTTTCACATCTCTTTCATAATCTTCCCTTATTAATTTAACAGTTCTATTCACAACCTTTTCCCAGTCTCCTTTAGTCACATGTTCACAAGCTTCTTCTAATAATTTTAGCATTTTTTTTGTGGTAAATGGGGGTTCTGTATTGTGTCTTGCAGCATATCCCTTAATTTGAGCCCACACCAACTCAATCGCATTATACTCACAATGGTAAGGCGGTAACCGTATAACTCTGTGCCCATGTTCTAATGCTATTTCGTCAATGACGTATCGGATCTTGGTTGGTTTGTTTTCTTTTAAAAGACGTACTAATTCCGCTTTTAACATATTCATGTTTGCATCTACGCCATTTTTACGAAGCCATGCGACGATATCAGCTTTCTTTTGGGATTGGGCAGGTGGCTTGTCAATTTGCATCGAGTGGTATGGGGCGTTGTCCATAATTATAATAGATGGTTCAGGGAGGCTACACAACATTGAGGTAAACCATTCAGTAAACTTTTCTCCATTCATGTCTTCATGATAGTCTCCAGTGGTTTTTGACGCAAAAGCCATGAGAGAACCTTCGACAAACCCGTTGATGGTTCCGGCGTGACAAATTATAAGTCGCGATCCTTTTCCTACAGGAACTTTGGAAGTAGATGCTGCTGTGTCATCGTTCCAAGAACGGCCTACAGTATGGTTAGCATTAAGCCATGTTTCATCCAAGAACACAACATTTTGCCAATTTTTGATTTCTTTCACTTGCCGTAAAAAAGTATACCTTGCCATCGCTATATCAAATCTTTCCATCAATATTTTGCGTTTGTTACATTTTTTGTATCGAAATCCAATGGTCTTCAAAATCTTCGTTAAAGAACTTTCCCCACCGAAGAATAATCCAGCTTCCTTCAGTGAATGCACCAACTTTTTTCTTGTTGGATACTCCTTCTGTAAATAGTAGCCGTAAACATGTCTTCGGATAGCATCGGCATCAAAGCTATCGATGCCTACGACTGGTTTTGCTCGTTTTCTCTTTTTTGGTGTGTGAAGTTTATTTTCTTCTGTGCCAGTCTCGCCATATTTTTTTTTAGTTATCCGTCTAACAGTTCGTTGTCCAATATTAAGCGCATCAGCTACGCGTTCAACCACTGACGTTATAGGTAAAATTGGCCCTCCATTTTGAGCTTCACGATCGAAATAGTTACGAAGGCGTATTACGAACTCACGTGTCTGACTATTTAGAACAGTTCTCTGCGTACGTTCGGTCATATCGACGAAATCCACAACAAAGGGCTTGAACAGAGTCCAAATTAACGAGCAAGGGTCAACAGTAATGCAGTATCAATATTTGAAATCCAAAGCCAGGTCAAAACTATATCACAATCGCATTGCACTGACAGTTTATACTTTTCGAAGCAACGTCAATTCGAAACTGCTTTGTTTTGCATTGAGCATTGACGCGAGTTTGCCGGAGGTAGTAGTTGTGCTAGCCAGCGATCCTATGTGACGATCGTATTAGATTCCATTTTTAAAAATTTTCAATTTAGAAAACCAAATGCCGAGTTGTGGTATATATCATATAAAAATAAAAATTTTACCTTTTGTATGAAACAGCTGATATTTTTTTGCGATTTCAGAGGTTTGTCCACATAGTGAAAATTGTTCATATTCACAAGTACATTCACCCCTTAAATGGTGCAAACTGATTTTTCTACACTTGTATACATTTTAGAAATCAATTTAATAAATAAATTTTGAGTCCTAAACCTAAAACTACATTCGATAAAATTTATGAATCTCTGCACATCACTATCGTCAATAAAGTAATACAATTATTTCCTTCAAAGTCGTTATCAATTAACACGGAACTTCATGAGCGGACAAACGTCAAACCGGCCATCATAGCGTGCCGCTAGTGTAGTCAATAGCCAGAGCACTCTGTTTGGTTGGCAAGGGAGTCCTTGCCAACCAAACAGAGGCGATTTTTACACTATCGCAATCATTTTTAGCAATCCCGCAGCAGATGATTGTCACATTGTAACAATCGTAATAAATCGTTTGGCGGCACTTTTTTATAAATAAATAAATTTTATTTGCCAAATTGTGGACATATGTATGACCTATACATCAATAATTATAGCTCCCTTAAACAATCGACTGTCACCGACAGTGTGTAAATATTTAAAAATTAAAATTATATTACAAAACTATACAAAATTAAAATTACATTACAGAACTAAAATATTTTGACGGTAGTTCGTTTGACGGGTAGTTGTTGTTGCTTCGTTTCTATAAACTAGCGGCACGCTATGATGGCCGGTTTGACGTTTGTCCGCTCATGAAGTTCCGTATTAATTGATAACGACTTTGAAGGAAATAATTGTATTACTTTATTGACGATAGTGATGTGCAGAGATTCATAAATTTTATCGAATGTAGTTTTAGGTTTAGGACTCAAAATTTATTTATTAAATTGATTTCTAAAATGTATACAAGTGTAGAAAAATCAGTTTGCACCATTTAAGGGGTGAATGTACTTGTGAATATGAACAATTTTCACTATGTGGACAAACCTCTGAAATCGCAAAAAAATATCAGCTGTTTCATACAAAAGGTAAAATTTTTATTTTTATATGATATATACCACAACTCGGCATTTGGTTTTCTAAATTGAAAATTTTTAAAAATGGAATCTAATACGATCGTCACATAGGATCGCTGGCTAGCACAACTACTACCTCCGGCAAACTCGCGTCAATGCTCAATGCAAAACAAAGCAGTTTCGAATTGACGTTGCTTCGAAAAGTATAAACTGTCAGTGCAATGCGATTGTGATATTATAGTTTTGACCTGGCTTTGGATTTCAAATATTGATACTGCATTACTGTTGACCCTTGCTCGTTAATTTGGACTCTGTTCAAGCCCTTTGTTGTGGATTTCGTCGATATGACCGAACGTACGCAGAGAACTGTTCTAAATAGTCAGACACGTGAGTTCGTAATACGCCTTCGTAACTATTTCGATCGTGAAGCTCAAAATGGAGGGCCAATTTTACCTATAACGTCAGTGGTTGAACTCGTAGCTGATGCGCTTAATATTGGACAACGAACTGTTAGACGGATAACTAAAAAAAAATATGGCGAGACTGGCACAGAAGAAAATAAACTTCACACACCAAAAAAGAGAAAACGAGCAAAACCAGTCGTAGGCATCGATAGCTTTGATGCCGATGCTATCCGAAGACATGTTTACGGCTACTATTTACAGAAGGAGTATCCAACAAGAAAAAAGTTGGTGCATTCACTGAAGGAAGCTGGATTATTCTTCGGTGGGGAAAGTTCTTTAACGAAGATTTTGAAGACCATTGGATTTCGATACAAAAAATGTAACAAACGCAAAATATTGATGGAAAGATTTGATATAGCGATGGCAAGGTATACTTTTTTACGGCAAGTGAAAGAAATCAAAAATTGGCAAAATGTTGTGTTCTTGGATGAAACATGGCTTAATGCTAACCATACTGTAGGCCGTTCTTGGAACGATGACACAGCAGCATCTACTTCCAAAGTTCCTGTAGGAAAAGGATCGCGACTTATAATTTGTCACGCCGGAACCATCAACGGGTTTGTCGAAGGTTCTCTCATGGCTTTTGCGTCAAAAACCACTGGAGACTATCATGAAGACATGAATGGAGAAAAGTTTACTGAATGGTTTACCTCAATGTTGTGTAGCCTCCCTGAACCATCTATTATAATTATGGACAACGCCCCATACCACTCGATGCAAATTGACAAGCCACCTGCCCAATCCCAAAAGAAAGCTGATATCGTCGCATGGCTTCGTAAAAATGGCGTAGATGCAAACATGAATATGTTAAAAGCGGAATTAGTACGTCTTTTAAAAGAAAACAAACCAACCAAGATCCGATACGTCATTGACGAAATAGCATTAGAACATGGGCACAGAGTTATACGGTTACCGCCTTACCATTGTGAGTATAATGCGATTGAGTTGGTGTGGGCTCAAATTAAGGGATATGCTGCAAGACACAATACAGAACCCCCATTTACCACAAAAAAAATGCTAAAATTATTAGAAGAAGCTTGTGAACATGTGACTAAAGGAGACTGGGAAAAGGTTGTGAATAGAACTGTTAAATTAATAAGGGAAGATTATGAAAGAGATGTGAAAATAGATAATATTATAGAAAACGAACATATAATTATTAATGTAGGTGATGATAGCAGTGACGACAGTGAAAATAGTAGTATGGACGAATCTGATTAATTATGGCCTTTTGTGGCACCTTTTTTGGTATCTTTTGTATTCATATGTTTCTTGTGTGCATATAAAGTATGTATATTCATTTTCATTCAAATATTCAGTTCGTTCAAATAAATTAAATAAACATATACATTTTTGTTTTATTAAACCTATTTAATCAGGTACAAAAACAAAACTTAATTGTTTTTTGTTCGAGAATAAATTGACATTCCACATCACTATTGTAATGTGTCAAACCGGCCATCATAGCGTGCCGCTAGTTTAGTTTATTTTTTTTAACAAACGAGTACTGAGTATGTCTCTCGCACATTTCCGATATTGACAGAGTGAGATGGATCATTGTTAGAAGTGGGGTACTGAGTATGTCCCTCGCACATTTCCGATATTGACAGTGTGACACAGAGTACATTATACAGTGTGAGATGGATCATTGTTAGAAGTGGGGTATTGAGTATGTCTCTCCCACATTTCCGATATTGACAGAGTGAGATGAGTCATTTTACGTTCATTACGTGGACCAATAGCAACGCAATCAAAATTTTCGGTACTCGTTTGTTAAAAAAAAACAGACTATAGTGATGGAAGGCATGTACCATACAGATTTTTGCAGTTTGACAGATTAGAGCTTTTCCTGCAACCAGTTTTTTTTTTATACTCAGATCATGAACTAGTAGACGTGGGTCATTACGCGGTCAATGCTCGGTCGCCTGTCCCTATCGAGAAGGGCTCGCCAGTCGGCATCATGTCTTTTTATTTTCTGGGAGCGATCCAACCACTTCACTGGCTTGATATCTAAAAATAGCGTCATACCACAGTATAAGGAGAGATATATTCTTACTCTGTGTCAAAATAATCCTGTGCTATTCAGTGTTTCTACTTTATTTGTGTCTAAGTGATGTCGTAAAATGAGTATTTGAATATTAGTTTTCAATTCGATGCCTTAACATGCCATAAGTATGTCACGCACTCTTTAAACATTTCTGTGGTGGTGTCGTGTGATGCGGATTGTTACGTTCCCTCAAATATGGTTGAGCGAAGCAATGGCTGGGTCATGCGTTATGCTCGTGAACGGGTTCCACCGGCGGGAATGGGGCTACTTTATGTCTGCCCATCTTAAGATAGAAGTTAGTCGGTATGCATTTTTGGAAGTTCCCTCATTGTTGAAACACTGCATATAATATATAGCATAGTATTTACTGTATTGAAATTTTGTTTTGAAAAGAGCAACCGCCGAGTTTCTTGCTGGTTCTTCTCAGCAGGAAAGGTATTCCGAACCAGTGGTAGATTCATCGACTATTCAAAAGCACTTGTAAAAGTTTATTTGAATAAAAAATATTTCTATTCTATTCTATTCTATTCTGTGGTCATACTATGCCTGTTATTATTTGCTAGCAAAGACTCTGCACGATAAAATTTTTGCGTACTGCATTAAAGCAAAAGCAAGTCAACTATGCAAGCAAGATGAAATGCTCCTATTTTTGTTAATTTCCATTAAAACTAAGAGCACATCTCTTAGTCTAGTATAGTCTGCGAAATATTATTTGCACAGATGAATATTATATCCATTGATGTAGGTACTTCTATTGCACCCATAAGATGGCTTATCTACCTATTGTTTTGCAATTGGGTTAGTTAGAAAAACAGAAATTCTTTTTTCATGTAAAATATAAATAGAGTAAGAGTTTGTCTAAAAGTTAAAGCTACAATGTGACAGTTGCACTCACCTCTGACTGGTTGGTTGGCACTCTGTTTGGTTGGCAAGGGAGTCCTTGGCTCCTTGCCAACCAAACAGAGGCGATTTTTACACTATCGCAATCATTTTTAGACAATCCCGCAGCAGATGATTGTCACATTGTAACAATCGCAATAAATCGTTTGGCGGCACTTTTTTATAAATAAATAAATTTTATTTGCCAAATTGTGGACATATGTATGACCTATACATCAATAATTATAGCTCCCTTAAACAATCGACTGTCACCGACAGTGTGTAAATGTTTAAAAATTAAAATTTTGTTAATTTCCATTAAAACTAAGAGATGTGATTCATAATTAGGGTGGAAAACACCGTGCTAAATTATTAAAATTGACAAATACCTACCAGACATACCGATTTATGAACTTCGTCATGGTGTCAAGTAGGTACATATTACCCGGATCGTGTTAAAAATTTTTTTGATCACTTTAAAGTTTATTTAGTTAGGTTGGTTTACGTTAACCTAATCATATCAATGAGTGATGATAGAATTTTTCGCGAAAACACTGCCACAGGTTTTTTTTAATACTTACTACTATGTTCAATATAGTGTCAACGACATCATGCTTTTGGTTATTCCAAATGGTAGATAGTGATCTAAGTTTTGCTGTTCCGACCTACACAATATTGTGATCATTGCCAAATTAGTAGATGTAAAGTGTAAACAAATTAATAACGATATGGTTGGATGAAGTCATCGGTTAGCATCAGCCGCGGGATCGTATACTACAAATGATAGCATATAATGATATAGTGCAGTTCGAAATCATCTCTGATTGATCGATACTAGCTCGCTTTTAGGCTAAAATGCATTGTTGCAGTAACAACGCCATAAATCCAGCCATTCACAACAATTGTGACGACTAGCAAATCCTGCGAAAGTGTGTTTGTTTGTTGGTTTGTCCTTCAATCACGCCGCAACAGAACAACCGATTGACGTGATTTTTTGCATGGGTATAGTTGAGAACCTGGAGAGCGTCATAATCTACTTTTTATCCCGTAAAATTCCCACGGGAATTTTTAAAACTAAATCCACGGGGAAGAAGTCGCGGGCATCATCTAGTTAGCAATAATAAATCGTAATTAAAGTCATTCGATTTTCATTTTGTAGAGATAGGATTAAATAGGTTATTGAAATAATTCGAAGAACTGCTGCTGGCGTGGTGAAAAGCCCCTTTATTGCAGACCCCCCTCTAGGTGGACCGACAACATCAGACGAATCGCAGGGAACCGCTGGATACAGGCAGCGCAAGATCGAGACATGTGGAAGTCTATGCAAGAGTCAAGAGACCTATGCCCACAAGTGGACGTCTATCTGTTGATAAAAGAAGAGGTTATTGAAATCGGACTTTCTTCTTCTTCATCAACCGATAGACGTCCACTGCTGGACAAAGGTCTCTTGCATGGACTTCCACAGGGCTCGGTCTTGCGCCGCCTGGATCCAGCGGCTACCTGCGACTCGTTTGATGTCGTCGGTCCACCTGGTGGGGGGTCTGCCAACACTGCGCTTCCCGGTGCGGGGTCGTCACTCCAGCACCTTGGGACCATCACGACCATCAGCTCTTCGAACTATGTGCCCCGCCCATTTCCACTTCAGTTTCGCGACTCGCTGAGCTATGTCAGTGACTTTGGTTCTCCTACGGATCTCCTCATTTCTGATTCGATGGGGACACCGCAAGCATAACTCTCTCCATCGCCCGCTGCGGTCCTGAGCCTACTTATGAGGCCCTTAGGAAATCGGACTTTAGTGGGTTCTAATATGATATGACAGTACGTCGTCAATATAATAGGACATTATTTATTCAGCGTTTGTGTAAATAAATACGCCGTGAGATCGGGTGAACGGCCGATTCGGAAGAGGGATATGTAACGGTTGTTCGACCTACGATCTTTGATCGTTTATTTGACAAGCTGATCGTGATTGTCGTTGCGAGGTACTAACCGCCCACTGTTTGCGGTTTTATTTAACGCGAACTCCGTGTTTGGTTGAAGTTAAAGTCGTGTTAAAGTCTATTATGTATTTCTAACAGTACAAATTTACTGTTCATTAAATTCCAAGTAAACTGCTAAAAGATTAGTTATTGTAAATTAATTATTGTAAATTAATACTCGAGTATGAATAAGCAGCAATGTATTTATCAAATTTGCACACTAATGAATTAGTTGAATGTGTAAGCGCAAATTAATTCTAAGACCTGATTGTACCACATTCTTGCAAATAAAATATTCTTCTATTCTATTCTTCTATTCTACTAAATTGTGCTTGCGACTTGGTCTGCATCTCGTGTCAACATTCTGCTTTGCTAACATGTCATTCACCAGCTGGACCTCCACTCAAAATACTCATTCATGCAAAAAATCACGGTGCGTTATGCGTTGCTGCATGATTGAAAGACAAATCAATAAACTAACAATCGCATTAAGTAGGGCATTAAAGATTTTATACGCCTAATACCTAAATAATTAGCTAATCACACTAATATTATAAAGGCGAAAGTGGATACCGGGTGGATTTGGCTGAAACTTGGAATGGAGAAATTGACATACCCTGGTTAACACATAGGCTACTTTTTTATTCCAGGAAATAAGAGAGTTCCGACGTCCACGCGGACAAAGTAGCAGGCATCTAGCTGATGCCTGCTACTTTGAACGATGATAAATAATAATGTCATCTTATAAATAATGGCAGACATTATCAAACCCAAATATGGAAATCTATAGGAAAGTTATTTAAATGAGCCAGTTAGAAATCTCTTACTTTACATATTCTGGTAAATGATTTAAAATTCAAATGTGCTTAGAATTTCGAAAATGGTGCTTCTATTCGTATCATTAATTCATTAGAATAATCAGTAAGGCCCACTAACATTATATTATTAATTTTAGGTATTTCAAAGTTTCTATTTATAATTTCAATAGATTTAATTCCGATTATGACCTTTTCATTTAGTACAAAAATAAAACATCTTTCGCAGATTTGATCTCAGCAATGCACCAGTGGAAACGCGCGCGATTCTTGTAGAGATGACACACGCGGCAACACAGAATCTCATCGACGAGTGTGATGGGAACGTGTCAGTAATGGTCCAGACGCCAGTCATAGTCTACATCACTGTTAAGACGACCAACCTTAACTTAACATTGGATACTGATGAACAGTACAGATTGGACGTACAGAGTAAAGGTAACTTGCGAATTGCGATTAACTAATTTATTAGGTAAGCCTGCTGTCAGATTAGACTTCTCATCTGAGAGGAGACTAGTGGATTGAGATGATGGTGGTGGTGGACTATACACACATATTTTTAATAATAGATTTCTGTGTCATAGGCTTTTCTCCAGTCATCATTAATTAGATAAGGTAATGCTACTACAACGCGACGACGATTACGTATTTTTTTGCGATTCACTTTTTAAAACTTTCTGTTTTCGTTCGTTCGATTAAAAAATTCGTTTAAAACATCATACTAATATTATATATGTGAAAGTGTGTTTGTTAGTTTGTCCTTCAATCACACCGCAACAAAGCCACGGATCGATGTGATTTTTTGCATGGGTATAGTTGGGGACCTGGAGTCTGGAGAGTGACATTGACTTTTTATCCCGGAAAATCAAGCAGTTCCCTAGGGATTTGAAAAACTAAATCCATGCGGACGTAGTCGCGGGCATCAGCTAGTACTCCTATAAAAATAATTATGGATGTCATATTAGCTAAGAGAGATATACGAAAATTTATCGTTCCTTATATTTAATTGTACTGAGCCTAAAAAAAAATGCAATTTATGACACAGCAACAATGCGGTGTGCGGGCATACGATTTATCGCGACGCCGCGCCGTTGCATCGCAAGCCTTAGCAGCGTGGCCCTGGCCTTATTATCATTCATTTTTTCCAGAATCCAACGCAGTTATTCACATCGTAGCAGAAACTGTTTACGGCGCTCGACATGCCTTGGAAACGTTCACCCAACTGGTTTCTTCGGACAAACTTGACGAAGGCGACCAATACAGATGCGGCTTACGCATGGTCTCGGGGGCCAAGATTTGGGACCGACCTGTGTACAAATATAGAGGCTTCCTCCTCGATACGTCGAGGAACTTCATGCCGATGGACGACATCAAGAGGATGATTGATGCTATGGCCACTGTTAAAATGAACGTCTTTCACTGGCACGTTACTGACTCTCATAGTTTCCCGCTGGAATCTAAACGCGTGCCTCAGTTTACTAGGTAAGTGGGATACACATGGTTGAATATTGTATACTATAACCCTTCTCTGAGAGGAGACCTGCGCTCTGTTGTAAGCCATTGATGATAATGATGTATAGAATAGAATAGAAATATTTTTTTATTCAAATAAACTTTTTACAAGTGCTTTTGAATCGTCGATGAGTCTACCACTGGTTCGGAATGCCCTTCCTGCCGATAAGAACCAGCAAGAAACTCGGCGGTTGCTCTTTTCAAAACAAGCTTACAATACAATAAATACTATGCTATGTATTCAGTTTTTTCACAATGAGAGAAGTTCCAAAAATGCATACCTACTAACAATGCAATATACCTTAAGATGGGCAGATATAAAGTAGCCCCATTCCCGCCGGTGGCGCCCGTTCACGAGTATGATGCATGACCCAGCCGTTCCTTCGCTCAACCATATTTGAGGGAACGTAGCAACCCGCACCACACGACACCACCACAGAAATGTTTATGTGTTTTGAAATAGTGCGTGACATACTTATGCTGCCCATGTTAAGGCATCGATGGGTTGCTAATGATGATGATGATAACATTAAGCAAGTCAAAGTCAAGGTAACATTGTACACTTTTTGTCAATCTGTGTTTGATCACAGCTGTCAACAATTTTTGTACGATATACGGTATATCTATACCCATAGATTTAGTATTGGTAGCTTAGTCGCTACTAAAAAAATCGGCCAAGTGCGAGTCGGGCCTCGCTCTTTTAGGGTTCCGTTAAAAAAATTAAATAAAAATATTTCCATGTACCCATGGAAAGATTTTAATTTAATTTTTTTAATTTAATTTAATTTTTATTATTTGTTGTTATAGCGGCAATAGAAATACATAATATGTGAAAATTTCATCTGTCTATCTATTACGGTTTACGAGATACAGCCCGCTGACAGACGGACGGACGGACGGACGGACGGACGGACGGACGGACGGACGGACAGCGTAGGCTTAGTAATAGGGTCCCGTTGGTACCCTTTGGGTACGGAACCCTAAAAACCGTCCTTCCTAAAAACACTAGCTCCATGTATGCGGCAACGTAATATAGTGCGTTTGAAAACGTCAAACATTGGTTGGTATGAGACTATGTGGATATGCCAGTTCAGGCGTACTATGAATTGCCGCAATTTACTAATGCGCTGACGGTACCTGGTAGGTGCAAAGCGACTACCAAAATACCAGTAAATGAGGCAACAGTGATCTAGGTAAATAATAATTATTGACGAACTAAAAATTAAAAATCTGCGAGGATTCCAAACGGGCCCTAGTCCGAGAAGAACCCAGAATTAGCCCATTGATTATGGTTACAATAGAATAGAATAGAATAGAATAGAATAGAATAGAAATATTTTTTATTCAAATAAACTTTTTTACAAGTGCTTTAGAATCATCGATGAGTCTACCACTGGTTCGGAATGCACTTCCTGCCGAAAAGAACCAGCAAGAAACTCGGCGGTTGGTCTTTTTAAAACAAGTTTACAATACAGTAGATATTATGCTATAGGTATGTATCCAGTGTTTTCACAATGAGGGAAAGTTCCAAAAATGGATACTACTTACAATTATTCAATACATATTATGATGGGCAGACAGAAAGTAGCCCCATTCCCACGGAAGCACCCGTTCACGAGCATGACGCTTGACCCAGCCGCTGCTTCGCTCAACCATATTTGAGGGAACGTAACACGTACGTACAAATAGAGTTACTTCTAATTTTCCCTTAAACTTTTCTAGATACGGTGCATACTCAGCATACGAAATATACTCAGCGGAGGAGGTTCGGGAGCTGGTACACTACGCCCGCGTGCGCGGCGTGCGAGTCATCATTGAGATCGACTCGCCAGCGCACGCTGGCAACGGATGGCAGTGGGGAAAGGTACAGCAATCGCCAATTTTTGTGGCCTCCCTGAACATGTGGCGAGTTCCACCGAATAGTAGAAAGAGATTACTATACCCAAGTATTTTATCTGGTGGGCGGCTTTGGCCGTGGCTAGTACCACCCTACCGTCAAAGACGTGCCGCCAAGCGATTTAAATTTCCGGCACGATAGCGTGAAGAGACAAGTAACAGATTAGGGGTATGCATTAAATGTACACTGCCATACCCCTTCCAAGCTAGCCCGTTACCATCTTAGACTGCATTTTCACTTATCATCAGGTGAGACAGATGATATCATCACAGTCAAGGACTATTTTGTCATTGAATAAAAAAAAGAGTTTGTAGTAGTAGAGTAGGTAAGAATCTGTTCTACGAATATAAAGAATGATCTCTTCTGCTGGTGAGTGATTATGCAGTCTAAGCATTTACTTACACTAATAATATACTCCCTAATCGGAATCTTAATTGATTGGGGGTACGCTTTGCCGTTCTTATAATTATTAGAATCCGAAGTTTCCACCAAGCTATTTTAAAGTTTTATAGAAATTAAAAATTCTCAAGTGCCCTGCCAGGAGGCGTATTTTCATTTCCGTGTTCAATAAGAGGCAGTACTGTCTTGAAACACACACGGGTTTGTTATGCTAACGCTATTTCCAAACTCGTGTTCGATTCAAGGCACGACTCCTCTAAATGCGCACGGGTTTGTAACACCAAGATTAACTCTTGGTGTTACAAACCCGTGCGTGCTCTCACTAAGTACATCAGGGAATTCATAAGAATCATTAAATTGCACAATTTCTTGGTGACCTTGCGTTGTTCATCTAACCATACCCAGATTGGTCACGAATTTAAGTATTTGTAATTTTCAAGGAATACGGCTATGGTGATCTGGCAGTGTGTGTGAACGCGAAGCAATGGCGTGGGCTCTGCATCCAGCCGCCGTGTGGACAACTCAACCCAGCAAACCCAGACATGTACCGAGTCCTGAGGGAACTGTACAGAGACGTTGCTGAATACTTGCCGAAGCCCGCGTTGTTCCATATGGGAGGAGATGAGGTTATTTTGCGTAGTTATATATCCTCTATGTTAGCAGTACACGTCTTGCGAAACCGATGGGATTCGAAAGCACATCTATCTGGAAATAACGCTCAGAGTGAGCTCGAATCCCGAGGAAATTGGAATTTTCTAAGCCTTTGTCAGTGATATATGTGTATTTATGATAAGCTCCTTTTGGAACTAGAAAATACCACGTGGTAAAACCACGTAAAAACCTTAATAGATCGTCAATGGAAAAAAGACCGGACTGGAATCCGAAAGCGCGTTAGTTCAAACCCCACCCTTTGCAATAGTGCAAATTAAGCATCAAAATTAAGCATCAAAATGTTAGGAGTGGGCACGACAATAGTGTCGTGCCCACTCCTAACATTTTGATGCTTAATTTGGAGGGTACTCAGAGCTGCGTTTATCTAAAGTTATTCCATTGATAGTAATCGTATTCGATGACATTAGCGTTAAAATAAAAGAAACCATAATATCATTCAACTAGAGCTTAGTTTCGTGTATGCATTCTTATACGTTTACGTATATTATAGGTAAACGTATATTATTTACGATTACAGTAAAATCGGTTGTACTGTGACTTTTAATCAATACATTATTTTACTTTGACGCTAATGTCATTAAATACGTATACGATCAATGGAATAACTGTTAGCCAATTGGTACCCTGATTTATACCCTGGTTGACATGGTAATAGGTACTTATTCTGTTTTTACCAGTTGACCACAAGCACAAGGTCACATGTGTCACAAAACTAATTTAATTTCAAATTCAGGTATTCTTGGGTTGCTGGAACTCTTCAGAAGAAATCGTATCGTATATGGAAAGCAAAGACTACGATAGAAGCGTCGATGGCTTCATAAAACTATGGTCAGAGTTTCACGAGAAAGCACTCAATATGTGGGATGAAGAACTTTCAGCACTCGGTCAAGAAGAAAAGCAACCTGTAATGCTTTGGTCTTCCGAGCTCACTCAAACTCATAGAATACAGAAGCATCTGAGCAAAGACAGGTAAGACAATAGACTCCTAATCGGCTGCCTCGTAGGCTTAGTGTCTAGCTCGTAAAATTTGGGATCCGGGTACGAGTCATAGCGTAGACTCATCATCATCATCACCATCATCACCATCATCATCATCATGAGCAACCCATTAACGTCTCACTTCTGAGCGCAGGTCTCCTCTCAGAGAAGTGTTATAGGCCATAGTCCACAACGCTGGCCCAATGCGAATTGGTGTACTTCACACACCTTTCAGAACATTATGGATAACTCTCATTCGTGCATGTTTTCCTTCCCCGTTAAAGTGTTCTGATATTTAAACGCACATATTAACTCCGAGAATTAAGAGGTGTGCGAGGAATAGAACCTGCGACCCCACGAACACTGCTTTAGGCAGGCTCAACCAACTTATAACATTCCATTGCAATCGATTGCTAGGTAAGCAACAACAACGTTGCTGTATTGGCTGTCCCTCGATCAAACAAATGAAAGTATAATTATGGATCAATTTGAAGATTTGACGTATGAAATCATATTCTCTCTATTTTAATCTTAATCTGTTATTAATTATATGAAATCATAGATTCATTATAAAGAGGTCTTTAATAGAATTAATCTATGAGTTAATAAATTAATTATAGAGGTTGGTGCGCCATTTGCAATATTATTAGTTCCAGAGACACTCGTATTCTACTTCAGCGTCAAAATGGCGTCAATCAAGTAGGTCCACAAAAATATGACGGCAGCACTTCAGTGTTAACCATAGATTAATTAAAGAGTTCAGTGGGTAGCGCGTTTTTCATAATTCCCATTTAACTTAGTTCTTTACAATGATCATAATGCCCGATAAATTTTTAATGAAAATTTAACGCTCTTGCAGGTACATTATCGAAGTATGGGAACCAATCAACAGTCCATTAATGGTCCAACTGATACACCTGGGGTATAAAGTGGTGTCCGTACCCAAAGACATCTGGTACCTGGACCACGGCTTCTGGGGGAAGACCAAGTACTCAAACTGGAGGCGGATGTACGCGCACACTTTACCGAGAGACCCACTTATGCTTGGAGGCGAGGTGGCCGCGTGGAGTGAATACGTAGATGCACAGGGACTAGGTAATTGCTAATTCCGTTTGATAATGTTATACTTAGTTACGTAAATTACTTACGTAAGCTAATATTTACAGGACTTGTCAGTTTTACTCACGTAAATCGTTTCCATGAGTAACTTGTGTTTAAACAGTCTTGTAAGTCACGTATCATTTGCATAATATTTATGTAAGTTACGTAAAAAACTTACGTAAAAACTTACAAATGCAATAGTGGCATTAGTTAGCTAAAGTAAGTTACTTGACGAACTGACGGTCGTTGGGGTCCCAAGGTGCTGGAGTGGCGACTCTCCACAATCAGAATTGGCAGTTGGCTGAATCCTCACTAGGTGGACCGACATCAGACGAGTTGCAAGGAGCCGCTGGATACAAGATGTCTTTTTTTTTACGAAATGAAGCAAAAGATACCAAATGCATACCGAATTAAAACACTATCCAAGTGCCTATCTGTTTTTACTCTTCAATTCTTGTTTTATGTATATTTTATACTAGCTTTTCTTTGCGACTTCGCTTCGTCGCTTTGAGTTCGGTTTTTTTAATATCCCGCGGGAACTATCTGCTATGAGAGAAAGAAAGATAGAAAATGTGTGCTCGCACCTCTCTCTCTTGCCCCTACAGTAATATACGAAACGTAACTCTCTCTTTCTATCTTCACTAACTTATATCTCCCTCTCAACTTCCGTTCGCCTCGCCCGATCACACTGTTCGTAACGCATTCACCAGCTTACTCCCCAAGTCAAGCGTGCGTAAAGAAGTTTTACTTCAAAAAACTTATATGTACCTTCTTATTACGATAACTTTATTTGTAGATACCCGCGTTTGGCCGCGCACCGCCGCAGTGGCGGAGCGGCTATGGGCCGACCCCAACAGTGGCGCCATCGCGGCAGAGGCGCGCCTGCAGCGACTCAGAACACGGCTCGGCTCCAGGGGAATACGCGCCGACGTGCTTTCGCCGCAGTGGTGCGCGCAACACGATCACCATTGCGTTTAGGTAATGTCCATCGTATACATACCGATATAAACGTACAGTACCCGAATAAATATAAGGGGCAAGTGCTGTACCTATTATGGACGCTTGTACCTGTGGACACAATAGATTCCGTCGAAAGTATCAACCCTAAAATTCTAATTTGAACGTGAACTGTCAACCCTTAAAGCTTTACGGTCACGTTCAAATTAGAATTTTACGGTTGCTACTTTCGACGGAATCGATTGTGTCCACAGGTACAAGCGTCCATAGGTACAGTACTTGCCCATAAATATCCAGCCCCAGAAGGAGATAACAATCGGTCAGCCTATAGGCATGGCAGAGCATCGTCTGAAAACACAGGACCTAGTGTAAATTTTCAAGTTTACGTTAATTGTGAGTACTTAAATCTTTTAGTGTGGATCGAAAAGGGATGGAAAAAATTCTCTGTCCCTTTCATGTCCATACTGAAATTTGACAAATTTATACACAGTTAACGTAAACTTGATAAGTTATACGAGGGTCCAAAGGAAACTTTAAATTTTTTCTAGCCACAACACTGCATCTAATAATAATAGTACCACGTCGGGCGTCAATTTCAATATTTTTTAATCTTTTAATGAAAGTAGCTACTGTAGTGAATTGTTTTCATTACGTGTATTTTTTAAATACAATACATTTAATAATTTAATTATACTTTCAACTTTTCTCGTTTTTTACAGTAATCGTGGTCCCTAACTCAAACAAACTCTTGAAAGCATTTATGAAGACTGAAGCTCGATGTATCAGATCGGATCTTTTAATGTCTCGTTATAAATTTTTTTTTTCTTAAATATCCAAAAATGATTATTTTTAGTATTTAATTTAATAGCATAATTTGACAATGTTCCCGATATTTTTATATCCACAAAGATGTTAATGTAAAATTAGTAACAAAATGACAATATAATACGTTAACTAACTTCTGGATATAAGCACAATTACTTTCGTATTACTTTCGTTTAATGCTCTGAGAGAAAGATCTCATAATTTAAGAAAATTATTATAATTTACTTAAGGCTTGCCCTGAGACTTTTCATACTTATGAGATGTTATTTACTTAACTGTCTTAAGTTATACCTAACATTCTTTTTGATATTCCTAATTTATGCAAGTGCAAGATTTTAATTTTAAACATGAGATAGCTTACCAAATATTTTAATTTACTATTATAATAAGTATAGCTGTTATTTAAATTATAAGAAGTATAACTTTTAATTGCGAGTTTACTTTCTTGTTATGTATATATTTAGCTACATAATTATACAAAGACTTAAAAAACAAATGCTGTAGAAATTAATTTATTGTGATAATTGTCATACTTAAGGCGATTGCGCGCAGTGCTGCAACTTTGTAGCAGATATTTTAATTTATTTTATTGCTGCCTGCCTGCGTGCTCTAATATAGTCTAAGCTCTATGTCATTTGAAACTGATGAAATAAAACGTAACCTCTAACTTTGGTTTATTATTTAACATCCCAAAAAGTTTAGGTATATTCTCAATCTAACGCTACATAAATGAAAAATAGCATCTAAAAATTACTTATTATTTGGTTTACATTGCGATATCTACAATAGCAGACTATCCCGAAAGAATGATGCTGATTCAATTCTAAACAAATCTTTTAACTAAACTAAACCGACAGGCCGAAACGCTACACTTATATATGCTATCTTTTTCCACTGGAAACATTGAGAAAATAGTAAACTGGTGAGTTTATTTCCGTTTCTTAGTAAATCGTTGGTAAATTAGTGGAAAATGGAGTTCGTTTTATTTAAAGTCCATAAATTATCCTACATGAAAAATATTTTCTATTTACTAATGGATAATGGGGGGTAAGGGAGCGCACCTCCATCTAGCGCTCCAAACGTCAACCTCACCTGCCCGCGGTGCCCCCTGCTAGTCTACTGACGAGGCTATGACGACCGACAAATGGCGGTATAACCATTTCATACTGGCTAAACTGAGCAAATGGCACAGGCTTGTGTTGGGCAGCAGCGACACGGGTGCGATCAGTTTAGCCCTGCGATGACCAACACGCCTGCCCAGCGTGGTCATTATGGGCAAAACCTTGTAATGGATACTTGCACAAGACCATGGCCCCTAGTTCCCGGCGGCCTCGCTATTCCTGACCCTGGCAGCGGTCACGGTAATGGCGGGGCAGGGGGTGCTAAGAATCTCCGGACGAGATTCCGCTGCCAACCCCGACGACTGGACCTGGTGACATATAACGCACGCACTTTGAGGACCGACGAAAAGATCATCGAGCTGGAAGAAGCAGTGAGCAAGTTGCGCTGGAATATTATAGGATTGTCTGAAGTCCGTAGAGAGGGGGAGGACTCGATAATCCTCAATTCCGGCAACTTGTTTTACTACCGGGAGGGCGATCAACAGTCCCAGGGTGGTGTCGGGTTCATCGTCCACAAGTCCCTCGTCAACAACATTGTACAAGTCAAGAGTGTGTCGAGTAGGGTAGCGTACCTTATACTCAGAATCACCAAACGGTATTCGCTGAAGGTTATACAGGTCTACGCACCGACATCGACACATTCTGACGAGGAGGTAGAGGCGCTGTATGAGGATATATCAAAAGCCATACACGCCTCTACCACTCATTACAGTGTTGTGATGGGGGATTTCAATGCAAGGCTGGGCGAACGAAGCGGTGCAGAGACGAGAGTGGGGCATTTTGGGTATGGGCGAAGGAACCAAAGGGGCCAAATGTTGGCCGACTTCATGGAGAAGGAGGGCCTCTTTATGATGAACTCCTTCTTCAGGAAGCGGCCACACAGAAAATGGACATGGTTGAGTCCCGATGGTTCCACGAGAAATGAGATCGACTTCATTATGTCGACCAAGCGGCATATATTCAATGATGTCTCTGTGATCAATAGGGTGAAAACCGGTAGCGATCACCGGATGGTAAGAGGCACGTTGAATATTAATGTAAAGCTGGAAAGGGCCAGACTGGTGAAGTCCACTCTCCGACCTTCTCGTGCTCATATCCAAAATCCCGAAAACTTCCAACTCGAACTGCAGAACCGATTCGAGTGCCTAGCTGACTGCGTTTCTGTGGACGATCTAAACAACAGGTTCGTGGAAACTGTCCATGCTGTGGGGTCTAAATTCTTTAAGACCCATCGCAGGAAAAGAACCGAAAAGTTCTCTGACCATACTCTCAAGCTAATGAAGGAGAGACAAGAGATGAGGCTGCAGTCATCGGCAGACGCGGCTGCCTACCGG
Organism: Oeneis ivallda; assembly: GCA_029955525.1. Lineage (NCBI taxonomy): Eukaryota > Metazoa > Arthropoda > Insecta > Lepidoptera > Nymphalidae > Oeneis > Oeneis ivallda. The sequence continues at coordinate 8,674,785 of JARPMR010000014.1, forward strand.
CGGATTAATAGGCAGATCTCTAAGGCACAAACTCGCGACCTCCGTGTCTTTAATACCAAGTGTATTAAAGATACCATTGAGCGGAACAAAGGCTCAAAAGTGTTCGCGAGAGATCTGTCTATCGGACAGAGCCAGCTGACGCGGTTGAAAACTGATGACGGCCGTCTCGTCTCTTCTCGACCTGAGGTCTTGGGAGAGGTTGAGAAGTTCTATGGACAGTTATATACCACGACACAAAAACCTGTTGAAGATTTGGCGAAAGATCCCAGAGCCAAACTGACCCGACACTATACCGAAGATATCCCGGACGTCAGCCTATACGAGATTAGAATGGCTCTCAAACAGCTCAAGGACAACAAGGCACCAGGTGATGACGGAATCACTGCGGAACTCCTGAAAGCGGGTGGAAAACCGGTACTTAAGATCTTTCAGCGATTGTTCAATTCCGTCATCCACGAGGGCACAACGCCGGAAGCATGGCACAGGAGCGTGGTGGTTCTGTTCTTCAAAAAGGGTGATAATACCTTGTTGAAGAATTATAGACCCATCTCGTTGTTGAGTCATGTTTATAAGTTGTTCTCGAGAGTCATTACGAATCGTCTCGCTCGTAGGTTCGACGACTTCCAGCCTCCCGAACAAGCCGGATTCCGAAAAGGCTTTGGTACCATAGATCACATCCATACGCTGCGGCAGGTTGTACAAAAGACGGAAGAGTATAACCAGCCACTTTGCTTAGCGTTTGTGGACTATGAGAAAGCCTTCGATTCGGTGGAAACTTGGGCTGTGTTGAGGTCGCTGCAGAGATGCCGGATTGACTACCGGTATATCCAAGTGTTGAAGTGCTTGTATGAAAACGCCACAATGTCAGTACGTATACAGGACCAGACTACGAGGCCAATCCACTTGCAGCGTGGAGTGCGACAGGGAGACGTTATCTCCCCGAAGCTCTTTACCGCTGCGTTGGAGGACGTCTTTAAGCTTCTGGATTGGAACGGGCTTGGCATCAACATAAACGGCGAGTACATCACTCACCTGCGATTTGCCGATGACATAGTGGTCATGGCAGAGACTCTGAGAGACCTCAATACAATGCTCAACGATCTCAGCAGGGTTTCTCAACAGGTGGGCCTGAAAATGAACATGAGCAAGACGAAAATCTTGTCCAATGCTCATGCACCGCTCCACCCAGTAATTGTTGAGAACTCTGCACTCGAAATTGTCGACGAGTATATTTACCTGGGACACACAGTCCAGCTAGGTAGGTCCAATTTCGAGAAAGAGATCAGCCGCCGAATCCAACTCGGCTGGGCTGCGTTCGGGAAGCTCCGAGATGTCTTCTCGTCCAAAATTCCTCAGTGCCTGAAGACTCAAGTCTTCGAACAGTGCGTGTTGCCAGTGATGACTTACGGATCCGAGACATGGTCGCTAACTAAGGGCCTCATAAGTAGGCTCAGGACCGCTCAGCGGGCGATGGAGAGAGCTATGCTCGGAGTGTCCCTGCGGGATCGAATCAGAAATGAGGAGATCCGTAGGAGAACCAGAGTCACCGACATAGCTAAGCGAGTCGCGATACTGAAGTGGAAATGGGCGGGGCACATAGTTCGAAGAGCTGATGGTCGTTGGGGTCCCAAGGTGCTGGAGTGGCGACCCCGCACCGGGAAGCGCAGTGTTGGCAGACCCCCCACCAGGTGGACCGACGACATCAAACGAGTCGCAGGGAGCCGCTGGATTCAGGCGGCGCAAGACCGAGGCCTGTGGAAGTCCATGCAAGAGACCTTTGTCCAGCAGTGGACGTCTATCGGTTGATAAAGAAGAAGAAGAAGAAGAATGGATAACCACGCTCTGTTTTCATGTCACTTTAGAGATATTTGTGTAAAACTGAATTAGCATTAATGCAATTGTAAAAATAAACATTTATCTACAAATCTATAAAATACAGTTACAATATTGACTAGAAACAGTAGTACATACATCCACATCTAAAGATAAAATTACATTACGTTACTCCTACCGAGATTTCTGTCACTAATACTCTTTACACTCATACTGAGGTCGTTAGGTAATAAATCGTGTAAAACTGTGTCGCTTCTAAAAATGTTTGTGGCTATTCGTTTGGCCAGGCGTTCTGATTCACGCAAATCATCGTCCTTTGAATGTGATGTAAGGTCGATCTCTGTATCACTTTCACTGTCACTGGCTTCGTCGTGACGCCTACGGTACGCCAAGTTCTGTGGCTCATCTATTTGTTCTGAAGTACCACAGTGGCATGGGTTCTTAGACGATATCACTCTTAGATCTGTTGGAACTACTTCGGAGTTATCAAGTTGTGATGGCATCAGTAATGGTGGGAAAGGAAAGGGAGGTTGCTGCAACATTCTGCCTTCATCACTCCCATATGACATGGGTGGTGGAATGTCGTGGGTTTGCATTGCTTGCATGTTCTCTGACAGGTTGCCATTGTGGTGGTATTGTTCTGGATGTGGTGATTTAAGTTCGCCGTTATTCTCCATTTGTGGTGGTTCTGGTGATTCTTTAGGTGTGGGTGATTCCCCTCCTTCTGGTGAAGAATCTGGAGGCTTCGTGTGACCTGAAATACAATTTTTGTTGTATTATATTGACTTCATCTCTTTCTTGTATATTGACTCAGAAGAATTTAATAGCCATCAATTTGAGTTATATGAGCGGGTAATAATATTAGAAAATAAAAAATGTTTTTATTTTTGAATTTTTTTTTATTCTCTTCAACTCGACGTTTTAAAAAAAGGCTAACGTGGAAGGTCAAAAGCTTACTTATTGATTCGCGATGGGGAGCAATAGTCTATTTCACAGCTCAACTGCTCAACCGATGTTGATGAAATTGCATAGAGTTTCAGTAATTTAGACAGAACTCTAAGATTGCTAGTTAGAGAGGCTAAGGAGCAATCGATCGATGTGATATTTACATGAGTATAATGGAGAACCTGGTGAGTGACATGGGCTATACTTTTATCTCGGAAAAACAGAAAGGTTCTGCAGAATTTTTAAAATAGCCCTAACTCCGCGCGTATCAAGTCGCGGTTGCACAAGCTAGTTAATGAAGAAATCAAACCTGGTAGGCCCATGGGAGGCGTACCGAGCCCCAAGCATCGCATTCTCCACGCATCTTGAAGTAGCTGCAGACGGGCTTGCTTACGCCATTTTGCACGACGATTTTGGAACCAGACCTTAAATTAAAATCACTATTTGAAACAGTTACCTTTGCAATATCTCACCTGATGGATACGTGGTAAGTATGAGTCCGTATACTTACCACGTATACATCAGTATGAGGAGTTGAGTACATGCTGTGATGATTTACGGTTTTATTGTATTGATAAAAAAAGATTTGAAATTAAATGAGATGTTAGATGATGTTTAATAATTTCTGGCTCCGAATCCTCAATCCTCAAACTGCAGGGTTACCGCTCAACTAAACTGTGTGAATTTATGAACTGTTGAAATTATGAATTATATTCTAGGTACAAAATGAATCAACAATGAAGTCCAGGTCCCAACTCCATAATATATTTCTGATGCTAGCTCCTAAACTCCTTCTTTGCTAGTAAGTTATAGGTCCTAAGCCTAAAATGGCAATATTTATTCGATAAGGGTGCGCTCGCACTGGGTGCGAGTATTATCGTAACCCCTCAATCAAATATTACGACCTTATACGAGGAAGCATCGACTAGTCAAAGACCGGTTGTCGGATTGTCTAAAATTGAATGCTACAATGAGCAGCGTGACGGTCGCAATCATATCGGATAGACTGCTCCTCTTTCGCTATTGCTTAAAATGCATTGATGCAGCATGAAGGCCATAAATTCAGCCAATCAAAGGTGATTACGATCGTCACACTTATACAATCACTTAAGATATTTCCACAACCGGGCCTGCCCGCTCCCACCTAGGCTTTGACAGGCACGCACACTTATGCAATGTGCATGTACACGATGTAACCACAAGTAAAGCTCACTCGCCTTCGTGAATTGCAAAAACTGTACCCTTACTAGTATTTGACGACACACCTCTGGCCGAGCAATCTGAATCATGGAAGTAGGAATTATGACTACGTCTTTCCATAATCTAAATGCTATTTTTACCTAATACTAATACTATTTATAACTCAAGAACGGATGAACCGATTTGGCTAAAAATTGATGGAGAGGTAGCTTAGAACCAGGAGACGGACATAGGATACTTTTTATCCCGTTCGACCGCGTTTCCGTCATGTCACTATAAAACGTGGTATAAGAAAAACGAAAATCTGACATGGAATAACAAAACGCAAATGACAGTGGAATAACAAAACGTAAATGACAGCTAAACGTAATTTTGTCTTTTGTTAAGTATGGTAAAAAATTTGACAATTATAAAAAGTGTTATAATAAAGCATTACTGATATTATAAATGCGAAAGTGTTTGTTTGTTGGTTTGTCCTTCAATCACGTCGCAACAGAACAGCGGATTGATGCGATTTTTTGCATGGGTATAGTATAATGGATGGTTCCTCAGACCGGGAGAGCTACTTTTTATCTCGGATAATGAAAGAGTTCCCGCGGGATTTTTAAAAACTAAATCCATGCGGACGAAGTCGCGGGCATCAGCTAGTAGTTACTAAAATAATCGACTGTGACTTATATAATACTTAATAAAAATGTCGGGTTTATTAATAAAAGCAATCGAATATTATGTTAATGAAATTATTATTATTAGGTACTAATGCAAATTTTTCTTTCTGTTTTAATTTCTGTTACAATGAGAAAATAATGCTTATTAAACCAGTTATTCAATTAAAAATTCGAGTAGGTAATTTTGTTTAAAAAATATATCATTTTATTCTCCAGGCTTTATAATAATTTAACTACCGTTATTTAGATTTTCAATTACTTAGTATTTCTTCTATTAAGAAAAAAAAGTCGAGTGGTATCGTGGGACACCAGATAGGAACGAAGTTATTATTATAAAAATATTAATTTCAAGTTCTATTCGAGGTATAAAGAAAATAATTATTCGGGTATACATTTTTTATCATGATTTTTTATCGATAAAAATCAAAATGACCCCAGGGAAGCCCTAAATATCGATTTTATAAAATATTAAAATTAAAATAATTTTATAAAATTAAAAATAAAAATAAAATTGCGCGCCCCCGGGTGGTCTCGAACCACCAATCTTTCGGTTAACAGCCGCACGCGAGCCAATTGCGCCACGGGAGCGATGCACAACTCGTTTAAATTATTATATAAGATATTTTTAAAGCCTTCAAAAAATGTATATAAGTGTCGTTACAACTTTTGGTCTTAATTTCCGTCTAGCCCCCTTTCGCAACGCACGATAAGGAACTTCGTTCCAATAATCACCTGAGCACACTTAACGTGTCCACCCGGTATATTTTAAGACCACCTTTTAGGATCAAAAGTGTTTCAAAAGATCAGCGAGCCTATCATTCAAATCGAAGGGTGTTGTTGAAAACTATAGGATTAGGAATAGATAAGGAAGACATTACAAGTTTACTTTGACTACCTACACTTCATGTTAAACTTAAATAAATTTTAATGCACGTAAATAAACATGAAGAAAAAAATTATAACAGCTACTTTTTCTATAAAATAATTATTTATCTAGTTTTAAAGAACCTACCACAAAATTGAGCACATTTCCTAAATTGTTTCCTAAATTCGCTCGAAATAGTTAGTGTATAAATTTTTTAGGAATTCTATACAATTTTGTAAGTTTCATACGTTTACATCCATCTTCCTATAGGCAATACGTAAAATATTCATTTAAATCACGAGTATTTGTAGATACAAGTAGGTAGTCACATAAGTAATCAGCTGTGCGATTGCGAAAATCTTATTCATTTAATAGAACAACGTGGTCTACGACGTCGTCCAGATGGAGTTAGATTAATTTTTAAATAGCCTGCGAGAACCCTCTGTTTTTCCGTGATAAAAGCCTATATTACTCTCCAGGTCCTCAACAATACTCATCCTCAAAATCAGGTCAATCCGTTATTCCCTTGCTGCGTGATTGAAGGTCAAAGCAACAAACAAAAACACTTTCACACAATAAGGATTTAACAAACATATTTTAAGCTGTCAAATGAACACAATTTTCTTACACAATCGCATGGCGAATTCTTAGCTTTCTCTAACTTTCACAAAATCTATTTGGGATATAAAAAATCATGGGATATATGGGATATAAAAAAAGTAAAAAAAAATAATAATTGCCACATGTATGAAAATTATCATCACTTGAAAAAGGCTCGAAGGATTGTTGTGCTTTTTGTTGTGTTCGTAACATAAATACTGTTTATGTTTCTTATTACTAGAAAAAGGTTTAGAAAGATAATTTTGGAAAATGCACCGGGAAAATCGAAAATTTGGAATTTGGATGATATTTTCGTATGAGAATCTCAATTTATTCATATTATGTAAATTGCACGCGTGCGAAAAATCCGAAAATGCGAAGTTATGCATAAATGCGAAAGTGTGTTTGTTTGTTGTTTTGTCCTTAAATCACGCTGAAATGGAGTAAGGGAATGACGCGCTTTTCTGCATGTGTAAAGTTGAGGACCTGGAGAGTAACATAGGATACTTTTATCCCGGAAAATCAAAGAGTTCCCAAGGAATTTTTAAAAACTAAATCCATGCGGGCATTACCTAGTAATAGGGGTAGTTCCATACCTGCACCCTTGCTTCTGAAAGGCTGATCCTCAACGCGACTTCTTCCCTCAGGAATACATCAGGGTAATGGGTTTTTTGGAACAACGACTCTAGTTCGCTCAGTTGCTGAGGAGTGAAGGTAGTCCGATTCCTTCTTTGACGTCGCCTCCCGAACATGTATTCAGTCAAAAGATCTCCAGGTAATGGAGACAAATATGGACCGGCCATTTTCATACAACTATTCTTATTTTAACATCTACTTTTAACAATTTCTTGACTTTGATATAGCTCTATAACATATATGTACGTATCTATATTTTAAGAAGCTTAGTTTTTGTAGTCATTTTTGTATAACTTTACTTAAGGTTAGTAATTAGTAATCACTGTTTAAGAGTTAGTTAAATAAAGTTCGGAAAACTCAAATATTGCACATAAAAGTTTCGGGACTTCAGAAAGTCCTACACCCAAGCTCTACAGCGCTACACTGTTTGGATGAGAGAAATTATTACGGTATAAACTACCCTGGCTCCACCCCTCGGCGATATAATAGGGGTGTGTGATTGGCCGAAAGCCCTGGGGGATGGTGGATTCAGCCAATCCTGTCGCTTCGCTGGGGGTTGTATTTAAAATAGGTGTAGATTGAGTTATGGCGTATCCGTAAATATAAATTTTGTATAAATGCGGTTAATTTCGCGCTGAAACTGTTAATGAAATATTGAAAGCCTCCGCTTTTATTTTGTGATAGTGGTTTTTTTTTTGTGCAATTAACTGTGTGCAAATTAAATGTTTTTAGGGTTGACGGACAGACGCTTTATAGTTAAAGTAAATTAAACTCAACTTATATTACATAAACTTTTTTTAGTAATCAGCCATGCTGGACATCACTATTTATCCGTCCCCCCCCCATCTATTGTTTTTGTTATGTTTAAACTATAAACTCATACTATGGCTATGCCTATTTTGATTAATACTGAATATAATTATTATTGTTGGTGGGTAATCTTACCAACAGGATTTTTTTTACAGATCTAAAAAAATTATAGTAGTACGTATCAATAAATTAGCAAAAGTACTGAAAATTACGTGAAAAAACCTCATATTAACCTCATACAAACTCCTAAGTCATAGAATATTTTAGAAAAAATAAAATCGACCAATTGCCAACTTTCGGGTTAAAATATAAGAAGCAGTGGTAAACTACTGTTTAGGAATGTGGTCTCCTATTCATGGAGTTGCAGGTTTGATCCCGGACCACTGGCTTTTCAGAGTTAAGTGCGTTAAACTAATTAAAATATCAGATCACGAAAACATCGTAAAGTACCTGCACACCTGGAGAGTTCTCCATAATCTTCTCAAAGGTATGTGAAGTTTGCCAATTTACATTGGGCCAGCGTGGTGGACAATGGCTTATTACCCTTCTCTGAGAGGAGACTGCTCAGTAGCGAGCCGTTGATGGGTTGCTCATGATGATGATTCATACCGATTCTTAACAAAAACTAGAAACAAAGAACTCTAATCTATTAAAAGTTATAATGTTATGTATTGTTCACAATATAAAATCGTAAAAAGCATAAAGCTCTGCACCGAGTGCATCTTAAAACAACGTTGTAAAAGCATTCCGCCTCGAGGCATATTCTTAATTATGTAGAGTCAGCAAAATATAATTGTCAAACAAAACGCAACATAAAACCTCTCCCCAAGGGAGAGAAGGCATACACGATTTTCCACGCAGCAAAAGTTATTGACCAATTGGTCCAAAAATATCGGTCGTTAATAAAATTTACAAAAAATATCAGATTGATGTTTTGTTATATTTTATTTATTTTCATAAAATGTATGACTAATACTCATTTTGTAAATGCTCTGACTAAACAATGCAGAGAAAGATTAGACTCCGTAAAGTATCAACAATTTATTTTATTCCACTGATACAGCGATTACATCCGGAAAATGGCAGGCATCGATTGAATGTGAAAAGCCGAAGATAGGGAAATTTGGCGGTACCTAAATATAAGGAAAAGGTGTTTGACTGACTGACTAATCTAAAAGCTCATACCACTGGATGAATCGGGCCAAAGTTTGGCATACAGATAGCTATTAAGACGTAGGCATCTAAGAAGGTAAGATGGTAAAATAGGGTATTGAAAAATAAAACTTTCTAAAAAATCTGGTTCAAAATACAATTTTAGTTAAAAGCATAATTTCATGCTTCTTCAGAATTTTGTATTTCACGAGAATTCTATGTCTACCCTTAGACATGTTGCTCGATGTTGTCAAAGGAACGAAACAAACGAGTTCGCTAAGTGGGTTGCAGATAACGGAAGCTGCGATTACGAAGAGCAAATGAATGTTACTGCCCGCACCCCTTACCCCTGCCACAGGGGTGACAAATTGTTGAGACGAAGCGTTTACTTTTGTTTTCGTATATTAGTATCGGTCCGATTGGTCTATTTGGTAGGTACTTAGGTGAGCTAGACTGCAGGGATTCCCAAACTATTTTAGGCAAGAGACCCCTTTTCCAAAATGAACTGATACCTCAGACCCCTATAGCCAAATTTCATTAAAAATCCTATCTCTAGTTTTTTTCCTATTGATGCAAAATACTTATCAATTTAAAAACTTTGCGGTTGGTTAAGTGAGTAACTTGACATCATTTTCTCATCAAAATTAAATAAATATACTTACTTACATAAAATTCAGTAAATATCAAGTTTAATTAATAATTCAAATTACGTAAAAATTACAACAATGATTGTAATTCCTTTAATTAGTAATTATAATAACAAGTTGGTAACATGTATCACAACTTATACAGTAAAGTTTCAAATAAGAACTTGTGTTAATTATAAGGGATCGATTTATAGACCTCGTCGACCCCCAAAATCAGTTTTCGTTTATGTCGAGGGTAACCGATTTCGACCCATAAGGGGTCGATATCGACCACTTTGGGAATAGAGCCTGAGCTAGAGGGAAGTTTTCGTTGAGTCCGTCCTAACAGTATATTCATCACCATCTCCACCCATCACCGGGGCTCACTACTGGGCAGGCGCCTCCTAAAAGAATGAGATGGGTTTAGCTTTAGATTTTGTTGAGGGCTGAAGGAAAACATCGTGCTTGGCGCATCAAACACAGCTAACATTGATGTTTAAGACCCACACTATTGTGGATATAGGATGCTTATGTATAACATAATTATTAGTCAACTTCAGCTTGGCTGATGTTCTTTAAAAAAACCATTATCTCCCGATTTTCTAGTCCCCTTCACTGAGCCTCAACCTTCTAACTGGGTGTATATTCAAATAGACAGTCAGACAGAAGTGATGATTTTACTCCTCCTTACTTAAATACTATAAATAATTACTGTATACCTGTGCGTCAATCAAACACGGCACTGTTTCATAGATAATAATAAGTATATTATATGTAGATATACAACAAGTCAATTTTATTATAACAAAAAAAAATGTATGATATAATACAAAAGTAATTATTAAGGGTAACCCGAAGCCAGCCCTGGGCGGGCGGCGCCCACCGCAGCGGCGCTAAACGAGTTTCCGCAAACATTTTAATGAATAACACCTCCCTCCTCCCCGCCGACCGACCCCGCACCCCCACCACAGCCTGCAATGCGCTAATTAAACATTCGAGCCATATTGTTTCAGATACGATGCTGGGATTTCGTTGCCTTACGGATAATGCGCTGATTAAATTTGGGCTTAATTAAACAACGCCTAAAGTAATGAGAAAAATAATTAAAAAACATATTTTTTTAATAATGCAAATCACTAGTAATATTATAATGAGGAAGTGTATTTGTTTGTTGGTTTGTCCTTCAGTCACGCAGCAACAACGGACGGGATTTTAGCGTACGATCTCTTTAAAATGGGGTGACGATCGAGGTTTGTAATAGTGTCCATAATTACTTTTATTATAAATGAAACAGTGTGTATATTCTTTGGTTTGTCCATCAATCACGCTGAGCAGAGCTGTTGGTAAATGTGATTTTTTGAATAGTAATTTATCAATTAGGTAAACTAAGTCAACACACGATCAAGTTACACTGATTGAGATAAGCTCCTCCGCTGAAATGCAGCAAAACAGCTGAAACCCCGGTGTCTCTTGTACAAGTACCATGTTAGAAGCGAAACCGCCTTCTAGCGCAGTGATTTGACCATGGTCTATGAATCTCATCTCTTTTCTGAGACCCACATGAAGCGTTCCCAAAGAAGATGTGACTGGTGAACTAAGCCTGTAGGAAAGGGATGAAATTGCAGTCAGATTTCACGGCTAGAACGGATAGATAGTTTCACTACAGTTTCTTCTTCAACGAAAAAGTCATACCAGCTGTGGGATTGTCTAAAAATGATTGCTACAGTATGGCGATCACAATCACCTCTGATTGTGCTCATGCTCGTGCCCGTTCATGGTCGTGAACGGGTGCTGACGGCGGGTATGGGGCTACTTTCTGTCTGCCCATGTATTGAGTAATTGTAAGTAGTATTCATTTTTTGAACTTCCCCTCATTGTGGAAACACTGGATACATAGCTAATTATCTATTGTACTGTAAACTTGTTTTAAAAAGAGCAACCGCCGAGTTTCTGGCTGGTTCTTCTCGGCAGGAAGGGCACCAGAACCAGTGGTAGACTTATCGACGATTCAAAAGCACTTGTAAAAAAGTTTATTTGAATAAAAAATATTCCTATTCTATTTGACCGAGCGAAGCGAGGTTTCTGAGTTTACTAGAGCGATTTGCACTTGTCCGTCCGTCCGTCCGTCCGTCCGTCTGTCCGTCCGTCCGTCCGTCCGTCCGTCCGTCCGTCTGTCAGAGCCTTATAACTTTTGAATTACTGAACGTAATTACTTCAAATTTAGATATAATATGTAAACCTCCAGCCGAAAATGGCTTAAAAAGTTATAAAAATCTTTATTTCAGGGGGGCTCTCATAGAAGCGAATGCGAAGTAAAAATTTTTTTTGCTATTCATAGGTTTTCTGTGTATCATTTTAAAGACAATTTGGAACAGAGTACAAAAGTATTTTTTTTTATTTTTTTCCTAAAATTGACGAAATGGGGGGCTTTCAAAGTGGCGATTTAATACGCTCGCTTGAAGACGCTCTCTGGGAAAATTGGCTATATATTTTCGAGTTCTACTTATTTTCTTACTTCACTTGTACCCTGTACTTGAACAACAAATACTAAAATTATATGAATATTTTATAGAAACGAGATTATTTAATTTTTAATGAGCATCAGTAAATTTCACATAGCTTAACAATAATGCTAATAGATGGCGCAGTCATTAACTATTCCATGGAACTACTCGTAGGAGTTACGACTACGATCTATCCCAAAAACAGTTTTGCGTCGAGCATTATTATTTAGGTACATAATATAATAACATATTATTCAATTAAAATTATTCTTTAGTTAAATATCAAACTTCAATAAACTATTAATTGCTGCATTTTGTATATTTTCTATTCGCGTCGATAGATGACGATTTGTATAAGATGCCCCTAACCCGTTTTCACTCGTTAGTACCTACATAATAATTCAATGTTTTCACTGACGTTCCCTAACCTTTACGGGTTACCTATGATAAGTTAGGTGATGATTACTGTCAACTTCTTTATCACGATCCTGTACGGGACACCTAAAAGGACATTGAGACGGATGTTAGGACTTAGGATTGTGTTTTGGAGCTACCTACGTAAAGAGACTCCTACATAGGGGATGATTTAGGTATGTTTGGTGAAAACGGGCACAGTTTTGGTCGTCATGTATCGATTGAATAAATAATCATGGGATACCGTTACCGCGAGGTCTCAGTTCGGGGCGAACCACTAGTCTATACAGTTTCAAAATATTTCATAGAAAAAAAAGTCATACCGAATTATCAGCAATTTCGCTGTTACGCTTTTTCGGCCAAGATGTGCTAACGGCGTTATGAACCCTTCACAACACATTCTCTAATGCCCATGAACAACATTCAAAAGTATCAGGTTTTTATGTCTTTAAACAACCAATCGGTACCAAAACACAACGCATGGAACCCCTTTGTAACTAATGCATGAAAGCGCGGGTAGATATATGTATAATTGTATAATGTTCAAGTGACAAGTGTCATTAACCCAGACACAATCGCGAGTAGCATTTGCGTAGCTGGAAAATGAAAGCTGTGCCGTCGGTATGTCGGGCAGCTCAATTAGTTAATTAATCTTTTTTCCGCGTTAAAATAGCATTTATAAGCGAGACGCAAACCAGTGGGAACTGCCTCCCCCATTACTTTGCTTAGGGCTGCCACTCTACAATTTTTTTATTTAAATTATTTTATTAAACACTGCATGCATTTTTTAAAGGAGGAGGGTTGATAAGAGCATTTTTCACTCATCACTCACTCGAAAAAAAAATAATAATTATTATAATTCGTTTATTTCAGGCTATAAAATTACCCATAACATTAACATAAAACAAAATGAATAAATGAATAAAATGAATAAGTAAATATAAGTATAAGTATAAAAAAAATATTTCATACTGCCAAGTACAGGTCAAAAATTAACCTAGAATTGGACTCGTGCGTACAGAATTGGTGTCTTAACTTACTTACAATTTTTGTCGCGATGTACGGCTAGCCAGTACCTTACGATGGGATTTTCCAGGCCCTCAGAACATACACTGAGGATTTCGTTTTTGGAATTTCGAATGCGAGACCAGAAGGCCGCAACCCGAGTTCTTATGATCGCGAAATAATCGGGGACCCTTGCGTCGGCAAACATGCTCGACGCACTGCAATATTTAGGCAGTTTCATCAGAATTCGGTATGCATTATTATACTGAACCCTGATGCTGCTTCGAGCTTTTTTCGAGCAGTTGACCCAAAGCTGACACGTGTAGAAGCATTGCCAGTATGCTCTAAACAGCGTCAGCTTTGCCTCAACACTGCACCGCGCAAATCGGCGCAATGAAAAAAAGTTTCGGTTTCCGACAATTTTTAAATGCATTTGTATAGTTGACGATATGTATTTTTTATTCAAAACGATTTCAGTGATAAATAATATAGTAAGTCATCATTTGCGCCGCGATGGGAACGTAGGTAAGACGTGTTTTTTGTCGAGTCAATAAGTATTTCTGTAGTGTAGATATCAAAATTGGGTTTGGAAGCTGTTGTTGCAAATGTTTATTGAAAAACTTAAATTAATAATGCCAGGCATTATTAATTTAAGTAACTAGTGTGAATGCTGTAAAAAATGGCGAAAAAATAGTGATTTTCGTATCTGTTTTAATAGAAAAATTATATTGATACTTAGAAAAATGCCTCTTATCAACCCTCCTCCTTATCTCTTGTTGATTTACTAGGTATGTGTGTGTGCACGTAAATATTTGTCTTCTTTTTTACATTTACCTGAAGAAGAAAAAAGAAGAAAAAACTTGAGAGGTGTCAAGGGGCACCCGGATGGAACGAAGTTCCTTTCGATTAATTAATTTGGCATTGTGTTCAACATTTTCACACTAAAATATTAGATCTCCGTAGCCTTGTGGTTTCCTCAGTCGCCAAACAGCCAAAAGCCAAATTCACAATCAAAATAGTGTCGGTTTCAAAAAAGTGTCGATCCGTCTAGCCCCCTTCGTCACCGCACGATAAGGAACTACGTTCCAAAAGTTGCAAATAACTTCGACCAGACATTGAAAAACGCAAGAGCAGCGAGTGCAGAATTGTTTGGTTATTCGGTACGGAGTGGAGAGACAATGGCGCCAGAAGCGTTGCTCGTGGACCAGAGAGCGACGCGGCTTGCCGGCAACTGGTTGCTAATCAACCCGTGTTCCTATCTGTTTATGAAATAACCATAACTATTACGAATGAAGAGCGTGCAGTGCGAACCCTATTGTGCATCAGCTAACAGTGTTTAGTTATTCGCAACGGAGTGGACAGACAATGGCGCCGGGAGCGTTGCTCGTGGACCAGAGAGCGACGCGGCTTGCCGGCAACTGGTTGCTAATCAACCCGTGTTCCTATCTGTTTATGAAATAACCATAACTATTACGAATGAAGAGCGTGCAGTGCGAACCCTATCGTGCATCAGCTAACAGTGTTTAGTTATTCGCTACGGAGCGGACAGACAATGGCGCCGGGAGCGTTGCTCGTGGACCAGAGAGCGACGTGGCTTGCCGGCAACTGGCTGCTAATCAACTCGCGTACCTATCTGTTAATGAAATAACTATAACTATTAACAAATGAAGAGCGTGCAGTGCGAACCCTATCGTGCATCAGCTAACAGTGTTTAGTTATTCGCTACGGAGCGGACAGACAATGGCGCCGGGAGCGTTGCTCGTGGACCAGAGAGCGACGCGGCTTGCCGGCAACTGGCTGCTAATCAACTCGCGTACCTATCTGTTAATCAGCGTTCGCATTCCATTCTAAACTTCCTCTAACTACCTAGTAGTTTTCATTGATTAAATCGAAGTGGTTCAATTGTTTATTGCTAACAGTGAAATCACATCAAATCGATTAAAAACAATATTGGTCCGACTTACATAAATCCCTAACTCAACATCATCATCATCATGAGCAACCCATCAACGGCTCACTACTGAGCGCAGGTCTCCTCTCAGAGAAGGGTTATAGGCTATAGTCCACCACGCTGGCCCAATGCGAATTGGCGGACTTCACACACCTTCGAAAACATTATGGAGATCTCTCAGATGTGCAGGTTTCCTCACGATGTTTTCCTTCACCGTTGAAGCAAGTGATATTAAGTTTCTTAAACGCACTTGACTCCGAAAAGTTAGAGGTGGGTATCCGGGATCGAACCTGCGACCCCTTGATTAGGAGACCACAGTCCTAACCACTAGGCTAGCTATCACTGCAACTCAACATTAATCAGGTAAAAATATTTCACGTACCTAATTACGCAACTGCATTGGTCAAGCGCAAGATTATTTGAACATTTTTAATGAAAGTCTCGGAAAGCTTTGAGCAAGAAACAATTATTCATTTTATACAATTTGTTGCTATCCGAAATTAATTTTGGTTTGGCGGTTTGGCTTGAGAAAATTGGTTAAAGAAATGGGATCTTAGAACCTGAAATTAATACAATTTTATTCCATTTAATGTGGTAGGTATTAAACAACCATGTAGACAAACAACCGTTTCACTTTCCGACGAAAATAAAACTTCTTTGAGCTCTTCAGCAACAAAGCACCGTGCACATAAAGATGGCGTTCATTAATCAAAATATGTTATGTATGATAGAATCAAAAGGCTCGTAATCGTAGGGACGCGTCGCTTCCTTTGTCCGAACTCATTCGTTTTGTTTTAACACCCCCTTTAGCGTTCATACGCCCATGTGTATACCTCCTTCAAGCTTGGGCTTAAGACACATGATGGTAGAAAAAAGAATGAAAAAGTCTAAATTCTTACACCGGTTCTGAAAGAAGTTTCTACTGCGAAGCACCGGCAGGACTCGGGAGTAAATCTCCTTTCAAGGATTTTGCCCACGACTTCGTCCGCGTGGAGTTGGGTTTTTAAAAAACCCGCGGGAACGACCTGTTTTTCCGGGAAAAAAGCCTAAGGCCTCCAAGTCCTCAACTAAACCCATGAAAAAAATCACGTCAATCCGTTGCTTCGTTGAGGTGTGATAGAAGATTAAACCCAGCAAACATATTCACTTTCGCATTTAATTAGTAAGGATTTATAACAAGATAGTCCTTGACTGCGATCTCACCTGGTAGTAAGTAACATGATAGCGGGCTAACTTGGAAGGGGGTATGGCAGTTTTACCCATCCCCAAATCGGTTTTACACGCAATCACGCCGGAACGCTACATCGCTTGGCGGAACGTCTTTTACGGTATTGTAGTCACGGCCAAAGCCTACCAGAAAGCTAGTCTTTACTAATTAGGTATACTTATATTTACATGTTATAAATTCAAAAGTATGTTTGTTTTTAGGTTTGTCCTTTAATTACGTCGCAACAGAGCAACGTATTGACGTGCTTTTTTGCATGGGTAGGTATAGTTGAGGACCTGGCGAGTGACATAGGCTACGTTTCATCCCGGAAAATCAAGAGTTAAAGGAGTTAAAGAGGTACGGGATTAATTAAAATTGCCTTTCCCCCTTCCAAGTTAGTCCGCTACCAACTTAGACTGTATCTGAAGGGTGTAAGCCGTAAAAAGAAAAGTCTTTACAAAGATTCAACTGGATATTTAATGGGGGCACAAAGCAAAACGTCCGCCGGTGGTCAGTCCTAGACCAGAGAAAGAGTAGATTTTAGAACTTGATTGACGTTTGACAGGTACAAAAAATATTACTTAAGTAACCACAGACAAACCACCGTACTCTTAATGGTCCGTTTATACATCCAACAGTATCGTCACTTACTTACTTATCATCAGGTGAGATCGCAGCTCATCTTGTCATAATCTACGAGTATTATATATATAAAAGAAAGTGGTGTTAGTTACACTATTTATAACTCAAGAACGGATGAACCGATTTGGCTGAAAATTGGTGGAGAGGTAGCTTAGAACCAGGAGACGGACATAGGATACTTTTTATCCCGTTCGACCGCGTTTCCGTCAAGTCACTATAAAACGTGGTAAAACAAAAACGCATCTGACATGGAATAACAAAACCCAAATGACAGTGGAATAACAAAACGTAAATATAAAAGCTAAACGTAATTTTGTCTTGGTTAAGTATGGTAAAAAATTTGACAATTATAAAAATGATAGCTAAACGTAATTGATAATATCATCAGTAATATGTTTTCTCTTTGAATCATCATTAACAATGCCGCGAGCAAGACGATCAAATGTTTCCTGCTACAAAGCTACGGATTGACGTGATTTATTGGATAGGTATAGTTGAGAACCTGGAGGGTGACCAAGATTTCCCTCGGGATGTTATGAACTAAATCCACGCAGACGAAGTCGCGGACATCAGCTAGTAAATAATAAAAATAAATGAATATCGCCCGTGTGCTCGCCGCCCACGAAGTCTCCGCTTGATATATTTATGATTAAGCAACGCTTCCAAAGCGACATTGTCTTTGCGAGGCCCCTGTGCGGCGCCCCATCCGTCTTGCTCTCGCGCCACTTCCCCCTTTCTTTGCAGGCACGAGATTTTTTTAATTATGACGTTGGGCCTTTTTTGTCTCAGCTATAACAAAGAGACCCGCTGGATTTCTACTTACGACATACCCTTGTACTGAGTTTGATTCCGTTCGAGTATTTCTCCTGTGAGAGGCTTTGGTCGTGGCTAGGTACCACGTCAAAGACGCCAAGGTATAACGTTCCGGTACGAATGAATGGCGTGTAGAAAGAGAAACCGATTAGGGGTATGGGTTGAATGTAAACTCCTATGCCCCTTCTAATTTACCCCTTTACCATCTTATTTGTCATTTACCATCAGGTGAGACTGCAGTAAATGGCTTACTTGTCATAAAAAAAATGTGACTGGTGAAGATTGAACCATCCACCTTTTGAGTAGAACTACATTTGTTAAAAAGTTAAAAATGTTTTTACTACTGAAACAAAATGAATTTGAAAATTTAGCGGTAGATATATCAGTTATTTAATTTTATATGTTATGTTGAACAATTTTGTTTTCTTTTAAATATTATTGCACTTCATTTTATATAATATTTTTATTTATGTTATATGTATATAATATTATATGTGTATAAAGCTTCCTCCTTAACACTGGTGATAATTCTTTCTTTCTTTCTTTTTTGCGGATCAGGCGTGTATATTGTTCACTTGAAAATTCGCAATCAATTCTGTTGCAATTTGCAATTTTTGTTTTGCATTGAATTGAATAATTTTCTATCTATTCATACATAGCATAGTATCTATTGTATTGTAAACTTGTTTTGAAAAGAGCAACCGCCGAGTTTCTTGCTGGTTCTTCTCGGCAGGAAGGGCATTCCGAACCAGTGGGCAGTGGTAGACTCATCGACGATTCAAAAGCACTTGTAAAAAAGTTTATTTGAATAAAAAACATTTCTATTCTATTCTACTATTATTAAGGTTGAAGACAAGGGTCTGCCCGCGAAATTCAAATTTAATTTGGTTTTTCGCAATTGTTGGGAAAAAACTTTATGTTAATATTTCAAAAAGTTATACGATTTGTAATGAACTACATTTTTTCGCAATTTGTAAACTAATACGACAAAGTAGGCTTATGACCTTCTAATTGCGCCAGTGGATTTATGTTCTTCACAGGTTTACATAAAAATATTTACTTGAAAGTGACCAGTTTAAGATATTAATCAAAATACTGAGTTGAACGTGAGTTACTCACAAATTAGTCGATATTTTGATTAATTTCTTAAACTGGACACTTTCAAGTAAAGATTTTTATATAAACCTGTGAAGATGATATTGCCATTGTCGCAATTAGAATGCCATACGTCTACGTTGTCGTATTAGTTTACGAATTGCGAAAAACCAAATTAAATTTGAATTTCGCGGGCAGACCCTTGTCTTCCACCTTAAATACCTAATAACCGTACCTATAACGATTTTGCTCCACTACATAGGTAATGAATTCGCGAAGGTTACTATAGATAGTACCGGCGTATACACTATCGAAATCCAATCAATTTGCGATCGTACGCTAGCCACAGCCGCTGCAGAATACTATTATACTATAACCACTTTACTATGGCTATTGGCTACTCACGTTAAAATGGAACGCAGTCATGAAAAACATGGCTTGAAGTAATTAAACATTTTGTGTATTTTCTAATTACCTATACGTTTGAAAATTCAAATAATACTCTAAGATATCAATTAAAAAATTATCTTTATTTTAGACGCCTAAATGGCTACCACTTCTTCTAGAGTATAGGCACTTGCCTATAATAGGTACTCTTTCTAGCCACATGTTTCCCAAATGCCATGCTTTTAGTATAGATAAACTGCTGAAAATAGATCGAATAACGTGCAAAATAATAGTATAAATAATAAATAAAGCAAAATTTAAAATTTATTTTATATTGTTATATTTATTTTCTTCGATTGTAATCATTATTTTGTACGTCAGAGCAAATCAAAAACAGAATCAAAATTGGTCGTAAATTGATCCAATAAATAAACAATTCATATTGATCTTTATTGTGGGCATAAGATAGAGTTTCCCTCAATTACCTACCGGTAAACATGGGAATATCATACTATCTCTCTCGCACGCCCACACCTAAATGGCGGTGACGTCACTGCATATGTACGTGCATCCTTTTCCTGTCATTTGGCAAGTCGCGCCAGATTTTAAAGATTGTTAACTTTTTTATTTTTGAGCGGATTATTATCTTATTTATTGGATCGCGTAATCTTACGGTAAAACAATTAAAAAATTTGGGTCATCTTTCCTTATTCTACAAGAATAAAGGAAAATAGGACGTACCCAACTACCTCAATAATAAAAAAAAAAAAAAGAAAAACCTCGCAATGAAGCTACGGGCGGGCGGTGCTGACGGAAGTTCTGATTATGTAGAGGAATTAATTTTCAGGCGCGACGAAACTGTACTCTGTAGTGCGCTGAGGGGAGGGGGAAATAGGGGTAAAGGAGGGGGTGAAACAAAACTACGTCCGCACCTGCACAACGTAATAACTGCGCGAGCAAAATTTGTTTGCGAATTCCCGTCAAAGAATAAATTAGTTCACGGGAGCTGAGGGGTAAGATTGCTGCTTTCCTGTTTTCATTTTGGAGTTGCGAGATTCTTATATAAATCTAGAACGTTAAGTTGATAGTTCCTTTCACTTTTGTATGACGTAATGGTAGTTATGGTACTTCCTCACGCGTAGTCCAACACTAAAACATGGATCGCAAATTGCAATTACCTCTGATTGGCCAACACTCTCTCGCTGTTTGCTTAACTAAATTAATAATAATAATCTTTATTTATAAAACTCAGTACAGCACAATACTATGGAATCCTGACCCCTAAACTAGGAAAACCCGTATCTTAGGGGCCAGTGCCTTCCCAAACATTGAATATAATATCTTTAAACGAGCAATTCTTGTACATATATATATACCTATATAAATATGTAATCTGAATCTCGGAAACGGCTCCAACGATTTTCATGAAATTTGATATGCAGGGGGTTTCGGGGGCGATAAATCGATCGAGCTAGGTTTCATTTTTAGAAAAGGTCGTTTTATCCGTGTTTTCAGGCAATGAAAAACCCCTTACAATATCATTATATGTACGGCACGCTATGATGGCCGGTTTGACACATTACAATAGTGATGTGGAATGTCAATTTATTCTCGAACAAAAAACAATTAAGTTTTGTTTTTGTACCTGATTAAATAGGTTTAATAAAACAAAAATGTATATGTTTATTTAATTTATTTGAACGAACTGAATATTTGAATGAAAATGAATATACATACTTTATATGCACACAAGAAACATATGAATACAAAAGATACCAAAAAAGGTGCCACAAAAGGCCATAATTAATCAGATTCGTCCATACTACTATTTTCACTGTCGTCACTGCTATCATCACCTACATTAATAATTATATGTTCGTTTTCTATAATATTATCTATTTTCACATCTCTTTCATAATCTTCCCTTATTAATTTAACAGTTCTATTCACAACCTTTTCCCAGTCTCCTTTAGTCACATGTTCACAAGCTTCTTCTAATAATTTTAGCATTTTTTTTGTGGTAAATGGGGGTTCTGTATTGTGTCTTGCAGCATATCCCTTAATTTGAGCCCACACCAACTCAATCGCATTATACTCACAATGGTAAGGCGGTAACCGTATAACTCTGTGCCCATGTTCTAATGCTATTTCGTCAATGACGTATCGGATCTTGGTTGGTTTGTTTTCTTTTAAAAGACGTACTAATTCCGCTTTTAACATATTCATGTTTGCATCTACGCCATTTTTACGAAGCCATGCGACGATATCAGCTTTCTTTTGGGATTGGGCAGGTGGCTTGTCAATTTGCATCGAGTGGTATGGGGCGTTGTCCATAATTATAATAGATGGTTCAGGGAGGCTACACAACATTGAGGTAAACCATTCAGTAAACTTTTCTCCATTCATGTCTTCATGATAGTCTCCAGTGGTTTTTGACGCAAAAGCCATGAGAGAACCTTCGACAAACCCGTTGATGGTTCCGGCGTGACAAATTATAAGTCGCGATCCTTTTCCTACAGGAACTTTGGAAGTAGATGCTGCTGTGTCATCGTTCCAAGAACGGCCTACAGTATGGTTAGCATTAAGCCATGTTTCATCCAAGAACACAACATTTTGCCAATTTTTGATTTCTTTCACTTGCCGTAAAAAAGTATACCTTGCCATCGCTATATCAAATCTTTCCATCAATATTTTGCGTTTGTTACATTTTTTGTATCGAAATCCAATGGTCTTCAAAATCTTCGTTAAAGAACTTTCCCCACCGAAGAATAATCCAGCTTCCTTCAGTGAATGCACCAACTTTTTTCTTGTTGGATACTCCTTCTGTAAATAGTAGCCGTAAACATGTCTTCGGATAGCATCGGCATCAAAGCTATCGATGCCTACGACTGGTTTTGCTCGTTTTCTCTTTTTTGGTGTGTGAAGTTTATTTTCTTCTGTGCCAGTCTCGCCATATTTTTTTTTAGTTATCCGTCTAACAGTTCGTTGTCCAATATTAAGCGCATCAGCTACGCGTTCAACCACTGACGTTATAGGTAAAATTGGCCCTCCATTTTGAGCTTCACGATCGAAATAGTTACGAAGGCGTATTACGAACTCACGTGTCTGACTATTTAGAACAGTTCTCTGCGTACGTTCGGTCATATCGACGAAATCCACAACAAAGGGCTTGAACAGAGTCCAAATTAACGAGCAAGGGTCAACAGTAATGCAGTATCAATATTTGAAATCCAAAGCCAGGTCAAAACTATATCACAATCGCATTGCACTGACAGTTTATACTTTTCGAAGCAACGTCAATTCGAAACTGCTTTGTTTTGCATTGAGCATTGACGCGAGTTTGCCGGAGGTAGTAGTTGTGCTAGCCAGCGATCCTATGTGACGATCGTATTAGATTCCATTTTTAAAAATTTTCAATTTAGAAAACCAAATGCCGAGTTGTGGTATATATCATATAAAAATAAAAATTTTACCTTTTGTATGAAACAGCTGATATTTTTTTGCGATTTCAGAGGTTTGTCCTCATAGTGAAAATTGTTCATATTCACAAGTACATTCACCCCTTAAATGGTGCAAACTGATTTTTCTACACTTGTATACATTTTAGAAATCAATTTAATAAATAAATTTTGAGTCCTAAACCTAAAACTACATTCGATAAAATTTATGAATCTCTGCACATCACTATCGTCAATAAAGTAATACAATTATTTCCTTCAAAGTCGTTATCAATTAATACGGAACTTCATGAGCGGACAAACGTCAAACCGGCCATCATAACGTGCCGCTAGTTTAGAATACGAAGGTAAATTTCGCCACCATCTACCTATAAATTCCCGATAGCTCAGAGAAATTGGGCGGTCCCGAAACCAGACCCGGGTTCGAGACCAGCCGATTATATTTTCTTCTATGAATTTTATTATTATTATTTTTTTTTTTTTTTTCTAAATATATAATTTCCACAAAAAAAAAAATAACCGAGCAAAGCTCGGTCACCCAGATATTAATAATAAGAATTACATATCTAGTGCACTTTAACAAATAAAAACATTTCTGTATCTGTTGAGTTTACTAAATATTACATTAGAGCTTTTTTCTAGCTTTAAAATTAAAGTTAAGTTTAATAATGAATTAAAAATTGTGGCAGTAAGAATGCCATAAATTCAGCCATATGACTACAATAATAATTGAGATTGTAGCAATAATTGTTTGGTATGAAGCTACATATTAAAAATATTCACATCAGTTGCCTACGAATTCGTAGCCCGTAGCATACCTAATCTTATATCTTATCTTATCTTATCTTATCTTATCTTATCTTATCTTATCTTATCTTATCTTATCTTATCTTATCTTATCTTATCTTATATCTTATATCTTATATCTTATATATATATAAAAGAAAGTGGTGTTAGTTACACTATTTATAACTCGAGAACGGATGAACCGATTTGGCTGAAAATTGGTGGAGAGGTAGCTTAGAACCAGGAGACGGACATAGGATACTTTCTATCCCGTTCGACCGCGTTTCCGTCATGTCACTATAAAACGTGGTATAAGAAAAACGCATCTGACATGGAATAACAAAACGCAAATGACAGTGGAATAACAAAACGTAAATGACAGCCTTTGAGTATTAAACCAACACATGACAGCTAAACGTTATTTTGTCTTTGGTTAAGTATGGTAAAAAATTTGACAATTATAAAAAGTGTTATAATAAAGCATTACTGATATTATGAATGCGAAAGTGTGTTTGTTTGTTGGTTTGTCCTTCAATCACGTCGCAATAGAACAGCGGATTGATGTGATTTTTTGCATGGGTATAGTAATGGATGTAGTAGTGGTTCCTCAGACCAGGAGAGCTACTATTTATCTCGGATAATGAAAGAGTTCCCGCGGGATTTTTAAAAACTAAATCCATGCGGACGAAGTCGCGGGCATCAGCTAGTCTACCATAATCTTAACCCTTCGCTGACTTACTATTAGGCACGGTTCTCCTCTGAGATACTACAGTAATAGACTAAACTGTTTTAGTTTTATACTCTACCATTACATACGGTTTTTAATAGCTATTTATGCAACTGCATCGTAATGAGGGTCATTTTAATTCGAGTGCTGTTTTTTGATACGAGGCTTGCCGAGTATCAAAATAGGATAGTACGAGAATTAAAATGACTAATTACGTTCAGTTGCATACAAGATTTTATCTACGACAAGGAAAATAAAATCATTAACAAAATACGCCGTAGGCTCAAAAAAGTAACAAAAAGTAACTCCGTAAGCCGCCACCAGCCGCCTGTGGCGCCTCTGTCAACAAAAAGTAACTCCGTAAGCCGCCACCAGCCGCCCGTGGCGCCTCTGTCGTATGAACGGTACAAAAGTGCCGGAACTCAGAGCCTTAGCTTTAGGTATCCTATTTTAAGAAGATAACCATTTCGATTCAGCTCCCATACAACGAGCTGCATCGAAATGAGAAGCAAAACCGAAAGAGGGTTCATTTCGATTCAGCTGTCAAATTCGAAATTGGAACTTTTCGATGTTGGAGTAGATAATAGCTATTTATGCAACTGCATCGTAATGAGGGTCATTTTAATTCGAGTGCTGTTTTTTGATACGAGGCTTGCCGAGTATCAAAATAGGATAGTACGAGAATTAAAATGACTAATTACGGTCAGTTGCATAAAAGATTTTATCTACGACAAGGAAAATAAAATCATTAACAAAATACGCCGTAGGCTCAATAAAGTAACAAAAAGTAACTCCGCAAGCCGCCACCAGCCGCTTGTGGCGCCTCTGTCAACAAAAAGTAACTCCGTAAGCCGCCACCAGCCACCTGTGGCGCCTCTGTCATATGAACGGTACAAAAGTGCCAGAACCCAGAGCCTTACCTTTAGGTATCCTATTTTAAGAAGATAACCATTTCTATTCAGCTCCCATACAACGAGCTGCATCGAAATGAGAAGCAAAACCGAAAGAGGGTTCATTTCGATTCAGCTGTCAAATTCGAAATTGGAACTTTTCGATGCTGGAGTAGATAAACAATATTTACGTTTGTAGGGCTCAAGTCATATCAGTTAATCAATATTATACATCTTCTGAATATATTTGAAATTTGAATATATCTGGAAAGTTGACTGATTGACTGACTGAATGATCTATCAACGCACAGCTCAAACCAGTGGACGGGTCTGCCTGAAATTTGGCATAAAAATATAGCTATTATAACGTAGGCATCCGCTAAGAGAGGATTTATGAAAATTCAACCCCTAAGGGAGTAAAATAGGTGTATGAAAAGAAGAACTTAACTTGAGCAAAGTCACGGGCAAAAGCTTGTATTATAATAAACACGTAATCATACTATTATTATAATTGCGAAAGTGTGTTTGTTGGTTTGTCCTTCAATCACGCCGCAATAGAGCTACGGACGTGATCTTTTGCATGTTAATCAATCAAAAAAAAATAATATTTGAGGACCTGGAGAGTGACATCAGGCTACTTTTTATTCCGGAAAATCAAAGAGCTTCCGAGGGACTTTAAAAACTAAATCCACGCGGACGAAGTGGCGGGCATCAGCTAGTTAATAAAATAATTATTACAGCACTTTTAATACTACATTGATAGGTTCACTTGACGATTCGAAAGCAATTTGTAAATGTTTATTTGAATAAAAAATCTATTCTAATAGGTAGAAGAAATTAAAAAGAGGTATAGGTGAAACAGTGGATGTTTCACCTATACTTATTTTTAACTAGCTGATGCCCGCGACTTCGTCCGCATGGATTTAGTTTTTAAAAATCCCGCGGGAACTCTTTCATTATCCGAGATAAAAAGTAGCTCCCCCGGTCTGAGGAACCACTACTACATCCATTACTAAGTATACACATGCAAAAAATCGCATCAATCCGCTGTTCTGTTGCGACGTGATTGAAGGACAAACCAACAAACAAACACACTTTCGCATTTATTCAGTAATGCTTTATTATAACACTTTTTATAATTGTCAAATTTTTTACCATACTTAACCAAAGACAAAATTACGTTTAGCTGTCATTTACGTTTTGTTATTCCACTGTCATTTGCGTTTTGTTATTCCATGTCAGATGCGTTTTTCTTATACCACGTTTTATAGTGACATGACGGAATCGCGGTCGAACGGGATAAAAAGTATCCTATGTCCGTCTCCTGGATCTAAGCTACCTCTCCACCAATTTTCAGCCAAATCGGTTCATCCGTTCTTGAGTTATAAATAGTGTAACTAACACCACTTTCTTTTATATATATATAGATTTCTTCTACTATCATTATATTAATATTGTGGTTTTAAAAAACTCTCCTACTAAACTTACGTCTTTACGGTTATCCTGCGTTTAAAGTATAGCCAAGTCAGCTACAATGTGTACTAAGCATTTGTTTAGGTAATCACTATGAGAAAAAAAAATACGAATAACCCACCCCAATAAAACCCATTATTATTCAATCCTACCCCTAA
Source organism: Oeneis ivallda (assembly GCA_029955525.1). Lineage (NCBI taxonomy): Eukaryota > Metazoa > Arthropoda > Insecta > Lepidoptera > Nymphalidae > Oeneis > Oeneis ivallda. Next base: position 8,701,630 of record JARPMR010000014.1, read on the forward strand.
ACCCAAATCAAAACTCATCGATCTCAAACAAACGTCAATTTTACAATGTGATTAAAACTAACACACCGCCCCTATAATATCCGATTAATAGCTCTGCCGGTTGGTTCCGTAGCGGGCGGAGAGAAAAAGAGTGCAATCACATTAGCGGATGAACCCTAAAATTTTAATCTGCGCCACAATGGGAGCAATCGCTGATTGCAGTCGGTGCGCATATGCATACTCTTTGGGGATCGCTTAGCGTGCACCGCGAGCGCGGAAAACTGTGCACTTTCACGTCGGATATGATTATTAATACTTAGCACACAGTTTTTTTTATGATTTCCTCCGAACCGCCAATCGATGACTGTTTTAGGAATGATTAGGTGATATCGTTCAACTCTCATGGATAAAAACCAAAGATAAAAACATATCGACCTATTTTGAGTAAAATTCAAAAAAATTCAAAATTCTAAATTATTTATTTCACGTAGGCCAACCTGTGGCTCTTATGACAAGTCATGACTCTACCACCAGTTCGGAAAGCGGATTCTGTTTAGAAGAGCCGGCAAGAAACTCAGCAGTTGTTCTTTTGAAAATAATCATTTTACAATATTATTATGAAGCTATTACATTGTAATAAGTTTTTTATACTATCTTGTGGGCAGCTGGATGCCAAGCCGATTTACCATGCAACTTTGTTAGAATAAAATATAACATTTCCACAATGAGGGGAAGTTCCAAAAAAAAAAACTACAATTCAATTCATGTTAAGACGGTTGGACGGTATGAAGGTTTACTGCGATTGAGTATGGATATCACGGAATAGGAGGGTAAACAACATAATATTTAATCATCTGCATGGTGAATGACAGGGCAAGATTCAGATTTCAAGTATGCGTATACTTTTATACAAAATGAATGAATGAATAATTTATTATTAAATCAACCTGCCTGCCTGCATGGAAAAACATCGTATCTCATTTTTCGTTGAGCGCAAAAGGAACAAATTTTATTTACTTAATGTGATTTTAACTTAAAATCGCTAAAAACTGAGTTACGATGTTTTCCTTGCAGGTTTCGAAATGTGTACGAAGAACCGCATATTTAGACACACACCCACGCGTACACGCACACACAATCACTTTAACATATTATAACAATCACTTTCAACAAATGCGCAAAATTAATGGCCGCCGGTGTAAAAGGCGCGTAGCAGGCGAGGGACGAATTGTTTTCATATTAATAGGATGTTGAGAGGTGCTCAAAGCAGCGGCCCCGCGCTCCTCGTCCGCAAACATGCTGTTTAAGGCCATTTAATCATGTCGCTTCGCTATACAATCATATCATTTACAGAACTTGTCATACAAATAGTTAAACAAATTCGTGTCAGTAATTTTTAAGAGACTTATAGATATTTTTCGTGGCGATATTTGTGGCACGCACAATCGAAAATTGACATCCGTCATATTATTGATTGTGTTCGTATAACTAGCATATTTATGCCACCCGTACCATAACGAATCGGTTGACACTTGACAAACATGCTGTTTAAGGCCATTAATCATGTCGCTTCGATATACAATCATATCATTTACAGAACTTGTCATACAAATACTTAAAAAATTCATGTCAGTAATTTTTATGCTGTATTTTTATTTTTTATAGATATTTATGGACATTTAATCAGGTTGTTTCGCTTAACATTCACAGAAATTTATATACAAATAAGTAGGAGCAAATTCTAGGCAGTAATTTTTATGGTCATTTAATCATGTCGCTATTTACCTACTTACAGAACTTGTTATTCCAATATTCCAATAAATCAAGTCAAGTTCAAGTTATGTCAGTACTATTTATGCTGTACCTAATTATGGCCATTTAGTCGTGTCGCTTCGCTATGCAATAATAAGATTATCATTTACAGAACTTGTTAGGTATACCTACCAATATTTCAACAAATTCATGTCAGTAAAATTCGATTGTTAAAGTTTCCCTTAACTGTGATCTCACCTGGTGGTAAATCGCGATCCTAAGCATAAGAGAATTTTGATATTTATCGTGGCGATAATTGTGGCGTGCACAGGAGAAAATTGGCTATAACATCCGTAATATTATTGATTTTGTTCGTATAACTAGCATATTGACACTTGACACCTTATTCATCAAAATCGGCTCAGTAGTTACCGTACCTTACGTAGGTACGGTACCGTATAATGTAAATTAATTATGGCTGATTTCACCAACGTCGAGTGACGTTTTACCGAGGAATAAATTGGGCGTTCTGACAGTTTTGGAACGTAGTTCCTTATCGCGCGGTACGGAAGGGAGCTAGACGGAAAAAATTAAGGAACCGACACGCGACACATTTTTGAAACCGACACTTTTTTGCTGAATGTGAATTTTGCATTCTCTTCGGTATTTTCGCGATACAACACGGCGTCTGCGTGGCCTAGTGGCTTCGGCAGTCGGCTAATAGTTCACAGTCGATGGTTCGAATCCCAGCTCAAGACTGAATTTTCTATTTTCAATTTTATTTTAAATAATTTCTACATGTGGAGGATCCACGGAATTCGGTCAGTCGAGCTAGCATTCGAACCATCGACTGTGAACTATTAGGCGACTGCCGGAGCCACTAGGCTACGGAGACGCCGTGTTGTATCGCGAAATACCGAACACAATGTAATCGAAAGGAACTACGTTCCATCCGGGTGTCCCTTGACACCTCTCAAGTTTTTTTGTATTGAAAATACTGTCAAAATATCAAATTTACGCTCGGATAAGACGTATATTCCGTTCGTAAAATCCTAAATACCTAATATCTTCACAATAATAAAACATGCCGAGCAAAACTTTTCACTAGTAATTTGAATTTCCATTTTTCAATGCCGGAGAGATGATTGAATACACAAATTAATTGCACGGCGCGCATTGTCGGCTATCGGCTCGCAAAGTTGATTAAAATGTCCGCCCCTCCCCCTCCCCCCACCCGCGCACCCCGCGCCGCTCCACAACTCATTCCCATAATTAAACGGATTTGTTTATCGTTCACCTATTGTTCGGGATTTTCTAAGAAAAAATTGCTTTTGTTGTCAAAAATGCTAATATCCTTACTAATCATACTATCATCATATCATACTAATATTTTATGAATGCGAAGGTGTGTTTGTTTTTTTGTTTGTTGGTTTGTCCTTCCATCACGCTGCAACAGATCTACGGATCAACGTGATTTTGAAATATACTTTTGCATTTACCACACTAGTAATAAGCATGCTAGAAAATATCGGCCAAGTGCGAGTCGGGCCTCGCTCTTTTAGGGTTCCGTACATATGAACAAATCACTTTTTTAAACTAGATACATATTATTTAGATTTTTTAGTTCTTAGATAGTACAAAATTAGCATAATAATATGTATGAGGAAAAAATGCTCGTTTGTTTTGGTCACAACTTTGATGGCCATTTCTTTATTTTTGAAGCTAAAAAATAATGAAAATTACATTTGAACTCCACTTAATGAGCTCTAGACAGTGACACCCCACATGCCGGGGTAAAAAAAAACAAAAATTTATTTTATAATTTTAACTAGGAGCCACCTTTATTTTATTTTTATTATTTGTTGTTAAAGCGGCAATAGAAATACACACTCGGTGGAAATTTCAACTATCTACCTATTATGATTTACGAGATACAGCCCGCTGACGGACGGACGGACGGACGGATGGACGGACGGACGGACAGACGGACAGCGGAGGCTTAGCAATAGGGTCACTTTGGGTACGGAACCCTAAAAAATACCTGTACAATATGTAATCCGAAATTTTCATTGAAAAGAATAACGTTCCACCTTTCAACATCCCCATAATACAAAAAAAGCGCCAAAGCTGATTATCAATAAACATTAATGCGAACATCTCATTTCAAATAAAATCTCTTGGGAATATCACTTGATTTTCATTCGGCTCACATTTTGCAAGGCATTCATTCAATATTTCGGTATGAAATAAATGTATTCAATATTCGATATTAATGTATTCAGCGGCGCCGCGCCGGTCCGCAATTTTCATTTTGTAATTTTTACCGACTGCGCATCCGAACCGGGGCTGACAACGTTTCAAAGAACCTAAAGGTATTTTATAATCAACATTGTTTGTTTAATATTATAGCAAAGGTACACAACACAGATGAAATTCGAATTTACGAGATTAGGTGGCTGAATGAAAAAAAAATCATCTCACTTTTAACAAATTCGACACTTCAAAGAACATAATATCCTAAGGGACCATAATATCCTATCACCAACGTAGAATATGTCTTATCCGAGCGTAAATTTGATATTTTGAGAGAGTTTTAATACAGTATATCACTGTCAATAAATCTTTACTCTTGGACTTATCCAAGACTATTAAGTACTTATTTTACGTTGGTGAAATCGGCCCTGAAGGAGGTATTTCAAAATCGTTGATTTAAGTATTATTAAGATGATCGTTGTTGTACAAATCTACTTACAAATTGGAAACAGATATACGATTATAGTATATAAGCATAATATATAATATATAAGTATTACATAATAACATATTTTTGCTGAATACGATTTTTTTAATCAATAGATTATTTTTAAGAAATGGTTTCTTAGTTAACAGAAAAGTAGAAAGAGAGAAAAGTTTTTTATTCAAATAAATTCTTACAAAGTGCTTTTGAATCGTCAAGTGAATCTACCACTGGTTCGGAATGCCGAGCCCTTCCAACCCAGAAGAACCAGCAAGAAACTTGGCGGTTGAAAAGTAACGAACGGTCTTACCACATCTTTATTTTGACATATATTTCCAATATACAAAATGTCAATCATAAATTTTGGATTGGTAGTCGCTCGCACCTACAAGATACTAGCAAATTGCGGCAATTCATAGTATGCCTGAATTGGCGTACAGTTTTTGCAATTCACGAAAGCGAGTGAGCTTTACTCGTGGTTACTTCGTGTACATGCACATTTCATAAGTGTGCGTCCCTATCAAAGCCTAGGTGGGAGCGGGCAGGCGCGAGCATTGCGCTCGCTCACACTTATACAGATACGACACACACACAACCATAAGTCAGTCGCCCTCGTGAATTGCAAGAACTATACCCACATATGTAGTCTCGTAGCAACCAATGATTGACGTTTTCAGCAGACTATGATATTACGTTTCCGCATTAATTAAGGAGTCATTAGAATAGAATAGAATAGAAATATTTTTTATTCAAATAAACTTTTACAAGTGCTTTTGAATAGTCAATGAATCTACCACTGGTTCGGAATGCCTTTCCTGCCGAGAAGAACCAGCAAGAAACTCGGCGGTTGCTCTTTTCAAAACAGATTTACAATACAGTAAATACCTACTATGCTATATATGCAGTGTTTCCACAATGAGGAAAGTTCCAAAAATGCATACAGACTAATTGTTTACAGGAATGGCGGTATCTAGTAGCAATAGCCACCAATCCTAAATGTATGGTGGCAAACTTAAAATTTAGTCATTATTTAAACATGTTTTTGGTCGTAGACTGTTAAGCTATTGCATAGCTTTTATCGCGGACTTTGAACTAGGACAAACAGACAAACTAGGAAAAACAGACCGAATCAAGAAATTCCGTACCGAAAAAAAACCCAACACCGTCGTTCAGTAAGCGTTCAACATTTTAGAGGTTCACATTTAGCTCTGTTTGACGCAGTGGGCGAGCGGCCGCTTTGGTGTATGATGTCGCAGGTTCGAATCTCACTCGCGAAGTAGTGACAGTGCGCTTTTCTTTTTTAATTATTTTTTGCATAATTTTTATTATGCAAAAAAAATATTGCATAAATATTATAATTGCATAAGTTGATAAAAAATGCTATGCAATAGCTTTACCGCGGCAGTCCCCGAGTGCCGCTTAATTTTTTTTATTTTTTTTTAACACAGTAAAAAATAATGCTCGCACCTAATAGATGCGGATAGGTATTGTTTTCTTTTTCCGCGATGTTGCGGGGTGTTTTCGTCACCCATTGTGTTGGCACTATAGTGACACCGTTAATTAGTACGTACATCGTACGAGTCGCGGGCCCGGCGAAGTAATCAATCTTGCACCTGGGTTATCAAGGATTTAAAAACCCTAAAAGGAGCACGATAAAGCCAAGGTATAGATCGAGGACGGGCTGACAAGTACCTTGCCTAGGAAAGAAATACCTACTACACTAGCGGCACGCTATGATGGCCGGTTTGACACATTACAATAGTGATGTGGAATGTCAATTTATTCTCGAACAAAAAACAATTAAGTTTTGTTTTTGTACCTGATTAAATAGGTTTAATAAAACAAAAATGTATATGTTTATTTAATTTATTTGAACGAACTGAATATTTGAATGAAAATGAATATACATACTTTATATGCACACAAGAAATATATGAATACAAAAGATACCAAAAAAGGTGCCACAAAAGGCCATAATTAATCAGATTCGTCCATACTACTATTTTCACTGTCGTCACTGCTATCATCACCTACATTAATAATTATATGTTCGTTTTCTATAATATTATCTATTTTCACATCTCTTTCATAATCTTCCCTTATTAATTTAACAGTTCTATTCACAACCTTTTCCCAGTCTCCTTTAGTCACATGTTCACAAGCTTCTTCTAATAATTTTAGCATTTTTTTTGTGGTACATGGGGGTTCTGTATTGTGTCTTGCAGCATATCCCTTAATTTGAGCCCACACCAACTCAATCGCATTATACTCACAATGGTAAGGCGGTAACCGTATAACTCTGTGCCCATGTTCTAATGCTTTTTTTTAGTTATCCGTCTAACAGTTCGTTGTCCAATATTAAGCGCATCAGCTACGCGTTCAACCACTGACGTTATAGGTAAAATTGGCCCTCCATTTTGAGCTTCACGATCGAAATAGTTACGAAGGCGTATTACGAACTCACGTGTCTGACTATTTAGAACAGTTCTCTGCGTACGTTCGGTCATATCGACGAAATCCACAACAAAGGGCTTGAACAGAGTCCAAATTAACGAGCAAGGGTCAACAGTAATGCAGTATCAATATTTGAAATCCAAAGCCAGGTCAAAACTATATCACAATCGCATTGCACTGACAGTTTATACTTTTCGAAGCAACGTCAATTCGAAACTGCTTTGTTTTGCATTGAGCATTGACGCGAGTTTGCCGGAGGTAGTAGTTGTGCTAGCCAGCGATCCTATGTGACGATCGTATTAGATTCCATTTTTAAAAATTTTCAATTTAGAAAACCAAATGCCGAGTTGTGGTATATATCATATAAAAATAAAAATTTTACCTTTTGTATGAAACAGCTGATATTTTTTTGCGATTTCAGAGGTTTGTCCACATAGTGAAAATTGTTCATATTCACAAGTACATTCACCCCTTAAATGGTGCAAACTGATTTTTCTACACTTGTATACATTTTAGAAATCAATTTAATAAATAAATTTTGAGTCCTAAACCTAAAACTACATTCGATAAAATTTATGAATCTCTGCACATCACTATCGTCAATAAAGTAATACAATTATTTCCTTCAAAGTCGTTATCAATTAATACGGAACTTCATGAGCGGACAAACGTCAAACCGGCCATCATAGCGTGCCGCTAGTGTAGTTTAACGTAACGAAGTGATTTTCATTTTTCGACTCCGTTTTTTAGTCTCTGTCTCCTCTAAGCTCTACGCACTTAGTCCATCGTCGCTCCAAAGCAGTAATGCCCTCCATAAAATGTGTTTCTTCAAGGCCGGCAAAATATTCCTCTACATCAGCTATAACGTCATTCGTCTCTCTGCTCGCCTAAAAAGTTTTGAGCTTAGAGAAGAGGTGGAAGTCCAACAGTGCTAGGTGATGTATGTCCCATACAATTCCTAATGTATTTCGTTGATTTTCGACGTTGCCTTAGTGCATGTGTGAACCCTTGGGTTGATTTGGTGAGATGTTGTTTTTTTTCGAGCCACACCCTGAGCTTTTTAGGGTTCCGTACCAAAATGGTAAAAATGGAACCCTTATGGTGAGACTTTCTCCGTCCGTCCGTCCGTCCGTCCGTCACAGTCGATTGTTTCAGTAACTATTAAAGCTATCGACATGAAATTTGGCACAGTTGTGTATAATAGTAGCCCAACATCATTGAAATAAAGAAAAATCTAAAGTTATTTTTAGTTTTATTAAAAAAAGGGGGAAAATGGGGGGTTTGAAATTTCAAAGTAGAATAATTATACCGAGTGGGGTATCATATGAAAGGCCTTTACTTGTGCATTCGAAAACAAAGCAACGCGAAAATTATTTTAGTTTTTTTTATATTAACAATAAACCTCTACAAACAAAGTTAACGATAAATAAGCAAATTAATATAATAGTATCGTTTTACTTTTACTTTTGGAGTACGGAACCCTCGGTGCGCGAGTCCGACTCGCACTTGGCCGGCTTTTTTTTTGAATTCATGTAACTTGTGTAACACATCGCCTAGGTTCGCCTAGGTTCCTTAGCTGTCTTAAAAGGTAAACAAGTGGTTTTTCGCAAAAGGCCTAAGCGACACGCTAAACACATCACACAGTGAGGTTAGTCCGAGTTTTAATTCGTTTGATCGTAATAGTAAACGATGACATTAGCATCAAAGTAAATGAACCACAATAGTATCGATTTAAAGTCCCAAAAACAAATTCAATACAGACGATTTTAATTTGGAGCGTTTTCGTATACGTAAACGTATAAGAATACATACACACACGATTGAGCTCTAATTTAATACTATGGTTCATTTTACTTTGATGCTAATGTCATAGTTTACTATTTATAGTTGTTAACCATCAAATCTTGTACGAGGTGTACTGACGATGAAACCGTGCTACAAACGGCTACAAGTGAAAAACCAAACTTAAGAACGCCGTAGCATCCGGCTACTTTCGGAAGTCATGCGATTCCCCGAAACATTTACTGTGATTTGCTCTGGAAGTTGGCTCTGGTACTTCTTCCATGGTGATTTGTTTATCTTTGACAGTTAAGGAAAAATTAATTATAGCTCCAACTTCTACTCACTTGTTACGCACCTACATACCTATCATGTACCTACATAACAGTATACTCGTAATATTGTAATAGATTTTTTAAAAAGTACAAAGACAGAGTTTCTTTCTTTCTCAGTTGGAACACAGTATTCCGAATCAGTAGTAGATTCATTTGAGAACTTAATAAAAAAATTATTTGAATAAAAAACTTTTGTATTTAATTCCTCCCTTAATTCTTGATTTTTTTGTAAGTTTATTTAAGAATCAAAGCTTTTTGTATCAATTTCCTGTAGTTTAGGATTAAAAAATTTCGCCCTCACTGCGCTTGCTGTGTACAGGTAGTAGCGATCTAGAATGTGGTTAACACTTCTAGTGCTTCTATGTAAGGGTCAGGTTAGGTACCGACCTTACCTGCGACTATACCAGCGGTGTAGTGCATTAGTTGATGACGTCACGCGCTGTCGCTCGCGATGATACATGAGCAATATTGTTGATGATTTGCTAAGAAAAGGTTGAGGTGCCATTTTGAAAAGCTGGGGTCGCTTTATAAAAAATATTGTGTATTTGCAAATGCGCGATTTTCCGCGACTTCGGCATCAACCTCAGGTTTTTATTTATCCAAATTATTTTCCACTATTCTTTTCTAATGGATCATTAACTTCTTAAATTTAAATCCCTAAGGCGCGCTTGCACAAACGTCGTAACCCAGAGTTAGGAGCTAACTCTGGGTTAAAAAGACAGATTTGACAGATTTCGTATAAAGCTTCTGTCAAAATTACAAATTTTTTCCTGGGTTAACTACGAGTCACTCGGCGTGTCTGCAAGTGGGCCTGAAATTGTGCTGATATTTCTTTATGTGATAGTTATCTATTTTAAAACACAACTCCAAAATAGAGGTAAAGCCACGGTAAAGCCTGGGACCCCACACCCATGGGAACCCATGACGACCGAAAAGGAGACCAAACTCTTAAGCACTATCGGAAGTATATTAACGGCTATCACCGCTGTATATACTTTGCCCGCGAATTTGTCCGCGTGGATGTAGTTTTACAACATCCTACGGAAACTCTTTGATTTTCCGGGATAAAAATTAGCCTATGTTACTCTCCCGGTCTTCAATTGTACCCATGCAAATAAATCACGTCGATCTGTCGTTGCTCCGTTGTGGCGTGATTGAAGGACAAATGAACAAACCACCAAACAATCACACTTTCGCATTTATAATATTAATAAGGTAAGTAAGTATTATTAGTATTACCTAACGTATGTAAATGTATACCTACCTGAGAAGATCCTTATTTGAATAACCAATAAGCTATACTCTGAATGCAATAGTCGTTTATGCATCTTTAGATGTTCTTTAGAACATACCAATTATAATGAACCATTCGCATTTAGGCTATGATAATAATCGAGGAAACATTTCGAGTAGGTAACTCATAAAATTTTCTCTTCCCACAAGTAAGTATGAGGAGAATAGCTGAACATCTTAAGAATTTCCACGACAACAAAAGAGCTCAGGTAAGTACATTATGATACAAAACATTGTAAAGGACTAAGCAATCACTAAGCGAAAACAGCATTGTGCCGTAGAATGGAAATTTTATAATACCTAAAACGAATGAATGTGCAAGTCCATTGTTAGAGATGGGAAAAGGCATTTGAAAAACGTTCTTCATGGTTAAAAGAACCGGTTTTAAACGCATACGATTGATGGTAAGGAAACTTCGAATTCGATTGATTACTTAGGACCGATTTTACCAACGTATAATAAGTTTTATTCGGGCGTAAATTTCATATTTTGACAGTATTTTCAATACAAAAACTGTCAGAACGCCCAATTTAATGTCTCGGTAAAACGTCACTCGACGTTGGTGAAATTGGCACTTAGACGTATGTTATACTAGGTACCTACTTTACAGACAGTAGGTACACAAGTGGCAGACTTTTGGACTTTTTTCTCATAAATCAAATATCAAAAGTTTTTGGTGCAAAAGTTTTAAATGTCCATTGGTTTTTTTTACCCGGCTACGGTACTTATAGTCAAAAGGAGTGTTATGATTTTAGCAATGAATGTATGTAGGTATGTATGTATGTAACTATTAACGAATAAACTACCGAGCCGACTTGATGATATTTTATTCGAACAAAGTCAATATGATTTTACATCCATTTGGGTAGGCATTTGACAGAAAAACAGAAAATGAATCGACCCAAAAACAAAGAAATTATGAGTTGTTTTACTGCGACTGTATCTGTCTCTTTTCTATGTATCTTTTTTCTATGAAGGGTGTATGAAGCTACTGTCTTATGACGTCACACGCCAGTTGCGCTCTCTTTGTCTAAAAGGGAAATTTAAAGCTCTATATTTCCGAAACCAGTTAAGATATTTAAAAAAGAAAAATGGCATTGTGTTATAATAGGTACTTAAAAACTTTATTATAAATACAAAAAAAATTATGGCACTCGGGGACTGCCGCGGTAAAGCTATTGCATAGCATTTTTTATCAACTTATGCAATTATGATATTAATGCAATATTTTTTTTTGCATATTAAAATTATGCAAAAAATAATTAAAAAACAAACAAACAAGAAAAGCGCACTGTCACTACTTCGCGAGTGAGATTCGAACCTGTGACATCTAAAGAAAGCGACCGCTCGCCCACTGCGCCAAACACAGCTGCATGTGAACCTCTAAAATGTTAAACGCTTGCTGAACGACGGTGTTAGGTTTTTTTTCGTTACGGAATTTCTTGATTCGGTCACCGCGCTCAATCTGTTTGTCCTAGTTCAAAGCCCGCGATTAAAGCTATGCAATAGCTTAAAAAATAGCATTGAAGTACCTACCGTATTTTCCGTAGTAGGGTTCAGTTTTTGAACTTTTATCCTTGTTTCGGAAAGAACTAGTTGAAACGTTTATAAACGCCCAACGCTATCCATTGTTATACAAAGAATATCCCAATTACGTCGCGGTGGAGAGATTATAATCAAAAGTGATCCCCGGCAAGGACAGAGGGAATGAACATTTTTAATTTCGAATGCAGTTTGTTAAAGCACAATACGCTGCCAAGTTTTAACGGGAAGTAGATAATGTACCTATCTACGAAAAGCGTTTTTGTTTTGTTTGCATCTGATCATTATTACTTACTTATTGTTTCATGTTTTCGGTTTCGAGCGTAAACCGAAATTATTTTGTTTCGTTTTTGGTTTGTTTTCAGATTGTTACACAATAGAGCTGATTTTTCAGAGTAAGATAGAACTATAATTTTTCTCCTTTGGCTTGATATGGAGTTTTAGTGGTTTATGTTAATTAAATATCACAAGCTTCAACGGTGAAGGAAAACATCGTGAGGAAATCTGCACACCTGAGAGTTCTACATAAGTACCTAATGTTCTCAAAGGTGTGTGAAGTCTGCCAATTTGCATTTAGCCAGCGTGGTGGACTATGGCCTTATAATCCTTCTCTGAGAGGAGACCTGAGCTCAGTAGTGAGCCGTTGATGGGTTGCTGATGATGATGATGATGAGTGGTTTAAGATAGCCGTTATGTAGGTACATAAGTCATCCTAAATACAGTAAGGTAGTGGAAAAACCATGCAACATAAATATTAAAATTAAATTATTTATTAGACATCAAGACATTTTCCCAGATGATAACTTACTTTACATAACTACACTTGGGAATTGAATTTGAATTAGGTACTTCATAGTTTGCATACAAAATTGAAGCTAACGCACAATTAAACGTTAACTTGTTATAACTACCTACCTACTCAAGGCACAGGATAGCGAAACCTATTCAAAAAAATTCACGTATTTCCATCAGTTACTAGCATTGACGCTTTCATTCCGTAAAAGATTCAATTTTCACAAAGCTCTAACCTTTTCAACAGGTTCGCGGACGAATATCATACAGAGGCACCGCAGGCCAAAGATTTCGTTTTCACATTTCAATGAGTTGCGAGTGGTCGAAAAAAGCAAAAGCATCACATTTCTGAAGTCCACTAACCGGATTCGCTACGGTCCGTTTGATCAAAGCAAATAAAATCTGGGCACAGAGTTCGTGTACATTCGTATATTTTCCTATTCGGGTATTCGTTTGGACGCAAAAGTTTTTGCGCGCTCTGTATGTTATAATTTTCTTTTTGAGCAAAAAGAAAAGATTCTATCAAATCCAACACCCAATGTTGGATTTGATAGTTTTTATTTTATCAGTTAAAACAAAACTGCCGAGCTGTAATATTATGTTGACTCGATTAATTATGTTGGTAATTCTGATTCTCCTATGGATCTCTTTAAAGTAATGATATACTTTGAGGTCTCTCAAGGTGGTGATCTTACAATGGAAAAGAAAAAAGTTTAAGGCTAACCCAATAACGGAATTACGGATATAACATTCGCTTTATTGATTTTACTTGTATAAAATGTAGACTATGTCACCCGGACCATAATAACGTATCGATTGAAAACTTTTTCATCAAAATCGGCTCATTTGGTAAATCTCAAAAATAAGTAGATAATAGTTAGTTTACGTGTGATAAGCAGTTTAAAATATCAATTAAACTACAAAAAGTGTGTCGAATATTGCCGAAAAGCCAAGCTGATTCTTTACGTAAAAATGAGACTAGAGCCCTTCTGTCGCCAGATAGAGGTAATTAGGCTTTACAAACCGCATGGTATGTATTTATAGTATTAAAGATAAAGCCGATTAGAGACTAAGTTGATAAAACGTTACTTTAATTAAATTGGTACAGTCATGGTACGGTAACGAATGAGCTACGGTAAACCGTAACCGTATTCGGCGGACTACGAGTCTACGAGCCGCCCAGCGGAAAAACAGGTAATCCTTTAATTAAAGGATTGCGGTCACAGCAAAGACAGAGTTGCATAGGGTGACTACAATACGTTATTTGAAATTAGGATAGTTTATGTAATAAAGTTGAAATACTCAGAGTCAGAGTGTTAATTTTATAAGTTAAAAACTGGGCAATTACCTATGTATTTTAGCTTTGTTGTGTTATCGTAAATTGTAACAAATGATATATATGCTCAAACGAATTTCCAAGTGAATTTCGATCGATACTATTTGAGTCGCAATTTATTTTTATAAGAACACTACATAATATTATGTACTTCTTTCTAAGTAGGTACGCATATTGCGACTGGAAATTACAAAACCCTACACTGCACGTGGCTGGATATGCACTCAGCCGTTTATACTAAAGCTGTATCACCTTTGATGCTATCGATTTGTAAGTCCATTGTGTTTTTGAAGATGTTTGTAGGTATTATAAAACTGGAAAATGGCAATATATGCCATTGATTAAAACTGTAGATGTGTGTGGGGAAATAAAGCAATAATAGATAGTTAGTTATAACAATATATATCGATCTTACTTAATCGGTGGTAAAACCGATAGTAGGTCAAATTTTGGCACTTATGACAAGTCGTGAGGCTTGTCATAAGTGCCAAAATTTGACCTATGTCATGTAGGTCAAATTTGAAAACCTACATGACTTAAATGATTTTGAATTTTTTACTAAGTAAATAAATTAACTATTCGGGACATTGCAAATCTGGCAACCCTACTATTTGCATTAATTTCTATTGGGTTCGTTCATTTCGAGTAATTACATTCCACTTTTGCGGTGAAATTCAGCCGTTTTCCGTCCGGACTCCGATCAAAGATATCTCTGAGCAAATAAAGATAGAGTGGTGTTCATTAAGATAAATCTTAATTAATGTAACCTATTTTATCTTTATTTTCTACTAAAAAGGACATTTGAATTGGAGACGAAGATAATAGTAGTACGTGTACTACCTACCTAAGTACCTTCAAATTTTGAGGTAGGTAGGTATTTATAATTTTTCATCTCCCCATCTCGGAAAGAGTATTTTTCTGAGAGCTCTTCGATATCTGAGGGCAAATGCCGTTTTTATCCGATAGAGGATAAAGTAAATTGAATTTAGAACATCATGTGCACTAATTATATTATACTCAAAGCGTTAGTATTATTAGGCCCTGAGGGCTTTACAATGTATAATATAAAACTGGTCGATGGTAGGGACCATCGACCAGTTTTCGACATGTCAAAACAATTGATAATTTATTAATACTTAAAGTGTTGGTAGAAGGCCTTTTGTACCTTTAAATCAAGAGAAAATAGGCTATTATTAAAAAAAGTGTTAGGTGTAAGTTTGTAATTTTGTGCCTTCTTCTGTACCACTCGCACTATCTTATAACGGGAGGGAGGAAAAAGAATGTTAGTAAAGTCTGAAAACAGTATTGTTCCAAAGGTATTACAAAAGCGAAAATGATTCGCAGAACAGCTATAATGGTAACAGTGGCACATGCATCTTAATCGGAACTGGTAAACAACACGTCTACTATCTTAGGGCTTGAGCAGACGAAGCGAGTCACGCGCGAAAAATTATTTTGGATCATGTGACAAAAAATAAATAATAATTATTAGAGGTCGATCCCGTGAGCCCGTGAGTTTAAAAAGTCAATCCAAGAGCTGGCAGGTACCATGGCCAAAAATTATTGGCAATCCACAGGGGCCATGCCAGTATTTATGTACCTACTATGCCACGCTGCGGTGAAATCGAAGACGGCATGTCACAGAGGTTTTTAAGTATTGGTGAAAGTTGCGCAAGAGATTGGCGGTCAGAAGCCGCAAACTTTCAATCCCGTGACACCCGTGGATCCCGCACGTACAATTCCTCGTTGCTAATTCAGCAAAATTCAAGCGGGATCCCGCATTTTCAAAATTGAATTCCCTAGTTTTAAACTTTTATCATAACTTTTATCTTAACACGGATTACCACGTTTAGGAAGGCATGAAATTATTATAGACACTGACAAAACAGGTTATTATTACTCATTACTTAGGTGAGATGTCGTTTGCGCCGATCTGCTAACGCCTCATGCGGACAACATCTTATATAATGAAGAGGAGCATCTCATCTTTGCGGCGGTAATCATTTCTCATTCTCAGGCGTACCTGGCGTGATGAGGTTGCTTGCACTATGCATTAGTTGATGACGTCACTAGCTGATGAGAAACTTACGTGCTTTTTATACTAAAAATAGACAAGAGGTTGACAAAAAACTTTGAAAATATACCTACCTACTTAGAATTAGTCGCTCGCGTATTAAAATTTAATATCTCTCATCAATCTTGTGAGTGTCATTTTCAAAAAAGAATTGCTACAGTATGACGATTGCAATCGCCTCTGATTGGCCGATACTCACTCGCTATTGGTTAAAATGAATTCTTGCAGAAAGAACGTGATAAATTCAGCCAATCACCACAATGATTAAGAATGTTGCAATGATAGATGCAACTTTTACAGAATTTTACATTATTAATATTCAAAAATGCACTTTAAGTTTTTATTAAGTTTTCAATATTTATGTTAACTTTACTAACTGTGTAACTGAGTAAACTGTGTAATTATAACTATAATTTCTTGAGATTCTATGCATAAATTTTATAACCACTGTGTACACATATTAAGGGTTGTTACCTGGAACCCAAATCTGATGTTATTGTATTACGTTTATATTTGGTTGCAACCTGTTTTGTGTACCTTTTCAATAAATAAATAAATAAATCGATACAAAGATTTTTTTTTGATATGCTGGTTATAAAGTATATTTATTTTCATCACCAGAATGGAGACTATTTATTCGCTTAATTTTGTTAAAAAAGTGACGGACAGAATATTCCAGCTATTTCCGCACTTAGGTATAATAATAGTATAAAATGTACTATGAATTAGATTTAAAATACAAAACAATACAATATGCGCACTAAAAACGTTGCAATGAACGCCGAAACAATACAAAATATACTTGATAGATACAAAATTTATGTCCCGTACATAACTCTTCCCTAATTTATACAAAATCCGGACTATCTAAAGCCCGCGTGCATTCCATAAAACAAAGGCCATCACAATGGAAAAATGGAAACTTTTTTTTGGCTTAATAACAATGGAGTCTAGGTGAACGTGAAATAGACATGTTTTGGACATAGGGGTGGCCGTTGAGACCGACTGCATAGAATAAAAAGGAGGGTATAGTGTTTTTCATACTTACGTGATTGAAATGATGAAACAATCTTACTTACCTAAATGTTATATAAAAATAATCTATGATAAACTGAGATTAATGAATTCAACTAGTAATTAGTAGAATCTGGGATTCCTTTTTAAAACAAAAAACAAAGAAACATTTAAACGAAACATAATAATATTTTACTCAGTTTATTGGATCGTCGGTCGATAGAAATGTTTGTGATATAAACTGAAGGATACAAAATGACAGGCAAGTGGCAACCCTTGTAAAATATGATACACATGCAAAAGGAAGCGTATCCCAAAATAGTGATTGCTAAATTGATGACTGTTTTGGCAGTTGCATTACTGGGTATGAACAGACATTGTAGGTTGGACATTCCTTCAAATTCAAATTCAAAATTATTTATTTCATGTAGGCCAAACTGTGGCTCTTATGACACGTCAAGATTCTACCACCGGTTCGGAAAGCGGATTCTACTGAGAAGAGCCGGCAAGAAACTCAGCAGTTGCTCTTTTCAAAATAATCATTTTACAATATTAATAAATAGCTATTACATTGTAATAAGTTTTTATACTATCTTGTAAGAAGAAGAAAAAGAATTTACTCATATCGTCATTAGCATTTACACATTATATCAATCGTCAGGTACTCTCTGAACTGGGAATATCTGTTCTGTAGAGGCTATTTGCTAAGAAGGGAAATGCATAAAAGGTGCACGAGCGATATCAAGCGAGTCACTAGAAACCTTTTGTGGGTATACAAGTGTCAAAAGATCGTGACCTGTGGCGTTCCGTACAGTGAACCCCTATCGCATGAGACGATGACGCGACGATGAAACAGAGGGACGTCTGTTATGTACTCATAATTTTTTAATTTACCTTATAATAATTTAAATTAAAAGAGTGCTAATAATTCCTGTAATAGACCATTGGATGGTATAAGCAACAATCCTTACTAATATTATAAATGCGAAAGTGTGTTTGTTTGTTGGTTTGTCCTTCAATCACGCCGCAACAGGACTACGGATCGACGTGATTTTATGCATGAGTATAGTTGAGGACCTGGAGAGTGACATAGGCTAATTATTATCCCGGAAAATCAAAGAGTTCCCGAGAGATTTTAAAAACTAAATCCACGCGGACGAAGTCGTGGGCATCAGCTAATAATTGTATAGTTTATAAAACCTCTACATTTTTCAAAATTTTAAATATCTCTTCACAATACGTCGAACATCTCTCGAATCGTCATTCGGCCAACACTGCCCGCCCGCCCAAATGTGCTATACGACGCTTGAGAAGTGTTGATACTTTGTAAAAAAGTTTAGTTTTTAAAATTAGCAAGGTTTTTTTTTTCAATTTTGACGTCAAGTAACGATTTGGCTTTGATCACTGCTTATTTTACAGCTTTCACTGCCATAACTGAATAACAAAGGTGTCAATACTAACTACAGACTGTACATAAAATTAAAAAGTTAATAATATGTAAAACCAACAGTGGTATTAAACTGTTAAAAATGCCTAAATTACGAAGTATCTGTAACTCTGTACTTATCTGCTTTTCATACAAGTGTGTTTAATTTCAAATTCTCAAAAGCCTAATAATTATTAAAGGTTTGGACTTATAATTAAGAACGACGGTTCAATCCCCACCCATTGCACTACTGCCGTATCTGCTTCTATAAGTATAGAAACATATGACAGAGGAATGAAGTGTACACAAAAGTCTATCAGTTGACAAGCTTATTTGTGCTACTTACTACTTGAACCTATTATCATCATCATCATCATCATCATTAGCAACCCATCAACGGCTCACTACTGAGCGCAGGTCTCCTCTCAGAGAAGGCCATAGTCCACCACGCTGGCCCAATGCGAAATGGCGGACTTCACACACCTTCGAGAACATTATAAAGAACTCTCAGATGTGCAGGTTTCCTCACGATGTTTTCCTTCACCGTTGAAGCTAGTGATATTTAATTGCTTTAGCACATGCCTCCGAAAAGTCAGAGGTGCGTACCCGGGATCGAACCTGCGACCCCCCGAATAGGAGACCACAGTCCTAACCACTAGGCTATCACTTTAAGAGTTGCACATCTGCATCCACCATGCAAACCAGACGGGCAGCTGCACTGGAACAGCAACAACAACTAAAAAATGCCCTACATGAGTTGAAGTTGGTAAAACAACTGAACAAGCAAGAACAAGAAGACAATGAGAATGAGATACAAGAAATTATTGCCAGAAATTCTCAATTGAAGACCGAGTTGGCCAGCCTGAATAGTGCTCACAATCTGGTGCTAGCGGAACGTGACCAACTTCAGGAGGCAGTCGGCTCATTAAATCAGTGCATACAGACTTATGAGGAAGCTCTGGGAAGAATTACTGTGTTGGAGCATGAATTGAGCAGATCACAAAAAACAATTGATGACCTTCAGTCACAATTGAATAATTATGAAATTCAGCAAACAAATAAATTATATAATGAACTGCTCCCTTCACACTCTACAGCACCAGTGGTGACCATTGATCTGACTTGTGACAACCCCTGTGTTAGCAAAAAGCTGCAATCAGAACACATTAGATTTACTAGTTACAAAAAATTAAAAAAATACATTAAAATTGGCAAATTAATTACAAAAACAAAAAAATTAATTAAAACACAGAATGCCTTCTGTGTTTTAATTAATTTTAGTAGTCAGAATATTATACTAAGGAAAGAACGCTCTGAATTATTAAATAAATTAAATACATATTGTTCTTCAATACAAGAAATTAGACAACAATATGAGTCTGACGTCCAATGCCTTAATACTGAAATTTTGAAATTGGAAAATACCTTGAAAAGTGTATCGCATAAGTATGAGCTGTCACAAAAACAGATTGGCGAGCAAATACTGGTTGCTGATGAACTCTTAGCCATAAGTAACTATAACATGGATCGTTTTGACTCCCTGGTAAATAAATGCCAGTGCTCAAATAATACACCCTTAGTTGTACCCGCAGATGGTCAGTGCAGGAACCAACAAAATAATACTTCATTATATAATTCACAGCGAAAAACATTTGTTGTTTCCGATGAGATGGGAAAAGACTTCGGATATTTACTTAGTAATAAATTACACCAACAGGTCCTCAACATATGTAACCCGGGGGCTTCATATAACTATATAATTGAAAATATTAAAGAATCTGACTTAAATGAACATAGTACAGTTGTCATGTTGATAGGGGACAGTTTGAAAATTCTTAAAAAAGATGTAATAAGAAGTTTTGAATATTTATTAAATATACAAAAAAGGACAGGTTGTAAGTTTATACTATGTGCTTTTCCCTACTCAAACACACTGACCTCTGCACAAAATAATCATATTTATAAGCTAAACATGTTAATACATAATTTAACTTATGGTCATAGAGACTATTTCCACTTTTTTAACACAAATAAATTTGTAAAAAAATTTAAACTGACAAGAGATACTATGTATCTACCCTCTAGTTTTAAAAAACAAATTGCTACATTAGTAGCATACAATATACAAAATTCAGCTATTTTTAGCTTGAATAGCACTGGTACATGTTGTACATATAATATTGACTTAGTTAGTAATAAAACTAATTCAAGTATTTTGACTTCAAATTGTAATGACTCAAATTCAATCGACAAAGTTACATGTTGTACAAGTGATATAGACATAATTAGTAGTAGTACTAATTCAGATTTTTTGACATCAGATTCTAACAGGAAAAATTCCTGTGATAAAATTTTAAACTAAATAATAAGACAACAGATAAGCAATGTATAATTAATCTTGTACACCAAAATATACAGGGCTTATCTGGCAAAGAGCATGAGATTGAGTTATTTATTAAAGAGTTTAATATTGACATTTTATGTCTCACTGAACATTGGCTCAACTCTCATCAGTTAGTTATGCATTTTGATAGTTATTTACTGTCAAGTGTGTTCTCCAGAAAGACTGCTATACGCGGGGGTTCTTTGATAATAATGCGCAATAATATTAATTGCAAAGAGCGAAAAGACATTGTTAGTCTTTCTATGGAACGCATTATTGAGCTGTCTTGTGTTGAGCTGGACCGATATATTATAGTCTGCGTGTACCGACCCCCCTCGGGCGATTTTGTTCATTTTGAAAAGGTCATGGAGGACGCCTTAGGGCGGCTATGTAGTACATCAAAAAAAATAGTAATCTGTGGAGATTTCAACATAGATGTCCTGCAACACACGCCTTTTACAGGTAGATTACTTAATTTGTTTAAAAGTTTTAACCTGGAAAATGTTTTTGTTGAACCTAAGAGAATAACTGCTAATTCAGCTACTTGTATTGATAACATCTTCTGTGATTGTAAAATTATCCAAAAATCGATTATCACTCATTTAAGATCTGATCATTGCGGACAAATGATATCTATTCCGAGCAGTGAGCAGAATACAACAAAAGTAGTAAAATATAGGCCAGTTACCACAAAAAAAGTAAGGCAATTTAAACAAAATATCGCAGCTGCATTGCCGACGCTTGATATTGCACAGGGTGGTCCGGATGAAATTTATAGTGAGTTTTTTGATCTTTTAAACTCTCAATTTAACTCTATCTTTAAGGTAATAGACAAAAGATTATTTAAAAATTTAAAATTTAGTGATTGGGCAACTGTTGGCATCTATAAAAGTAGAAATAAGCTGTTTGACTTGTATGCAGAAAAACGATATAATTATACCCCCGCGTTTATAGAATATGTAAGAAATTACTCCAAATTGTTTAGAAACGTGTGCATACAAGCAAAGTCACTTCACATAAAACAAAAAATTGTCAATTCAGATAATAAAATAAAAGCAGTATGGGACATTATTGGTGATGAAATGGGTAAGAACAAGATGCATTATAATAAACTGGAGCTTAAACTTAATAACCTTGTAATTGACTCCGATATAGAAATTGCAAATACATTTGAGAACTTTTTCAAAAATATACCAGTAACCACGACCAGTTCTCTAAATTCCTCGCCAACAGAAGCCTGTAATCTTCTAAGAAGCAATGTCTCTGAGTGCAATAAACTATTTAGGTTTGAACACGTTACCCCATATGATATTATCAAAACATTTAAATCATTGCAAAATAAAAAAAACAGGAGATCTATGGGGAATATCAGTTAAATTAATTCACAATATCATTGATATTATTGCGCCTTATCTTGCTTTAATTTTTAATAAGTCTGTAGATACTGGATCTTTTCCAGACCTAATGAAATGTAGCAAATTAATACCTCTTTATAAATCGGGAAGCAAATTTGACCCGAATAACTACAGACCAATTTCAATTTTGCCAACTCTCAGCAAGATTTTCGAAAAAATAATGTTCAACCAACTGCTTCTACACTTTAACTTAAATAAACTTCTTCACCCTGAGCAGTACGGTTTTACTAAGGGTCGATCAACAACCGATGCAGCCGCAACGCTGTTACAACACATTTTCGATGCATGGAATAACTCACAGAATGCCATTGGTATTTTTTGTGATTTATCAAAAGCCTTCGACTGCGTTGATCACAAGACCCTCTTACTTAAACTGAGCCACTATGGTATTAAAGATATTGCACTTAGCCTCATTGCGTCTTATCTAAGGGATCGTGTTCAAAGAGTGTGTGTCAATGATGTAAAATCATCCGGATCAGCCTCAGTAATGGGTGTACCCCAGGGTTCTATTCTAGGTCCATTCATGTTTTTGATTTACATAAACGATTTACCATATTTTGTCCAAAATACTTGCGATATTGTACTATTTGCTGATGATACGTCTTTGATTTTCAAAGTCGATAGGAAAAAAGACAATTTTGACGATGTAAATAATGCATTATCTCAAGTTTCTGAATGGTTTACGGCAAATAATCTACTTTTAAATGCTAAAAAAACAAAGTGTGTTGAGTTTTTATTGCCTAACACCAGAACTGTCAGTAAAAATTTAAAGATAAGTAATGAATCCTTGAAAACAGAGGACTCCACAGTGTTCTTGGGATTAACCCTGGACTCAAAGCTGCAATGGGGCACCCATATAGCAGTACTTGCTGGCAAGCTCAGCTCTGCTGCTTACGCTGTTAGGAAGATTCGACAGATAACTGACATAGAAACTGCAAAAATTGTTTATTTTGCATATTTCCATAGTATTATGTCATACGGAATCTTAGTATGGGGTAAAGCGGCCGATATTGGAAAAATTTTTGTATTGCAGAAGAGGGCGATTCGCGCAATCTATAATTTAAAGCCGCGGGATTCGCTTCGAGAAAAATTTAAAGAAATAGGCATTCTTACAGTAGCTTCACAATATATTTATAACAATATAATATTTGTCAGACAAAACATTGTGAATTACAAAAAAAAGGGTGAATTACGCGATAGGCAGGTTAGAGATCCAAATAGGCTCGTTTCAAATTCAATCCAAATTCCTCGACTGCGCCTCAAGAGGGTCCGAAAGACATTTGTGGGAATGGGCGTGACGTTCTATAATAAAATTCCACAGTTGATCTTGGACTTGCCTTTACACAAGTTTAAGAAATCGATTAAAACTACGCTCATGAAAAAAGCATATTATACGATTGAAGACTATATAAATGACAAAAAAGCGTGGATGTAATTCGTTCCAGCGATTCATGAGACAGTAGGTAATGATTAACCTGTATAATTGTATATCAAAATAATTCTATTCTATTCAGAGTTTCCACTTTATTTGTGTACAAGTCATATTTTAAAATGAGTATTTGATTTGAATATTAGTTTCAATTCGATGCCTTAAGATGGGTAGCCTAAGTATGTCACACTCTCTTTAACATTTCTGCGGTGGTGTCGTGTGATGCGGGTTGTTGCGTTCCCTAAAATATGGTTGAGCGAAGCAATGGCTGGGTCATGCGTCATGCTCGTGAACGGGTGCCACCAGTGGCAATGGGGCTACTTTCTGTCTGCCCGTCTTGACATGTGTTGAATTATAATTAGAAATAATTACGTATGCTTTTGTGGACCTTTCCCTCATTGTGGAAACTCTGCATACATAGAATATCTGTTAAGTATATTGTAAAAGTATTTTGAAAAGAGCAACTGCCGAGTTTTTTGCTGGTTCTTCTCGGCAGGAACGGCATTCCGAACCAGTGGTAGACTCATTGACGATTCAAAAGTACTTGTAAAAGTTTATTTGAATAAAAAACATTTCTATTCTATTCTATTCTATTCTACTGTTTCACTTTTACCTATTATACCTACAATTAATCATAATCAAAGAAGAACACCGTTTGGGATGTCACAAAATGTTAAAGTATCAAACGTGTTCTTCCAGCTACAGTGTCCAGTCGGCGACTTGGGCAGTTTCTTTCATTCGAGGCAGAATTCACAACTAATTGTGGCATTAAACAATAGAACCTCTTAGCAATGCAAGTAACGCGCTTCCATTGTGCATTTATATACAAATGTTTCGCATTGCACATTCAAAGAATAAAAATTTTGCGAGAAATTGTTTGGAACTCTTTTGAAAAGCGGAACCGAGGAACTGAACAGGTAATGATGAGAGCATTGTTTGTATTAAAGCGGTTTGTTTTTTCATATTAAAAACTAAAAACTAAGCATTTAAATATTCGTTAGCAGCTCGAATTTCCTAATTGCTGTTGTAGAGACCTTTCTTTTTAGGGTTCCGTACCCAAAGGGGGCGAACGGGACCCTATTACTAAGCCTCGGCTATGTCCGTCTGTCCGTCCGTGCGTCGGTCAGCGGGCTGTATCTCGTAAACCGTAATAGGTAGGTAGACAGTTGAACTATTCACAGTGTGTATTTCTATTGTCGCTATAACAACAAATAATAAAAATAAAATAAAATTAAAAATAAAGGGGGCTCCCATACATGAAAAAGCTCAAATAATATTTTATTTTTTTACCCTGGCATGTGGGGTGTCATTGTCTAGAGATCATTAAGTAGAGTTCAAATATATTTTTTATTATTTTTAGGTTCAAAAACGAAGATATGGGGGTCATCAAAGTTGTAACTAAGTCATCAAACAAGCGAGCATTTTTCCCCCATAATGCTAATTTAGTACTGTTTAAGAACTAGGATAGGTATCTACTATCTAAATAATATGTATCTAGTTTTAAAAAAAGTGATTTGGTCATATGTACAGAACTCTAAAAGAGCGAGGCCCGATTCGCACTTGGCCGATTTTTTAATCTAACGTAGAGATAATAAACACCCATTTTGGTAGCAATAGTACTAATGCGATGGTGGTAACTTGGCCAGCGTGAAGGACTATGGCCCAAACTAAACCATTCTCATTCGAGAGGGGAAGTGTACTCATTGCTAAGTAATGGGCCGGTGATTGGTTGAGATCAATGACTGAATGATGGTACTATACCTTACCTAATCATCATCACCACATAATTTTTTTTATTTACTTTTCCGTTATATATTCGATATACAAAACTGACAGAAACAAAGTAAATTTTGACGATGTGAACAATACCTTATCTCAGATATCGCGTTGGTTTACTGTTAATAATTTGCTCTTGAACGCTAAAAAAACTAAGTGTTTAGAATTTATTGTACCAAATGTTAAGAAAATTGACAAAACAATAAAAATAAACGAGGAAAACCTTATAATTGAGAACTCCACAGTTTTTCTGGGGGTGACCTTGGATAGTAAGCTTCAGTGGGACGCTCACATAGAGACATTAGCGGGTAAACTCAGCTCAGCTGCCTATGCTGTCGGAAAAATCAGACAGTTTACCGATGTAGACACGGCTAGGCTGGTCTACTTTGCCTACTTCCATAGTGTAATGTCCTATGGAATCTTATTGTGGGGCGGAGCAGCTCATATTGAAACTATTTTTATATTACAGAAAAGAGCCATTCGATTTATCTATAAACTCGGTTCGCGCGTATCTCTTCGTGAAAAGTTTAAAGAGATTGGTATTCTTACGGTAGCTTCACAGTACATTTATAATAATATAGTCTTTGTGAGACAAAATATTCATCTGCATAAACAAAGAGGCAATACACACAATCGACTCATTAGAAATCGTCATAAACGTCAGAAATTCCATCATGTCGCCTGCGCAAAGTGCAAAAATCCTTTGTGGGGTTGAGCGTACGCTTATATAATATGATTCCGAAGGAATTGCTAGATTTGCCACTGCACAAATTTAAACAATGCGTAAAAACTCACTTACTGAGTCGCGCTTATTACAAAGTTAATGACTTTCTTAATGACAAAGTTGCATGGGATCTTAAAATTAGTGTTTGAATAATATTATTCAATTCGATGCTTTGATACGGGTAGACTAAGTATGTCACGCTCTCTTTAAACATTTCTGTGGTGGTGTCGTGTGGTGCGGGTTGTTACGTTCCCTCAAATATGGTCGAGCGAAGCAATGGCTGGATCATGCGTCATGCTCGTGAACGGGTGCCGCCGGCGGGAATGGGGCTACTTTCTGTCTGCCCGTCTTTGACATGAATTGAATTGTAGTACGTTTTGTGGAAATGTCATATTCTATTCTAACAAAGATGCACGGGTTAAATTAGCTTGCCATCCAGCTGCCCACAAGATAGTATAAAAACTTATTACAATGTAATAGCTACTTATTAATATTGTAAAATGATTATTTTGAAAAGAGCAACTGCTGAGTTTCTTGCCGGCTCTTCTCAGCAGAATCCGCTTTCCGAACCGGTGGTAGAATCTTGACGTGTCATGAGAGCCACAGGTTGGCCTACATGAAATAAATAATTTTGAATTTTGAATTTTTTGAATACTTACCTATTATATCCGTGCGTGATACATTAATTACATTTCTTTAATTACTTCACTAATCATACCTATCTCATTGATATACCTATTTTGTTTTGTTACACTAGCGGCACGCTATGATGGCCGGTTTGACGTTTGTCCGCTCATGAAGTTCCGTATTAATTGATAACGACTTTGAAGGAAATAATTGTATTACTTTATTGACGATAGTGATGTGCAGAGATTCATAAATTTTATCGAATGTAGTTTTAGGTTTAGGACTCAAAATTTATTTATTAAATTGATTTCTAAAATGTATACAAGTGTAGAAAAATCAGTTTGCACCATTTAAGGGGTGAATGTACTTGTGAATATGAACAATTTTCACTATGTGGACAAACCTCTGAAATCGCAAAAAAATATCAGCTGTTTCATACAAAAGGTAAAATTTTTATTTTTATATGATATATACCACAACTCGGCATTTGGTTTTCTAAATTGAAAATTTTTAAAAATGGAATCTAATACGATCGTCACATAGGATCGCTGGCTAGCACAACTACTACCTCCGGCAAACTCGCGTCAATGCTCAATGCAAAACAAAGCAGTTTCGAATTGACGTTGCTTCGAAAAGTATAAACTGTCAGTGCAATGCGATTGTGATATAGTTTTGACCTGGCTTTGGATTTCAAATATTGATACTGCATTACTGTTGACCCTTGCTCGTTAATTTGGACTCTGTTCAAGCCCTTTGTTGTGGATTTCGTCGATATGACCGAACGTACGCAGAGAACTGTTCTAAATAGTCAGACACGTGAGTTCGTAATACGCCTTCGTAACTATTTCGATCGTGAAGCTCAAAATGGAGGGCCAATTTTACCTATAACGTCAGTGGTTGAACGCGTAGCTGATGCGCTTAATATTGGACAACGAACTGTTAGACGGATAACTAAAAAAAAATATGGCGAGACTGGCACAGAAGAAAATAAACTTCACACACCAAAAAAGAGAAAACGAGCAAAACCAGTCGTAGGCATCGATAGCTTTGATGCCGATGCTATCCGAAGACATGTTTACGGCTACTATTTACAGAAGGAGTATCCAACAAGAAAAAAGTTGGTGCATTCACTGAAGGAAGCTGGATTATTCTTCGGTGGGGAAAGTTCTTTAACGAAGATTTTGAAGACCATTGACGAAATAGCATTAGAACATGGGCACAGAGTTATACGGTTACCGCCTTACCATTGTGAGTATAATGCGATTGAGTTGGTGTGGGCTCAAATTAAGGGATATGCTGCAAGACACAATACAGAACCCCCATTTACCACAAAAAAAATGCTAAAATTATTAGAAGAAGCTTGTGAACATGTGACTAAAGGAGACTGGGAAAAGGTTGTGAATAGAACTGTTAAATTAATAAGGGAAGATTATGAAAGAGATGTGAAAATAGATAATATTATAGAAAACGAACATATAATTATTAATGTAGGTGATGATAGCAGTGACGACAGTGAAAATAGTAGTATGGACGAATCTGATTAATTATGGCCTTTTGTGGCACCTTTTTTGGTATCTTTTGTATTCATATGTTTCTTGTGTGCATATAAAGTATGTATATTCATTTTCATTCAAATATTCAGTTCGTTCAAATAAATTAAATAAACATATACATTTTTGTTTTATTAAACCTATTTAATCAGGTACAAAAACAAAACTTAATTGTTTTTTGTTCGAGAATAAATTGACATTCCACATCACTATTGTAATGTGTCAAACCGGCCATCATAGCGTGCCGCTAGTTTAGTAATGAAATAAACAGTACATACATAATATTATCTTCTATACCTATAATAAAACTAACTGGACGATTTCTGTACATTTAATATATTTTGAAAATTTTTACCGGGGGATGCTTTATTTATCGATACCTGAGCCCAAAACGAATTCTTATCTAATTTTTGTCTGTTTGTACGTCTGTCTGTATATCTGTCTGTCTATCTATGTGTCCATGTATCACGCAAAAACTACTGAACGGATTTAAATGAAATTTGGCATAAAGGTAGCTGATACTCCGGGTCAACATAAACGATAGTTTTTATCCTGATAAATTATAAGGTTCCTCCGGGATAGGGGATGAAAGTTTTTATCGATTTTACTTCATAACTTTAATAAATAAGCAGTGATAGTGATAGTGGTTTGGATTGTGGTCTTTTATTCGGGAAGTTTCAGGTTCGTTCCTGGACTCTGACTTTTCGGAGTTACATTTATGTGCAGAAAATACATAAGATGTTCTCGAAGAAGTGTAAATTGGGCCAGCATGGTGGACTATGATGGCCTATAATGCACTCGGATTCAGTAGTGAGCCGTTGATGGGTTGCTGATGAAATTGTTAAATTACCAAAAACAGCCTAATGTAAAAAGTAAACAAAACAGAACTTAAGTCTTATTTAGCGAGCTCTTTTCAAATTTTCCTCCTTAGTTTTTCGTTTTTTTACCTACTTATTGTTTCAATAATCGCTGGATAGGTATAATTGCAACCTTATTTGCTGTTTATACACATCGTGCCTACTAGGTGTTTGAACGTGGTGTAGCTGCAGACACAATTTTGTATTAAAGTACCAAGTGTGGCAATTGTGGCATCGCTCTAAAAAGTAGGTAGGTACATCTGCTTTTTTAATTGTGATAGAACGTAGGTACTACATTTATATCAGTGGGTAGAACGTTTTAAAATTACCGATTTGCGATTTTGCAGAATTTCTTCTGGGTTTTCGTACAAACATGTAAAGGAAGGTTTACCGTATTTTTACTTTTCGTTTTTAAACCACCACTGTATCAAGGCGAACAAAACAACATAAAAATAATTCAAATTGGTCAAGCCAGTTTTGAGTTTTGCCAGACTAACAAACAGCAATTAATTTTTATATAAGTATATTAGATAGTTAGATACATAGATATATTTTTATTTCAACAATCTATGCAATAACCTCTTTAGCTACGTTAAGTTCAGTAGATATATTAATTTTTATATTTTAAGAAGATACAGAATTTATAAGCCCTTTAGTTATTGCCTTTCTACTTTAAGATTAATTTGAAAATAATTAATTAATATTAAAGCACGCCTCTCCAACGCCATTACAGTTCTTGATTATATTTGCGACGAGCCACGGACACGCCCTTTCCATCCCTATTATATTGATTTAGCATACCGAAGTGACTTATCTTCTATAAATTAATTTATTATTCTCTACCTTAAAGCTATGTCGGGAAAGATTATTTCAGCATGAATTATTCTATATAATATAGGCTTAATGTTCTGATTATTCTATAAAATAATACACTTTGAGCTTTGTCTGGCAGTCATTGGTAAGTAAGTGATGTTTTAGTATTCAATGAATTTAATTAATTAAAAATCTGCTTTTTTGCTGATGGGATTTCATTAACTTACTACAATACAATACGCTGACATGAGGTAAGTAAAGTAGGTATAGGTATTACATGAGGCGAAGCGGTGGGTCTGGTCAAGCTTTTAGAGCTTTTTTTTGTGAGCTTTTCTTTTTTTTATTCTTGAACTTCTCGGTACAGCCTACCTACCTAAACGAAGTAGGTATTGGAAGAACTTTAATAGTAAGAAGATACTTCATCCAATGGTGGATGAAGTTTAGAAAAATCTTTGATAGGTAGGTAGGTACTTAACTAAACTAGCGGCACGCTATGATGGCCGGTTTGACACATTACAATAGTGATGTGGAATGTCAATTTATTCTCGAACAAAAAACAATTAAGTTTTGTTTTAGTACCTGATTAAATAGGTTTAATAAAACAAAAATGTATATGTTTATTTAATTTATTTGAACGAACTGAATATTTGAATGAAAATGAATATACATACTTTATATGCACACAAGAAACATATGAATACAAAAGATACCAAAAAAGGTGCCACAAAAGGCCATAATTAATCAGATTCGTCCATACTACTATTTTCACTGTCGTCACTGCTATCATCACCTACATTAATAATTATATGTTCGTTTTCTATAATATTATCTATTTTCACATCTCTTTCATAATCTTCCCTTATTAATTTAACAGTTCTATTCACAACCTTTTCCCAGTCTCCTTTAGTCACATGTTCACAAGCTTCTTCTAATAATTTTAGCATTTTTTTGTGGTAAATGGGGGTTCTGTATTGTGTCTTGCAGCATATCCCTTAATTTGAGCCCACACCAACTCAATCGCATTATACTCACAATGGTAAGGCGGTAACCGTATAACTCTGTGCCCATGTTCTAATGCTATTTCGTCAATGACGTATCGGATCTTGGTTGGTTTGTTTTCTTTTAAAAGACGTACTAATTCCGCTTTTAACATATTCATGTTTGCATCTACGCCATTTTTACGAAGCCATGCGACGATATCAGCTTTCTTTTGGGATTGGGCAGGTGGCTTGTCAATTTGCATCGAGTGGTATGGGGCGTTGTCCATAATTATAATAGATGGTTCAGGGAGGCTACACAACATTGAGGTAAACCATTCAGTAAACTTTTCTCCATTCATGTCTTCATGATAGTCTCCAGTGGTTTTTGACGCAAAAGCCATGAGAGAACCTTCGACAAACCCGTTGATGGTTCCGGCGTGACAAATTATAAGTCGCGATCCTTTTCCTACAGGAACTTTGGAAGTAGATGCTGCTGTGTCATCGTTCCAAGAACGGCCTACAGTATGGTTAGCATTAAGCCATGTTTCATCCAAGAACACAACATTTTGCCAATTTTTGATTTCTTTCACTTGCCGTAAAAAAGTATACCTTGCCATCGCTATATCAAATCTTTCCATCAATATTTTGCGTTTGTTACATTTTTTGTATCGAAATCCAATGGTCTTCAAAATCTTCGTTAAAGAACTTTCCCCACCGAAGAATAATCCAGCTTCCTTCAGTGAATGCACCAACTTTTTTCTTGTTGGATACTCCTTCTGTAAATAGTAGCCGTAAACATGTCTTCGGATAGGATCGGCATCAAAGCTATCGATGCCTACGACTGGTTTTGCTCGTTTTCTCTTTTTTGGTGTGTGAAGTTTATTTTCTTCTGTGCCAGTCTCGCCATATTTTTTTTTAGTTATCCGTCTAACAGTTCGTTGTCCAATATTAAGCGCATCAGCTACGCGTTCAACCACTGACGTTATAGGTAAAATTGGCCCTCCATTTTGAGCTTCACGATCGAAATAGTTACGAAGGCGTATTACGAACTCACGTGTCTGACTATTTAGAACAGTTCTCTGCGTACGTTCGGTCATATCGACGAAATCCACAACAAAGGGCTTGAACAGAGTCCAAATTAACGAGCAAGGGTCAACAGTAATGCAGTATCAATATTTGAAATCCAAAGCCAGGTCAAAACTATATCACAATCGCATTGCACTGACAGTTTATACTTTTCGAAGCAACGTCAATTCGAAACTGCTTTGTTTTGCATTGAGCATTGACGCGAGTTTGCCGGAGGTAGTAGTTGTGCTAGCCAGCGATCCTATGTGACGATCGTATTCGATTCCATTTTTAAAAATTTTCAATTTAGAAAACCAAATGCCGAGTTGTGGTATATATCATATAAAAATAAAAATTTTACCTTTTGTATGAAACAGCTGATATTTTTTTGCGATTTCAGAGGTTTGTCCACATAGTGAAAATTGTTCATATTCACAAGTACATTCACCCCTTAAATGGTGCAAACTGATTTTTCTACACTTGTATACATTTTAGAAATCAATTTAATAAATAAATTTTGAGTCCTAAACCTAAAACTACATTCGATAAAATTTATGAATCTCTGCACATCACTATCGTCAATAAAGTAATACAATTATTTCCTTCAAAGTCGTTATCAATTAATACGGAACTTCATGAGCGGACAAACGTCAAACCGGCCATCATAGCGTGCCGCTAGTTTAATTAATAATTAATATTATACCTACTAACAAATTAACAATTCTAACAAATTGAAAAAAATCTAAACTAACATCAACTCGTCGACTCCACAGCTTTCCGAGCACTAATCAACGCTACGTCTGAGCGCGGCTCTATCACAATGCCGCTATTACATTTGCTCAATAATTGCCACCCCCCCCTTCCTTCTGTACTCCACCCCTGCACCCTCGCAGATGATCGCATCTCAATGGGCGCTTAGATGTGTGGGGTGGTCAATTTCTGCGGTTAAGGTACCTAGCCTACGAGTACCTACTAGGTAGGTAGTACTACCTAAATCGTCTCTCTATAAACATAAAATCTCGTCCTTATCAATTTCGTCAATTTTTGAAACACAAAATGTCCCTTTATTTATGCTATACTAGCTGTTGCCCTCGCGACTTCGTCCGCGTGGAATTAGGTTCTTTGAAAAACCCGTGGGAACTACTGGCTTTATAGGGATAAAAGTAAGCAGTAGCACTGCAGGTCTACAACCATACCCATGAAAGAATCACGTAGATCCGTTGCTCGATGTAACTAACTCGAAAAATTTGGACTTTCATATAAACATTCAACCGCCTATTTAACCCTTTTGGGGATAGAATTTTCAAAAACTGTGAAATACGTATTCTTTGTTTTTAATCGAAAGCCCAAATACGAAGATACATCGATAAAATTTAAATAATGACGGACTTTCATACATACTAACAACCCCTATTTTACCCCTTCGGGGGTAGAATTTTCAGAAAATGTAAAATACGTACTTTTTTATTTTTAATCAAGAGCAAAAATACCAAGTTTCGTGGATATAACTTGAAAAATGAAAAACTATCATACAAACATTTAACCCCTATTTAACCCCTTTGGGGGTAGAATTTTGAAAAACTGTGAAACACGTAACTCTTTATTTTTAATGTAAAGCCCAAATACCGAGTTTCATGAGTATAACTTGAAAAATGACGGACTTTCATACAAACTTTAACCCCCCATTTAACCCCCTTGGGGGTGAAATTTCAAAAAATCCTTTCTTAGTGCTCACCTACGTCATAAAAGGAACCTACTGTCAAAATTTCAAGTTTCTAGCTTCAGTGGTTTAGGCTGTGCGTTGATAGATCAGTCAGTCAGTCAGTCAGTCAGTCAGTCAGGACAAATCTTTTTATAAGTATAGAAGATAATTTGTGGAATACGTTTTTCCAAATATATTTTTAATCGTAGTGCTACTACGATAAAACATAGGTATAGATCAGCATCATCATCATCATCAGCAATCCATCAACGACGCCGGACTGAGCGAGCGAGACTGATCTATGTCGTCTGTCGAGTGTCCACCAATGTGGCCCAATGCAAATTGTCAGACTTTATACATCACCTTTGAGCACTCTCAGGCTTGCAGGTTTCCTGACGATATTTTCCTTCACCGTTGAAGTATGTGATATTTAATTGCTTAAACGCTAATAGCCCCGAAAAGTCCTCCGACAAGAAAAAAAGGTGTGTGCCCAGAATCGAACCCACGACCCCCCGGATAGGAGACCGCAGTCTTAACCATTAGGCTATCACTGTACCCCAATATGGACCCCGAATGATACCTACAGACCGTCAAAACAGTCAAAATTATAACATCCCCCTTTTTGCATCGGGGGTTAAATAGCTTGTAAATAGCTCTCTATTTACCGAGTTTACCGACGTTAGATAAAACTTTAGTGGATTTGCGGTACTTGGTACCAGGTGGGTTAATTCATTAGGGCGATCCACTGCTGAGACGCTCATTCGCTTGCCTTGACGTCGCATATACCAACTGCGTTGTACATACATACAGTAGGTACATACCTACCTACTTGATGTATGTGATAAGGGGCAGACTCTTCCGGCAAAAAAAGTGGTTCGCGTAATTTTTTTCTGAAAGAATAAGAAATTTTCTATCGAATGCACTGCAAAAAAATCAACACCCGCGATGACCGTAAAACATTTTTGAATTTTTGGGAAAAAAAATTTTTTTTGACATTGTTTCAGCTTTTCAAATTAACGCATACCGAACTTATTGTATAAGTTTAACTATCAATACAAAATTTTCGAATCCGCATTACGGGACTTTCAATGTTACCGGCTCGCGGACTATAAGCTTATTCTTGTGTACTGAATAATTGTAAGTACCATTCCAAATCAGCGGTAGATTCATTTACATTGTTCATAGACACGAAAGCACTTGTACAAAATTTAAATAAAATTATTTCTGTTATATTCTAATCGGCTTTGCTTCAGCTGTCCACAAGATAGATGAGCTACATTTTGTAACATTTTTGTTTTGAAAAGAGCAACTGCTGAGCAACTTGCCGGCTTTTCTCAGAAGAATCAGCTTTCCGGTGGTAGATTGCTGACCTTGTCATAAGAGCCACAAGTATGGCCTACATGAAATAAATGATTTTGAATTTTGATACTAACTAAGTAGGTATATAACCATTCATTCATTCATCTGAGCAACCCATTGCCGGCCAACTACTGGACACACGTCTCCTCTCGAATTCAGAGAAGGTTTAGGCCATCATCTATCACGCTGGCAAAGTGCGCATTAGCAGACTTTACCCGCCTTTGAAAACATTGCATTGTGGAGAACTCGTAGATATGTTTGTATGCATAAGTTTTCCTCACGATGAATTCCTTCACCATTAAAGCAAGTGAGGAAACCTGCGGAGGCAACGTGCGGATTCGCACACCTTAATAAACATTATGAGAACTTTAAAATATGCAAGTTTCCTCACGAGGAATTCCTTCACCAGTAAAGCAAGTGACATTTAAATTCTTTTAAAACGCGCATAGCTCCGAAAAGTCAGAGTTGCGTGTCTGGGATCAAACCCTACGGACCCTCTGAATAGCTATCACTAGGTACTCTGTAAGATTGAACAATATAAATAATAATATAAATTAGCAAGAAAAGGTTAGAATTATTTTGCTATAATCCGCCAACAGAAAAATCTGTATAACTTTTACACTACTCTCGACGCACGTTTCGTGTAAAGTCGACATCTCCTGAGGATGCTCCGGTGTCGGGGCGAAACGTGCGTCGAGAGTAGTGTAAAAGTTACACAGATTTTTCTGTTGGCGGATTATAGCAAAATAATTCTAACCTTTTCTTGCTAATCATCGACTTCCGCAAAGTAACGCCTGCTTCTATCCAATAATATAAATTAGTCGTGATTGTTTTTAGTCCTAAGGATAAAAGATACCTGAGATGTATCTATGTATTTATTTATGAACCTATATGTTTTTATTTTTATCGTAGTTACCAATTAGCTAATTTAAAAATTGAGAGGATGGGTGTGGTTGGCTCGCATATTTTGATCTTTTCGCAGAATACGGTTACGTTTCAATTCATATCATGTACTATATTCTGAATTTCGATGAAAAAGTACAGTAACATGTCTATGATGACTATTTTAATAATACCACTCTTTTCTTATTATCGTCAGTATGTGTCGAATTCAGGTACTGAACATGGACTTCGACGAGTTGTCTTACAAGGTTCGTTGTATCCACATTCGTATGGACAATTAGTTCAAACACTTTCAACTGTTCTAACGCTTTCCAATCGCTCTTATGTTTAACAGCTACATTAAAAAGCTCGTTCAGGACATCCTTCGATTTCTTTATCAAACTCAAAATGAAACCGACTTTGTAAGGTCCTTCGTTACGTAGTTCTTCCTTTACGTGGGAGATCAACTGAATTTTTCTATTTGTATCATGAACAGTTTGCTCCACAAGTGTCGAGATCTTACTTTTGAGATTCTCGTCTTTTTCGTTTTCGTTGGTTTGGTCTGATTTCTGCGTAGTTCTTAAATGAAGATTTGATGTTATCAGCCAATTATTTCTCCTGCCTTGTACCGGTTTAATTGAAGGATTTGGTTTGAGGAAGCTATCGATGTTTTGGTTGAAATCATAATCTGTTTCTCTTTGATCTTTGTTGACATTTTGGTTGATATCCGAATATACTTCTTTCTCATGTTCGTCATTTTGATTTTCTACATCGATGTATTTTAATCCAAAGCAATTTTCTATTACGTTTAGAGAAACTAGAAGTCAAGATAGGTAGAATTGAGTTTAGATATTTAATTCTATTGAGAAATTGTACCCGTCAAGCTCTATTGAATATTAAATTTCAATAGAGCTTGGTATAGTTTATTGTGATAAACAAAAGAATAGAATATAATAGGTAATTGATATAGAATATAAATAGATAATATTATTATTAGGATACAACTTATATTAAATTCTCACCAAAGTATATAAAAACGCAAGAACTTGCACGTTTTAAAGCGTACATTGAAACGGCGTGTTTCGAAAAATAATTAAGTACCTACCTATGTAATTACATGCTATGCGTAACTAATTAATAATAATGTCTCGTTTATTAGTAGTTACTAGTTAGGTAATTAATAAAGAACAAGATGGTTAAAGCTGATCGTATATTACGAGATAACCCGCAAGGGCGCATAATATTATTGTGACTGTGTCCAAGATATCATAAAAGAGATAGGTAGTACTAGGTACCTAGGTAGGTTCGTATACATAATATTATCTATATAAATAAAAATGAATGTTGGTAAGCGCATAACTCAAGAATGGATGGACCGATTCGGTTAATTTATATTTTTGTATGTTCCTTAAGTTCCACGGAAGGTTTTAATACAAAAAAAAAACTAAATTCACGCGGACGAAGTCGCGGGCATCAGCTAGTTCTTTATAAAAATATGTTTTGGAGTTTATTGGAGTTTACTCCTTAAGAATCGATTTTCATATATAAGGCGCCCGGTATGAGAAAAATTCGAGGAGTAAAATCTACTTATGAATGACCTCGTTACGTTTTTCACAACGATGCAAATTTCTACCCTAACGTTGAGTAAATAAGGTTGGTTTTCGCTTGAGTTGTGTCTATGGTCCGAATGCGAAAGATCGCTTCGGGAAGCCGAGCGCGTACCGATCGGGTCCGAGCGGCGCCGAGACGCAGCGAGCGCCGCGAATGCATTACGACCGATGTTTAGACAATCGTATTTAAGGAATAAACTCCAGTCGTGCGTCGGAGCTGACACACACACTTTTTTTGTTTTCCTGTATTTGATGTTCTTTCTATATGCATTCACGTACCGTTGTTCCGACTGAGCTGTATTTGGACTGCTGCCTGGGCAGATGGCTCTTGCAAGATCACCACAGGACACGATCTTATGTCGCTTGCGTCTAGAAACTGCCTTGAGATCATCTATCCAGCGAGTACCTAAGAGATCTTCCAACGCTGCGTTTCTGCTGTTATGGAATTCTGTAGATGTGGGTTTAAAATCTCAGGATCCTCGGTTCAGATAAACTTTTAAAATAAGTAATTTTTCTGGATCAAAAGGAGTTTCTACTACAAAATTTAAAAACCTGAAAAAAATGGCTCTTTAAATTGTCACCAAATGCCAAAAAGTAAGAGAAGGAACTGAAGCAAACAAAGCAAAGAACTGAAGGAAGGGGCACGATCCAGCATATTGGGATTTTATAATTTTTTTTTTTATAAAATTCATTAAACAGAAGGAAATTTTGTATTACCTACCAGAATGTCAGTGTTAAATAAAATAAGACAAAATTATGTTAATTTTTCAAATATTTCAGGAAGATTACTATGTTTCATACAGAAAAGAAACTGCTTTAGCATATTTGGGATCAAGGATTTAGTCCAACATGAAAAAGTAAGTAAAAAATGATTTTTGTTAGTAAATAGCGTAAGTAGGTACTTATTGCTATCTAAGATTCCGTCGCACGATGAAGAATCAATTTACTGTCATCTTTTTGTTTAAATCAACTCAAAAGTCCCGTTAATTGCAGCCTGAGTCATTTTCCATCGTACCAGTGCACAGCTCCAACCATGAGACGGCAGTTAGAATGGTGAAACGCTACTTTCTTACCGAACATGTTTTCGTGCGTGCTCGACGCATGGACTTGAACAATGATCGCGCAATTGACGAATACATTATTGGTCTGCTTAAACAGGGTTAGCTTGTTATTTTAAAATAGCAGTTGGTACCTAATAGAAATAAAGATCTTTCTCATATGAGGAAGGTCGCTGTAAATACACTAAGAAGGTTAACTTGTACATCCTCAGGAATCGAACCGGCCTGTAGGTATAGGTACTTAGAAGTTATAAATAAAATCGTAATAGTTTTTTCTCGTAATACCTAATCTTTGATAAGAAATTCTCAGGACACTATGTTATTCTTATTAATTTATTACCAAACCAAACATGTACCCGTGAAACGGCGAAGAAAAACATCGTGAGGTAACCTGCGTGTCTAAAATCCTCCATAATGTTTTCAAAGTTGTGTGAAGTCTGTCAATGCACTTGGCCATCGTGTTGGATTATAGTCCCTTCTCATTCTAGAGAAAACCTGTGACCAGTACTACATTTATATCGGTGTGCCCAGTAGTGTGCCGACAATGAGTGGAGATGTGACCTACCTATGATAAATGACCAGACTATACTTGAGCCATTACAAACGTGCGAACTGAGTCATAAATCATTAGGATCATAGGATTGTGAGAATGCTGCAGAAGTCGAAGACGAAGCCGCTCGATCGCAGATAGCTGGGGCGACAACTATCGTCAAAACCTTATAGTATTATAGTTCCATTAGTACCTACCTAAGTGCGAGCAAAAGAGGTCAGATAAAAATGATTATAACTCAGTTCGCATGTTTGTAATGTCTCAACTATAGAAGCTAATGACAATGTCACAGTGTATAACGACATTTCTTCTCCAACACTAACATGACGCCCTCCAATCCAAGAAGACATCATAAACGCTAAGTGGACATTATGGAAATACGCAAGTAGATCTATCGAAGGCTTGGAGCCCGTCATTACCTATAGGAAACTATAGTAGATCCAATCACACTTCCCAACAAAAAGTTTGGTATCTAAATACCAAATCAACCAGCATGCAGCAGTAGGTAGGATATAAGTTGATTCATAAAACTGGTTCATTATGACTGACAGATTAATTAATATTTTTAACCTAACTTTAATTACCTATTTGCAGGCAATTCACTGTTTGCAAAAACAGCAAATGACACG
Source organism: Oeneis ivallda (assembly GCA_029955525.1). NCBI lineage: Eukaryota > Metazoa > Arthropoda > Insecta > Lepidoptera > Nymphalidae > Oeneis > Oeneis ivallda. The sequence goes on from JARPMR010000014.1 coordinate 8,741,552, forward strand.
ATTGCGGGTTTCTGTATTAACTTTGCTGCCAGCCCTGTTGATCCGCAAAACCTCCGAAACTATGCATTTTATAGACAGGTGCGTGAATTACTTAATACATATTTATTCTCTTGATGACAGATTATACCTGATATTACCTATGTATTGTACCCTAAATGGATCAATATATTATTTTTTATACTACAAAATATAATATTTCTTACCAGGATCCTAATACGAAAGACTTCTTAAATTATACGGCAAAGTTGCAAGAAACTCCAAATCTTTGGAATGTTTTCAAGGAGGATAAAGTTTTTGAGGTTGGCAATACGAGAGTTTTCGTAATGATTTAGTTATTTAAATTAAATATGAAAAGTCGAGTGATTAAACTTATGTCCATTATTTAGATAAAAATGTTAGCTGTGTTACCAGAATATCGAAGACAAGGTTTGGCAACCATGCTTGCTCAGAAATCTAAATCTCAAGCAAAGGACCAGGGATATAAAGTCATTAGGATGGATTGCATTAACCCTTATGAGTAAGTTATATTTTACCTGTAAACTCACTTCAGAGTCAAACTACAGACATCTCTATCGGACATAGGCCTCCTATGGGGACTTCTTGTATCTATCGGCTACCTGCGACACGTTTAAATCTATTGGCCCACTTAGGCGGAGAGTCCAAACACAGCACTTTTCAAGGTGCTTCGAATACTCAGCAAGATTGCCATTCCAGCTCCTAGGGGGCTCCATTTTGTATGGAGTCGTGTACGCATCGCAAAGCCGAATTCGACGATTCTATACAAAATGACACTTTTAATAATAATAATAATAATAAAGTCTTTATTTAAAGCATCAGCGGCTCACTGTGTTAGTACAACATTTTTTAACTTATAACTAATGTTAGTAAAAAACAATTTAGCTTAGATTAAATTTAGGTTTTACTATAATTGGGTCTCACCAACACTTGAATAATATGTTCAAGCATTGGTGAGTCCAGTTTACTTGCAAACATGCTCAGGATGCTGTTGGAACTTGAACGCAGTCTTGTCAGTAGTGATGACGACTTTTTCCGCATTACTGCATAGAAGTCATCGGTATGCTCTTTTGCGAACATACCAGACGCTGAACAAAACCGCGGCAAACCCAACAGCATCCTGAATCCATTATTATATTGCACTCTTAGCATACCTATGACTTTTTGTGCATAGCTGAACCACAGGCTACCCGAGTAGAAGTTTTGGCAGTACGCCTTGAAAAGCGTTATTTTGGCTTCTTTACTACATCGGGCAAACCTGCGGGCCAGAATACTGCACCTTATTGCCAAGGCCCTTCTTTCACGCTCGATTTCGACATGATCTTTAAGGTCCTCCGTAACGTAGTGACCCAGGTATTTAAACTGCGTCACACGTGTGAGCGCAGCTCCGTATAGTGTGATTTTTGGGTCATATTGCACCCGCTTACGAGGGGCCTTAAAGACCATGTACTGACTTTTATTCACATTATAAATAATACCATGTCGAGCAGCATACTTCTCACAGGTTTCAATTAAATCCCTGATTGACCCAGCCGTGGGACCCAGCAACACCATATCATCGGCATAGCTTAAGTTGTTCACGCAAACGCCGTCTATCCAACAACCTACTGGCTTGCTGCTGAGTTCCACGATTAGCCCGTTCACATACAGGTTGAACAGCTTCCCTGAGGTCAAACCCCCCTGCCTCACGCCGCACTCCAGCCTGTATGTATCAGAGAGCTCCTTCCCCCACCTAACATTATTAATTTGGTTTGAATACCAGAACTGCATAACACTAAGCAAATCACTCTGCACGCCTGCTTCCTCCATCTTTTCCCACAGTATATCATATGATACTAAATCGAAAGCCTTCGAAAGATCAAGGAAACACGCGTACACAGGCGTTTCCCTACTCGTGTAATATTGTACAGTCTGTTTCAAACCAAATATCGCGGTCTCAGTCGATAATCCTGTACGAAAGCCGAACTGAGCATCGTGGAAATTGAGTATTTCGCTCAGCTTTCTGTCAAACAGACTGTCCAGAACCTTGGCTATAATGGTCGCAAGTGATATGGGCCTATAGTTAGACTTATCAGAAAGATCGCCAGTTTTATTTTTAGGAATAGGGACGACTATAGTTCTCATCATATCACCCGGAATGTACGAGTGACTCACGCAGAGTGAATAAAACATTGCCAGTACCCTAGGTAAGTGGAAACCCGCATACCTCAAATGTTGGACACTGAGATTGTCGTGCCCAGGCGACTTTCCTCCGGTCATTCTCTTAATAGCCTCCGATACTTGCCTACCGGAAAAACGCAGCAACTCCTTATCACGCATTACCTGCGCGTCAAACATTCGAGTAGAAGGCCCCAGCGGTGATGATACGCTAAAGTGATCTTTAAACATATTGGCTATCTCTTTCTGAGTACTACAACCGGAGACACTCACCGGTAAGCTCGGCCGAACGTTCAATTTGTTTGTCGAACTCCAAAACTTAGAGAAGTTTTTAGCAGCTCTATGAGAAGCGATTATATCCATTTTAATTTGGTCTTGATGATTTTGACACCATCTTAACCGGCTTTTAAATATTTTTTGGCTCTCACGCATATCATCCCATACCTCTCCAGACCTTGGTTTATTATGAGACAACCATGTTTGATACTTCGACCGAGCCTCTCGGTGCGCAGCCCTAACGTGCTTGTTCCATCTAATTATAGGACCCTTCTTACCACCTTTATTGCCTCTGTAAGTCTCACTTGCGGCGTCAGAAAGAACTTTCACTATCTCTTTATACATATTATCCAGCTCTAAACTAGCGGCACGTTATGATGGCCGGTTTGACACATTACAATAGTGATGTGGAATGTCAATTTATTCTCGAACAAAAAACAATTAAGTTTTGTTTTTGTACCTGATTAAATAGGTTTAATAAAACAAAAATGTATATGTTTATTTAATTTATTTGAACGAACTGAATATTTGAATGAAAATGAATATACATACTTTATATGCACACAAGAAACATATGAATACAAAAGATACCAAAAAAGGTGCCACAAAAGGCCATAATTAATCAGATTCGTCCATACTACTATTTTCACTGTCGTCACTGCTATCATCACCTACATTAATAATTATATGTTCGTTTTCTATAATATTATCTATTTTCACATCTCTTTCATAATCTTCCCTTATTAATTTAACAGTTCTATTCACAACCTTTTCCCAGTCTCCTTTAGTCACATGTTCACAAGCTTCTTCTAATAATTTTAGCATTTTTTTTGTGGTAAATGGGGGTTCTGTATTGTGTCTTGCAGCATATCCCTTAATTTGAGCCCACACCAACTCAATCGCATTATACTCACAATGGTAAGGCGGTAACCGTATAACTCTGTGCCCATGTTCTAATGCTATTTCGTCAATGACGTATCGGATCTTGGTTGGTTTGTTTTCTTTTAAAAGACGTACTAATTCCGCTTTTAACATATTCATGTTTGCATCTACGCCATTTTTACGAAGCCATGCGACGATATCAGCTTTCTTTTGGGATTGGGCAGGTGGCTTGTCAATTTGCATCGAGTGGTATGGGGCGTTGTCCATAATTATAATAGATGGTTCAGGGAGGCTACACAACATTTAGGTAAACCATTCAGTAAACTTTTCTCCATTCATGTCTTCATGATAGTCTCCAGTGGTTTTTGACGCAAAAGCCATGAGAGAACCTTCGACAAACCCGTTGATGGTTCCGGCGTGACAAATTATAAGTCGCGATCCTTTTCGTACAGGAACTTTGGAAGTAGATGCTGCTGTGTCATCGTTCCAAGAACGGCCTACAGTATGGTTAGCATTAAGCCATGTTTCAACCAAGAACACAACATTTTGCCAATTTTTGATTTCTTTCACTTGCCGTAAAAAAGTATACCTTGCCATCGCTATATCAAATCTTTCCATCAATATTTTGCGTTTGTTACATTTTTTGTATCGAAATCCAATGGTCTTCAAAATCTTCGTTAAAGAACTTTCCCCACCGAAGAATAATCCAGCTTCCTTCAGTGAATGCACCAACTTTTTTCTTGTTGGATACTCCTTCTGTAAATAGTAGCCGTAAACATGTCTTCGGATAGCATCGGCATCAAAGCTATCGATGCCTACGACTGGTTTTGCTCGTTTTCTCTTTTTTGGTGTGTGAAGTTTATTTTCTTCTGTGCCAGTCTCGCCATATTTTTTTTTAGTTATCCGTCTAACAGTTCGTTGTCCAATATTAAGCGCATCAGCTACGCGTTCAACCACTGACGTTATAGGTAAAATTGGCCCTCCATTTTGAGCTTCACGATCGAAATAGTTACGAAGGCGTATTACGAACTCACGTGTCTGACTATTTAGAACAGTTCTCTGCGTACGTTCGGTCATATCGACGAAATCCACAACAAAGGGCTTGAACAGAGTCCAAATTAACGAGCAAGGGTCAACAGTAATGCAGTATCAATATTTGAAATCCAAAGCCAGGTCAAAACTATATCACAATCGCATTGCACTGACAGTTTATACTTTTCGAAGCAACGTCAATTCGAAACTGCTTTGTTTTGCATTGAGCATTGACGCGAGTTTGCCGGAGGTAGTAGTTGTGCTAGCCAGCGATCCTATGTGACGATCGTATTAGATTCCATTTTTAAAAATTTTCAATTTAGAAAACCAAATGCCGAGTTGTGGTATATATCATATAAAAATAAAAATTTTACCTTTTGTATGAAACAGCTGATATTTTTTTGCGATTTCAGAGGTTTGTCCACATAGTGAAAATTGTTCATATTCACAAGTACATTCACCCCTTAAATGGTGCAAACTGATTTTTCTACACTTGTATACATTTTAGAAATCAATTTAATAAATAAATTTTGAGTCCTAAACCTAAAACTACATTCGATAAAATTTATGAATCTCTGCACATCACTATCGTCAATAAAGTAATACAATTATTTCCTTCAAAGTCGTTATCAATTAATACGGAACTTCATGAGCGGACAAACGTCAAACCGGCCATCATAGCGTGCCGCTAATATAGCCTGTGTCTGAGATCCTCACACATTTTTCCCCCACACGACACAAAAATCTCTGGGAAACAAATACCCCTAAGCATACTATTGCAACTTTCACGATACCTACACACCTGTTCATCTGACCTTTGACCCCATATTATCAGCTTATTATGTAACTCATCATTTACAACTACTTTTGGCACGATCAGATTTAGATCACACTCTAATATGATCGGAAGGTGATCCGACCAAAAGACATCGTGTCGTATGCTAACATTCTGAACAGTCTGCCAGGCAGATTGCGTTACCAAACAGTGATCAAGCCATCTCAAACTACCATTAATATCACTAATGTATGTAAATGTATTTGAATCTACTCCCAACTTTTCAGCGTCAGCACATAACCATGACTGCTCATTACAAAAATCACACAGCTCAGTCCAGAACGGCTGGAGTGGGTGAGAATTAAAGTCACCCAACATATAAACACAATCCACATCATTGTTCTCAATGACTGCCTTGATCTGACTTAGGCAGTCAGTGAATTCAACAAGATTCTCACTTAAGTCAGTTGGCATATAGATACTAAAGATAATAATACTCCGATTATTTGATAACACCGCCTTAATAGCACATAATCTTACACTATCACAGTTCACTACCGCTACTGACTTAAAAATACCCTTTCGCCACAAGATCGCCACACCTCCGTGAGGCCTACCCCTCAATCCATCAGATAGGTCTACTGCAGACTTCCCCGTATAGTCAAAATCCTTATGAACCGTGCCCAGCAGAGGCAACTCGTATTCTAAAACCCACAGCTCTTGGACACAACAAACGTCTGCATACATACATATATCAATAATGCCTTCAATCGATCGTTTTAGCGACTTACAATTAAAACTAACCATTTTACATACTTGTTTATCCATAGTGATGAGTCCTAGCAAACTTTAACCAAAACAACTAAATACCTACCACTACTTTTAAATTTACTTTACTTGAGGGAGGTTATTATTACTCGTTTCAGAGCGCTGTCTGCCCGTATTCTTAAATAACACATACCGTCTAAAACAGATACCTTCTGGCCAGATATTACTATTCATGAAAACATTTAACTTATTTCTGGGTACAGCAATCTTATACGAGTTATAATCCCTCTCTCTCTTGCCGCTTATTTTTTCTAGTACTACCGATACATTCGTTTTGCACCTGATATACTCCACAATATCACTCTCTGTCGTTTGTTTACAAACATTAGATATATACAGTGGCACTAGGTTCGGCGCAGCCTTGAACTTTAAATCATAACTTGCACTCCCCATCTCACTAACAAACCTATTTCTCGGTTTTTTCCTCTGAACCGTGATCCATCCTCCATCGAAGTCACCTATTTTCTGGTTACATTCCATACTAGCGCGCACAACATCCGCCATTGAACGTTGTCGTCCCACCTGTTGACTGTTCGCATCTACCTCCGATGACGTCATCCTCATAACTCCAGCTGAGGTGCACGCACTCCCCATTGGCTCAGTTACCAAACGCGCTTGTGTTGTCTCATTCTTGCTCGCTTGCAAATTCGAGACAGAACATCCTTCAACGGGGCTAACCGGTTTTGTGTTCGAAACTGCAGTTTGGGCCTCCACGTGCCGTTGCATTACTGTCTCACTCTGGGGCGTAGTAAACACGATAGTGCGTTCTTCACTGCTTCGTCCGAGTTCACTGCAGTGGGCCCCCACGTGCGAAGCTGGGGTCGCTGAACTTTCCGGGCGGGTTCCTACAGTTGTCTCTCGGGGCGATAAGGATATATTGTTGTAATCTTCAATCCTAATGTCTCCGGCGCCCGCTTCAAACAAATCACCGTTAACATGACGTAATCCCATCGGTCCACTATCACAATTAAAACTCTTTTTTGCGAATGCTCCACGCTTTCTATTCACATAATCCACTGATTTTTCCTGTGTATGAGCTAAGGTTTCTTGGAGCTGTGTTTTCGTAACATACTCGTTTTTAATCTCCCGCAAGTCTTCCCTAAGTAGGTTTAAGTCTCTCAACAAACGGGTAACGTCAATATGATCAAACGTTACCGGTGGTAGCCGATGCAGCTCCCTTGCCACGAAAATAGGTAGCCGCTCCGGGTCTGTAGCGTCAGTCTGCTTGAGTAAATCAATAATGTCTTCCAAATCTTTCACTGACTTCTCATCATTTTTCCTGACTCTCAACCTCTTCACTGGTACCGCTTCGAAAAGAAGTTTTTTCGCTATTTGTACTTCTTCCGGCGTGAAAGCTGTACCACATATCTTAATGAGAGTGACCTCATCCATTACGTCCATTTTATTCTTGACAAATGCCAGGACTTCATTTATTAGAATATTACACCCGGTACACTTCACTACGTTGGAGGTCATTGCCCTCAACCGCTCTATACCGCAAGTCAGCGACCTCTTGATCTTCTTCTTTTATATAGACAAAATGCGAATCGATGCGCACAGAATGTGATTCCAGCCTCAATCTGACAAAATCACTCCTTTACGGCGGCGCGTTGCTCTAGGGCCTTTTCATCTCTTTCCTTTCTGCAGTGTATGATGACCTTAAGACTAACGGCCGGTTCTTATATTCAATCTATCTTTAATCTCTCATTTAGTTAGGTACTAACTACCTAGCAATGCTGTTAATAGTCAAAAAATTGTATGAACTTTTGTGACAAAATATAGCAACGTTGCTGGGTAACTTATCGACAGATAGTTTGAAACACGGAACCGGTAGTAGTATTCTCTAGAAACAATCTAGAAATGATTGCATAAACGATCGAAATGACCTCTGATTGGCTGAATTTATGGCATTCTCGCTGCATCAATGCATTTTAACCAATAGCGGGAGAGTACCTACCAGCCCATCAGAGGCCATTGCGATCGTGAATACACTGATACGATCAATTTTAGAGAATACCACCACGAGTTTAAATCGTTACAATACGTAATAAGGGAGAGGACAGACTGACTACTTTTACGGGCAGCGGTCGCGCGTTTTTATGGTCCTTAGCGATTTTATGGCCCATTGCGTGCATAGCGGTTCGCGCGATTCTGCGACCGAAAGCCATAAAAACGCGAACGCTTTGAGTCGCCATGTTCGCGCGCGCGAAACGCGATGCACGCAAAAGGCCATAAAAATGCGCGATCGCTGCCGCTAAAACCCTCCTTTTTTAACCCTCGACGCAAAAAAGGGGTGTTATAAGTTTGACGTCGATGTCTGTCTGTCTGTGTGTGTCTGTCTGTGGCATCATAGCTCCCAAACGGATGGTCCGATTTCGATGCGGTTTTTTTTCATTTGAAAGCCAGTTTCCTTGCGGTGGTTCTTAGCAAAGTTTGGTGAATATCGGACCAGCAGTGTAAGAGAATCAGCTCTTTCCAAAATGATGTAAGGCATTTTTGGCGTATGATTACTCGATTAAGTGCTTCACGCGTGCCAGTATAATTAAACGATTATACACATAGCCCGGCCATTCACATGTCGGGGGTGTTTTAAATTTTCAATTTACACTTGTTTCAGTTACAAAATAGCTGAACGTTGCATGCTGTCCTGCATAGTCAAATTCCCCCTACACAAATTGCGCAGCGCAAACGCGCCCTTCATCAAGAAGAGTTCGGAGCACAACACGTCCGTGCGCGTCTTCGTCGAGGCGCCCGTCAAACAGGACTCGCCTAACATGAAGCAGATTGATTTAGAAAGCATGTTCGAGTGAAATATTAAATGAGGAATAAAGGGGTTGTTTCATCTTGGGCCAGGTATTTGTACGCTAACCAAAAAATAGTATAAATTCATAGAAATTAAAATACATAAATATGCTTTTTTGCAGTTTTACAGTGAATAAGAGGTAACGATATAAAATTGATAATTGGGTACATTTGTAGAATAGCAATTCTCGGAGTGCATCCATCTGCTTTTGTTTTCTATGTTTGTAATGATATTAAGGGCCGATTTCACCAAAGTAAAATAAGCCTTATCCAAGCGTAAATTTGATATTTTGACAGTATTTTCAATACAAAAACTGTCAGAACGCCCAATTTATTCCTAGGATAAACGTCACTCGACGTTGGTGAAATCGGCACTATGTCAGCTTAGTCAATTCAATTGTCAAATGTCAATTGCTGGTGTGTCAAATGTCAACTGCTGTTAAAAGTGGTTATTTTTATGTCAAATGGCATCATAACTCGTGTAGGTACGTGACATTATCAAAAAGGACGCCATGTTGTTGCGCTTTTATTTAGCAAAATCATTTTGCATTGTACCTCGTAAAAAGGAGCTTTTCCTGTGAAATAAAAGAAAAATATTTCTTAAACTATTTCATAAACTATTTCATGACCCCGAACATTTTGAGATTGTACAAATACCTGGCCCAGGCTCCAAACATATATTTGAAACAACCTCATTGATGTTTTGGCAGATTTTCAATACAAAAACTGTCAGAACATCGAAATTATTCTTCGGTCAAACGTTAGGTACTCGTCGTTGGTGAAATTGGCACTAAATGTATGAAGATGTTATCTGTTCTGTGTCTGTTTTATAAGTTATCTATTCTTCTTGTTCTTGTCCTTGTCCCATTTGTTTAGTAAAAATTTTGTTAAATACAGTCTTGTGATTTCTTAATGAACCTTTTAGAACCTTTTTAAATCAAAAACTGTGTCAATAACATATGATATATTTTTAAAATGCAATATAATATGGGTTCCCTCAGTCATACATTTGATCATCTACTCATAAAAATATGTATAAACATTATTAAAAAAAATTGCTGTTGCAACTATTTCTTTAGAAATACCTAAGTCAATTTATTTTACTATAAATTAACTATATTCAATAAAAATATAGTAGGTAATACCTACTGACACGCACACAAAACCACTGTGTGCAAACGGGTGTTATTGTGCGTGTTTTCATACAACTTTCATATGCATTACAATAAGTTATTTAATAATTGAAAGTCGAAAATCTAATCCAGATAATGTTGAGTTTGTGGTGCATCTGAAAGGACCCTAAGATTACAAATTCTAAAACTTTTCTTATACCTAGTATATACAATTCCATTAATTGCACTTATAAAACCTAATCGATAAAAGTATTCGTTTTAAAACTTTGGTAGGCACTGATCACTGAGTATGTTAATTAAGACATCAAACTTAATTAAAGTCGCTAATGAGAATGCTTTTTTAAGTAGGTGAGTAATAAATCGTTTTATATCTATTAATCGATATCAGTCAATTAAAGCGATAATGCAGATTTAAAGTAGATAGGGTTTGAGTATATTTTCTGAGAACCATTCTTCTGTAAAACGCAGGTGATCCCCTGGTTGGGAAAGGAATATTAATTTTCCATCTTCGTCCATTTTCTTTAAGCCCAGGCGGTCCTATAACATAGAAAAACAAAATCATAAGACATGTAAGAATAAAAAAACTTGAGAGGTGTCAAGGGAAACCCGGATGGAACGTAGTTCCTTTCTATTACATTGTGTTCGGTATTTTCGCGGTACAACATTGGGTCTCCGTAGTCTCCGTAGAAAATTCAGTCTGTCGAGCTGGGATTCGAACCATCGACTTTGAAATGTTAAGCGACTGCCGGAGCCACTAGGCTACGGAGACACAGGGTTGTATCGCGAAAATACCGAACACAATGCAAAATTCACATTCAACAAAAAGTGTCGGTTTCAAAAATGTGTCGAGTGTCGGTTCCTTAATTTTTTCCGTCTAGCCCCCTTCCGCACCGCGCGATAAGGAACTTACGTTCCAAAAATAAAAAAATATATTATTCTATAAAAATAAACAAAAATCTATATATGCTTTCGAAATATCTAGATGATTTTTTGAGTGATAGCAAAACCCAAACAAACGTTTTTGAATGTATGTCTAGCTATCTGTTTGAACTCTTTTTTTTTCAGAACGAGAAGAAGGAATGTATGAAAGAAGAGGAAATGTATATTAGGCATTCGGATTTTCGATGTATATCGACAGCTGATATCTCTGAGTTTTCTGAATGGATTTGATGATTGGTGATGATTTGTTAGTGTTACGACCGCGCGGCCCACCCCTCCCATCGTGATCGCACTATGCCTAGGAATTTGCTAAAATTTGCAGAAATCGAATGGTCTTATCGAAAAAATTGCAGAAGCAAAAATAAAAGAGTTATAAGCTCCGAAGCGGGCCGCTCGGTTGAACAACGTTTCTACGGAGCGGCCCACGAGATCTCGAGAACCACACGGTGGAATCTGGTGAGACTTGGCAGAAGCAAAGAGCTGAATTCGCATAAATTTGCTAAAAAAGAATCAGGTCTCTAAGTGCAATAGTTTTTTTGTAACGTCGTGTCAAAAATGGGCCGCTCTGAGTACAATCGTTTTCCCCTTATTACTCAGCTGGCTTGTGTGCTACAGAAATGTTTCATACACCATATTTTAGTAAAAAACGTGCAGATTAACACACAGTTTAAATTAAAAACTAATATGCAAAACTATAAAAGTCATCGGCTCCGAAGTATTTCTTCAAAACGATTCGTAGGAGCGGCCGCATATTTCAGCACTTATCTCAGCTTAGACTTAACCTACTTGCATGATTTAAACACTAAGTTTTAGCAAAAAACTTCTGCTAAAATTATACATATAAATTTTCTGAAAACCATCAGTAGGTAGTGAAATAATTGCAAATTAAGTAATTATACCGTTTCGTCCGAGCGGCCCAACCATTGTGGCGCTCGTATAGCTCGTATCGTGATCGCATTTTGCCTAGGAATTTGCTAAAATTTGCAGAAATCGAATGTTCTTATCGAAAAAATTACAGAAGCAACAATAAAAAAGTTATAAGCTCCGAAGCGGGCCGCTCGGTTGAACAACGTTTCTACGGAGCGGCCCACGAGATCTCGAGAACCACACGGTGGAACCTCATGAGACTTAGCAGAAGCAATGATCTGAATTCGCACAAATTTGCTAAAAAAGAATCACGTCTCTGAGTTCAATACTTTTTTTGTAATCGATATGTCAAAATGAGCCGCTCCGAGCGTAATCGTTTTACCCTTATTACTCAGCTTGCTGGTATGCTAGAGAAATGTTTTATGCACAATATTTTAGTAAAGAAACGTGTAGATTAATACACAGTTTAAATCAAAAACTAATATGCAAAACTATAAAAGTAATCGGCTCCGAAGTATTTCTTCAAAACGATTCGTAGGAGCGAGCGGCCCCATATTTTAGCACTTATATCAGCCTTGACTTAACTTACATGCATGGTTCAAACGCCAAGTTTTAGCAGAAAACTTCTGCTAAAAAGCGGTACAAATTGTTTCTGGAGACCATCAGTAGATCGTGAAATAATTTCAAAATAAACGAATTATAGGTAGGTATTGACACAAGATTTAAGCGGGCGGTAGTGAGTAGTGGGGTAACCACACTATACCAACTTAAATTTTCCGAAGATGATAATAATATTATCATTTATTATATTATCATTTTTTTATATATTATGCGCGCCCGGGATCTAAATATATCGGGATAAAAAGTAAATAAGTAAGATTCAACTGTCTAGTTTCAGGCATCATTTATGTCAATTGTCAATGTTATGATGTTCCATATAATATATTTACTCATACTCATCTCGTACTACTGGGCGACAAGGAGGATAATGGCCAGGGCCTCGGGAACTCTTTGATTTTCCGGGATAAAAAGTAGCCTATATCACTCTCCAGGTCTTCAATTATACACATGCTAAATATCACGTCGATCGGTAGCTCTGCTGTGGCGTGATTACAGGACAAACCAACAAACAAACACTATCGCCTTTATAATATTAGTAAGGATTTACAAACCTACCTGTAGTTTATATTCTACATACTTAAAAAAAACTTAGGTACTTTAAATATGAACCTATTTGTAAATATGTACGTACCTATATACTCTTATTTATAATATACTTAATCATCGGAAAATGTAAGTAGGTACAGTGTGGTTACCCCACTACTCACTACCGCCCGCTTAAATCTTGTGTCAATACCTATAATTCGTTTATTTTGAAATTATTTCACGATCTACTGATGGTCTCCAGAAACAATTTGTACCACTTTTTAGCAGAAGTTTTCTGCTAAAACTTGGCGTTTGAACCATGCATGTAAGTTAAGTCAAGGCTGATATAAGTGCTAAAATATGGGGCCGCTCGCTCCTACGAATCGTTTTGAAGAAATACTTCGGAGCCGATTACTTTTATAGTTTTGCATATTAGTTTTTGATTTAAACTGTGTATTAATCTGCACGTTTTTTACTAAAATATTGTGCATAAAACATTTCTCTAGCACACCAGCAAGCTGAGTAATAAGGGTAAAACGATTTCGCTCGGAGCGGCCCATTTTGACATATCGATTACAAAAAAGTATTGAACTCAGAGACGTGATTCTTTTTTAGCAAATTTGTGCGAATTCAGATCATTGCTTCTGCTAAGTCTCATGAGGTTCCACCGTGTGGTTCTCGAGATCTCTTGGGCCGCTCCGTAGAAACGTTGTTCAACCGAGCGGCCCGCTTCGGAGCTTATAACTCTTTTATTGTTGCTTCTGCAATTTTTTCGATAAGACCATTCGATTTCTGCAAATTTTAGCAAATTCCTAGGCAAAGTGCGATCACGATACGAGCTATACGAGCGCCATAATGGTTGGGCCGCTCGGACGAAACGGTATGATTACTTAATTTGCAATTATTTCACTACTTACTGATAGTTTTCAGAAAATTTATATGTATAATTTTAGCAGAAGTTTTTTGCTAAAACTTAGTGTTCAAATCATGCAAGTAGGTTAAGTCTAAGCTGAGATAAGTGCTGAAATATGGGGCCGCTCCTACGAATCGTTTTGAAGAAATACTTCGGAGCAGATGACTTTTATAGTTTTGCATATTAGTTTTTGATTTAAACTGTGTGTTAATCTGCACGTTTTTTACTAAAATATTGTGTGTGAAACATTTCTGTAGCACATAAGCCAGCTGAGTAATAAGGGGAAAACGATTGTGCTCAGAGCGGCCCATTTTTGGCACGACGTTACAAAAAAACTATTGCATTCAGAGACCTGATTCTTTTTTAGCAAATTTGTGCGAATTCAGATCATTGCTTCTGCTAAGTCTCATGAGGTTCCACCGTGTGGTTCTCGAGATCTCGTGGGCCGCTCCGTAGAAACGTTGTTCAACCGAGCGGCCCGCTTCGGAGCTTATAACTTTTTTATTGTTGCTTCTGCAATTTTTTCGATAAGAACATTCGATTTCTGCAAATTTTAGCAAATTCCTAGGCATAGTGCGATCACGATAGGAGGGGTGGGCCGCTCGGTCGTAACACTAACGATGATTTTGATGATTTAAGATGGTCCCATACTAAAAATATATAATAAGTTAAATTCTATGCGGCTTAAAACAAAATAAAAAGCAAAACTAATGCACTCCAAACTTATAATAATTATCATACTAATATTATAAATGCGAAAGTTGTTTGGTTTGTTGGTTTATCCTTCAATTACGCCGCAACAGAGCTACGGATCGACGTGATTTTTTGCATGGGTATAGTTGAGGACCTGGAGAGTGACATAGGCTACTTTTTATCCCGGAAAATCAAAGAGTTCCCGAGAGATTTTAAAAACTACATCCACGCGGACGAAGTTGCGCGCATCAGCTAGTATGGAATACTTGAAAAAAGTAGATTTTATCATTTACCTCTTTATAAAGCTTCGATTGTTGCAAAGTAATAAGCTTCTTCGCTTGTCCGGGCGCATAGAAACCAAACCACTCGGTTTCCTTAGGCTGGACGATGCTATCGTTGTCGAACTTCACCATGATGAAATGCTCCAATCTGTTCAAGTTCTGCACATAAGTGTGGTTGATCTTTCTCTCGTTGTTGATGTCTGCGAGGAATTCGCTGCTTTTCTTGTACGTGGCGGCGTCGAGAGGGTCGTGCCAGTACGTCGCCTGGACTAGAGATTTTTGGACCCAGCTGCAAACAAGAACAATTCCAGCGTCAAATACCAGGTTTAAAGGAGAGGGTAGACTGGCTACTTTTAGCGTTAGCGATCTGCAACGCGTTTTCGCGACTATAAAGCGTTTGATACGATGCTAAAAGTAGCGAATGCCAGCATTTTAAAATCGCGGAACGCCGATGCCAAAAAACGCAACTGGATCGCTGCGACTGACGATTGTGTGACGCGATTGTGATTGTGTGATTCGGTCGCGGAATCGAGCTTCCGAACAGCGACTCAAAATCGCAAGAACGCCGATCGCTGCCGCTAAAAGTAGCCAGTGTACCCACTCCCTAATATCAAATTAAAGTCATGGCTAAGTATTATCATATTATATTGGAACGTAGTTCCTTATCGCGCGGTGCGGAAGGGGGCTAGATGGAAAAAATTAAGACTAAATTGAACCGACACTTTTGAATGTGAATTTGGCATTGTGTTCAATATTTTCACACTAAAATATTAGATCTCCGTAGCCTTGTGGTTTCTACAGTCGCTAAACAGTTAAAGGTCGATGGTTCGAATCCCAGCTCGACAGACTGAATTTTCTATTTTCAATTTTATTTAAAATAATTTCTACATGTGGAATTTTTCCCTAATTTTTTATAACTTAAAAGAAATAAAATTTTATTACAATTCCTTCACTAATTAATCGAAAGGAACTTCGTTCCATCCGGGTGTCCCTTGACACCTCTCAAGTTTTTTTTTCAGAACTTTTAGACAATCCCGCAGCCGTTTCACTATAATTCTAAGGCGCATCCGCACACCATCAGGTGGAGTGGTGAGAAAAAAAATCGATAAGGAATTCTGGAAAGTTACCAACTTTCGGTAAGTACCTGCATAACGACGATTCTTTTTTTTTATACGCTTTTTATTAGCTTCACTTGTATGTTTGTAACAATGTTTGTAACAATGTTTGTAACAATGTTTGTAACCGACTTCCTTGGGCGCGATTTTGACCCACTTTAAACGGCCAGATTTCGTTCAAACTTTGTAGATTTATCGAGGACCGATGACAATACACTAATTTGATAAAAAACAAAAAAAAACTTGTATGTTTGTAACCGACTTCTTTGGGCGCGATTTCACTTGTATGTTTGTAACTTGTAACCGACTTCTTTGGGCGCGATTTTGACCCACTTTAAACGGCCAGATTTCGTTCAAACTTTGTAGATTTATCGAGGACCGATGACAATACACTAATTTGAAAAAAAAAAAAACAAAAGTCATCCAAAATTAGTTGCCGAAAAAACAGCTATTATATACTAGGAAGGTACTGCACTAGCGCCCCTGGTAAAATAAATGTACATAATATTTATAGATATAGATATATCACCATCCATGTTAATTTTACATGGATATTTAAAGATATATTAAAATTAAAAAAAACAAGCTATTAAAAATAAACCAAACTAAAAAGTAGAAAATAAATAATAGTTTAAAAAAACTAAAAACACGCTTTTTATAGAAAACCAAACTAAAAAAATAGAAAATAAATTTTAATAAATTTAAATTAAGAATAGGGTCCAAAAATTTCAATAAATATAAATTAATAATAGTGTAAATAAAAAAATGTATTTTATTTTAAAAAAAGCGTGGGGTGCTTTTTAAGATATTATCAAAATGATAATCACTCTACTCATATCTGTCAATAAAATATTTATGACTATTGACACCATGCACCCCACGCTTTTTTAAAATAAAATACATTTTTTTTATTTACACTATTATTAATTTATATTTATTGAAATTTTTGGACCCTATTCTTAATTTAAATTTATTAAAATTTATTTTCTATTTTTTTAGTTTGGTTTTCTATAAAAAGCATGTTTTTAGTTTTTTTTAACTATTATTTTTATAAATAACGTGCAAAAGAGCAAGCTCTCTGGTTCATTGATCTTTGTCGTCCATCCTCATGAACATACGGGACCATGGGAATGCTGACGCGTTGCGGAACTTT
Source organism: Oeneis ivallda (assembly GCA_029955525.1). Lineage (NCBI taxonomy): Eukaryota > Metazoa > Arthropoda > Insecta > Lepidoptera > Nymphalidae > Oeneis > Oeneis ivallda. Next base: position 8,758,559 of record JARPMR010000014.1, read on the forward strand.
AATAGTGAATTCTGGTACAAGGGTGGAAAGTATGTTCTTTCATTCTGTCAATGATTAAAAACCGTTAGGAGTAAAAACATACATAGTAAGATAGATACATAGAAGACTAGTTGGTCTTAAATAATAATTCGTCCAAAATAAGACAAATAGCTACTAAAGATTATAGTGTTCGATAATCTATTTACCTACATAGTTTTTGAAAGTTCAAGGTCTCTTCAACAACAACTCAATTCTAAATATGAATAATTACCCTCAATGTGTTTCTGAATGTCAAAATAAAGTGGCCAAATCAAATTCTAGGTCGACAACTATTAGGTAGATAAAATACAATTTATGACCGACGAATGCAAGAAATTAATAGCAATTCAGGGCAATTTAATATTTCTAACGTAGGTATGGTATATTAATACCTACTACATAGAATTGAAGGGCCTGTCTTGGTAATTTCGAAATAACTGAATCTTATTAAGCTCAATAGGCCGATACAAGTTTTTAATATAATTATGTAAAGTTTTTGTCTGTATGCTAGGCTATTCTAAGCAACATCACTGATAAAGAGGATTATTCAAGAAGGTGATCTAATATTTTCATACTTACGCGAAAAATAAAAAAATCCTAGTGGGAATTTTAAAAAATCGCGCGTACGCAGATGTGGCTGGGTGTCCAGCGAAACTTAAACTCATACTTATTAAAATTTTCAAAGTCCGTGATATAGTTAACAGAATCGTACTCATATTTAATGTAGCTAAGTAAATAACGCAGTTCATGTGGTCATTGTTTGAGGAAAATATACCTAAGTACTTTATGCGTAACCTCAGTTTAGTTAAATATATCAAGTTGTAATTTGTATGCAAGTCAAATAATCTGGTTTAATGTATCCAACTTTCACATAATCCGTGGGATAGTCCCAGAAACAACCGAGTAGGTCAAACGTTTCTCAATCAGGGGATCTAGTGTAACTTTTCAAGTTTACGTTAGACTCTGTTCAATAAATCAGTTGATATGGGTAGATTGAAAAATAGGTTGTAACTTGTAGCAACATTGTGAAAGAGCATAGACGAATGATATATTTACTACCGTTGAAAGAGTCATCGATGAATCAAACAGTTTGATAATTTACATAAAAAAAACAGATTAGAATTAAAAATAAACTATGCACTTGCACACATTGTGACAGACTTACTTTACGCACTTGAAAAGTTACACTAGTGCCTCTTGTCTCCACAGGATTATCTAACGATAAGCATTATAGCATAATTGGAAGCAGTGATAGCCTTGTGGTTAGGACTGTGGTCTCCTATTCGGGGGGCCGCAGGTTCGATCCCGGGTACGCACTTCTGACTTTTCGGAGTCAAGTGCCTTTAAGCAATTAAATATCACTTGCTTCAACGGTGAAGGAAAACATCGTGAGGCAACCTGCACACCTGAGAGTTCTTCATAATGTTCTTGAAGGTGTGTGAAGTCCGCCAATTCGCATTGGGCCAGCGTGGTGGACAGCGCGGCGCGGCGTGGCACGCAGCCGCACGCGCGATCCGCACGCTCAACACCGTCTCGGAGCAAATTGATTTGTTCAGTTGCTCGTTGAGCGAGTTCGCAAAACTCACTATGTATATTGTTTGTACATAATATTAGGTCATAAGTTGGTTGTAAGTAGTTATAATATAAGATAGTTATTAATACATATTATTAAGAAGTTTTAAGTCATTTATAACTTATTTATCTGTCGCATTAGGTTTCCTGTAATAATAGATTAAGTTACTTGTAAATAAATAAATATTTTAATTTTTGTCTTTGTATTTATTATGGTCACATTAGTCGAATATGTTTGCATATAACCGAAACATAGGTCACGCGAATCGTCAAACTGGCCAAGTGCGAGAAGGTTATCATGAAGTTATTTACATTATCCTATCTCTGTGGCTGTTTGTTATTCGAAGAAAATAATATGAACATAATGCATTAATTTTGTACAAAAAAGAAATAACGATCTAGCTAGCTATGTGATAGTCTGATAGTTAAGACTTCGGCCTCTTTTATGAATGTCTGGGGTTCGATTCCTGGCTGGCTGGCTGATCTATGATTTTTCGGTAGTAGTTTTGACTTGTCAAAAGAGCCATAAGTTGGCTTACATGAAATAAATAGAATTTTGAATTTATTGGAGTTAACTAAGTGCCTTTTATACAATTAAATATCAAAACATCGTAAGGAAACCTGCATGCCTGAGATATTTCCACAATTTTTTAAAATATGTGCGAAGTCTGCCAATCTTTGGCCAGCATGGGGAATGGACTATGGCCTAAACTCTTCGATCAAGGAAAATAAAACTCTACACATTCGAGAGGAGACCTGTGCTCAGTATAGTGGGCCGGTGATGGGTTGAGATGAAAATAACTTCTAAACTTTGGGGTCATTTGTGAAAAGGACAGCACTAGTTTTAGACCTGCCAATTTAGTCTGGAGAATTGTTTCCAACAAAATTAGTAGCATTATTAAAAGATTAGCTATTGCCCGCGACTTCATCAGTAGAGTTAGTTTTTAAAAGTCCCGCAGGAACCCCGATTTTCTCGGGAAAAAACCTGTCAATTCTCCAGGTTACGAAACCTATACCTATGCAACAAGTTACGTCGATCCGGTACTTACGCAATTGCTGCGTGATTGGAAGGCAAACTGACAAAATATTCCTTAAAAAATATGTTAGCATTATAATTATCATACATCTATATATATAAAAGAAAGTGGTGTTAGTTACACTATTTATAACTCAAGAACGGATGAACCGATTTGGCTGAAAATTGGTGGAGAGGTAGCTTAGAACCAGGAGACGGACATAGGATACTTTTATCCCGTTCGACTGCGTTTCCGTCATGCCACTATAAAACCTGGTATAAGAAAAACGCATCTGACATGGAATAACAAAACGTAAATGACAGCTAAACGTAATTTTGTCTTTGGTTAAGTATGGTAAAAAATTTGACAATTATAAAAAGTGTTATAATAAAGCATTACTGATATTATAAATCCGAAAGTGTGTTTGTTTGTTGGTTTGTCCTTCAATCACGTCGCAACAGAACAGCGGATTGATGCGATTTTTTGCATGGGTATAGTAATGGATGTAGTAGTGGTTCCTCAGACAGGGAGAGCTACTTTTTATCTCGGATAATGAAAGAGTTCCCGCGGGATTTTTAAAAACTAAACCCATGCGGACGAAGTCGCGGGCATCAGCTAGTTAACATTAAAATTATTATACCTCGGATCTTGTGTCGGATGGCAAAAAATGGGAGTTGGGGAAACAGGAAAACAACTATGACTGTTGCCATATTCTAAAGGTAATTAATTAAAATAAAAAGATCAACTGGTGTAATGATAATCTCCGAGGCAATGGGAACCTATATCCTATGTAAATGTACATATTATAGGAACCGGGTGTTAAAGACAAAACAAAGTCGCAATCCACGTTTCATAATACGATAGAAATGGCAATATACCTAATATAAGTAAAGTAGAATTAATGTACAGTTATTGTAAATGAGTTGCTATTAATTATAAAATGCGCTGCAGTCACCATAATCTTCGCTTTACGGAAATGCAATCATTATAAAACAGTACTTACAGTTAAATGTAACTGCAGTGAACGTAAGATGTTATCACGTAAGACATCATCATAGTCCGCAGTTCTTATTAACCAGGAATAACTTCGTTCAGTTGATTTTTTCCAAAGCATCTGATTGTTATAATTTAACAGGTTTATGGAAATAAGGAAAGAATCAAAGGACCCAAAAATATATTTTAAGGAATTTATTTGTTCGTTTGCGATAGTACCTATTTATATTATGATAGATTCTGTCTCACTGCGTTTATGACACAGACGCAAAAGCTGACTTCAGTCCTGAACTTTCAGAGAGAAATTCAACTGAACGATCAGAGACAAATAGAAATAGTTTTTTTTAATTCAAATAAACTTTTACAAAGATGCTTTTGAAATTTGAATCGACAAATGTTTCTGCCACTGCACACTGGTTAAATTAATAAAAATATTACGTTGCGTACAGTTTACAGTAATTGCCGGTTCATGATTTGCTGAAGCGACTCAGATCCGCGCTTTTTATCATTTATACCAATCTTCAATAATTTGCTATTTTTCCGTACTAAAAATGGAACCCTTATAGGATCACTTCGTTATTCATCTGTCTGTCCGTCCGTCAAGACCCTTTTTCTTGCAGCAGTGAAAAAAATAAAAATTTCTAAGTCGACGCCATCAAAAGATACGGCCTTTTATGCTACGTTTATGCCGCATATTTTGACACTGCAATGTCATGTAGCACAAGTAAAGGAAAAAATCCGAAAGCCGTTTTGTAGTTGCAAAAAAAAAAAAATTTTGTGATGCAGTACTTATAGTAGTATAACAAAAAATATATGAATAAGCAAATTAACATAATTTTATCGTTTTACTTGAATACTTCTGGAGTACGGAACCCTCGGTGCGCGAATACGAGTCGCACTTGGCCGGTTTTTTCTGAAAATTCTGCATTTATATTATCATTGATTGACACGTAGCACCATCTATTGGGATGATTCGTACCTGTAATACGCAGCGTAGTTTAGCAGTTTCCTCACGTAGTCACAAGTCTCGTGTTGCAGAGCAAAGCAGTGTGGTAGTCCGTATACACCCTGATGCTGGCCTCCCAGTGTGATCAGGTTCTTGACTTGGCCAATTTTATGACCGCAACGCTGCACCACTGCTCGTCTAAAACCATACATTTTCTGTGAAAAGGACTGGTCATGTGCGTATCAAAAGACGCGGTATCTGTACCTCTCTTCGACTAGACGACTAATATCACTATGCCTATAATAACTGTTCTAGTGCGTCAAGCAATGACTCTACCACTGCTCTTCTAAAACATTAGGTACAATGTCGATGCTTAGCTAAAGGTTGGCTTACAAGAAATAAATTTTGAATTTGAATTTATGAAATATTGGTCAAGTGCGTATCGAAACACGCAAGGTTTGTCCAACTTCTCGTCTCAAGCATTACAATGTCTATGAAATACTAGTCAAGTGCGTATCGAAACACGCAAGGTTTGTCCAACTTCTCGTCTCAAGCATTACAATGTCTATGAAATACTGGTCAAGTGCGTATCGAAACACGCAAGGTTTGTCCGACTTCTCGTCTCAAGCATTACAATGTCTATGAAATACTGGTCAAGTGCGTATCGAAACACGCAAGGTTTGTCCAACTTCTCGTCTCAAGCATTACAATGACTATGAAATACTGGTCAAGTGCGTATATCGTAACACGCAAGGTTAATACCACTGCTCATTCAAAACATCTCAATAGCTGTCAAAATAACTGGTCAAGAGCGCATTAAAACACGCAGTCCGTAGATTGTCTGTCTGTGCATTTTTCCACAGGATTTTAGAAAACTAAATACGTGCGGACGTCATAGGCCGTACGTATTTAGTTTTAAATAATAATATTATTATGTAGAATAGAATAATTTTTTATTCAAATAAACTTTTGCAAAGTGCTTGCGAATTGTCAAATGGTACCACGTATACGTATATTTAAATAACTTATGTAAGTACCTACCTACCTATAAGTAACTTTATATTTGTATAACATGAGATCAATGACATGGGCACATGATAATGTTAGTCCGCAATGACATTCTTTAAATAGTCAGGCTCCAAGTTACATTGCAAATGTGTATGGCCTTGTATGAACCTACTTGTTTGGATTTTCAAGACAATTACCCTTGCTAGACATGACGATTTAGTCAATACCTAAGGTACAGGACACAAAGCGAATAAAATTCAATGGCCCCAAAACCTCACACCTCTTACTTTTCGGAACTAACGGTGAAGAAAAAATCGTCAGGAAACCTGCATGTCATGGAATTTTCCATAATGTTCTCAATGGCGAGTGGTGTGCCAATCTGCATTTGGGCGCCGTGGTAGATTATAGCTTAACCCATAACCCATTCTCATTCTGAGGAAACCCGCGTCGAGTAGTGGGCCGCCGTTGGGTAGAGACGTAGATAATAGATATGTGGGTATGTGCATAATAACCATACAGAATTGATCGACAAAACGATGGCTGCAAATAGATTAAACAATAAAATAAGTATAAACAACAAATGATTGCTCTTAATTGTAATTAATCTTCTTCTTCTTCTTTATCAACCTATAGACGTCCACTGCTGGACAAAGGTCTCCTGCATGGACTTCCACAGGCTTCGGTCTTGCGCCGCTTGAATCCAGCGGCTCCCTGCGACTCGTTTGATGTCGTTGGTCCACCTGGTGGGGGGCCTGCCAACACTGCGCTTCCCGGTGCGGGGTCGCCACTCCAACACCTTGGGACCCCAACGACCATCAGCTCTTCGAACTATGTGCCCCGCCCATTTCCACTTCAGTTTCGCGACACGCTGAGCTATGTCGGTGACTTTGGTTCTCCTACGAATCTCCTCATTTCTGATTTGATCTCGCAGGGATATACCGAGCATAGCTCTCTCCATCGCTCGCTGGGTGACCCTGAGCCTTCTTATGAGGCCCATAGTTAGCGACCATGTCTCGGATCCGTAAGTCATCACTGGCAACACGCACTGTACGAAGACTTGAGTCTTCAGGCACTGAGGGATTTTGGACGAGAAGACATCTCGGAGCTTCCCGAACGCTGCCCAGCCGAGTTGGATTCGGCGGTTAATCTCTTTCTCGAAATTGGACCTACCTAGCTGGACTGTATGTCCCAGGTATATATACTCGTCTACAATTTCGAGCGCAGAGTTCTCAATGAATTGTAATTAATACAGGCTACTAATTAGAATACTAGGTATATGCACACGAGTAATAATCCGTACAGAGGGGAAGCTTTCTAACAATGTCGAAAAAGTATAGGTACCTATTCTGCTAGGGTTGTCACTTGATGCATGTCAACAATTTAAGGAAAAAATAAAAATATTATATAGTTTTTATAAATAAGTATAATTTGAGTTATATCCTGAACTTGAACAACAAATAAGTACTTAAATTAGACAAATATTATAAAGAAATGAAATTATTTCTTTTCTAATGAACACCAGTATTTTTAAAATAACTTCACAATAATGTTAATAGATGGCACCGTTATTTACAATCGAGTATTATTATTACAAGCTTTTATTTAACTTGCAATGTATGTATGTATAAATGTACATGTATTTATGTATGTTTAGGTCAAATCTTGCAAGATGAGAACCGCTAGAAACACTCCTCGTGTTTGTGATCGGAAAAGATTGGGCTGAATTTTCGCGTGTATCTGTAAATCGTAATTACCTAGTTTTATAGTACAGGTACGATAAGTACGTACAAAAAAGGACTTACTTAAGGCATCAGCTAGTAATGACTATGTCGGTGAGAGCTCACCCACACAGCGTTGCGATAAGTATGGGTGAGCCCGCCGCGAGTTGTTTGTATGTAGTTTCCCCTCTGTACGGATTATTACTCGTGTGGTATATGTTGGTATTTAAGATACAAATGCATAATTACTCATTTCCTGCTTAAGCAACTAATAGCAAAAAGTTTTTGTTTTTGTTTTAATTTATTATCTATGAGGTAACCTATTAAGTTAAAAATAAAATACAAATTATTAACCACACATTGTTAATAAATTGAGTTAATTGACTGCACATTCTGGTCTTGCATTAATACAATCATGAAGTAATGGTCTCCTTTAGACTTCACACAACAGTGTTATAAGAGCTACTTTACTACTAGAGCAAGTGATGGAAATATTCATAATAGGGTATTTGACTATATTAAAAATATCGTTTCATTTGGTGTCATCCTAAAAGATTATTAACTAAAAACATTATTCCATACGACAAAACTAAAAAATAAAGTTCTATTTAATTAGAAAACATTAAATAAAATTGCTATAATTCCGGCCATGGTCACGGGATCGAAAACGTTCCGTGATCTCGAATGACGTCACAGTCCACACCACCTATGGGATGTGGAATTGTCATTGTTTGAAATGTGAACTGTGACGTCATGAGAGCAAATGGAACGTTTCGGCGGCAATTTATTTTTTTGAATTTATTTCTCGATTTTTATGAAAAATACTGAAAATTATGCCGAAATATACATTTTGTTCGCTTCAGCATAGCATTAAGTATTAACAATTTAAGATGATTTTCTAAAAGTAGTCAAATACCCTATTCCTTCTCCTGATGCTCACAAGTCACAACACAAGACACAACTTTGTTGCAGGGGAAAACCTTTTCTGGGAAAAAACAGGATCAAATGTATCCAGCAGGCAGCAGGCCTAGCATGCACGTCGAAGTGATATCTCGCGAAGAGAGAGATATTATCGATGTAGACTGATATCTCGTTTACTCTTTTAAACTTCAAAATCCAAGAAAATAACGTCGCCACTCGCCACATATATAAGTACACACATATATAGGAGTACATGAATCAGGGAAAATAGATCACAATATCATTAGGGAACAAATAACGAAAGAATATTTTAAAAGAGTTAAAAAGCTATTAAATACACATCTCCATTCGCGAAATTTAATAAAAGGTAATAATACCTATGCTATTCCAGTCTTACTCTATTCATTCGGCATAATTAACTATAAAAACAGTGATCTTAGAAAAATTGACGTTAAAACCAGAAAACAATTGACAATGAGAAAGGCTCATAAGCAGAAAGCAGACGTTGAAAGGCTTTACTTACCGGTAACAGAAGGAGGAAGAGGACTTATAAATGTAGAGTACATGTATAAGTCACAGATAGTGAAATACAAACAATATTTGAATGCAAAAAATGACTATCTAATCCAATCAATAGTACAACACGATAAAAATAGGGATAAATATTCAATAAAAAAAAGGAGGCACAGGAGATAGAGAGAGAATTAAACATGCAACAAAGTAGGACACATACGAATAAAGAAATTAAAGATGCTATAGTAAAAAAACTCAATGAAACATGGCGAAGCAAGCAACTACATGGACAATTTCCTACGAAGGTGTTAGATCAAGCCAATATAGATAAGGAGCTATCCTTCAGATGGATGAAAAAACAACAGATATCTCCAAATATAGAGGCCTCAATATTCGCCATACAGGATCAAGCCATCATGACAAGGCAGCATCAACGTGACATAATGAAACAACCAGTGGATGGAAAATGTCGCCTTTGTGCAAGTAAAGACGAGACGACTCAGCACATTATCTCAGGCTGCGAAAAATTGGCGGGGACTTATTATGTCAAACGACATAATAACCTTGTACAATACATTTACTGGTCTATAGCCAAAAAATACAAATTTGATGTTGCCGACCTCTGGTGGAAAGAAACACTCACCCAACCACTAGTTACAGAGAATGAAAATGCTAAAATTTTATGGGAAATGCCAGTCCAAACCGATGTTACCGTAACACATAATAGACCTGATATAATTTTTATAGACAAAAATAAAAACCAAACATTTTTAATAGATATAACCGTTCCATCGGACTATAATATAGGACCCAAAGAAATATAAAAGTTAAGTAAATACCATCTTTTAAAAAATGAAGTCAGTCGTTTGTGGGATACAAAAACGACTGTCATTCCAGTTGTAGTAGGAGCAACAGGGGTAATAGCTAAAAGCACTCGGAAATATATAGATAAACTAGATACAAACATTGACGTCAGTATTCTCCAGAAACAGGCAGCTATGCACTCTTCAGTAATACTCGGTAAAGTGCTGGGAGATACTGTATTCATTCATAATACACAGCCAGATCAAAATATACAGGAATCAACCAATGCTCCAGCTGTACCGGAATTGTCAGGCAGTCGGAGTGAAACACAACACGTGGCACAAAGAGGAAGAAGGGGGCGACGACAAAGAATGAACACATAGCAAATCACATGTGCACATATATATGAACATATACACATATATACATACACAATACACATACATACACATATAATATACACATATATATACAGTATACACACATAAAAATATGAACACAGCCACATTATAATCGACAATAGTACTTAAATAATATACGATACTCATAATTAGTGAAATAGTTTAGGGATACTTATGGGGACGTAGATATCTTTTTTCCTGTAGGTTACAGGACGGGGTATTTACTTTAACCGACCTAGAGTCGAGAGAGCGAAGATCGCACAAATAATATAATATAATATAATTTATTTATAATAAATATTGTAGAGATAATATGAGAAAAGGGGTAGACAAAATTTTCTCGCGCGTGCATGCTATCTCTATGACAAGTTTTTTTTGTGGTATACACTAAAGAATATTTCATTTCATTTTCAAGTTTCAACTATACTTACAAAAACTGACTTCCCTGTGAGAACCCAATTGCATTAAATCCATCCTGGAGCTTAGGATCCTTGGCCAATACATTGCAGACATACTCCACTTGCTTGTTAGGAGACATGAAGTAACCATTTTCCAAATCCTCTATTGAAGAATTTCCTATTCTAAGCGATTTGACATATACCCCTGGTATTTTCTTTTCGAGATATACTTTGAACAAACCCAGGCTGTATGCCATGCAGCATGTGTCACCTAAAATGTGTAATTATTATTTTTTGCCCACAATAGAAGAAGGTAATATATGCGTTAAATGTAAGCGGTTGTTTGTTTTTGTGCCATAAATATATTTATGATTTTTTGAACTACTGGGCTAATTTTGATGAGATTTTTTTGCATAACATGGGTGACTAATTTTTTACTTATTGAAAGATAAAATAATGTCAAACTCCATGATCACAAACTTAAAGAAAAAAGAAGAAAATATAATTTACAGAAAAATTTAAACCTAATACAAAAATAATAAATATTAAATCAGTAATAATACGTCATGTGCAGTGATAAAAGTAATAACATGGGTGCATGAAGCAGTGAGCCAAGTGGTTAGAACTATGGTCTCTTATTCGGGGGGTCGCAGGTTCGATCCCAGGTAAACACTTCCGACTTTTCGGAGTCATGTGTGTTTAAGCAATTAAATATCACTTGCTTCAATGGTGAAGGAAAACAATGTGACGAAACCTGCACATCTGAGAGTTCCCGAAGGTGTTTGAAGTCCACCAATTCGCATTGGGCCAGCATGGTGGACTATGGCCTATAATACTTCTCTGAGAGGGGACCTGCAGTGCTCAGTAGTGAGCCGTCAATGGGTTGATGATGATGATGAATAATACATGCGAATATTACTCAGTCTGTCTGTTACCTTTTTTTAGGCCTAACTGAACTGAACTTGATGGAATTCAGCATAGAGATAGAGAGCATTCTGAATGGAACATAGGGTACTTTCTATCCTCGCAAATTAAAAAGTTCTCCATGGGTTTTAATAAACCTAACAATGTACATCAACGTATCAATGTGGATGAGGCCTCTGGCATCAGCTAGTAATTAATATACATAATTAGTGTGAAATCTCTATGAAGAACTCCCTTTTAACTTAAACTTGAGTTTACTTTACCATTACTGTTTAGTCTCTTAAACTCTCTCTATGGCTTAAGAAATTGGTATCTCTCTCTCTCGAAATACATCTATAGAGTTTACACTGTAGCAGTTAACAATGTTAAACATGGATGTAAAGAAATTTTTTTAATGAAAGTTACTTAATTGATTTCTTACCCATTCCATGCCACAAAACTATTGGAGTAGGCTCGGCCACAATGAATTTAAATAAAAACAACAAACACAACCAGGGTTTCATATTGCTTCCTTTAATGATTGCCCTTTTATGGATTTATTCTGAACCTTAGATTTGAATTGAAGTATACCTACGTATAATTACTAGTATTTAAAAATAGCAGTTATCCATCTTGTACTTAAATTTTAAAAAATGTGGTGTAAAAATAAAAGTAATCTTTTTAATAAATTGAAAAAAAAAAAATTTAAGTATGTGCAAACACTTGAATTTGTAACTACTTATAATTAACGTTAATTATTATCAAAAGTACACACCGTATGAATTTGTATTGCTATTTATAATATAATTTAACCTAAATTTAACATTAATTTTTTGTTGAAAATTTTGAAACTGACGCGACACGTCCAACTTTCCCGGGCCGCGGCAGATATATAATCATAGAGTATAGACAGTGACACATAGACTGTAATGGAACAGAGATATATTTGGGTGTGTTCCGTTAAAGACACTGAACTATGTAATTTGTGACGTCAATCCATACTGTGAAGCCCTTGTGAAGCCGTTCCTTTTTAGTTTGTAAACTGTTTAAAACGCAGGGCGATCGGCTAAAAAATATATCAATCACATCAATGTCAAAACATGGTTTTGGCTTCACGTATCATTGATTCTGAGGATAGTTGAGGACAAAAAATGTTATGACATTAATACAGCCTGGCGATCGCGTAACTTTCTGTCCGTAAAGGATAGTTGAGGATTGAGGACAAAAAATGTTATGACATTAATACAGCCTGGCGATCGCGTAACTTTTTCTTAGTCCTTAAAGGACTACAGTGGAAACTCGATTAACCGGACTAATTGTTGTCGTTAGGGATTCGGATAATCGAAAATCCGGATAATCGAATGTATGAAGAAAAGCGAGTTTCGTGCATATGTAGAACATACATAATATTATATGTTTTTAAAAACAACCACTACATATCCACGAAAATCAATGTTTATTATGAAATTATTAAGAGATAGCTACATTTTCCAACAGGTAAAATAGGTACGTAGGTACTTCTTTATTTTTAATCAAGAGCAAAAATACCAAGTTTCATAAACATAACTTGAAAAATTAAGGTCTATTATACAAACATTCAACCCCTATTTAATCCCTTTTGGGGGTAGAATTTTCAAAAACTGTGAAAGTCGTACGTACTTCTTTGTTTTTAATTGAAAGCCCAAGTACAAAGTTTCATAGATGAAACTTAAAAAATTACGGAATTTCATACAAACTATCGACCTCTATTTTATCGCTTCGGGGGTAGAATTTTGAAAAAATATAAAAATACGTAACTACTTCTCTATTTTTAATCAAGAGCCAAAAATACCAAGTTTCGTGGATATAACTTGAACAATGAAAGACAAACATTCAACCCCTATTTAACCCCTTTGGGGGTAGAATTTTCAAAAATTGTGAAACACGTGATTCTTTATTTTTATCTTAAGGCCCAAATACCGAGTTTCATGGGTATAACTTGAAAAATGAAAGACTATCGTACAAACATTCAACCAATATTTAACCCCTTTGGGGGTAAAATTTTCAAAAAATTGTGAAACACGTGATTCTTTATTTTTATTTTAAGGCCCAAATACCGAGTTTCATGGGTATAATTTGAAAAATGACGAACTTTCATACAAACTTTGAACCCCCATTTAACCCCCTTGGGGGTGGGATTTCAAAAAATTCTTTTTAGTGCTTGCGTACGTCATAAAAGGAACCTACTGTCAAAATTTCAATTTTCTAGCTTCAGGCAGGCAGCTTCAGTGGCTTAGGCTGTGCGTTGATAGATCATTCAGTCAGTCAAGATTGGTTGCGGTTGGTAGTCCGGATAATCGCGAATCCGTATAACTGAGGGCCGGATAATCGAGTTTCTACTGTATTTCAATGTCAAAACATGGTTCTGGCCAATAGGAGAGGCCCAAAATCATATTTTGACATTGATGCAGTCCTTTAAGGACTAAGAAAAAGTTACGCGATAGACCCCCTGCACTATTGCTGAAAATTGCTTCCATGTAAAACTTTAATTGAAGGAAGTTTATTAGTTAATTTGTCAAAGCCAATAGAATTATTATAAGAAGTCGGATAATGTTAAAATAATTGATGAATAATTTTAGATTTAATTTTTAAATTCAAAGGTTACCTTTGACACTTTCGTAAGTTTAATAATAGTATCTATAGTAATCTGTGGTTTGCCGTTTGAAAGTTTCAAGAAGTTTAAAGTTTAAAAAATCTGAAATCATTAAAATAATTTGGTGTTTAGGTGTCATCAAACTCGCAGTTGTTATCATTGTTGGATTATTATGCCGCATAGGGTATTTACTTATTACATACCATTATGTGTGTGTTATGTGTATTACATAACATTTATATTACCTACCTTAGTCAGAGGGTCATCATTCTGATGATACGGGTACGCGACCCCGGCTTCCTCGAGATACCTTTTTGGCCGCACCCACAATCCTATCCACGGCAAATGTATCCATGACCCGCACCCATTGATTCCTAACACACAGCTCCCTTTTCTTAATCCCACCTTCCCTCCTGTTCCTGTGGGGAGATGTGCCTCGTAAGCATTGGTATGCAGTCCATCTAGGAGAAGGAAAACTCCGAAATCACACCCGGAATGGTGTCCCCGTTAGGCGCGTTACGTTCTTAACCTAAATATGCTGCAGTCCCCTGCAGCCAAACTGGTACCGCACGTACCGACTTGTCGTTCCTGCGGATCCCACCGGGGCAGCCGAGAGGGTGGCGCAGGTCCTGGGCAACCCTGCGTCTCCTTAATATTGTCCCTGGCAATGCATTGTCTGTGGAGAGGGAACTTCACCCGCGAAAGCTGAGCTTCGCACACGGATGGTGGCAGTTACCAGTTCTAAGTCTGCATTGATGCAGCAAGTGCGGACGTAACTGCCGTTCACGGATCGGTCTCCACAGTCACCGGAGAAAATGCCTCCGAGACAATGTTTAAATCGTGTAGAACAGATGTAAAGTCCTGCCGCCTGAATGATGATGATACTACCTACCTACCTAGATTTATACACCTACTTAATTTGCGCCTGGGTAAATTCTGTCTGTAATGTGGGAATAAGTTTTAGTTTTCATATCTGGTTTGTGTGTGTTTATGTGTAAGAAGTACCTACTTAAATAAATATTCGGACATGGTTCGGACTGAGTATTCGATCCTTATTCCGCGCAGTTGTATGTAAGGTCCGAATAGCCAATATGATAGCCGACCTCTCCGGTAGGAGATTGCACCCAAAGAACATGGAACAAAACGTACCCACCCTTGTAGCAAATTGAAACCGGTACCATTAAAAAGGTCTTTGAAAATATACTAAATTATATTTGTTGTATGGAGCCAACTTTGTAGCTCGTGGGGAATAAAAGATATTCGGCGTTAAAGATGCCGAAAATCCTTTGCGAATTTACTTCACGCGCATTCAACGCAATATAAATGCGCTGTCATATAGCGGTCTCTATCTCTACAGGAGATAGAGACGGCTATGGCTAGCATCGTCGGTGCATCGTAATTGGCATCCGAAGTTGCGGAGTAAGTAGTACAGTAAAGCCGACGTACCCATAAGTGCAAGTGAAATAGTAATTTTTATACTTAATATTTTGCCCGTAGCAAAAATGAATGGTAAGTATAGAGGAAACGAAGGGAGACAGTCTAAGCTTTAAAATGGTCTCTCTTTAGAATGGAAGAATGTCTGGTTGTTCATTTGGTATATTATTATATTGCTATTGTTGTTAGTGGTGCTATTGTTATAACTTATAATACTTGGCAATTAAGAATGGAAAAAGAAGTTCCTTATCATAACAGTCATTCGTTCATTCGTTTTTCTGTCAGTCAGTTACGCCTCTTGTAAATGACACTTTTAGTCTAAAATGCTACACGGTGGGTACGGGTTCCTTACAAAATTACCCATATTAGGTTATTAGTATACATATAGTATATGGTAGGACCGGCAGACAAGTACAAATATATCTTGGCGCGGCTGTGCGCCACTGTGATCAACATTACTATTAGCATTGTATAGAACATGAGACTGGGGAAAAAACATTTTTAATTTACACAATAAACGCATTCAGTACACAACGAGATCCAATAGTGAATTTAATTTCAAGATGGCCATGGAGCATAAAAATTGGATGACCGAATTAGTTCCTTGAAACGCCACCGCCAACGTATTTTTTAATTGTGGCAGTGTTTAACGGAACACACCACTAATTTTATTTGTTTTTGTTGTTTGACATTTCATCATTTCATTTAAAATTTTAGCGTAGTCGTAATTCCTAGTTCCATGTCATTTTACGTCATAAATCGTATTGAGATTATGGAACTAAGAATTACGACTATTGAGATCGTATCAAAAATAAATCATAGAATAAGAAGAAAAATAAAAAACAATCTTGAACACTATAAACCAGGTTTATGCTTGAACACAATCACCACAGGCCACAGCTATCCGATTCTGCTCAGGCAGTGCTCAGGGTTAAAAATAGTAGCCACTGAATTTGCACTGAATGGCCACTGATATTTAATATATTTTATTGAATGTTTGCTAGCAAAATGTTAAATAATTTAAAGTAAAGAGCAAGAAAAAATCATAGAAAAATGGGGATTAAATTATTAAATTGGTCATTCAAGAATTTTTGTACCGCCATCTAGAGTGCTTGTTGAATTTTAGTACATGCTAAAAATATTACTGCTGCTTTTTGTTCGAATGTATGATAATGTAAAATTAAAATATATCATACGAACTTAGCAATGTATGCAGTTACAAATATTATGATAATGATCACTAATAAAATTAATCTGTGGTAGCCATAATATTATTTATGAGTTTTGAAAACCCTAACATAGAACCCGTTACAAACATAGATGACGCTTTCGTATACATGTCGTTGAAGTTCTCAACTGAATTGTAAGATGGCGCTGA
This sequence comes from Oeneis ivallda, assembly GCA_029955525.1. Taxonomy (NCBI): domain Eukaryota; kingdom Metazoa; phylum Arthropoda; class Insecta; order Lepidoptera; family Nymphalidae; genus Oeneis; species Oeneis ivallda. Next base: position 8,775,214 of record JARPMR010000014.1, read on the forward strand.
CAGAAGTTCAACTTCATTAAAATATTATATAATAAAGCTTAGTCTACATACACTTTAGTTTTTATCGGATGAAAAAAATTGAGATAATTTTGGTTTTGATGCTGTTGTTCTGCATTCGTCCCTCTTCAGGACAGGTAAAGATCCATGTCCATGCAGCCTATTCAGACGTAAGATTTCTAGAGTTTTTAAAAGGTTTTGAAAAAATACTTGAATAAATTCAGGTATTTTTTTTTGTTGAAGAAAAAAAAGAAATTTTAAAATAAGCATGATGACAGTAAGTAGTAACCAAGAATCAATGGAATTAAAAATTTAGCTGATAAAATAGGTTTCATGTGGATTATAAAAAACGAAGTTACTTTTCTATTTTGAGCGAGATAATTATATATTTATTTTGTTAAATACATATATAAATAAATATAATCATTATATTTAAATAAATATATTATTTTGATAAATATAGAGACGACAAGAGAGAAATGACAATTTTATCTACTAAACCTTTTTTTTTTGCTGAATTATGATATTTTTCAAAATAGTACCTACCTAGATATTTCCGAACATCATCCAACAGTTTTTCAAAATCGGTCATCATGCTTATTATAGACAAAATTTAGCCATCCTCATGAAACTTGAGCCGAATAGAAAAGGATTATTTTATCAGTTAAGGTAGGTAATACAAAATGTACCTCATAGAAAAATAATATTTTCTATTTTATTTAGGTCATACCTGTTATTTAATCATATTTTGGTCTTAGGTTTTAATTAATTTTCCTACTAGTGACAAAAATAAAACATCACCATTTTGTACGTCATTTATTTTTCGAAGTTTTAACAACAAATTGTTAGTTGGCAGAAAAAAATTGTTTTATATAGTAATGACAAGGTAACACCTTGTCATTTCTGGAGTAAAGTAGTAATTAAAAACAGTTAATTACAACATAAACAATCAAGCATTCATTTCGCAAAAAATAAGTCTTTGATGAGGTCTATTTTTTATAAATAGGCAAAAATTTTTCACAAAAAATAAAGTTCTTGTCCGCGTGTTACATATGTTTTGAGAACTAATAATAATTTTATTCACTTTCCCAAAATTACCGTATTTTTTACAATCAAAATACTGGACAAGTTTTAAAAATAGGTACCAACCAATGCTTCTTCCACTCGGTTTTCTTTATCGTTATTATATTATCCAACTTTCGGATGCCAAAAACTAAAGATCTCTGCATTTGGGCATTCAAAATTAAAAAAAATTATAGTAGGTACCTAAATATTTATATAGCTTTGTACATACAAAAGCAAGGTCGTACGGTATTATCGGTTACTATTTGTTGCCACTATGAAGAGATTATGCCCAGTGCAAAAATATATCAGACTTTGGCAGTTAGTAATAGGTAGGTACATGTACCTACCTATTTAAAGGTCGGTATTAAACTCTTTTTTTCGCAATTCTTAACCATTCACTATCAAAAAGCAACGTAATGAAACTTCAAACATGTACCTAATAAATCCTGTTTGATTTAAATTTTTCAATACAATTAAACAGGATTTATTACGTTTGACTTAGACACGTTTTTTCTATCGTTGTATAATTTGAACGTATTAATTGACAGTGACCTTAAATATGTAAAAAGGAATATGTCGCAAAAATAATTAAATTATTTTTGGATAAACTAGGTAGGTACCTAATTAATGAAAAATATTTTTTATTTCAATAAAATATTGTGCAATCCATTAACAAACTGAATGGTTTATTGTTTCTTAACGTAAAAAGGCATAGTAATTTATAAAAAACAGCAAATTAAAATTATTGGTGGCACAGCATTATTAAATTACATTAATTTTTAATTGACTGATAGTTTTTCATTTAATATATATCTATGCGTTATTCTAACATTATCTTAAAAATAGTTTACAATCTAGATCACTTTTTAATTATTATTCTGTTTATATATAAATAGCCATAACTCTTACACAATCACAGTCTCAAAATCACTAAAACCGATCACGAGGTGTTCGTGTTAACTAGAATTACACGTTTTTTTATATAAGCTGATTGCATACTACCCGCAACAGGCTCGTAAAGTGCATATTTCTGCACTGTTTATGACATCAGTAGCTCGAGTTGGCCGCATTGTTGGGCGTATCGAAGAAATAGAAATGATGCTCAATAACAACTCAAACTCAGCTTTATTTTTTAATCATAAGAATAAAATTGGTGTGAAGGAAACAAAACACGAAGGAGACTTCGAGTCCGATGAGCTTGAGCGCGCTAAACGGTAGCACACCAAATTAAATGAAGCTGAAGCCTCAGCCGACATATCAGTAACATTTTAGTGTGAGTGGCTCTTACATAAAGTAGTGAAAAATACAATGTGGGTGGATCTTTGCGCATGCGTAAAACCAAGTCCGCTTCACACAAGATCTATGAACTCGATCATTTAAAGAATAAAGCCACAATAATTTGACGACGAGTACCATAATTTTAATAATAATTATTGAGAAAAACATGAAATAGTCAAAAGGAAGGTAAAGTAAAACCCAACTTCACCAGTGGTACATAAACAATTCCGAAAGCATCCCTTAGCGTTTAAGTATCCCTTGAATGTTGGTGAAAACCACTTCATTATGCTTAGGTGTTTCCTAGATTTTAGGAAATGTGAATCATTCATGGGCAAAAATGGGCATCATTTCTTTTTATATTAGGAGTGTTCCAAAAACAAACTTTGAAATGTATGAAATTATTGATACGTAATAATTATATTTTGATTTGAGTGATTTTATAGATAAATAAAATTACAAAAATAAAAGTAAGTAGTAGGTAGGACACAAACTAATATTGTCTTGAATTCCTATGAAACATAATAATGTTTTTCCGTTGAAGAACAATAATAAAACAGCAAACCACTTGTCTTGTCCTAGAAATCACAATTATCAATAGGTAACTCTATTGTCTCTTTATAGATTGTCCTTATCATTCTATCTCACTGCACTTACTTTAATATAGTCTTTGATATTAGATAGTCAGTGTGAACTCAACTTAATACAGTAGTTTTGAACTAGATTAGTCAGCCTCACTCGTTCAGATCTCTACAGCTAAGCTCATAGTATCCTCATAGAATCAGAATGTTTGACGATGTTGTGTTCTATGCTTATATACTTCGGTGCTTCGAAATAGTCACTAGAGTCTGAGGAGTCAGGAAATCTATGTCTGTATGACGTTATCCTTTTCGCACGCGTGTCTGAGTCATATGTGAGAGTGGGATGATGTCCTTTTTTCGATCTGAATGGAAAACGGTATGGTGTGCTGCTCTGCACGTCCGACATTGATCTGATGTGCCTTCGTTGCTTTGACTCTTTCGACAAAGGTGGAAACATCAACGAATCTTGCGCCTTCTTATCTTCTACAGACCTGGAAAGAAGAAAAGTTAGATTTAATCAAAGATTCATTTTATTGTGGGAAGGAGTTAATATTTCCTTTGTATCACAGATACCACGAGGATAATATTATGTGTATCAAGTGTGTATCATTAGTCATTATTACGTATGTATGTACGCGTGCCGGGTACACGTGCTAGAAAAAGTTCAAGGCAGGGCAGGGCATCGAGGCTGGGGTAAAAACATCGGGCTTTTACCCCAGCAGCAGCGGCTATAATAATATTTTATTAATAAATACACGGGCTCAAGGATTTACTGTGGTTCAATTCAAACTTCGTGTGTATTGGGTGCGCTCGGGAATGCTTGTGGGTGACTTCTTTTACTTAGGTATAGTTTCTTAAAGCGCAGTTTCTGATAAATAAATCATTTATTAAAGGTATTCTTTTATATACATATAAATATGTAGGTGTATAAAGGTACGCGGAGGATTGTCTAGAAAATGAAGTCACGATTTGTAATTTTTGCTTCGTCATTTATATGCCATATTTCTAACAGTATGGCACACCTTAGCAAAAGCCCGAGGGCTATATCCACCCATTATTTCCATAGTCCCTTCAAATTATAATATTACCTACGTCATCAACTGAATTAGGTACACCTACCTAGTACCTGATGCCTTCCTGCAGTTACTCAATGGGGATATATACTTAAAAATATTTATTTAATATTTTTTTAGATAGTTTATTAAACTATCTACAAAATTATAATTTAATATATAGGACCTACCTACATAATTGAGTAATAATTATGTACTGTAGGTACTAGGTAGTAACAGTAAGTTTTTTTCACCCTATCCATCCTCGTCCCAAAGGCTTATGCCATAGTATGGCTACAGTCCACCAAGTCTGGATTGGCAGCCTTTGAGAACATTATTGTGAACTTTCAGGCGTTGGTTTCTTCTTGTTTTCTTAATATTTACTTCATTGTTAAAGAATGTGGTAAGTAATTAATTGAGACGCCAATAACTCCCAATAGCTAATAGCATTGTAAAACTTATTATTTTGTATAATATTATTGTGTTTATGTGATAAAAATTAAAATAGAATAGAATTACAAATTAAAAATTATTTATTATTTATTTAGTTTTGATTTATTTATTAATTTCCAATTCCAATTTTGCTTGGCAGAACTCGCTACTAACGATAAGCTTCTTTCTTTTCGTTTCATAAAAGTTATGTAGTATAAATTATTGTAAGTACACACATCAAAAGTGTCTAGGGATCAAGCATTTTTATGCGGATTTCTTGAGATTGAGATGTGGCTTTGTAATAAATTTATGATTTTATAAATTTATATGGATCCTTTTTGGTGCATTTCATAATTTGAATCAGGAACTGTCAATCAAATTCGAGTAAAATATGAAAATCAGCTGTCAATATTTTCCCTATAAAAACATACAACGCATTGAAGACATTATTAGTGCTACTGTTTCCCTACTACTGATTAAAACCAACGTTATTATGGAGCGGCGACGTCATTTAAGCAGGGAAGAAATGCTCAGAGCCGTGGGAATGATAGAAGCTGGTTCCCGGCAACGTACTGTGGCTTTAGCTCTGAATACAAGTCAGAGTGTTATCAGTCGACTTTGGACACGTTACCGAAGCACTGGTACCGTGGCTGAGCGCCATGGAGGACGGTATCGCTGCACCACACGGAGACAAGACCGATACATTCAAATCTTAACTCGAAGAGCTCCAACAATAACCGCCATGATGTTAGCCGTGAGGCTTCATCACTCTTCAGGGAACTTAATTAGCGACCAAACAGTCAGAAACCGCTTGCATAAAGTGAACCTTCATTCCCGAAGACCGCTACGGGTACCACCTATAGCAAAGCACAATCGTAGGATTCGATATCAATGGGCTCTTGAACACAGAAATTGGGCAGAAGAACAATGGCGTTTCGTGTGCTTTTCTGATGAGTCTCGTTTTGGTATGAGACCGGATACAAGACGTATACGACACTGGAGAACCCCTGGACGCCAACAGCGATTAAAATCCTGCCAGGAAGTCCATCCTTATAGTGGTGGAACCATCATGGTATGGGCGGGTATTTGGATCGGCGGAAGAACTGAGTTGATTTGGATCAGAGGCAACCTCAACGCTCAAATTTATGCTGAGACGATTGTATCAGACGTCATCGTTCCTCTACAAGTGCAAATCGGTCCCTTATTTCAGTTAATGCATGATAATGCACGACCGCACACCGCAAGAGTTGTAAGACAGACTCTCGCCGCAGCTAACATCAATGTCCTGCCCTGGCCTGCTCAGTCGCCAGACTTGAACCCGATTGAGCATGCATGGGATATGCTACAGAGAAGAGCTCTGCCGAATATGGAGGGTATCCAGTGGCAAGAAGACCTTTTTTTGTTGTTGCAACGAACATGGGCGGCCATTCCACAGCGTGATTTGGATGAACTCATTTTGAGTATGCCAAACCGATGTTCTTGTGTTGTTAGTGTTCGCGGTAGAAACACGGATTATTAATTGTTTAAGTTACCCAATAAAATTTTAAAGAAAACTGTTATTTCAGTCTTTTTTTCGAACTTTAATGTTAGTGGTTCAAATGTCAAAAATCCCTTTATTAGGAAAATGGCAAATTTCTTTATTAATGCAAAGGTGACTTGGTTTATCGTTACTGTGACAAACGAAAACACTTTATTTGATGAATCCTCAAAGAAAATTTTAATTAATATCAATCAGGAGAAAAGTTATTGCAAAAATATATGTTGATCCCTAGACACTTTTGATGTGTGTATTATATTGTCTTTGTGTCGCGTCCGTCATGATTATTATTAGATATAAAACACTTTACACAAACAAAATGTTAATTAATAATGTGAAACTAAAATTCTTTAGTTAAAAACAGTTGTTTTTAATTTAACGAAGCGAAGTCGCAGAACCGTATTAGATTTTCCTAAATACTTAAGTACAAAGAAACTATCGGAGACGAAGTAGGTACTCGTACGTTAACTGTCCGTTAGGCCAATAAGCGTGAATGTTTTGTCTATAAAATAAGGTTATTTAACCTATTTCATTATCTTAATGGCAAATAAATGTAATATTAATTTATTTAATGACAAAACCTCACCAGATGTAAGAAGTTAAATTATGTTTTGAGATTTTAATGCCACAAAGAAAATTCTCTTCTCTTCCTCTTCGTTACAAAAAAATAGCGGTAAGGTTGGCGATCTCCATGGCACAGTGGTGATAGCTGTGGTCTTCTGAGTTCAATTTTGCGGGTTCGACAAATAATTCATAATATATAAATCGTGTCTAGTATGATCTGGTGCGGTGTCAATCACGCCAATATATTCTAATGCTTTCTTCACGTTTTATTTACGAGTATAGGTAAATGCGAGTGCTGTTTGTTCGTTTGTCCTTCACTCACGCATCGTTTTTAGGGTTCCGTACCAAAATGGTAAAAATGGAACCCTTATGGTGAGACTTTCTCCGTCCGTCCGTCCGTCCGTCCGTCCGTCTGTCACAGTCAATTATTTCAGTAACTATTAAAGCTATCGACATGAAATTTGGCATAGTTGTGTATAATAGTGGCCCAACATCATTGAAATAAAGAAAAATCGAAAATTATTTTTAGTTTTATTAAAAAAGGGGGAAAATCGGGGGTTTGAAATTTCAAAGTAAAATAACTATACCGAGTGGGGTATCATATGAAAGGCCTTCACTTGTGCATTCTAAAAAAGTTTTTTATTTATTTCTATATATAATAGTTTTTGAGTAATCGGCCAAAATGTCGAAAAAAATACCGTTCCCCCCCCCTTATCTCCGAAGTTTACCAATCGAAAAATCTGAAATAATTATGGTCAATAGAAGTTTATGTATATTTTACAGGAAAAATAAAACCAACGCTCTAACTAGCATAGTTTTTTTATATTAACAATAAACCTCTACAAACAAAGTTAACGATAAATAAGCAAATTAATATAATATTATCGTTTTACTTTTACTTTTGGAGTGCGGAACCCTCGGTGCGCGAGTCCGACTCGCACTTGGCCGGTTTTTTTTTTTACTATACGGAGAGTGAGTTGACATACCTACTTAGGCCAAGTACTTTTTATCCCGGAAAAACAATAGGGCTTCCATGAAATTTTAAAATTATTGAAGGTACCTTCATTAATACAGATAGCTAATGAATCGAAGGCTTCTATTAGGTATTACATATTTATGATATTCGTGTCATGAAGACATTGCCCATAAAGTTACCATAATAGGTATGTATCTACTAGTTATACATATTAAAGCAATTACAGGCAAGGCTAGGTTAAACAACTAGGTATTTAAACTCCATTAGTTTATTGCCACTCATTCCTTCTACACACGAGGTCTGCATGGCAAATTGTAATCGACGATCTTTATATAGGAGAATGTTAATAGGAATTTATAGTAGGATAAATTACCTGTGCTATAAAATAAAGCTACATGTAGGTAACTAGGTACTAAATGGACTCAGTGTGATGGGAACATCATGCAAAGCTCTATACAATAACCTATACTTACCCTACCTACCAATGGCTTAAGGCTAGAATATATGCATTACCTAATATAAGTAAGTACCTAATATAAAGCCCAAATACATCAAACGAGACTCATGATGGGTGGCCAAACGAGTAAAAGAGTTTTTTTTTTACTACGACAAAAACAAAAGGAAGCTAGGAAGTTATGATATTTAGCAATCTATGTAGTTGGTATGTGTTTACCTATGTATGTTTCTATTTATGTATGTTCCACCGTAGCGCCTAAACTACTGAGTCGATTTTGATGAAAATTTTTGAGTCTTAAAGTTATTTTAATGTGACAATTTAACAAACCAGTTCGCTTATTTGTTCAATCATTGCTTGTCAATTTATATTTTGTTAAACGCTGTTATTAAGTAGGTACATCGTCTCTTTCATCTTCGAAAAAACTGGCATGTTAAAGTAATACACATAAAAATTATTCATAGTTATATAAGTATATCTACCTACCACTAATAGGGACACAACAAACCAAGATAACCAATGACTCAAGCACTGGTTAACTATTAACGCTAATAGCTGATGGTGAATCAAAGCTTTGTTTCACTAATAAGCGCCATGTTTTAAAATTTTATTTACGTCTCTTATAAAATACTATGCTCGAATAGGCGCTACTCGGACGGTAGTATCTCGAAAGAAATCCGCTTTGACCTTTGTTTTGAATTCTTATGGTTACGTCATCTCGAATTCAGTTGGTAAAATATGTGGTTCTTCGTCTTATTAAGAAATATTTTAGGAAGAAGAGAGGATATTAAGAAGACTGGTTTTAACTAGATATGGTAGATATCAGAACGTAAATTAGGCAGTATATCCAGTTTTGGTTTCCCCTGAATAAATTAAGCTCGAACTAACGTAGGTAGGTAATAATTATTATAAGTAAGTAGGTATGGTATAAATAAATTTCGCGCCTTTCAATGAAATATTTCATATATTGAATAGGATGAGGCGTTATTTTGCAGAATTCCATGATATTTAAATAAAAATTGATATTCTATGCTATCAGGAGATCTTGACTTCACAATTTGCAATTGCAAAGTCTCTCGGTGTTGGAGCGAAACGTCGCGTAGGTAGGTACGTCGAGTGTTAAAAGATTTATTCTGTTTCGTGGATTAGATATAGCAAAGAATATTAATTTTTCTTTTTCTTGAACTATTTCATATCAAAGATAATACCGAAATAGTAGTACTTCATAAAAATATTTTTGCTGGTTATAAAATCTTCCGTTCCCAGCAGTTGTAGGTAAAAATACTAAAACAAAGTAAAACAAAATTACAAATTTTTTTTGTTGTCAAATTGATTATAACGCTCATATAACGCTTCATCACATGCATACTTTGAGTATTAAATAATAGTCAAAGCCTGCATATAAGTCCTACTTCCATGATCACATGTGTCGACTATCATTATTAAATGTGTCAAAGTAATTAGTAATCAGAATGAAAATCTATCATACCATACTTGTGCCATACAGTATCGGCGCCGGTCTCAATAACAGCTATATGGTGCGTGCATCATTGGGCAAATAAAACTGAGCAATATACCAACTCCTTTTTAGGGTTCCGTAGTAAACAAGGAACCCTTATAGTTTCGCCATGTCCGTCCGTCTGTCTGTCTGTCTGTCTGTCTGTCTGTCTGTCCGCGGTTTAGCTCAGAGACTATTGGTATTAGAAATCTGTAATTTGACAAGGGTATAAATATCAATCACGCCGACAAAGTGGTGAAATAAAATTGTGAAAAATAATTTTTTTTAGGGTACCTCCCCTACATGTAAAGTGGGGATGAATTTTTTTTTTCTCATCTATCCCATAGTGTGGGGTGTCGTTGAATAGGTCTTTCAAAAACGTTGTGGGTGTGGGAGCACCATTTTTCAATTCAGGGATCCGTTTGTGAAATATGATATTTTAAAGTGCTAAATTTTATTAGAGTCAAGTGTCCCCCCCCCCCCCCCTCTGCCTGCTAAATGGTTGTATATAGGATACAAGAAAAAATTCACAGCAGTAGTAAATATAATGAATTTTAAAGGAAAACTATCACGGCTAAGTAGGGTTCATTAGTGAAAGAGTTATATCGGTTTTTCTAAGTTAGATATTACACGTAGTGTAAGTTGCATATTTTGTAGTATATTATAGTATTTAAACCATGGAACTCAAAATGTATGTTGAGACTTTCAACTACGGAACCCTACACTGCGCGTGGCCCGACACGCACTTGGCCGGTTTTTATTATAGTTCTGTTATCTGTACCTCCTTAGTGCTTGGAGCTGACTCGTATTTTTCAGGATTTCACCAAATTACAGTGAACTAGACCTATACGAAGTAAATAATTATATATAAGTAAGAATTATTAATAATATCACAACTGATGAAAATGATCATTGCTTTTGATGGAATGTCTACAAAACTTATTCTTGCCCTAAAGGTACCTACAGATGTACTATAGTAGGTACCTATGTCTGATTTATTATAATAAAGCATTTTTGTGCAAGAATATAATGTCTTATAATCCGCAGGTCTCTTGCTACTGCTCACGTGCCAGCTGTATTAGAACCTATTGGTTTGGCACGTAGTGATGGCAGGAGACCTGATGGTATGACGCTTGTTCCTTGGAGGACAGGGAGGTCGCTTGTGTGGGATGCCACCTGTGTAGATACTCTAGCTGCTTCCCACATCCATGCGACCTCCTCTGTGGCGGGTGCAGCGGCTACTAGCGCCGAACAGGCTAAGAGGCGCAAATATGAGAAACTTGACAGTGGTTTCATATTTGCGCCTTTTGGTGTAGAGACCCTGGGGCCGTGGGGCCCGGAGGCTCGCGCACTTTTTTTAGAGATATCAAAAAAGGTGATCGAGTCTACCGGGGATCCAAGAGCTGGCAGCTACCTTGGCCTGGCCATCCAAAGAGGTAATGCTGCCAGCATCTTGGGTACTATGCCACACTGCGGTGGCTTGGATGGGGTTTTAGATTTTAATTAGTTTTTATTTTAGTTTTAATTTTAGAATTAAATTTAGGTTTATAGTATTGTATATATGAAATTAGCGATTGTTTATTTTAACCTATTTGTATAAATAATATAGGGAAATATCTAAATAAGGTTACTCCCGAGAACTTATCAACTCTTCCATTGATTAAAATACAAGATTAATTACAGGTGTAGATTTATAAAATTGGTAGCGAATTGAAAATAAGAGAAGGGCATGCATAAGTAGCTGAAGCGCTGAAGTAAAAGTAAACCTCTTAGTTGAAAAATCTAAAGTAATAGCAAGTTAGCAACTCAACAACTCATTATAAATGTAAGCCGGTTTTGTTAGCATTCCATTTGTCGATAAAAACTATAAGGGAACGTTCTACAAGGAAAACAAGGTGACAGATAAGATTTTTTACATTAAAATGTACAAAAGAGATAAGTGTAGCGATACGAATTACCTACGATACAAAATAAAAGTATAAACACTTAGTGTAATCGGGGCGATGCAATAAGCAGCTTTACCCATAAGTATGCCTGTTCAATAGACAACAGAAATCGATGATATCATCGATTCTCCTAAGTCGTAAAATTATTTAATGCATACCTGGAAACTCTCGATCAAATCGTATAACTGAGAGCTTAGGTAGGAATTGATTATCTTATTCTTCTACATTTTTGAATCCACAAGTGAGTCATAGTCATAGTTTATCATAAGCCGCTTCGTTCTGTTTAATAATTATTACATTGGTTATTATTTACGTAAAGAAACATTCTGCATTCTAAGTATATAGGAAGCGGCTGTAGAGAAAGTGGATATACCCAAGATATACCAATCTATTAATTTTATTGAAGCCAACCAAAATAGCGAAGAAGGAGTAAACAAAGCTGACCGCCAACATTCGCTAGTCGGAGAGGTACCTACTCGAAGAAGAAGTACCAAAATAGCATTTTTGGTTGTATTTTTAACCTTAATCTATATCTATTCTAACCTTACCATAACCACCTGCAGGCAACCTACCCGTTGCAAGGTCGTGAACTACATAATTTATGTATAGATTTAGGAAGTCCAAAATTTCAGTTAATTTCAGGTTCTAGGCTGTATTGTATTGTTATTTAGTACATACATAACTCCTCGTATATTAAGTATATTCAACACTAAAATTCATCAGAAAAGTAGGTTAATGTTGTATGTATTATACTAAAAGGAAAATCTCAAGTAAAAGCTCTTAAGGTGGAAGGCACGAGTCTGCCCGCGAAATTCAAATTTAATTTGGTTTTTCGCAATTTGTAAACTAATACGACGAAGTAGGCTTATGGCCTTCTAATTGCGCCAGTGGAATTATCATCTTCACAGGTTTACATAAAAATCTTTACTTGAAAGTGACTAGTTTAAGAAATTAATCAAAATACTGAGTTGGACGTGAGTTACTCACAAATTAGTCGATATTTTGATTCATTTCATAAGTGGTCACTTTCAAGTAAAGATTTGTACATAAACCTGTGCAGATGATACTGCCATTGTCGCAATTAGAATGCCATAAGCCTACTTTGTCATCTTAGTTTACAAATTGCGAAAAACCAAATTAAATTTGAATTTCGCGAGCAGACTCGTGCCTTCCACTTTAATGGAAAACTTGAAAAATCATGAAGACATAGTTACGAAAAAATTAAATATTATGTTATCCTGCTTCTCTACCAAGCTCACTAGTACAGCAAGGTTGCGTGATACTATACATATTATTATAGAGGGTAAAAATAAACTCCACCCAAACTGGTATAGAGATACACATAGCCTTTGAGACAGGCTTGATGATGTCATAAGCATAACTCATAACACGTTTTCACCATATTCGTATGGTTGAAGCTGTTTTAGAAAGATAATAATACCGAATGGATAATATCATTGAATATTTTGGTATTCGACTTCTACACTATCCTAACCTCAGAATATAGATTTCCATATTATGTTATAAATATTTTTTGGTTGGTCATAATCGGAATATATATTGAATTTTATAGGTAGGTATTTCTCTTTGCGTCATGATGTTTCGTACCTAAATCGTGTTATCAAAATATATTATGTATTGTCATCAGCATATTTTATTGTTTGTTGAGTTTCAGTTTTGAGAAACGGATTTATAAGGCTAACTATACATTAGCCTTATTTACAAATAATAATTATGAATTCACTTTTGAAGGTGAGTTTTGTAATAAAATATATTTCAATGAATCTTTTAGCTTTTTTAGCCAATTATCTGCATAAGCATAATGTTAGTTTATATAAAAATCACTTATTGCTGTTCGATTATGGAACTAGGAATTATGACTACGTGTTCGATAGTAGATGTTTAAAAGTGGTTTAAAACTAAAACACGGCTTGACCAGAGAAGTTATCTCTGGGCTCATGGAACTAGGAATTACGACTACGTCGGACTTTTATTGGGTGATTTAAAAAAAATGGGAAACCCAAAAGAACAGTTGAAATATTAAAAAAAAATTGTAATTGGTATAGACCTACGTAGGTCTTCAATCTTATGAAGACTGATTGATTGTTGCTCATCGTCTTCAAGTAAATTTTTTGCGTAAAGCTTTTCTTTTTTTTCTTTCTCTAACTCTATATAGCCCAAAAAGTTTAAGTACTTACTAGTAAGTAATAAAAAAAATATATAGGTACATACCCAATGAAAATAGGTTTAAGAAAATAGATAATTTAGTTTGGTAGGTACACCTAGATCTGTAAAATTGCATTCAATTCATTTTGTTTGCAGCCAAAAACTTTTTTTTTCACTTTGCAAGTACAATCTATCTTGTATTGTATCTATAAAACTTCGCATTTATAAACATTTTTCTGGTAAACCTATACAAGACGTATTTCCGTTACAGGCTACAGCTGGAGCATCAAATGTCCTAAGCACACTTTGCATGAACATGGGTACGTTTTGTTTTCGAACGGAAATTTTTCGGAACATTCGTTTCGCAAGCGATTCAAAGCCCAGGCGGACGATAAAAAAATCGGCCAAGTGCGAGTCGGGCCTCGCACTTTTAGGGTTCCGTTAAAAAAATTAAAAATATTTCCATGTACCCATGGAAATATTTTAATTTAATTTTTTTAATTTAATTTAATTTTTATTATTTGTTGTTATAGCGGCAATAGAAGTAAGTACATAATTATGTGAAAATTTCATCTGTCTATCTATTACGGTTTACGAGATACAGCCCGCTGACAGACGGACGGACGGACGGACGGACGGACGGACAGCGTAGGCTTAGTAATAGGGTCCCGTTGGTACCCTTTGGGTACGGAACCCTAAAAAGCATGTCTTTTAGTGTTGGAAATTGGAAAACTTGAAACCGATAAATGATAATAATGTGATACAATAATGGGTATACCAGTAGGTACAATAATTTACCTAAATATAGGTGTACCTATATCCTTACTAATATTATAAATGCGACAGTGTGTTTGTTGGTTTATTGGTTCGTCCTTCAATCACGCCGCAACAGAGCGTGATTTTTTGCATGGGTATAGTTGAGGACCTGGAGAGTGACATAGGCTACTTTTTATCCCGGACAATCAAAGAGTTCACGAGGGATTTTAAAAACTAAATCCAAGCGTACGAAGTCGCGGGCATCAGCTAGTACTATATATTATTTCATTAACTGCCATGTTAATCTAGTGGTTAGCATGTTCAGCTACGGACGAAGAGGTCCTGGGTTCGATTCCCGAGTTGAGCCAAAAATACCCACCCATAGTGTTTTTCGGTCAAGAAATTCTCTGCGTTACAATCGGACCTACGAAGTAAGGCGGTGAGTCACCCCCGTTCCGGCCCATTGGACTATAATAGAAGTGAGGAAATATAGAGTGCACCAATAGGTATTTGTGCACATGCATGCACTATAATATCTACTACGCAGATGGCTAATATTGTAATGTATATTTCAATTACGTAGATACGTCGTATTCATAAGGCGATGCTCATTTAAGATAGGTATTTATAGTATCTTTCGATTCAATTGCTCAAAGTCATGTTTCGAACTTGAACTCTGTACTTACCTAAATAGGTTGGAATTGAAAACAATCCAAGTTTGATTGTCTTTGCATAATGTATTGGCCACCTTCTTGGATACACATAAATATTCACATTGGATTTTATTATAAAATAATACTGGACCGCTTCGCTGGACCGAGAAGCGGTTGGATGAGGAAGGCGGAGGACCGTGTTTGGTGGCGCGCTCTCGGAAAGGCCTATGTCTAGCTGTGGACGCATACAAGCTGATGGATGGATGGATAAACGTAAGACTAGCCTTCCTTTAACTTCATCCTTAATTTTTCGGGATAAAAATTACAATAGCCAGTCTCCAAGAAAGCTATCTCTGTTTGGTTTAAAGCGGTTGAGCCAAATAAAGAGATACCTATAGTGCCTATTATGCAGCACAATTTCGCATTCATAATACATAGAATTTAGTACAGCTACTTGATAATACATAATATTATTATGTTGACTGCATAATATTATGTATTATCTATTATCATAATATTACGTATGATGGTTGGGACTGCAGTACTTTTCGTGCGGTCGCCGGTTCAATCCTGGGCATGCACTTCTCTTCTGAGTTATGTGTGCAATTAAAAATATCACATGCTTCAACCGAGAAGAAAACATCGTGAGGAAACCTGCACGCCTGAGAATCCTCCAAAATGTTCTCAAAGGTGTGTGAAGTCTGCCAATTTGCTTTGGGCCAGGCAGCGCAGCGTGGTGAACTATGACCATTGGCCTGTAAGTTGTAACCCATTTATTTCACTAAACGATTTCAATTTTTTATTGGCCAATAATAGTTTTCTTGGCAATAGCACACCTCAACGTCCGCACCTTATTAAACCATGAAAACGAGAAAGATACCTACTTATTCTTCAGACAGATTTTTCACATCCATGGATTTTTTTCAAATCAAGGCATTCTTGTAACGCCCAATGCTTCACTGCTTACATCATAACTACTCGTAATTCCGAGAAATTTAGTCTGTTTGTCGACAACCAAACCACCTCATGGCCTCGAATCGTTGCGCTTTTACTCCATTTACGATAAAACGTTTTTAGTTCTATGGCATTGTTGTTTATGATAGCTTTTACTATCAAAAATTTAGAGCTCTATCATAGAATCAAATGAAAATGACGCCGTACCTACTTCCTATAAAGTTTAACATACCTTGAGGAAGTACGTAAATGTTGAGTAATGTTAAATAAGTAAATGTTAAAACGCCTGAGCAGCGCCTGACTCTCTATCAGGCTCAGGTGCGCTCGGCCATGGAGTACTGCTGCCACCTCTGGGACGGCTCTGCCAAGTACCAGCTCGATGCATTAGACTCGGTAGATCGCCGTGCCCGCCGAATTATAGGTGATCAGTCACTAACGCAGGCAAAAATGCTCAGTCTGCAGCACCGTCGCAACTCGCAATGTTGCCTGTCTATCGGTCTTCTATCGGATATACTTTGGAGAGTGCGCTCAAGAACTTCACAACCTTGTATAGGCATTTTCTAGGCAAGCGCGCTCCAACCTAGACCTCATCAGTGCTGTCCAGCATTGATTGCCGTCAAGCGCAAGCCTATCCCGCAGTAAAAAAAAATGTTATTATTGCAGTTTCTATAAGTAACTTTATACATTACTAGTAATGTCAATAATGATAGAGTACGGAAATGAATTCCAAACAGATAAAAACATACATACTTTGAAGCTCATAGTAGTCGAGTATTAGGTCATAATAATATCTACCAGTACAGGAGGAAATGGCAGTATTTCCTGTTGGCAGCCAAGCCTAGGTAAGGCCATCAGGTTAAATGGTTACCTACATTATGTAAGCTTTTACGATCATCACTATTTCTTTCACAAAAAATATTTTCGAAGTTTGAAGACTATAATCTAAATCTTGAACCGATTTTTCCCCAATAATAAAATAAGAATATATTAAGAACTAGCTGATGCCCGCGACTTTGTTCGCGTGGATTTAGTTTTTAAAGTCCCTCGGGAACTCCTTGATTTTCCGGGATAAAAAGTAGCCTAGATGTTGACCCGAGTAATAAGCTACCACGGTATAAAGTTTTTACGTGAAAGAAGGACAAACAAACAGACAAACAGACAAAAATTAAATAAAAATCTGTTTTGGGCTCAGTATCGATAGTAAAGCATCCCCCAATTAAAATTTTCAAAATATATTAAATGTACAGAAATCTTCCAGTTACAGTTTTATTATATGTATAGATAAGAATATATTTTATCTCTCTGAGGATATAATTTAGGTAGCCTCAATAGCCCAACGGTTAAAGGTGGAAACTGAAAGGTCGCAGGTTCGAATCCCACCCGTTGCACTATTGTCGTACCCACTCCTGACACTAGCTTTCCGCTTATTTGGAGGGGAGAGGAGAATATTAGTCAAGTTCAACTTGGTTGATATTCTTTAAAAAAAACCGGCCAAGTGCGTGTCGGGCCACGCGCAGTGTAGGGTTCCGTAGTTGCTTTCAACTACGGAACCCTACACTAAAAATTAATATAATCTCAAATATTATTGCTGACCTAGGATAATGATTTTATTTTATTTATGAATATTGAATACATTTTGAGTTCCATGGTTTAAATACTATAATATATTACAAAATATGCAACTTAAACTACGTGTAATACCTAACTTACAAAAAACAGATATAACTCTTTAACTAATGAACCCTACTTAGCCGTGATAGTTTTCTTTTAAAATTCATTATATTTACTACTGCTGTGAATTTTTTCTTGTATTCTTTATACAACCATTTAGCTGGCAGAGGGGGGGGGACACTTGACTCTAATAAAATTTAGCACTTTAAAATATCATATTTCACAAACGGATCCCTGAAATGAAAAATGGTGTTCCCACACCCACAATATTTTTGAAAGACCTATTCAACGACACCCCACACTATGGGATAGACGAGAAAAAAAAAATTCATCCCCACTTTACATGTAGGGGAGGTACCCTAAAAAAAATTATTTTTCACAATTTTATTTCACCACTTTGTCGGCGTGATTGATATTTATACCCTTGCCAAATTACAGATTTCTAGTACCAATAGTCTCTGAGCTAAACCGCGGACAGACAGACAGACAGACAGACAGACAGACAGACAGACGGACGGACATGGCGAAACTATAAGGGTTCCTTGTTTACTACGGAACCCTAAAAAAGTAGGTACATCTAATTATTATTATTATTCCTAAAACAATTTAGCTCACTAATGTTTCCATTGTTCCTGTTTTACGACTTGTTCTCTAATTCTAATAAAAGTTTTTCAAATTCTTTAAAATTCTTTGAAGTTAGAAAACAACAACTGCCGATTTTCAGCAAAATCTTCTGCCCGAATCAAATGGCAGTTATAGTAGGCTCTTGACTTTATCAGATCCACAAGTTGGCCGTCACGACATTGAATTTTAACTTTGAATTTGAATTTTAAACTTTTCTGAATGACTGCGTAGTATTTTTCTTATAAAGTAGTAGATACTACATTTATATCAGTGTAAATTAGTAGAATAATAATTGATAAAGTGCTGGTATTTGGAGTTGGAGACTTTTACGTTTGATCAGTAAACGCTTTTTAACTCTCCGCAACATTTACGATTATCTAATCTTTATATAAGTAGAAATCAAGGAAATAGCAAGTAATAATGCCACGATCGAAGTGCAATTTATGAACGGTAAGTAATCATTTTTAAGGCCGTGTGGTGACGGCAGATCAGAATACAGTTGTCACCACCCCTCCTCTTCCCGCGGGTGTCGTACGAGGCGACTAAGGAATATAACGGAGAACGGGCAGCAGCGTCCTCTGTGCTACTACTACCATCTACTGCGATCACCAACCCGTCTGCCCCGCGTGGTGATTATGGGCAAACCCTCCCCTTGGGAGAGGCCTTTAGTCCAGCAGTGGACTGTTATAGGCTATTGATGATGATGATTAATGAATCATTTTTAGGGTTCCGTAGTAAACAAGGAACCCTTATAGTTTCGCCATGTCCGTCCGTCTGTCCGTCCGTCCGTCCGCGGTTTAGCTCAGAGACTATTGGTACTAGAAATCTGTAATTTGACAAGGGTATAAATATTAATCACGCCAACAAAGTGGTGAAATAAAAATGTGAAAAATATTTTTTTTAGGGTAGGTACCTCTCCCTACCTGGCTCAAAATCACCAAGGTTGCGAATTTCAAGATTGGTTTTATGACAAAAAAAAATGCAAACTATAATGATGACTCTTGGTTTATACTGTTGCAAAATTTGTATATTAATAAATTTTAACAGGGCACCGCACAGAATTCTATACTTTTTTTGTAATATTGCGTTTTGGCGAATATCTTACAGAAAATCATCATTTCGGGAACGTTTTTCTAAATTTGATAAAATTAACAAAAACAAAACAAAGTACATAATTTAAGCTTTGTTGAATAAAATGGGTGTATTATATATTTATACTATATAAACAATAATGAAAACAAAACATATAAAATCTTCTACAAGTAAAATACGTCAAAAAATTAAAGAAGTTGCTATTATCGTGGATAAAATTTAAGAAATTTCAAAATATTCAAAACTCTAATAATCGAATTAACGTTACATGAACAGAATGAAAGTTTTTTAATGTAATAAAATATGTTTTTTCTAAAAAAAAGATCAAATTATGCGTATTTTATTGAAATTTAGTTCCCGGAAACGATCAACCGTTCCCGGAATGACAAAAATGTTACGGAAGTGATGGTATTGATATCATAAGGCATAAGAAATATTATAATTATAAACAATGTTTTAAATAACAAAGTTATTTATTTATATTGCCATATTGTTTGCACTTAAGAAAAATCACTTACTATTAATACATTATTATTATAAATAAGTTATAACATTTTCATAAATCAGTCTAGAGGAACTTCTAATCATAGTTATATCTCCTTAAAGTTTTAATCAGTTCTTACAATTTGAGTATCATGTCCGGGAACGTTCCCGAAATGACCGTTCACGAAATGACGATTTCAAATAAGCACGCGCTTTGATTATACGGCGGCCATCTTAAATTCGATCTGACTTTGACAATACTAAAATATTTGACGTTACTTTGATAATTCGTGTCATAAAAAAGAATTTCATCAATAATTTAATGTAATAAACACGTTCACGAATTGACGGACTATTGATGTACGCTCTACGAATAATGAATTGAAAGGTACTTACCACTTAGTTGAAATGTATTTGACGATAAATACACTGACAGCCGGCTTTGTTATTGTTTTCTTTCTCTACTGACGTTTGACACCGAAACGCTGCGTTCACTTAAAATTATTTTTGTTCGATTATCGATTCGTTCACTGACATGACGCGTGCGCTATCGGACAAACTATTTTTGCATTTTTATAATTAAAAATAAACAAGCTTTTAGTATCCTTTTCAAAACTAGATTTTGTATAAAATTTACGGTATATTAAGTATTGACAGGTGTTAAATATCTTAATTTTTTCATTAATATTTTGGACTTGTTGTTGAAGATCGTACATTAGGACGCGTTCCCGAAATGACTTTCTATGCATGTATATTGATATAATTTAAAAATTACTTCATTAGTAAATTATATTGTTTGATGTACACACAAAACAGGTTAGTTTTAGTATTTTATTAATTTTATTTTCTCAATAAAGTCAAGATTTAAGACATTAAATTGCTCGCAAAGCCAATTCTGCACCTTGGTGATTTTGAGCCACCTATGACATTTTGTAAAGTGTGGATGATTTTTTTTCTCGTCTATCCCATATATAGTGGTGTGGGGTGTCGTTGTATAGGTCTTTCAAAAATACTGTGGGTGTGGTAACACCATTTTTCGTGTGTGCACCATTAGTGTCCCCCCCCCCCCCCCTCTGCCAGCTAAATGGTTGTTTATAGGATACGTGAAAAAATTCGCAGCAGTAGTATATAAGTACATCATATTTTGTAGTACATTATAGTATTTAAAGAAGAATGGCGGATTTGGACCCAGGGCTTTTAAAAACCGTTCAGATTCAGAAATCATTTCATTTTAATTAATATTTTTCAAAGTATTTTTCTGTGTGAACCCCATATTTTTAGAAGATGGGGATCAAAAATATAATAATTCACAATTACACAATATAATTAACCGTTCTAATGTCAATACTTAACATTTTACGGAGTAAAGAGTAAAAACTTGTCAAATTATTTATGTCAATGTCAATTGTCAACTCCCTTTAAATATGAAGACTATAGTCGCAATTCCTAGTTCCATGGTCAACTCACTTAAATGTCCATGGAACTAGGAAGATGAGTTGTAATTCCTCATCATCATCATCATCATTAACAATCCATTAACGGCTCATTACTGAGCGCAGGTCTCCTCTCAGAGAAGGGTTATAGGCCATAGTCCACCACGTTGGCCCAATGCGAATTGGCGGACTTCACACACCTTCGAGAACATTATGAAGAACTGTCAGGTGTGCAGGTTTCCTCACGATGTTTTCCTTCACCGTTGAAGCAAGTGTTATTTAATTGCTTAAACGCACTTGACTCCGAAAAGTCAGAGGTTCGTACCCGGGATCGAACCTGCGACCCCCCGAATAGGAGACCACAGTCCTAACCTAAGGCTATCACTGCTTCTAATTCCTAGTTCCATGCAAATGTCATTCGTGGTCATAGCAATAGGAAGGTCGTAATTCCTAGCTCCATGTTCATTGTCCGTGGTCATTTCATTTGTTAATTGTTTGTAATGCATTTGGCATTTGCGCGTTTATTGTATTTTTTCGTTCGTTTTGTGTTTGTTATGCATTGTTAGTGTTTTAATACTAACGATTTGGCGTGATTTTGGACAAGACACAGCATTTCTTTCTGAACTTAAAGTAATTACAAGCAAATTGGTTCCAAAGCAAAGTTCCTTACATATCGCTCGATAAGATGACATCAGACTAAAAAGATGGAAGTAATGGATCTCTATAATAATCTTTTTCCAAAAAATAAAATAGCATGACAACCACCATCACTCAGTCGTTTTCCTAGTTCCATGCTAATACCATTGGCCGCAATATGACAGTACTAGTCAAATTACCATGGAACTAGGAATTGCGACGAATTAACATTTTAGGTAAGGTTGGTAGGAAGCGTGTTCTCCTAAGTATATTCAGACAATAATATTCTGTGCCTATTAGATTAGATTATTCAAAGCACAGATTAATGATTGATTCAAAGCTATAGTGGTAATTTGCCTTAAATATATTAAATGGAAACATAACCTCATTTTTAACAATTTACTACTGAATATCTTTTTACTCCCAACTTTATTTGATTGACCTTGATTAACTTTTTTGTTAGTCTGGTTTACTAGAACAAGTATCAGAAGTTTGATTCGTGAACGTGGGCCGCAAGTCTGGGTCAGAAACACTATGGGGATTCGCCAAACTCCTTTTAAACCATGGAACTCAAAATATATTCAATATTCATAAATAAAATAAATACACTATCCTAGGTGACTTGCAACTACGGAACCCTACACTGCGCGTGGCCCGACACACACTTGGCCGGTATTTAGGGTTCCGTAGTAAACAAGGAACCCTTATAGTTTCGCCACGTCCGTCCGTCTGTCTGTCTGTCCGTCCGCGGTTTAGCTCAGAGACTATTGGTACTAGAAATCTGTAATTTGACAAGGGTATAAATATCAATCACGCCGACAAACTATACCTCCTCCTTTGTAAAAACAATACCTCCTATTATAATCCCATTATAAGAATGTGTCGTTATAATGAAAATGCCAAATTAGACTTAGATATTTTTAATCCCAGATTTTCATTATTTTGTAATAATATTTGTAAGGTAATTAGGTAAATGGGTGGCCGTTGTCGTTTGTTCTTCTTACATAATATTTCTTCATAGGTACTTGTGTGCTTATTACCATATCTACTATTAATTACCTACCACGAGTGCATGACTATTTATTGTTTTTTGAGACCTTGTTCATGCTGTGCAGTCCTATAGGGTTATAATAAGATCGAAATGTTATAAATTATAATTTATAAATTAAGAATTTAGGTATAAGTAATAATTGTAATCTGTTTCAAGTGAGTCAAGTGTCCCCCCCCCCTCTGCCAGCTAAATGGTTGTATATAGGATACAAGAAAAAGTTAGCAGTAGTATTATAATGAATTTTAAAGGAAAACTATCACGGCTAAGTAGGCTTCATTAGTTAAGGAGTTATAGCTGTTTTTTCTAAGTTTGGTATTACACGTAGTGTAAGTTGCATATTTTGTAGTATTTAAACCATGGAACTCAAAATGTATTCAATATTCATAAATAAAATAAAAGCACTATCCTAGGCTCAGAGTAAATATTTGAGATCCTAGGTCAGCAATAATGGCCCGACACGCACTTGGCCGGTTTTTATTATTATTATAACATTACATCTGTTTAATTGATTTAGGTAATTATAATTACGAACTCGAACTCAAACGAGATACCAACGTACGTTCGAAAGTGGTCCACTCATAAGACCTTAGGGCTTAGGCTGTAAAACCAGATGTTGATATCAAACTCGGAAGTCACATGTAAGGCCTTCATTCGCAAGCTTCTGACTCACCCGCTCAGTTATTTTTAGACCTAAGTACCATTACGTTCCAAATTCCAATCAAGTGCATCAAAATTGTGGTAGGTATTAAGTTTATAACCTAGCAAATATTTGCACCTTCATGAGCTTTAGCGAAGGTTGTAGGTAAGCTATCAATACAAAATTAGCGTCATAGTATTCAGCAGAAAATTGCTTAGATTCTCGAACGGCTATTAAGTAAATATACGTTTTTATTAGGACTGGTAAACACTGGGTAGCAGCACCTTCAGTCCACTAGACCAATAACCTCAAGAAAGTCACGGTACCTAGTGAATGGATGAGGAAGGTGGCAGACTGTGTTTGATTGCGCGCGCGCCCTCGAAAAGACCTATGCCCAGTAGTAGACAACTTCATGCTGATTGCTGATGCTCAACATACTTTATGTAGATTATTGGTGGTATTAGACCCATTGCGTAAGAATAACAGTTCTATACCGTTTTGGTACAGTGCCTAGCTTCAGTGGTCTCGTAAGTTGAAAGATTACCAACCTTCGCAAAGTCGTAGCACGTTAAGAATGAGAAGAAGGGTTTTGTTTTAATTTGAGAAAACAAAAGGCAACATACCTATTTGGGCTTAATTAAAGTCATTTTCTTCTTTGACATTTTTGCCTTTGTACCTTGTGTTAATTTTCTTTTTCTTGTGTATCAACCTTCATTTCTTGTTGTGCAATAAAGAATTTTCTATTCTATTCTATTCAAAGTTTATTGTACGCTTCATGTTTGTGTCAGTTAGATACCGATATTATCAAAGGTTGTCTGTAACAGATTATTATGACTGATAGGCTTTTACACGCTTTTGCTTATAATAAATCGCTCATCATTCCGGTCGACATCTATATGTATTATTAGAATATTAATAGTTTATATTTTAAGCATTTTCTTCGGTGATCAAGAACCGAGGATCACAATCGCGGTCTCGACATTGATATAAATATTTGTGACTTATGAAGAAATCGGCACAAGTGTAATCTATTTTCAAAAATGTAAGTACCTAAAATTTTATTTTTGAACATGGCATTGATCCAATTGTTATGGAGATAGCCCAAAAACTTTTTAAAAATACTCTTAATAAAAATAATGCTGGAAAGTTTTGAAATATTTCAACAGAATACCTAACAATTGAGAATAGAGATTTGCGAGATTTTAGGACAGTTGACAACACAAACAATGCTTTTCTCTCAGATGGCAGGACAGCTGTTTGTAGATTCCACGATGTAGGCATCTTTTATGAAACAGTTGGAATTGTAAATTGTAAATTCGTTAAGTGCAGAGTGCTTCTCGGAAATGTTGAGATTTCTGACACCAGACACGTGCATCTATTACAATTGATGATTTCGTAATTTTTTGCCAATGTAAGCACCTCCGAGATCTAGCCAATGCTGAATATTATCTGTTGCATTCTTCAATCCATAATGTACCAGATATTATATGATGTGAATGGGCGTCAAAAAACTCCTTGAAAACTCAGCCATGACAGCGAACTTATGAAAACCAATGAATGCTGCAGTGTATTTTTAAAAGTTGCAAAAATATAAACCAAAGACTCGTAAGTGCCTGATACCTACTCTACCAAGCTAATTCTTACTGGTAGGGATATAATATTATTAAGTACTAGCTGCCCGGACAGACTTCGTTCTGTCAAAAGTTAAAAGTAAAAATTAATTATTTTTATTGTTATTTTTTTTTTATTAAAAACCTTCCGTGGACCATAAGGAACATACAAAAAAATAAATTAACCGAATTGGTCCAGCCATTCTTGAGTTATGCGCTTACCAACATTCATTTTTATTTATATATTATAATATAATAAGATGTGGAGAGAAAGATCCACTTAGTTCTAACGGTTGCGATAGGTGGAAACTCTGAGTTCACGTAAGCTTACTATAAAATTTTAAATAAAATAAATATAAGGTACCACTTATCCCTATGCCCTTGTAGGGATATTATAGGCGCTTGTAAGTAAAAGTTTGAAAGAAAGCGTATTTTGTTTGCCTATAATTTCTCTTATCTGACAGCTGTAATGTGATCATGTGAACTAATTTTTCCAAAGCTAACATTTTGTATCCTGTATATTATTGAAAAAAATTTAGCATATTATATGCTAATAAAGCATTTTAATGAAAAAATGAAGCATATCAGCAGTATGAATAGCTAATATAGCAATGGGAACTTTTTTGTTAGCATAAATATAATAATTTAAACATTTCATTCTTGTTAGAGTCAAATGATCAAAGTTATTTTTTCAATTAGGTACACATCTCACAAAATATAATGCAGTACAAAAAGGCGAACTCAATATTGAGCATTTTCTCCTAGCCTCCATCTTTGGATGTTCGACATCATTTGTGTGCAAGAAGAGAAGTGTACAAGAAGAGACTTTAATATTTTAACTAAAGCTTAAAGAAGTAGCTATAGTAGTATAATAAAATAACATTTTCTATATCAACAACTAATTTGGTAAAACTACCTGATAATTTAAACTTCGTGAAACGTTCTGCGTCAGTAGGAAGTGTCAATAATATCGACACGTTGCATCAATTAACTCGTCTATTTTCGGTTTGCGATGTTCATCAACTTTTTCGCGTGCCTGGGTTTTATTGCCAATCAAATTGCAACAGATTCAAATCGAATCCATGATTTACTTTGCTGATGGCGTCACTACTGTTACTTTAAGAGGCTTAGATAAATAATAATTATACAAAACGGAAACGATACAACTAAACATTAACCCAATTTCGCGAGTCATCTAACTTTTTGTATTCTCCTTTTGTAGTCTTTTTTCACATCTAAATTTCCAACTTTATCATCCTTTAACCTAGATATTTCTGTCTTAGTAAACCTTGTAAGCTTCATAAATGTTTCGATCACGAACTTATTTTCAAAAGACTGTGAAACTGCAACGCTAGCCCGACTTCAACTTATATCTGTACCAAGTACTATTATATTATTCTATGCCTGGACCTACGAACTAAAATTTTGGCTAGCGTGGCGCAATCGTTTCCATGTTTCATCGTTTCTATTTAGGCCCGCCCGACTTCAACATACGTGTACCTACAAACTGAAATTATTTTATACTTTTCAGTGGCGCTTGAAGTCGGTTTTATTAAAAGAATTTTTGTATATTATTATTTCTACTTTTATTATGCCTCGACATAGAACACGGGTCGAATTTCGACCAATGGGCGACCTCTAGTAGGTACATATTATTAGTTATATAGTTAATAGTCATAAGTTCTTTGGATCCTAGCCTTCAACTTGTTAACTCAGTTTTTAGGGTTCCGTACCCAAAGGGTACCAACGGGACCCTATTACTAAGCCTACGCTGTCCGTCCGTCCGTCCGTCTGTCAGCGGGCTGTATCTCGTAAACCGTAATAGATAGACAGATGAAATTTTCACATATTATGTATTTCTATTGCCGCTATAACAACAAATAATAAAAATTAAATTAAGTTAAAAAAATTAAACATGGAAATATTTTAATTCAATTTTTTTAACGGAACCCTAAAAGAGCGAGGCCCGGCTCGCACTTGGCCGATTTTTGCAGCATAATCAGCAGGTTTTATTGAAGTTTATTTTGTATTCACGTTTTTGTGGTTTCTCATTGCGTGACGTACAATTCGGAATTACAAGCAATACCTATACGGTGCCTATAATACAGTCAATACACGAGTCAAACTTATTTGTTTATTCATATTTAATTTACATATATTTATTCTATTTTAAGTCTTTCTACAGAGGACTAAAGTTCAATTTTCTGTAAGTGACGATAATGAAATAGTAATAGTAATTTTTCCTTTGATACTACATACGGGGAATGGCCTCCACTTTATTGTTATTGCACAATTTGTTTGATAAGTGACGAGCTTTAATGAAGTCTAGTCATGTTGAATCGGCAAAACGTATTCGACTTAA
This sequence comes from Oeneis ivallda, assembly GCA_029955525.1. Classification (NCBI taxonomy): domain Eukaryota; kingdom Metazoa; phylum Arthropoda; class Insecta; order Lepidoptera; family Nymphalidae; genus Oeneis; species Oeneis ivallda. The sequence goes on from JARPMR010000014.1 coordinate 8,802,719, forward strand.
GATGGAAATAAACACCGATATTTATAAATGTAGTACTTACAAACAAATAATCCAGCTTTTATATTATTATCACCTTGGTGAATGGTCCATGAGCTTTATTATGACGTATTAACCTTGAAATCTCTTTCGCAAGACGAATAAGGACATCAAATAAAAACTATATATTTAAAGTATTCAAAAGCATAGGTAATAAGAATAAGTACATATTTCGTAAGTATTTTTTAAATTACTTAGCAACTGATATTGATTTATAGAATCAGTACCTGGGTGACCGAGCTTAGCGTTTTTAGGGTTCCGTACCAAAATGGTAAAAATGGAACCCTTATGGTGAGACTTTCTCCGTCCGTCCGTCCGTCCGTCCGTCTGTCACAGTCGATTATTTCAGTAACTATTAAAGCTATCGACATGAAATTTGGCATAATTGTGTACAATAGTGGCCCAACATCATTGGAATAAAGAAAAATCGAAAATTATTTTTAGTTGTATTAAAAAGGGGGAAAATCGGGGGTTTGAAATTTCAAAGTAAAATAACTATACCGAGTGGGGGTATCATATGAAAGGCCTTTACTTGTGCATTCTAAAACAGTTTTTTATTTATTTCTATATATAATAGTTTTTGAGTAATCGGCCAAAATGACAAAAAAATACCACCCCCCCCCCCCCTTATCTCCGAAGTTTACCGATCGAAAAATCTGAAATAATTATGGTCAATAGAGGTTTATGTATATTTTACAGGAAAAATAAAAACAACGCGGAAATTATTTTAGTTTGATTAAAAACGGGGGAAAATCGGGGGTTTGAAATTTCAAAGTAGGATAACTATACTGAGTGGGGTACCATATGAAAGGCCTTTACTTGTGCATTCTAAAACAGTTTTTTATTTATTTCTATATGTAATAGTTTTTGAGTAATCGGCCAAAATGTCGAAAAAAATACCGTTCCCCCCCCTTATCTCTGAAGTTTACCAATCGAAAAATCTGAAATAATTATGGTCAATAAAGGTTTATGTATATTTTACAGGAAAAATAAAACCAACGCTCTAACTAGCATAGTTTTTTTATATTAACAATAAACCTCTACAAACAAAGTTAACGATAATTAAGCAAATTAATATAATATTATCGTTTTACTTTTACTTCTGGAGTACGGAACCCTCGGTGCGCGAGTCCGACTCGCACTTGACCGGCTTTTTTTTTTGGTAAATCGTGTTTTATGGAAATTATATATTATTTAGAAAATAATAATTATAATTATACTTTGTCGAGTTTTGAATAAATGACAATATTTAGAAAATAATAATAATAAAATTCATAGGGGAAAAAAATAATCGTCTGGACCCGAACCGGGGTCTTCTGGTTCCGAGACCGCCCGATTTCCTAACTGAGCTATTGGAACTTTATAACGGTGGCGAAATTTACTTTCGTATCCTAATGATATTTTAGGGGTTTTTCATTGCCTGAAAACATGGAAAAAACGAAGTTTTCTAAAAATGAAACCTAGCCAGATCGATTTATCGCCCCCGAAACCACCTGCATACTAAATTTCATGAAAATCATTGTCAAAGACGGTCCAAATTGCCAATATCATTCTCGGAAAACTTATTGGAGTCATTCTCTTGAACGCGACCTATAGGTCCTATACCTATAGGTAATTTTGAGTTTGAGGTTTTTACAATGCTTTTAATAATTTACCTAGACATACGAGTACAATACTAAAGAATAGTATTTTATAATTATATTGTACGACAATTATTATTAGTTGTTAATTAAGAATAACCTAGGTATGCGTAATCTGAAGCTGTGTTAGACTGGGAAGATGAATTATTAATTACTCTTGCCTTGAAAGGTACTGTTATACGAGGACGTGGCAACTGGCAGTTTTAACACAACAGCTATAATTTATTTTTTCTTGACTTTTGTTTTGTAGCAAATAGGTACCAGCAATTTGTTTCGTAGCTGCCCAAGTTTGTGGCTATGGTGAATTGGTGAGAGGAACGTATTCCCACCGAAAATGTCGTGAACAGTCACGATTGAAAATGTCATGGTTGAACATTAAAATAGAAGGTAATACGTATTTTGTTTTTGGTATATATAATTATTATTTATCTATTACACGAAACCAAATATAGTTATTCATTTATCCATCGAAGTAGACGAATTATTATGAAAATTGCGGTTAGGTTGATTGGCTATTTTTTCTTCATTCATTCATTGATCTCAATCCATCACCGGCATTGGACCGTCACAACAGCTGGGCATGAAAGTTCTCCATAATGTTCTCAAAGGTGTGTCAAGTTTCCCAATTTGCATTGGGCCAGGCCAGCGTGGTGGACTATGGCCTATATTGATTTTTCTTTGATTTGATTTTTTGATTGATTTTTCTTCATAACTCCCTCAAATTTGAATCGATTTTAATAATGTTAAAGTGTATACTTACTTTCAGACATATTTGCATGATTTTGGTGAAGAATTGATAAATATTGTCGGAGATAGAGGACATAGATAGACATACATACATAGACTCTTGACGGATATAGCAGCAAGTCACTCGCATAAGAAATAAGGATCGAATACATGCATAATAATATTTTATCCTTATATATTGGATCTGGATGTAATGTATCGTTAAAGACAAGGGTCTTTAGCCATACATTAATTACATAATATTAATTACAAATAGACATCATTAACCTCCAGGCTCCAAATGTTTATACCATTGTGCTTGTTTTGTAGCCTACCCGTGCGAAGCTGGGGCGGGTCAACTATAATAGTAGCAGGTAAACACGCACATACCATATTCGTTTCAGCTTTCAGACACGTATGAATGTGACTTTTAGTAAATATAATAAGTCTACGGAATGTGACACAGTTATTAGATAGTTTATTGTTTTGACAATGCATTAGGTACAAACATTATGTTTGGTTAAAACAATGACTGAGAACAAAAACATTATCAGGCTCGCATCACTACATGGGAAACACGCACGTAATCACATTGTTTATCATTATCGATTGGATGTTTAATGTTTATTATTTATTTATTCAAATAAAACATCATATTCGAGGAAATGATCTCATCAATTTGTCGATAAATGCGACGCTACCAGTAATTTTAATTCAAACATGTTTTTATACCTACATACAGCTTTGGTTGATAGGTAGATATTTTCCTTTAGGTTGTACTAGCTGATGCCCGCGACTTTGTCCGCGTGGATATCTTAGATATAGTTTTTAAGAATCCCGTGGGAACTCTTTGATTTAACGGGATAATAAGTAGCCTATGTCACTCTTCTGGTCCTCAAAATCACGTCAATCCGTAAGCTCTGTTGCTGCGTGATTGAAGGACAAACCAACAAATAAAACCTTGTTATGGTATTAGGTATAAACACAAAACATAACAATGTAGGTAGGTATGTATACAAATTGGCGGCCTTATCAAGAGATTGATTGGTGGAATTTATATCTAAAACTGATAGCACCTTAGTAAGATATACATACTTACGTATAGGTATGTAGGTATTATGATTTCGTCGTTGCATCACCATTGAAAATGAGGTTTTAAAAGATAAGATAATATATTCTAAAGTCTAAACTGATTCGAGAAGGATTACTGTTCTAAGGAATAAATTATGCGCTTTTCATTCACATAGTTTAGTCCAAACCTTCCACATAAAATATCCTAAATGATGATGAAAGCCATAACGAAATCCACTAAGAAGTTTAAGAGTTAGGTACCTACGAGTACATACATACCCAATGCACATACGAACGCGGGAAGTGTTTCAAAATTAAAATGCTGAATACTGTTTGAATGTCAAAACTTTTACAAGAACGGGAACTTACGTAGACCTAGTTAGTGAAGCTACGATGATCCCTAACGCGACTTTGTCTGAGAAGAACCCACGACTCTGCTAACTCAAGGTAGGTAGGTGATTCTAATTCTAATTCCATCGTTCTTTTTTATAAAATAACTAGCTGATGCCTGCGACTTCGTCCGCGTGGATTTAGTTTTTAAAATCCCTCGGGAACTCTTCGATTTTCCGGGATAAAAAGTAGCCTATGTCACTCTCCAGGTCCTCAACTATACCCATGCAAAAAACCACGTCGATCCGTAGCCCCTGTTGCGGCGTGGTTGAAGGAAAAACCAACAAACCAACAAACAAACACACTTTCGCATTTATAATATTAGTAAGGATGTCTGTTAAGTACATTATTATTATGTAAAATAATATTTATTTACTTACTTTGGTTTAAAATAATCCGATATTTGGCTGACTTTCCAGAACATTTGCACAACCAGCATCAGCAGCGTATGGTTGATCCATGTGTACAGTTTGTAACAGCTCTCCATGGCTCCACCTCTTTCTCGGTCCCAGAGAAACGGTATCGCGACCACAGTCATCCGTCAATCCACAAAACCCGACACCAAAGATTTCCCAAAAAGTTTACGGAATAAAATATCCAAGTACCTATTTATGCTCTAAGCGAATAAAAAACTCGATACGCGTCCGAATCAACAATAATAAAGACACAGACTAATAATGCGAGTGAAATATTCTAAAACGCCGAATACAAGATATCGATTTCGAAACGTGTTTCACGTTCGGGGCACTGAAGTTGATTGTGGGCTTATCAATACTCCACACAGTTCCACGCGACGTAGACTGCCTTGGACTCAAAATAGCATCCAATATAGCAGCCAGAGCTGTAATATAGTTGACCGCACTCAACCACCGGTGCACGCGAACTGGTGTCTGAACTGAGTAGGTACCTAACTAACTAATCACTCAGTAGAACCGATGACGATGACTCAGTTATCCACTGTTTGAACTGAACGTCTCGATATGAGAATTCCGTGTTTAACTCAGGGCCGATTGATTCGAAGCATTGGTTTTTATAACGTCTTACGTTCGGTATTTAAGCAATTCCTTCCTATAGTAGCAGTGATAGCCTAGTGGTTAGGACTGCGGTCTTCCATTCGAGGGTCGCAGGTTCGATCCCCGAGTACGCACCTCTGACTTCGGAGTTAAGCGCCATATTTGAAATTTAACCCTTCGTTAAAATATTTGGTACAACCGGCCCTTGGTATCCCCGTCAATGTCAAAACAATTTTAATTCAATACCTACATTTTAACATCATGCGTACTCACTCGCACTGACGTGTTTACATTTTTTTTTCGTTTATTTTATCTATCGATGTTATGCTATGACTTATCTAGCGTTCAATATAATCTTTTTTATGCGGTATTCAGCGCGATAGAATAATGATGCATTCCGCATTGCATCTACGTCCCAAGTTCAAATATAGATTACAGTGTGAATTAACTCTAAACCCTCATATTTTAAAAGCCGAAGATACAACTAGAATCTATAGCCATTCATATTCATCATCACACATTCATCATCATCACCAACCCATCAACGGCTCACTACTGAGCGCAGATCTCCTCTCAGAGTAGGGTCATATTATAAATTACATTCGGAAATACTTGTAAGTATGAAAAAAATAATGATGAGTGCATTGACAGCGGAAAATATAAATAACGCGAAGCCTCGTACCGAACTCATCATCATCGAAAACTTCATCAACCTAATTACAGAATATGGTAGGTAATATAAACTTATCAGTCGCCGCATTAATTACATCCCATTTATGAAATTACCATTAGCTTATTAACTAAAACTGTGTTATCCTCCGTGTGGACTGGCTCGGCACGAATCTAGCTGTTATAGGTACGATTTGGATAAGAGTACCTAAATATTCAGATTCAGTATTGAGAATAAAGCACAGTATAAGGTATGAACTTGGTATGAACCTATCCTTACTCTGTGGTATAAGGTTATTTAGCGAGCACCGAACTTGGTGTTTGCTTCTTAGGGTTTCGTACCCATAGGGTGCCAACGGGACCCTATTACTAAGCCTCCGCTGGCGCTGTAGGGCGCTGTCCGTCCGTCCGTCCGTCTGTCAGCTGTATCTCATGAACCGTAATAGATAAATACTTGAAATTCTCAAAGAATGACGTGCATTTATTTAAAAAAAAAATACGCGTCGAATTGAGAACCTCTTCTTTTTGCTTTTTTTGAAGTCGGTTAATAAAGAATAAAAAAGAAAGTCTTAAAAATTAAAAAATCTTGAACGATGGCACGGAATTCTTTGTGTGCGGTCCAACTCGCACGGCCAGTTTTTAGACAACTCTCAAGTCACAGTCCCAGGCTCCGTATGGAATGGTACAGTTACAGTTCTATGAGCTAGCTACCTACAGCAACGCCCGCATAGTTGGTTTTAAAGCTACGTCGAGCTACGTGCTATGCTAATGATTCTGTTGAGAGTTGAGAGGTTATAATCTATACTTCTATACTAATATTATAAAGAGGAAAGATTTTTTTGTTTCTTTGGTTGGTTTTTTGTTTGTTTGTTTGTACCGAATAGGCTCTGTAACTACTGGACTGATTTGAACCATTTTTCACCAATAGAAAGCTAAGTTATCAGGTAGTAACATAGGCTATAATTTATTTTCAAAAAAATTAGAAATCCTTAAGAAAATCGCAATAATGTAACCCAAAGTAGCAAAACTTTGCCTATAAAATGCATTATTTGGCGTATGCTGAGAAAACTATTGATTATACATAAAAATTATGTACTACATGATTAAAGTAATCATTATTCCATATAAAAAAGTCCCCGAGGGAATATATCGAACTATTATATTTAAGTCACAGTAGAAGCTTTTGTATTCTAAAATTTAATTAGATCGCCTTTATTATCGCAGTATTAATTCTTCCTTACTAATACACATTATAAATGCGAAAGTGTGTTTGTTTGTTGGTTTGTCCGTCAATCACGCTGCAACAAAGTTACGGATTGACGTGATTTTGGAACGTAGTTCCTTATTTTGGATAGGTATAGTTGAGAACCTGAGAACCTGGAGGGTGATATAGGCATCCCGAAAATCATAGAGTTCCCGCGGGATTAATCCACGGGGACGAAGTCGCGGGCATCAGCTAGTTAATAATAATAAGAGTTTGTGCTTCGTGTGCTTCTTTAAATAGTTGCCAGATTCGGTGCAGGGAAAAAGAGTCTACTGTTTATTTCGGTCTTTCGGCATTCTTGGCTTCGGTGCTGATATATTTCATCTGGCGTTTTTATGCGTGCATTGAATCTTGCAAATAGGCACACACAATATTCTTTGTTTTTTAAAAATTCGCTTATTATAAGACAATCTGTTGCAGAATATAACTGACAGCTGCAGGCGGCTACACAGGTGCAGTGATAACTGTTAACTGACAGTTTCAACTGTGTAGTGTCGGACTGTTCCTTCAATTTGTGTAGATTCGGTGACATGGTCAACTTCGACAGTAGATACTTCTCATATCTGGGTACCACTGTTTACTCAGCAAAATTGAATGAGACTTATTCCGGATTAAGGACGTCCGAATATACTTTTACCCTTCTTTTACCCTTGTTCCATGACTCGCAGAGCGCGTACGTAAGGTCTGGTACTTCTCAGTGTATGACTTAAATTTTGATAATCATCTTTATCCTAATTTTACGTCTTTTCCTTTTAATTTTACCAAGATATTTTAGACTAGCTGATGCCCGCGACTTTGTCCGCGTGGATTTAGTTTTTAAAATCCCTCGTGAACACTTTGATTTTCCAGGATAAAAAGTAGCCTATGTCCTCAACTATAGTACCCATGCAAAAAATCACGTCGATCCGTGGCTCTGTTGTGGCGTGATTGAAGGACAAACCAACAAACAAACACAATTTCGCATTTATAATATTAGTATGATTAGAATATTAAATTGCATAGGAAAACACTGTAGCATTAAGTCCATACGATGTATTACATCCATACCTACTATGTAGTATGTAAGTATAATGATCGTTTGGCAAAATCTGACGCCTTTGGAGTAGTTTGACTTTGACAAAATAGGGCTATACACGATGGCTATATACGATAAAGTACACTTGCCAGCTTAAGATGAGCCGTTCATTCAAAGTATCTTGTAGATTCCGGGGTTCAAGTTATTTGGACCTTATACTGAAGATCGTGATGTCTATAATTTCTGAACTACGAAATTGACGACCTTGAAATAATTACAGGACAATCTCTAAAGAACCTGCTTTCTAACAAAAAAAGAATGGATTAAGTCGGAATACGCCTTAATGAATTACAGCGAAATACACATTTTGACTTTCATCCCCTCTCCCAAGGGAACCGTGCTGAATTACGGGATAAAAAGTATCCTATATTATACCTCGTAGTATTAACTTAAATCGTGCCAAGTTTCATTTAAATCCGTCCAGTAGTTTCGGCGTGATGCGCGGCCAAGATACAGACAGACAGACAGACAGACAGACAGACAAAAAATTAAAAAAAAATTGTTTTGGCTTCAGTATCGATTATAGAGTGCCCTCAAACAAAAATTTTCAAAATATCTTCAATGTACAGAATTGGACCTGTTACAGTTTTATTATATTATAGATTTGAAGTTTGAAGTTTCGTCGGTGTATAAAAAAATAATTTAAATAAAATCACATGCAGTCTTTAGTAATCACATCAGTTTTCTTCTTCCACGTTCCAACCAAGTGTGGCTTTAGGCACTGGTGACACTATAAGTATAAATAATATAAGTAAGTACCTATGTAGCTATAATAGTCCCAAGTCGACTTGCAGCCTTTACGATAACATAAGACTTCGCCATCGGTCGTTCAAACGGCCTAGGTTCCACTTGTCCCCACCAAGGTAGAGAAGGTATCCACCCTGGTGGGTTTAAAGACCTTCACTGTAGGACACAGGTCTGTAGCAGGGATATATTTATTTTACCTATCTATAATATCATGATCATATGGTATGGTACAGTATCTAACTACTAAGTATTCTCTTCTTCCATTACGTGATGTTACATGTCCAAAGGAAGACTGAAAGAAAATGCTTTTCATTTATATTAGGTACATGTTGCGTGATAATGTGAAAAAGATGGTTCGCCACAGAACAAGCTCTTGTACCGCTTACGTCCAGTGGTTCGCAGCTCGTGGCCCTCTAGGTCTGTCCACCTAATTGAGGGGCTAACCCTCCTTGTTTGACCTTGCTTCAACTTTACTCTATATAGTCGCCATTAGAGGCGGTAGTGCTAGATTTATATCAACGGAATGACCAGCAAGGTAGGGCATACTTACATTCGGTCTAGACGTAGGCGTTGCCCCGATTTTAGAGGGGGAGCCGGTGACACTTTAAGGCCCATCAGCGTAATCAAAATTTTTTTATGTGAATTGATAATTTGATAGTTAATAATTATAAGACGATAATTTAAAATGCCGAAATTATGTTTAAAAAAAATTATTATAAAAATGCAAAAATCTTTTACCGTCATCGTGGATATTGATTTGTAGTGACGAGATGATGATGATGGAGGTTTTTTATCACCTATCACACACTTCAAGTTATAGGTATTATGCGAGACCCGTCCGGCCAAAAAAGTTGTTTGCGTAGTATTCTTATGAAAGTGTACCAACTTTTCTATCGAATACACTGCAAATGAAATAATATCATTAGCCATGATGACGATAAAAAGTTTTTCATCTTTTTAATAATATTTTTGTTTAATTTTTCGTCTTTAAATTATCGCATACCAAGATTATTTTATTCGTATAAGTTTTAACAACTAGGTACATAATATTAATTAATATTAAAAAAAAAAAACGATTCCGCTTAACTGGGTTATCTATCAGTGTAACCGGCCTTTGGACCATTTAGTTACTAATGTAGACGAACGATTCTTCACATTGTGGTAGAATTTTCCATTACATATATGAGTAGGTAAACATATTTTGTCGTAATCATAATAACGGTAAAGAACCCGCCTTTCGCGTCAAATTATTTGTTTAGTTATTTAATTAAATGACGCGTATATTATTTATAATACTATTTAAATATGAGGGAATTAATTATAAGGTAAATGTATGATAAATACTCTGTCTAAACTCAGACTGGAATAAACATTAGGTATAGTTTGCTTTTGGCTTTAAAATAAATTAATTGTTATAAATAGTGTGCAAATATTGTATTATATATTACAATTACCTATTTGCATTAAGTTGCAAATAATTATTGTAGGTACATCATGAAGTTTGACATAAGTACTTAAATAACTAGAGGATATCTTAATAATTAATATGTATTATGTGATATGATAAGGTACGGAAAAGTTCTGCAATGGAAATATCAAATAATAATCAAGGATAGGAACAACATAAATGCTTCTTGGGCACTTAACTGTAGAGCTCAATGTGCCTGGGTATATTGAGATATAAGTATATAGATATTGATCTCAAGATATTGATAGACACAATATATTCTTAAAACCATTGAAGTAATTGAATGGTAATAGGAAGTAGATACCTAATTACCTAATACAACTTCAATAAGTAGGTACATTACTTATGTAACTGACTTTTGATCGTTGAAGAACATTCACAACCGACCTAGGAACAACCTACCTACTAGTACCTACCTTCCTAACCTCATAAATTCCTAAATTCATTCTCAAGTCGGTAACGACTCTATGGTACGGTCAAACGAATGACTTGTACCTAGTTAGTAGCAGCAACCCATGCAGCAACCGCAATGTCTACTGTCAACACCAACTTTTTCTAAATTCAAACTATGGCTCAGCAATAATAATTATTAGAATGTAATACTCGTATATTAAAGGCATATTGTAAGATAGAGTGGATTTCTGGTACATTTTGGCTAACCCTGCAACCTGCGTCAATTTTTATTTCTTCGTATTACTGAAACAGGCCTTAACAAACTTAGATAGGTACCTATCTACCCGTAAACAGGTGTCCATTACAAATTACAATTTGCAAACATTATTGAGGTAGGTAGGTACCTCCTACCAAACTCGTGTAGGTGCATATGCGTATTTCGAAATTCAAATACGTTTAACTACTGAATTTACAACAGTGCAAGGTAATAAATTGTTACGACTGTGTTTATTAGCTACTATTGTAGCTCTTCATTTGATGATTTATTGAAAGCTAAATAAACACTCTTAAACTAAATCAACTGACAATAATATTTTACCTACATAATTATTAGGCGAGAGTTGCAAACAAGATGCAGTGTAAGTGGTGCGATGCGTGCGATTCTCCAAGAATTTAATTGGTACATTGTGACGATTACAATCGTCTCTAATTATTATTGGCCGATACTCGCTCGCTATTGGCTAAAATGCATTATTGCAGAAAGAAAGTGCTAAATTCAGCCAATCACCACAATTGAGACTGTAATACGATGATTGATGCCGCTTTTGCAGAATCGGCCTGTTGGATTGTAGATTTGGAATGCAACAATATGCTAAAAAGGGTAAAAGGGTAAAAATAAGGTACTATATATACGTTATATTGACCTGTCACCCGCACCATGCTACAACGAAAATCTTAGGTACAGGTTCCACGGCGCAGTTCGCACCCGCGCGCCGCGCCCTCAGCGGTTGCGGTACCGCTGTTTCCGCGCTTCCTTCTTCATTCTCCAACTTCATGCAACAACAACTTCCATACAAATCTGCATTCTACGGAGGCCATGGGCGCGAACCGCGCTGTGGAAACTCAGTCTTAGGAGAGATTTTTCACTCACACTAGCCAGACTTCAGTCACTAATTGAAGAACTTCAAAGCCAAACAGAGAGCTCGTACCTAATTTATTACGCATCTGCTAGTGCTCTATGAGCGTATCGTAATTCGTAACCCATCAGAGATACAATAATAATCATGAACCTTGGCCACCCAGTTTAGGAGCCGGGGACGATTGCCAAGATTAATTCTTTTATTGAGGTCGATGTACTTATTTCGCTACACCGCGCTTCGTGTTCAGATGTGACGTACCTACCTTGACGACAGTTATATTGGTAAATATTGATGGTTAGGGAAGCAGGCGGCCATGCATTGTTTTTAATCTTGCCCCGATCCTTGACCGCTGGAACTAAAGTATACACACTCGACTCGTGACGAAAACTGCACTGAACTACATAATTATTATATTGAAGTGTGTATAGTAACCAAATACAATACTTTGTGACAACATGGTGACAAACATCTAACTTATAAGCGTTTGGTGCCGATGCGATGCGAATAGAACTATTGTAGGCCCCAGCTTTATGGAAGTTGCTCAGGGAGTGAACGGGAGAAACCGCAAGCGAAGCGAGCCGGAGCTCGCTCGTTTGTTTCATATCTATTAATGAAACGAACGTTTCGAAACGTTTCGTGCGAACGAAAAGGAGCATAGCAAACAACCGCACACTAACTTATAGTCCACTCAGACTAGCCGATAGTTCTATTGCACTATTGGCGAACCTACTTCTTGCACAATTTTTATTACGCTTAGTTGGAGCCAAAAAGAAAATATCAGCATGGCTACTGTTTTTCTTTAAAAAAAAGTTTACAGTGGATTATCTTTTTACTCATAGCTCCATCGATCTTGGAGACTATAAGATCTAGATAGTACGTAAGAATTTACCTACTTTTCACTTGATGGTCATGCGATCCACTTGCAAAGTTTTGACCTTGCGACCAGCGTAAGTTTACAACGTTTACTAGTTTATCGCTTTATAGGGGCTGTTTGACCTTAATCTTTATATCTTAGGCTTTCAGCCATAAAAGCTAATACCTATTTATTTGAATATTCTAGAATGCGTGTTCCGAGTAGGTAATTCTTTTTTATTGATCTTTTAGGCATTTTCAAGATTGATGTGTGATGTCCTCAATCATATTGTTAGATTTTAAAAACATGTAACAACACTCCAGATAAAATGTATCGCGCTCTATGTACCGTAGGTACACCGTACCGTACTTATTGTATTGTTACGTAATTCAGCGTTAGAATGGACAGATAGCGGAGCCCGCTATATTAAAATTATCTAAAAAACTTCTACTTATGGGGTAATGAGTACCTAATGAGGAATTTGACGCAGTGTTATGTAGCTCAAAAAGAAGCTATTGGCTTTATAGTAGCTCAAAAACAAAGTTTTTCACCCAGCTGTGTGCACTGTACAATCAATAAGGAAACTACAATTATTATTGATAGCTCTACTCTAGTCCCAAATGACCTTAACCGCCAGGGGGTTAATAAAATATAACAGCGAGCCGTTCCATTTGGATTTGATTGGTAAAGTCATTGACCTTGCAAGGGCGAGTCGAACCTAAAAGCTAAAAGTCTGTGTGGTGGGTGTGGTCACACACATCGCGTTACGAGTTAGACACCGATTCGTACTTAGTACTTGTAAAGTATGTAGGTATACTAGAAGGATTTATTTGAAGGCTTTGGATATCCACAAGACTTAACACAACATGGTTTCCTGGTGCACATAGCTTCTAAGCTCTAATTTTTGCCTTAAAAATATAATTTTAAATACCTACCTACCTAGTTTATTTTTGTCATATTTTTACTTGGTGTGAAATAAAGTGTATTTCATTTCATCAAAAACTTCCGCCTTGCGGCTTCAGTATTCTCAGAGATATTTCCTTTGGTTTTTCTCATTGCGGTTAATCAAGATGTCATCATCATCACCATCATTATCAACCCATCATCAGCTCACTACTGAGCGAGGTCTCCTCTCAGAGAAGGGTCATAGCCCACAAGGCTGCTCCAATGCGAATTGGCGGCCTTTACACACCTTCGAGAACATTATGGAGAACTCTCAGGTGTGCAGGTTTCTTCACGATGTTTTCCTTTACCGTTGAAGCATGTGATATTTAATTTCTTAATCAAGATGTACTTACCTATTATTACCTAGTATATATAACCAGATATATTGAGAAATTTCAAATTTAATTCCTAGCACTTTTGGTGCTTTGAATGAGCCGCGACATCGCAAAGGCCGGTTCCGGCAGCGCATCGTGTTGACTGTCGAGTAGGTACGCGGTTTTCTACGTATTGCCCATTGATGGTATTGCCGCAGCGGCATACCGCTCTGTGTAAACTTTGAGAGCGATGCCACACTTAGTACTTGTACTAAGTGTGGCATCGCTCTCACGCATCGCTGCCGCTGAGCGTTTTATCTGACGGGCCAGTTTATCGGGAGGGGGCACAGTATAACATATTTGGTAAATATAGGTATCTAAGCCATAGCCATATGCCGTGACCACGAACTAGCCACAACGGCCTTGGGGCTTGGATAGATAGTCTACTCGATAGGAGAATGTTTTGTTGCACGCAACAGCCAACGATAGATCTCGCAGTGGTGCGAAATACGCTTGGCAAACAGGGGTTTCCGGATTTCATAATGTTAATTATTACCAAATTAATTTACGCGGTTTAACTTATTTTTAACCGAGTTCAAAAAAGGAGGAGGTTGTCAATTTTGTTTTACTCGAAGACGCCTGAACCGATCTGGATAATTCTTTTTTGTTTGAGAGTAGCGAGGTCCAGCAGATTTATAACAAACCACCCCTTACATTACAATGTTAAACGTATGTCCGAATGCGTTTCTAATTATCGGCTTCGCAAAAGGATTTGGTAGGTAGGTACAAACATTAAACAATATTAATTCGTCCGGCCGCGGCGTGGGGATAATAATAAACACTTGCTTCATTAAAATCACACTCATAAAATCAAAAAAGTCGTTACATAAAAAAGCGATGCAAAAATAGTACGTTGGTCTCGAGCCAATATTTTTAAATAAGAGAGGTTGAGATACTATCACAAAGTAGGTAGGCATAGGTAGGTACTCGTAGCAATAACTACATACTTAGTACGTAAACAAAGACCATTCTCAAAGTCGCTGAAAATGCATTGTGAAAATGTATTACGTAATGTTAACCAATCATTTATCATCTTGATTGATTTCATACAAAAAACATGAGTTAGAAACCGATTCGATGATTTCACGACAAACTGTCCGACCTGAAAATGGGGAATTTCTGATCCCATTTTCATCGTCCCTAACATCAAAATCTCTAAACGGAACACTAAAGCGCAAGGTAACACTAATTAGTAAGTAGGTATAACCTAAACTCATAAAGAAAGAAATTATAGATAGATATGTAAATCAGGTGCATTTAGTTTTGATTGCAACACCAATTTTATCAAACATCAACCTGATAACATATCAAATGGACATAACATTTAAATAATAGATAAAGATTAGATAGCTATGACACTTCAGCTTCAAGGTCTAATAGATAGTTATTGGGTACTAGAGGTTCATATAGTTAGAACTTTTTCTATATATTCTATAGTTAGAAAGTCTACTGTTAGGAAAAACAAGAACTACTAGTACGTAGTACAATAGTACTATTATACATAATATATAATAATATATTCTGTGCTACTAGTTAATATCCTTACCTCCTTACCGCAAGTGCAACAGTGAACGCTCGCTGTGGATATAACGGAAGGTGGCATCAATATTCCCAAAGAATTGAAATCAGCAAAGAGACACTGAACATTGAACAATTTCTAAAATGAAACGAGCGCGATTTCTCTATAATTGGTAAGACTTGAATTCCCCTTATCCCAAAATATGACAGAATAGTAAAAGAAAAGAATAGACATAAGTGCGAGCGTTTTGTTTCTTTATTATGCCGAACTGCCGAGTTTCTTGCAGGTTCTTCTCGGCAGGAACGGCATTCCGAACCAGTGGTAGACTCATTGACGATTCAAAAGTACTTGTAAAAGTTTATTTGAATAAAAAAACATTTCTATTCTATTCTATTACTGAAGTTAAGTAGTTCAATGAAGTGTGCAACTCTTTAATTTTTGCGGGTGCAAATTGCAGAGCGTTACTGTTACTGAGCATTAATTGATTATTTAAACAGATTTCTTCTGAAGCTAGTACATATTATACATTATACATCGTTGTCCTGAAGAGGCCTCTAAGAGACCTCTTAGATCCGGGCAAAAATTCCTTTCCACCCGACAACGATGTATAGGTACCTACTATGACGTATAGAGATCGTTGCCGTCCGATATTTGTTTGTATGCTTGGACGATGAAGGTTGGACGTGAAACCTGTACCATAATAATCTATCAACCTAGTGAACTTATACCCGGATTAGATACGAGTATAACAAAATCTTGACACGGACTTTAGGCCTCACTATGACTTTCATTTTGTAATATCTAGCTACTTTACTTTAGTCTCTAATTGATATCATAATTATCATACTTAGCTTAAGCACTAGCTTAATGTACCTAATCTGCTAATAGAGGATTAGGTATAAAGCCCATGTCTATCAAATCTACGCAGCCACTCGGATCATAAGGGAAGCTCCGGAATTTTGGATAGGAATATTTTTTGTTTGCCAAACTTAGGTACTGTTAGGTAGATACGCGGAAACTTTCCCATCCTAATATCTTTCTTGCAGGCATATAATATAGAAAGATAGCCCATGCACTCTTAACTTCTCCCTCTCTATGTTATACGCCATGATGATTTCATGATGATTTCATGATGATTTCTCAACTGAGAGAAGTCTACTGTTGGTGTGCAGTGTGCACTATAGTGCCGTCCTTGGTGCTAACCATAAAGTATGTATATTTCCTTAGGTGTAATAATAATTACAAGTAAGCGAAAATTTCCCTGCTTACTAAAAAACCCTAAACAGACTAACAACTAGGAATATACCTACCTACAACGTTATTCACGTAAAAAATCTAAAAAGAACGCAATACAATAGTAATTCAAAGTAATGCACGAGGAAGCAATAGTCTCGGTACAACGAGCGAAGTCTATGTACCTACCTACTTAATCAATACGAAAAAAATCGAACTGTGATCTGAAAAAACTCTGTAGTAGCACACGAGTAACCGAACAGAGAGGAAGCTTCCTAACAAGGGCGAAGAAGTATACCTATTCTGCTAGGGTTGTCACCTGATGCATGTCAACAATTTAAGGAAAAAATAAAAATATTTTAAAGTTTGTATAATTATGTATACCTAATTTCAGTTAAATCCTGAACTTGAACAACAAATACTTAAATTAACAAAAATATAAAGAAACGATTTTTTTAATGAACATCAGTATTTTTGCCATAACTTCACAATAAATGTTAATAGATGGCATCGTCATTTAGTATCGACTATTATTATTATTACAAGCTTTTATTTAACTTGCAATGTATGTATGTATGTATGTATACATGGGTATATGTATTAAACGTACATACATACATGTAAACATACATGTATCAAATCTTACAAGATGAGATAGAACCACTTTTCCGGTTGAGCTGAAATTTTGCGTGTATGTGTAAATCGGATGACTCTGCAATATTATTAGGATATGGAGCTGTTCTGATGATTGAGCTGGAAGATGGCTTTAGGAACTCTATAAAAAACTCGCTAACCTCATCAAATTTGGGCTCGTTTGATTCGTCTTGACAAGTACTCTGGCCTGAGATGACCTTCAGGGTCTGATAATGAAGCTGGAAGGTGGTTTTGGCAACTTTAGTAATAAAACTTTATGTACTTTAGTAATATAACTTTATTATTAACAACTTTGGGCTCGTTTGATTAATCTTGAAAAGTACTCTGGTCCTAGACCATGATATCCAGGTTCTGACGATTGAGCCTTAAGGTGGCTATAGGAACTCAGTAATTAAACGACGTAACCTCATCGAGTTAGGGCTCGTTTGATTCGTCTTTCTTTGGTCCTAAATGATGGTCCATGGGTAATGTAGCCAGCTACGAAAAGCTTGTTTTGTAAAAATATTTTTTTTTTTAATTTACACTAGTTTTGTATGACAAGTGTTAATAATTATGTTATTCAATTATCAAATATCAATAAAACTATTAATAGCTTCACGTCGTTATTTTTGCAAAAGTTTATTCGTTACAATTTATAAATAATTGTGTTTGTGTCGATAGATGACGCTGTGCACAGATAATTAAATTTGAATTGGCGGGCCCTTTGTTAATGTTCCCAAAAATTAAAAGTATGTATCGATATAATATGATAAAATATCAATATTAATACACTAACGCATACTGCACATGTGAGAAAACGGAGTTTGGATTATTATAAAAAAATCTATATTCATTATTAATTACATTTTACTCATTCAATAAAAAACAATTTTAAATTTGCTTTACATAGGTAACAGTTAATAACTAACAATATACTAATCCTGACGATAACATACTTAAAATAATATATAAAATATATAACAATTTTAATTAAGAAAGTGAAACGTGTACATGAAAGGAAATTATTACTAGATATCTTATCTTGTGTGCAAGAGTTTGGCATTTTTACACTATTACATACATATACACAAATAAATCTAAACTCACAACAAACAAACACTCACTCTTCGTCTATTTATTTCCACTAAACGCACGACCGTCAGCCCTTACGTCCTGACCCTGAGTTACCCTGAGCGGCGCGCCGCGGCGTGTCGGTGAATGTGTCGGTGAGAGCTCACGCACACAGCGTTGCGCTATGTATGGGTGAGCCCGCCGCGAGCCGTTTGTATGTAGCTTCCGCTCTGTTACTTTAATATACCTACTCTGTGGTAGTAGATACCAACACAAAAACTTGTTTTGATGTATAGTCAACACCGCTTAAGTGTTTAAGTACTTTATGACTTATGTGAGTCCACCTCTCATCAATGACATCATACTCTAAAATAGATCCATCTATCTACTATTTTAGAAGATGTCTGAAGCATATTAGGCTTAATATATTTACTACCGTAAGTAGACCCCTGACGATTTTGATTTATCAATAAGTAGGTGCAACTTCTAGTGACTTCTTATTTTGGCGACTTGGAATGACCAAAGTGACGAATCGTGACGAATTTTCTTTTGAAATTTGGTCATAGCGATATCAGATTCGCTTTCCTTTTCTATCTTTAGGGTATTGCCGTAAGAGATTTTTTTGCTCCTCAAAATATTAAGTCTACTTACTGACTATGGTCTGAAGATCGTTTAATATTATTATAAGACGAGTGAGCCTAGGCCTGTGGTTCGATGCGGACATGACTCCTTTATGTAATTTGGGAAGGGCTAGTTTATTCATCACGTTATGGTAAGCGGTGATGGTAAGGAATTCTCTGTTCTCATAACTCCTTTACTTAAATCAAATGAGGGTAAGGCTTTGCTTAGGATAATAACAATTCCGTATCTTTCTTCTACGAATGAAAAAGGTTTGGTTAGGCCTCCTTGGTCCACTACGCTGGCTAAGTACAATTTGGTAGACTTTATACACTTTTGAGAACATTATGGAGAGTTCTCAGGTTCCTTCACCATTATAGCTTATTTGCTTAAAACTCATAGTTTAAGTAGATAAAAGTTAGAGGGCGTGCCTGGGGTTCGAACCACGAATACGAGGTCGAAGTCTAAAAAACTAGTCTATCCTTGCTAAACTTTAAGTAGGTACCTACCAATAATGGAAAAGCTATGAAGAAGCTTTAGTATAGCTATAGGGTATAGGTAGTTTGAACTTGGATATGTTATAGCAGTTTGCTTAGACAATAGCGGCGTTATGGTAAAGGTTAGTCAATCGAGTAATTAGTAAACTAAGAGCGTACTTAGTTATGCCAGCAATTGGAAGAGGAAAAATTTTGTTTTTAAGTACACAACAGTAACAGGATAATTGTTAGCAGAAGGTTATCCTTCTGCGAACAATTATCCTGTTCTATTATCTAAATACAAGGCAACATGGGCGTGGGAAATAAAAGAACGTCGTGCATACATATACATAACTTTTGCCCGCGACTTAGGTAGAGTTAAAATGAGACACAAATAGGTATATCCTGACATAAATCTGTCTCGTTTTAGCTCAGTCTTGAGTCTGAGCTGAGTGAGGATGCCATCTATAGATCTCACCCTTAGTCCGCCAAGGGAACCATCTGTTTTTTCGGGGTAAAAGATAGCCTATTCGCCACTCTCCAATAAGTCATCAACTAAACCGCTGCGAAAAATCTCGTAGATCCATTGCTCCATTGCTGCGTTATTAAAGGACAAACCAACAAACAAACATACTTTCGTAATTACCTATAATATTAGTACACGGATGTTCATAACCAAACAATGATTAGGAATGCTTGTGTATAGAGTTAATATTTGGAAGAATTTTAATTCATTTGAATATTAACCAATCACGCTATGAAACGCTATGAAAACTAATATCTGTCTAGTCTAGTCTCCATGACACGCTATGAAAACTAATAGCTGTCTAGTCTAGTCTCCATGACACGCTATGAAAACTAATATCTGTCTAGTCTAGTCTCCATGACACGCTATGAAAACTAATAGCTGTCTAGTCTAGTCTCCATGACACGCTATGAAAACTAATATCTGTCTAGTCTAGTCTCCATGACACGCTATGAAAACTAATATCTGTCTAGTCTAGTCTCCATGACACGCTATGAAAACTAATAGCTGTCTAGTCTAGTCTCCATGACACGCTATGAAAACTAATATCTGTCTAGTCTAGTCTCCATGACACGCTATGAAAACTAATAGCTGTCTAGTCTAGTCTCCATGACACGCTATGAAAACTAATATCAGTCTAGTCTATTCTCCATGACACGCTATGAAAACTAATATCTGTCTAGTCTAGTCTCCATGACACGCTATGAAAACTAATACCTGTCTAGTCTAGTCTCCATGACACGCTATGAAAACTAATATCTGTCTAGTCTAGTCTCCATGACACGCTATGAAAACTAATATCTGTCTAGTCTAGTCTCCATGACACGCTATGAAAACTAATATCTGTCTAGTCTATTCTCCATGACACGCTATGAAAACTAATATCTGTCTAGTCTAGTCTCCATGACACGCTATGAAAACTAATACCTGTCTAGTCTAGTCTCCATGACACGCTATGAAAACTAATATCTGTCTAGTCTAGTCTCCATGACACGCTATGAAAACTAATATCTGTCTAGTCTAGTCTCCATGACACGCTATGAAAACTAATACCTGTCTAGTCTAGTCTCCATGACACGCTATGAAAACTAATATCTGTCTAGTCTAGTCTCCATGACACGCTATGAAAACTAATATCTGTCTAGTCTAGTCTCCATGACACGCTATGAAAACTAGGTACACGTAGGTATAGTTTGTAAGATTGCCATAAAAGTGCCAGGGTGTATATTTACAAACAGAAACTTTAAATCAAATTCAAATTCGCAGTTTCAGGTAGGTATCCGACTCAGGTGATGGGAAAATGGAAACATAAAACAACGGCCTTTAGAATACTGAGCCAGTGAACATTATGTGACTGCAGGTACCATAGGTACAAGGTACCTAGGTACCTAGTACCTATGGTACCCTAGTACCTATCATCCAAACATTCAATCCATGTTTGTACAAAAAGTTAACGTTTTTCTTGGTTTAAAATTATCAAAAATTAGCTATTGCCCGCGGATTCGCTCACGTAAAGTTCGAATTTTTCAAACCCCTATTTAACCCCCTTAGGGGTTGGAATTTTCAAAAATCCTTTCTTAGCGGATGACTACTTTATAAGTTATAACTCATAATAGTCTGTATGCCAAACAGCCCGATCGCAATCCGTCATAATTCTACTGTGGTCCAGTAATTTGAGCTGTGCATTGATAGATCAGTCAGTCACCTTTTCATTTTATAATAATATAGTAAAATAATAATATATTTTAATGTATTTAAATTCTATCTGTTGCGTCACCAGTTGAGGCAAAGCACGGTGAAATGTTTTTTAGATTTACTTTACGTTGTAAGCATAATTTATTGTAAATGTTTCGTGGGAAAATAAAAATATCTATCTATCTACCTATCTATTGGAGTTGTTCCAATGGCATGTCAATCAATATTCAATAGCCAGCTACACCTGTGAACAGATCTATATTTTTTCTAATCACGCCGATTGCGCGCTCGGTGCGCGTGCACTGTCTGACTCACATGCGCCTCGTAATATACTCCTACCTCGAACCGAATGATCCTTCAGCTTACGACTGTAATCGGGTTACGTTTATGTTCAAATATGAACCTAAATTTTTTCATGTTCGAAATTATGTTTTGAATTTATCAAATAATACTGTCAGTCCTAACGTTTGCATTTGAATTGTTCTATTACTCCAGTCATTTGGTAGTTTTATCTGGAAAGTTTTCCGGGAGTTGATGAAAATTGGTGATTTTATAGATTTCGACGTGCTCTTTTAGAATTTTCACTTTGCCACCATATTGGAAACCTGTTTTTGGCCACCATTTGTTCAATATGGCGGCGCGAGCAGTGAAGAAGATACGAGATGGAAAAAGAAAATTCAGAAAAAGCACGTCGAAATCTATAAAATCACCAATTTTCAAAACTCCCGGAAATCTTTCCAGGTTTTCCCTTTTGAGCACCAAATGACTGGGGTATATAGCTTTAGCTACAGGCACGTCATCGTCAATAGGTACAAGTATAAGCAGATTTTTTCTAATCACGCCGAGTACGTGCTCGGTGCACGTGCACTCTCTGACTCACATTGATGTGCCTCATGTATAGGTAATCGTAGGCAGTAGGAACAGCTCGCTTGTATCATAATATCCTTATCTAGGTACAAGGTTTTGAATCCATGATTGTTTTGTGAAGAGATAAGTATAGGTCTTTAGATATTGGGCTCGACCACAACAATAGATCTTCTTCCGGATCCGGACTAGTGTTCTATGTTGTCCTGCTCTGCCCTGCCCTAACTGTTCCACATATTGGTTTGCCCATTCCTTCCTTATTGATCTGTGATAATACTTGCTAGGTATATGCATAAAATTGTAAACTTCATGGAACTAGGCACTTAATACTTAGTAGGTAGTAGTTACATTATCAATAAATAATTAAGTATTTATTACTCACAGCACAGGTCTCCAAAGTTCCATTGACGCGAGCGGAGCTGTTTACCTACCATTTTTTGTGGTTTCGAGCCTTGGGTAGGTACTTAAATGACTCAGAATATCGCACACATTGCTCATAATGTGGTAATAACAAAGGTATACCTATACCTAATTAGTATTAGTCCTAAAGGAGATTGGCGAATTCCATAAAGTTTCTGACCCAGACGAACTTGAAGTGAACACTGTACGCCCACGTTCACGAATCAAACTTCTCAATTCTCATAATTGTTCTAGTAAACCAGACTAACAAAGAATTAATCTAAGTCTATCAAATAAAGTTGGGAGAAAAAAGATATTCACTTGTATTGCCATGTAACGGTTTTTTATAATGTGTACTTGTGAATAATTATATTTTTGATCCCCATCTTCTAAAAAAAAATTACACAGAAAACTACTCTGAAAAATATTAATTAAAATGAAATGTTTTCTGAATCTGAACGGTTTTTAAAAATGCTGGGTCAAAATTCGCCAACCTCCTTTAACATATCTTTTAAGTACCAAAATAGTCAACTAATAATCGTTTGAGTCTCAAGGTGTTTGAATGGCGACCTCGCACCGGAAAGCGCAGTATATTGGCAGACCCCCTACTAAGTGGATAGAGCCTAGAGGACATCAATTATCATCACTAATAATAAGTATTAAGTATTATATTTTGATCAAACGATTTGGAGGGCGACGTGGATTCCTGCGGCGCAAGACCGAAACGTTAATACCTACCACACGTACCCTAATTACTTAAATTATGCTAACCAAATGTTTGGTTTAAAATAATTTTGGTGGTTGGAAAACCGGTATCTACCTATTCTCTAATAGAGTATAGGTAGATACCGGTCTCAATAAACAATTTAAAATAATGACTTCTCGTTGATTTAGACAATATGCTATAAAAACTTGTAAATACCTATTAAATCAATGTTAAATCGTATAATTACTGCGACTCCGACGCCATAAATAAAATATCATGACCTTCGAATGTCGGACCATAATGATAAGAATCTTTCAATAAAATCGAAACAAAATAAAAGTAGATCAATCACGGCCAATTTATACTCAACAAGACATCATGTGGCTGATTAGTGTCGAAAATAAAACCTAAGAAACTTATTTAAAAGCATAATAATTATTCACGTTACGCCATGCTGAGGCCGGAGCCGGGCCGTGAAACGGACGGGGAGCGGTCAAATGCTTTTGAATGAAATTGTACGGTTTCTGCCCGGTCGAACATGATTTCATCATCATCATCATCATTATCATCATCATCATCATCATCTTTCTCTTAAATAGAGAAAGGTTTAGGTCATAATTTATTTTTCCTTAGCTGCCTTAAAAGGTAAACCGTCAGCGATGCACGAGCATAGCGTACCTACAGGACGTTCTTACTGAACTGAAAATAAACCATACTAAGTAGGTATAAGTCAAAAACCATTATAAACTTCGTGAGCGCTCAGCTACATTTTTTGGTTACTCGTTTCTCCGAATTGTTTTCTGTGATTTTATAGAAAAATTGATTCCTAATATATATTATGTCTCTATGCATTATAGATGTCCTGCGCCGGTCTTTATCTGTGGGTCTTCCGGTCTAGGCACGGTGTAACGTGAATCATGCTTTATTCTCCCTTTATTGGTTAGGTCCCCATCAAAGCTTTTTGCTAGTGTATCAGATTCAAGATCAATAATTGATGCTTGTTGAGGGTTATGATACCAGATACCAAAGTTATTAGCCCACAAACCGTACAGTGTAGGTAGACATGCAGTGCTAAGGGATGCATTTTGAAAGCGGAATATTTGATTCTTGATATCACCAGCTATTTTTCATAGAATGCCGTGTGACTCCATAGAGCTAAAAAAACGATAGCTGATGAGGAAAAGACGAGTCGCAGAGATTGGCTGGATTCAGGCGGTACAAGACTTGAGGCATGTGGATTGTGGAAGTATATGCAAGATAATAGAGAACTACAAAGAAGAAAGAGATAATACAAAGAATGTATCAGAAGTGGACGTCTATTTACACTAATATTATAAAGAGGAAAGATTTGTTTGTTTGTTTGTTTGAATTGAACAGGCGCCGAAACTACAGGACCGATTTGAAAAATCCTACATTATCCTTGAATCCTGATGAACATAGGCTATAGAATATTTTCAAAAAGTTAGGGATCCGTATGAAAACTTCAATAATGTAACTCAAGGTGTGAAAAAAATACCAAAAAAATCCTTATATCGCGTACGCTGCGGAAACTATTGATAATAGAGCAAAGTGATGTAATACAGTTTTATAGAGGACATCAATATCTACAAAAAAGTCTGCGATACTATATGTCTACTATTACAGTTAAGTCACATTAACAACTTTTTCATGTTAAAGTCATACTTCATACTAATGCGAAAGTGTGTTTGTTGGTTTATCCTTCAATCACGCTGCAACAGAGCTACGGATCGACGTGATTTTTTGCATGGGTATAGTTGAGGACCTGGAGAGTGACATAGGCTACTTTTTATCCCGGAAAATCAAAGAGTTCCCGAGTGACTTTAAAAACTAAATCCACGCGGACGAAGTCGCGGGCATCAACTAGTCGGTTAGTAAAGAAGAAGAAGACGAGATGAGGTCACTTAATATAACGAAAAATACAACAAGGCGTCTCAACTGCTGCTACTCGAGGGAGTTACACAATTTTTTTCAACTCTCACTTTTGCTTCGCTTCAATATTGATCTTTCCTCTTCCTCACAAAACAAAACAACACTTTGAGGCTTGTCGCCTTTGATGATTTGCACTATTTACTATGTATCTTTTAAAGTGACGACTCACGTAATCGGCCCGTACCTTTTTAGTTACTTTCACTCCCTACTGCTTAGTGAAAGGAAGTTAATAAATTACATAACAGATCCACAATAGAGCCTTCCCGAACAATGAACACGTAACTGTCAATAGATGATTAATGATTATAAACGAGGCAATTATGCATTTTATCGATTTCACAATGTGCATAGTTTTAACACGTTTAAACAATTTATTTACATAATTATATCCTTTATAAATCGTTATAACTTCATTACTTACAATTTGTTGGATATTGACGTGCTAATTCACTTGTACAAAATCTCAAAACTAAAAGAAAAAAAAATTAAGATAACAGAGTGCCGTAGAATCCCGTAGGGGTTCTCTGAACATAGCTCTCTTCACCACGTCGCCCTCTAAGCGACCCTGGACCTAACTCATAATACGTTAGCGACTAATTGTTTCAACTGAATTATCAGCAATTATCACAACAGATACTAGCAGAAATTTTCTTACGTCTGATTTACAGGGATGATTTTTTCAACAAAAAAAAGCAAAAGTGTGTCTGTTTGCAGGTTTATTGGTTTGTTGACTTGTTCTTAAATCATAATTCACAACAGAGCTACGGTTCGACTAAATTCTTTGCGACGATATAATTGAGGACTTGCTACTTTTTAGCCCGGGCAAAAAATAGTTATTTGTATTATATGGGGCCAAAGAAATTTTTTGTTCCCCGAGAGCGTTATTTTGAATTCAGAGCGAAGAGAAGGATTCTAAAGTAGAATCCTGAGCGTAGCGAGGAATTCGATATACGCCGCCCGAGAACAAAATATTTTGGCCCCGAATGACACACACTACTTTTCATCATTACCTATGAGAAAATGCTAGGAGTATCAACCTACTATGTATAGACATCGTACCTATATTGAAAGTTTAAATAAAACACAAATAAATTATTATTAAATAATTAAACATTTATATTATTTATCTTGGATACAGTATGGGCGTATATCCGATCGACAAATTGATCACGTGACTTACCGAAGACAACAGCTTCTCAAACATATTTGAATTTCGACACATACTAAAGCACGAACGCGGACCAATCAGAAGAGAGAAATGAAAAGTCCCATGGGGTTAAAATTAAATTTTGCTCCCGCTATCCTCTGAAGCCAATATTCGTTTTTCGAATAGATATGATGAAAAAAGTTTATGCGGGATTAAAAAACAACTCCAAGCCGATGAAAAGCTGATTCTTCTTCGAAACACTCTTGGCAGAGTGGTCATTGTCGTAAAAATTCTGGTTATAGTTTATAAAAACGGAGTCATAATTATTATAACGTAATTGTTGTTAGATCGATATAATTAGACTAGTAATTTTATTGTTGGATATCGTGTGTCGTGTATGTACTCGCAGGTGTTGCACCACACATGCAAGGCCGCATGCTTCTTTAAATCATGGCATTGACATATTATTTGACATGCGCCTCAATAATTCAAAGCTGACTTGTTCCTAGTTCCATGGTTAAAATGGTTCTATCCATATATTACGGTCGCGGTCTGAAAATGTTTATCAGTTTTCAAATTAGATTCTTTGTCACATTGCGTCCAGTAATGTTTATAACGCCGTAGAGTATCGAAAGCATATCGACCGTCAGACACAGATGTGTGCATGCAATTATGAATCTTAAGATGGTAAACATTTTTAGACCGCGACTGTACATATAGTAGGTACTCATGTCGCAGTAAGATAGTTGAAGCCGGAATGCCGGAAGATAGCTATACGAAAGCGATTCATAGCTATCTTACTAGGAATATAGCTATAATACAAACGCGATCTAGTTATATAGCTATCTGACTAGTAGACTAATCTAGTAAAATGGTTATAGAAGTATACATTTTCTTTGATTTGCACAACTGGTTACTCGTTTTTAAGCCCCGATAAAAAAGGAGGCTTGTTTTGATGTGATTTTTCCTGTTTGAAAGCTGACGTGATCGAGATCGATCTTAGCTATAATTTATGAAGATCTGTTCAGACGTTTGCAGATTATCAGCTCACGCAATTTCCAAGCACCTGATTACCGAATCTTGCCTAACAAGTACTTTGTTTGCCAAAATCTAAAGTTAGGTTAGTAAATCTAAAGTTATATACCTAAGTATGCACGCACCTACCTGATTATACCAAATGGAACCTAAGTGCCCAGCCGCAGGCTGACTGTTCATGTCGAACCCCAACCCCAAGATTGTGGCAAACACAGTACTTCTATAACCATTTTACTAGATTACTCTAGTCAGATAGCTATATAACCAGATCGCGTTCGTATTATAGCTATATTCCTAGTAAGATAGCTATGAATTGCTTTCGTATAGCTATCTTCCGGCATATAGCTATAAACCTAGGCTTCAATTATCTTACTGCGACACTTATACTACTATGAACCCAAATTTAAATTTTTCCCTTAATTTAAAAATTAAGGGAAGACGGAGAATAGTTTTTTGCAGTAAACTAACTACTTACTAAGTAACTTGTTGTTCCTCTATCTTCACACAGATGTGATCGTAGTCAAGTCGTAGTCTATATAATTACATCCTTATTTATAAATAATGGTAATATTTATTAAATAAAAGCTTTAATGAAAATCAGAAAGTGCGTCATCTTTTGATGTTAAACCGATAAAATTATAGAATTCTTACGTTTATGAACGGATGGTTATTAACAACGAAAAATATAAAAAGAACGTCTAAATAAACAAAACTTACCTACGTTACGTTTGATCTTTTTGACTATGTGGTGTGCGTCAAGATGACTGACCAAAGTGACCGATCAGCTTTAAATTACTCCAGCATTTAGTACCTATTTGGTACTATTTGATACCTTTGTTTAAATATTTAGTACCTAAATATTAACAGAGAAATTTAATTTTAAAAGTGGTCAGTCATTCTGACGTCAAGATGGCTGACCAGTTCTAAAATCCGCATATGGGCTCAGTATTGTGCATATGTTTCTGCAGAATAATTTAGTACCTATTTAGTACCTACACATATATTTTTTCTAGAATTTTTAGCCAAATAATAAAGATTTTATAAGATAATTTTGTTTTATAAAAATAACACTATGAAAGTATGCAATGATAGAAAAGAGAAAAAACTGCCAAGTTTTCACTACAGATGTCGCTCGCAATGCTTGACCCATAAACAGAAGTAAGTAAATAGGTACCTACCTCAGGAAAATGATTGTTACTACAACTTACTAGGAACTTGGGCTGAGTTTTTCTATGGCTGACAATATTTGCTTTTCTGCCCCTTTCCAGAGGCAAAGCTACTTCATTCATTTATTAATTCGCTAACTTCGCTTCGCTAAGCTTCCTAACAACGTCGAAAATGTATACCTATTATGCTAGGTTTGTCACCTGATACATGCCAACAATTTAAGGAAAAAATACCCTTTCAGTTATATCCTGAATTTGAACAACAAATACTAAAATTAGATAAATATTATAAAGAGACATTATTTATTTTTTAATGAGCATCAGTATTTTTAACATAACTTCACAATAATGTTAATAGTTTTTCGTCAACTATTATTATTGTGTATAACAAGTAATAATTAAGTATGTTATTCAATTATCAAACATCATTAACCTTATTTTCTTTGGATCTTTTCATGCATACTGTGCAAGTGTTTGAGATATTTGTAGAAACCGAACACTATTTACATATAAATAAACCTAAATTGTCTTATTTTTAAATATAAAATCAGTAAACTTGTTCAATCACGAAATTGTTCGTCTATTTGTTTTCATTATATTCGCTATGAATGGGTGAGCCGCCGCGAGCCGTTTGTACATAGCTTAACCTCTGTACGGACTATTTACTCGTGTGGCACAGGTCTCCTTTCGAATGAGAAGGGTATACCACCACGCTGGCCAAGAGCAGATTGGCAAACTTCATAGTTCACACACTTTTGAGAACATTATGAAGAACTATCAATCAGGCATGCAGGTTGCCTCACGATGTTTTCTTTCACCGTTGAAGCAAAACAAACATAACTCCGAGAAGTTATAGGTGGCGCACTAGTAGCCTAGTGGATATTGCTTTGCTTTGCATTCATTGCTTTTCATCTACTTTATTCAGTTTAAAGCTGAATAACTAAAAAAATCTATTCCCTACATTATTTTGTACGTATGAAATCAATAAAATATTTATTTCTATGTAATATTATGTGTAATGGGTCAAATCGAACGCAGAGCCATCTGCTCGTAAGTTTGAGTTTTCTTCCACATAGAGCATGTCTTGCAAGAACTTTCTTTTTATTAGGTGCCTAATAAAAAGAACAGCTTGCTTAATATTTACTCAAAAAAACAGAAAAAGTAACGCATATTCTTTTGTTTCATTTTTCTTATAATAGAAGTGTAGTTTTAAACTTTTTATTAGACAAAGGAAATCGGTTAAAAACAACGTTATTTAAGCAAAAAAAATTTATTAATAATTCAAAAAAATATTCAAAGTTCAAAATTATTTATTTCACGTAGGCCAACCTGTGGCACTTATGATAAGTCATGACTCTACCACCGGTTCGGAAAGCGGATTCTGCTGAGAAGAGCCGGCAAGAAACTCAGCAGTTGCTCTTTTCAAAATAATCATTTTACAATATTATTATGAAGCTATTCCATTGTAATAAGTTATTTATACTATCTTGTGGGATGCCAAGCCGATTTAACCTATGCAACTTTGTTAGAAAAAAATATAATATTTCCACAATGAGGGGAAGTACCAAAAAAACAAAAACTAGAGAGGTGTCAAGGGACACCCGGATGGAACGAAGTTCCTTTCGATTAATTAATTTGGCATTGCGTTCAATATTTTCACACTACAATATTAGATCTCCGTAGCCTTGTGGTTTCTACAGTCGCTAAACAGTTAAAGATCGATGGTTCGAATCCCAGCTCGACAGACTGAATTTTCTATTTTCTATTTTATTTTAAATAATTTCTGCATGTGGAATTTTTCCCTAATTTTTTTATTTTTATTAATATTTATTAAATAATAAATTAATAATAAAAATAAAAAAATAGTATTATTAATTTATTAAATAATAAATTAATAATAAAAATAAAAAAATTAGGGAAAAATTACACATGGAGAAATTATTTAAAATAAAATTGAAAATAGAAAATTCAGTCTGTCGAGCTGGGATTCGAACCATCGACCCTTATCGACCTTTATGCGACTGTAGAATTCACAAGGCTATGGAGATCTAATATTGTACTGTGAAAATATTGAACACAATGACAAATTCACATTCAAAAAAGTGTCGGGTTCAAAAAAGTGTCGGTTCAATTTTGTCTTAATTTTTTCCGTCTAGCCCCCTTCCGCACCGCGCGATAAGGAACTACGTTCCAAAAAAAAGTACCCCGGCACCCGTACACGAATTCAACAATCTTATAGAAAATTTTACATTATGTACTCAAGAAAGGAAAAACAAAATCGTTTTAGGGTTCCGTAAATAATTCCGCCCTGGCTGTCTATCTGTTACAGCCATTTCATTCAGAAACAATTGAGCTATAATTTGAAAATTTTGGATATGTTTTACCTCTATCTACAAAGAATATTTCGAAAAAATTTCGTCTGATATATTTCACAACTTCGAACGCGAATTGCTAGATTATTTATTTTGCATATAAAATGCAATGCGCGTAGAAGTTTCTAGTACTTTTTGTTATCCTGGTGGACAAGTTATCATAACATTGCCATTGTGTCCCCCTGCGGATATGAGACTTATAATGTCCAATACTATTGGAAGTGAGTGGTGGTACAAATTCTATTATTGCCAACAACGAGTAGTTGATGTTATTAAGTTTTAACTGCTGTGGTATGTCATTAATAAATATTTTTTTTTCTATACTTGGCTCTAAAGCTATTGTATCCTTTAAATTGAATTCAATAGCTTTTATGCCATTGCAACCAAGCTTTTTGCAAGGTGACATATTGTTTTCAGCCAATAATGTCGATCTTGCAGATTCACTTAAGGTCTCTTTAGTTAGGTCAAGTGGCAAAAATGCACATTTTCTTTTATGTAATAGTATTAATGGAGCAGTCAATATTTGAACATGTTTCTTGTATTTCTGCACTATACAACTTATCAATTAAAATTCTCTCAAATATATACGCCACATTACATTCGCATGTCGCGTAAATTTTCCCATCTTCGTCAGTACGTGTATCAAAATACTTTTTCAAAATCTCCGCACGCTGTTTATAAATATCTATTGGATTACCGTTGGCAGCAATCATTTTTATAAATTGAAAATACTCATCATTACTATTGCGTAATGATCTGCTAAACACATAATCATCAACTATTCCAACAGCAAGCGCTTGTGAGACTGCGTCGAATGCACATGTATTCGAAATAATTGTATTTTTACCGGCAAATCGTGTTACCGAACCATTTCTCAATAGAATTATTTTCTGAAATATTTTTTCGGTTAAGCTTTTACTTCTATTTTTTCTGGCTAATCCTTTCCAATTTTCTATTAAGGAAGGATTATCTGCAAATATAGAGTCGTTGTTCAATTCCTCCGTAGTGCTTTTTCTTTCTTTCTTTTCTTTTTTCAGCGTTGTTTTCTTTTTTCCCAGATTAAATGTGCTATGAGCAGCTTTTAATTCTCCTGAAAGAAATTCCAGATGCGCCATCATGAATTCATCGGTACGATATCTGTCTGTCTTGGTATTAATTTTGCATAAATGCCTTTTTAAATTTTTAAAATAACTTTCTACGTTTGATGATGTGGGATTTATTATTTTTGAATCATACGTCCATCTCATTATATTCGACCATAGTGGAAGCTGTCCTATTAGACGAATCAAAGTACTTAGAAATTCAGGAAAATAATATAGATTATCATGCAAATCAGCGTCACCAACAGTAAGAGTGACTATTAATTTTTCTAAATCAATAGCGTCGTAAAACCATTTAGGCAGTTTTGAAGTACATTGGTCTTTATCTTTATGCGTCGGTACATTCTCGAATAATTTAGATTTTTCATATGAATATTCGTTTATTTTGGTTGTGTCTTCAATCTGAATTTCAGATTCATTTGTAATTTGAAAAGAAGTCAAAATTTTTAATCTGCTTTTCGCTTCTTCACATCTCGTTTTTTTGCCTTGAGCATCAATTCCATCGTATTTATTTAAACATACAGTTATCATGTCGCAGAGAATATTCTTCGTTTTATTATAATTGTCGCATCGTTTTACTTCCACAAGACATTTAATGTAAAAAAATTTAGTTCGTTGATCTATGTGCTTGAAACACGGTAAATTAAATAGAATCTTAACAAAATGACTTGTGTCTATGCGGATATAACATTGATCAGGTGTGTGTTGATTTGTTTCCAATTTGGTATAAGATTCATGTACATACTCTTTTGTGGAATTGCAATTCGTAAATGCTCTCACTGCAGCTCCGATTCAAGCAGATGAATCATCTAAGATCACCTCATGTGGAGTTTCGTTATTCTGCTTCTTATTCCAAGTATGAAGCCATAGGTATATATTAATTATCTATTGTGTGATTGTCCGATATCATCTGGATTATAGGTACACTATGGTCGTTAAAGACCGAAGCCATAACGCAAACATATAAAAATATAGATTTAGATAAAATTAGGTCATTAGGTTTAAAAATACTACCAGTGGCATCAATACTAAGCACAGTTCGTTCCAGTTTTTTATAATGATTAAAATATTTTTCTTGCTCTTGTGTCCAGTAATACATTGAAAAAGGCAGAAGTGATATGAATCTTATTACATTTACATATTCAGCCAATCTGGACATTATCCATAAGGACATTATTTCATTTGAGTGATAAAAAGCGCTCTTACGAGATTCATATTTAATTTGTCTTAGTGTACCCACTTTTGGTAGCAGTGTTGGTTCAATATCCCCAATATCCATCAATGAATTTGTCAGAAGATTACGAACCGTGATAGCGGAATTATATTTCAGTTCCTTGCTAAGTTCAGAGCGTTTAACCGGCGACAATTTGATTTTTTTTTTAATATCGTGTTTGAAATTATTTTGAATATCATGTACGTTACAAATACATCGAACAATTTTCTCACTTGGCCAAAAAATTACTACTTTTATTTGTGCTTGGCATTGTTTACAATAACCAAAACATGTAACGGTATCCTTGCTTTTGATTTTATAGTTGCGAAATATCCAGCTGCACTCACCACGTTCATTCTTCCAAATTTCTTCTCGAAGCATATCAGCCCACTGGTACTTTGGCAGTACAGTCTTATTGCGAAAATTGTTTAATGTGCCTTTTGTTCGCTTGCAACATTGTGTGATTGGTTTAATTAAGTCCCATTGATAAATATCAATGAAAAATTCAAATTTCTTGCAATTGTTATAAATCGGCTTTGTTATAATTTCTTCATGAAAATCAGATTCCGAACCAGTATCTGATTCAATATAATCAAAAAAAATATCGTAATTTTTTTTCAGTGATAAATATAATGCTTTTACGGACATTCGAAACGACAATAATTCACAATTTTTTTCAAACACTGGGTCATTCGGCGAAGGAAGTTCATTTTTATGTGCAAAATAATTTTTAAATTCATTAAACACTTTCTTTTGTTCGTCTAAAGGAACTAATCGTTGCCGCCCCCTTTTCATGTTGAGATAGTAACAAAATTAAGTAGTATTTATTGCAATTAGGTCACTTTACACAATTGTTAAATAAAACAAATCTTAGATCGCATTAACAATTAGTAATCGTAAATAAAATTCGAAATTACAATATTCTAAATTCAAAAAAAGAGTACGCTGTTCTTTTTTTGAATAGTAGGTATATGTATCTATTAAAAAAGTTGTTCATGCAAGACTTGAAGAAAGAAGAAGAAAACTTAAACCTACTAGCAGATGGCGCTGGTATCGATTTGACTTTGAAAGGTTTTTATACTATTTTTTTTAATTTTATTAAGTATAGGTTCTTTTATATGCACACTTTTTCGTTTCGAAGTAGGTAGGTACATTCATTATACCTACATTTTTCTTTATAATCTACACAATGTTTACTTATCAAAGGGTTTACTTATGTTATAAACTTTCACTGGAGCGATTGATATGTATTACTTCGAATTATTTCCAAGGCATAGTAACCTTGAGCTGATGCTGCAGAATCAAGCAGTCTGCGGGATACATATTTCTTCAGAAATTTACAGCCTGTTACAAATTCTTCAGCATTTTACAAGTAGAAAAACTCAGCCCTGGAAGTTCCTAGTAACAATCAATTTCCTGAGGTAGGTACCTATTTACTTACTTCTGTTTATGGGTCAAGCATTGCGAGCGACATCTGTAGTGAAAACTTGGCAGTTTTTTCTCTTTTCTATCATTGCATACTTTCATAGTGTTATTTATATAAAACAAAATTATCTTATAAAATCTTTATTATTTGGCTAAAAATTCTAGAAAAAATATATGTGTAGGTACTAAATAGGTACTAAATTATTCTGCAGAAACATATGCACAATACTGAGCCCATATGCGGATTTTAGAACTGGTCAGCCATCTTGACGTCAGAATGACTGACCACTTTTAAAATTAAATTTCTCTGTTAATATTTAGGTACTAAATATTTAAACAAAGGTATCAAATAGTACCAAATAGCTACTAAATGCTGGAGTAATTTAAAGCTGATCGGTCACTTTGGTCAGTCATCTTGACGCACACAATTTTTGTATTATTTCTATTATATATAAAAAAATAAATTGCTGTTCGTTAGTCTCGCTGAAACTCGAGAACAGCTGGGCCGATTTAGCTGATTTTGGTTTTGAAATGTTTTTCGTAGTCCAGGGAAGGTTTAAACGTTGAGAAAATATGAAAAAATTGCGAGGAAGATAGTAAAAAAAACAATTTCATTTTCCGATAAATAAACTGTTCTACCTACTGTCCTGTCAAACATTTGACGTTTGTCCCTTCGGTACGGTAGACTTGGGTCCACTCGAATTGAAGCACGTATTGAATTAAGGGTAATTTGAATAGCAACATACATAATATATTATATCCATATTACTCAGATTATCACGTATTTAAAGTTTAATATTTTGTTGGTTGTCATTGTTGGTTATTGGTTGTCATTTATTAAAATAAATTAATAGTACATTATTGTAGAGGCTCGGAACAAAGCAATTTATGGACGAGTAACATTGGAAGGCCGAGGCGAAGCCGAGGACTTCCAAGTGATTTTAAAAGGACGAGGCGCTAGCCGAGGCCTTTTTAAGTAAACGAGGCCATGAATTGCTATTTCGGCCGAGGCTTATATAGTACTTTTCTCTAATTTGCGAGGAAACAACAAAAAAATAATTAAAGAAACACTGTTTTATTTCATGTTAAATGTTATAGTACATTAGCTTCTTCCGCCATATCTGGTGGTGTAAAGTCCATTAATTCTCCATCCGATTCCGAATCCATTTTTATTTCAGAACAAGAAATATATTATTGTAAAAGAAAACACCAGTCACCAATAATTCTTTACCTCCAATTAAACCACGCTCTTTTTGTTCCATTTAAAAAAAAAATTCATTCTTATTTTTTTAAATTGTATAACTCAGCGAAAGAAATGCACATTTAAAACACCTAATCACAGAGGAGAAACACCTAATAGAGGAAAGTGTACATTTTAAAAACCTCATACCTGTCCAGCAATTTACATTATTGTCCTGTTACGTAATTGCTGGCGCCACGCCAGCAATGAGCCAATTGACGTTTCGTTTTTTTTTTTAAATAAAGAAGCGATTTCCGAGCAAATTTGAGAAAAATTAGTAATCATACTATCATACTTCATACTAATATTATAAATGCGAAAGTGTGTTTGTTTATTGGTTTGTCCTTCTATCACACCACAACAGATACGGATCGGCGTGACTTTTTGAATGGGTATAGTTGAGGACCTGGAGGGTGACACAGGCTACTTTTTATCCCAGAAAATCAAAGAGTTCCCAAGGGAGCACAAAAACTAAATCCACGCGGACGAAGTCGCGGGCATCAGCTAGTTTTTTATAATAATTTCAGAATAATTTTGATAGAAACAACTAATTGCATGGATCTTCTAGATAGATATTTACCTTCTTATCATCATCATCTTGATCCATCACCGGCTCACTACTACTGGGCACTGTTGTCTCACTGTCAAGATGAAAAGGGGCTTAGGCCATAGCCCACCACTCTGACGAATTGCGGATTAGCAGACTTCACATACCTTTGAGAAGTTCTTAGACATGCAGATTTCCTCACGATTTTCCTTTGCCTTTTCCGAAAAGCACGTTTGTATACACGTGGACAATATATAAACGGAGTATTGGGTAGGTAAATTTCATGGAATAAAGTGATATTTGTCTATCCTACTAGGTAGGTACATACATATAATGGACGTCTGCGAGAAAGACGTCATTTCCGTGCATATGGACGTCAACCTGTCAGAAGCACCAATCTGGATAATGGAACAATATGAAAAGGTTATCACTGGGCAATCGTCGCCGGTCTGACTCCCGTTTTTATAAATAGACTGAAAATATAAATATAAACTAAAGCAAAATGTGTTAAACTGGAGTTAAAAGGAGATTTACAAGATTCCATACAATTTTCGGTCAGAGCATAATAGCAGAGTTATCTATAGGTTGTAAATGTAATGTCATGGAAATTAATGGCCCTAAATTGGTGGTCTGGCAAATGGGTACCACTATTGATTTTATTATCAACTAGCTTTTGCCCACGGCTTCGCTTACGTTACGTTTAATTTTTCAAACCCCTATTTCACCCTCTTAGGGGTTGAATTTTGAAACATCCTTTCTTAGCGGATGCCTACGTCATCATAGCTGTATGTATGCCTTTCAGCCCGATCCGTCCAGTGTTTTGAGTTGTGTGTTGATAGATCAGTCAGTCAGTCAGTAACTTTTTCCTTTTATATATTTAGATGACATTTACGATCAATGGAATAACTTTAGACAATTGCACCTCAGGGTATCGAACTCAGAAATTCATCATCTACAGTCAACGTGCCAACCACTAGGCAAACGAGTGCTATTTACTAATACCTACTTAAAAGTCATCAGGTTATTTAGCACTTTGTGAATCACTGAAGCGTGAACGTGGGGGATTGTTTAATGTACGTTCGCTGTTTGTAGGCTAAATACACAATTACATTATTTACAGCTGCATAATACTGCTCTCAAGATCAAGGCTACCCATATGGATATTATCACCACGCTTATTAATAAAGTAAACTATGAGCGAATACGCTGATAATTATGTGTTACCCACGGGCACTAATTGTGTAAACGAAGAGCGTTCAATACGACGTACAAAGTACCTACGGTAACTAGGCAACTACATAGTTACCATAGGTAGGTAGTTGTATATAAACACTAAATGTACAGGATACTGAAAACAATTGAAACAAACTGAATGAATTGAACTGAAAACAATTGAAACTGAATTCAGTTCATTTCAATTGAAACAATTGAAATGAACTGAAAACAAACAATGAAACAAGTGAAATTAGATAAATCACTACATATTATAAAACAGTCCCCCGCCGCGTCTGTCTGTCTATTCGTGATAAACTCAAAAACTACTGAACGGATTTTCATGCGGTTTTCACCAATTGATAGGACGATTCATGAGGAAGGTTTAAGTGTATAATTTGTTAAGGTTTTGTGTAAATTGATTGTCAAGAAAAGGTTAGAATTATTTTGCTATACTAATCCGCCAACAGAAAAAATCTGTATGGTCAAACATGCAATTAAAAGCTAAGCACCACTCACCTACCCATCCAAGCAAAAAAGCCAAGTTCCCAAGCAAGCAATGCCACCACCACTCACATGCACCACCACACATGTGAGTGGTGGTGGCATTGCTTGCTTGGGAACTTGGCTTTTTTGCTTGGCTGGGTAGGTGAGCGGTGCTTAGCTTTTAATTGCATGTTTGACCATACAGATTTTTTCTGTTGGCGGATTATAGCAAAATAATTCTAACCTTTTCTTGCTAATCATGAACTTCCGCAAAGTAACGCCTGCTTCTATCCAATATTTAAATTGATTGAAATATGCCGATAATTGTTGACGGTGTCTGAAAAATTCAAGCCGCCCGGGAGCTTTCATCGAAAACGCTGCCTACTCCTTTTGAGATATTATAACAAAACAATGTAGGTATAGTGGTGGTATGGTGAGATAACTCTCTACAGAAAATTCTGCGAAAATTCTGCATAGATCATGCGATTCTATGAAAAAAATTATTGCTACAGTTTGACGATCGCAATTGCCTGTGATTGGCTGAATTTATGGCGTTCTTGCTGCATCAGCTCATTTTAACCAATAGCGGGAGAGTAGGTACCTACCTACTACTATTAGCCAATCAGAAATGATTGCGATCGTCACAAATCACAATGTAGCAATAATTTTTAGACAATCCTCTAGCCGCAGGTAGTTTATTAAAGAAACGTGGTAAAGTCAGATAGGTAGATAATAGGTCTTTACCTATGAAATTACCGTTTTGTATGCAATAAGTGAAAGTACTTATTTTTTCAAACTTTTTTATTTCTGTTATTCGAAGTAATCACCCATGCAATCGACGCATCTTTGCCAACGCATTGGCAGTTTATTGAAGCCCTTCTTGTAAAAATCAGCTGGACGGGAGGAAACAAACTCTTCAAAGGCATTTTGTACTGCCTCTCGGGAATTGAATTTTTTACCCACTAAAAAGTTGTCTACTTTTTGGAAAAAGTAATAGTCGGTAGGTGCAAGGTCTGGTGAGTATGACGGATGAGGGAGAGCTTCCAACCCCAGCTCTTGCAGCTTGGAGACTGTCTGTTGCGCAGTATGGGGTCGCGCGTTGTCGTGAAGGAGCAGTGGGGACGACCGATTGACCAAAGCTGGTTGCAGATGTGCAAGCTTCTCCATCATTCTCTCCAGTTCTTCACAGTACACATCTGCATTAATGCTCATGCCGTTTTGTAAAAAGCTGTGGTGAATCACACCCGCACTAGACCACCAAACAGTGACCATCACCTTTTTAGGGGTCATTTTTGGTTTAGGGCATTGCTTTGGTGCTGAACCAGGGTCTAACCAACTTGCTGAGCGCTTTCGATTGTCGAACAGAATCCATTAAGGCAAGGCAGGTCTCGACGCGTACGTTGCGCTGGCGATCGTTAAGGTCGTGGGGCATCCATCTATCAAGCTTTCTTACCTTGCCAATTTGTCGCAAATGGATCAATATTGTTTTGATGCTTACATCAAAAGCTGCTGCTAGCTCAGCTGTAGATTGAGTTTCGTTAGCTTCCACAATCGCCTTTAATTCATTATTGTTAACCAAAGTCTCCGGACGACCACGAGCTTAATTTTTCAAGTCAAAATTTCCAGAACGGAACCGGGAAAACCAATAACGGGTTGTGCGATCGTTTGTACAGTTCTCTCCGTAAACGTTTTTGATGTTACGGGCCGTTTGTGTCGCGTTGTGCCACGACGGAACTCATATTCCATAATTACACTAATTTTTAAAGTATCCATTATGACGAAAAATGTTCAAATGTAATGAAAATACAACGCTAATCAAAAAACAAAAGACTGAGTTTGTAAATAGAATGTCATGGTTTTAAAACAAAATTAATTTGAATTTAGAATACAGAGCCATTACAAACTTTTTTTTATTTGAAATTACCAGTAGC
The DNA here is from genome assembly GCA_029955525.1 of Oeneis ivallda. Taxonomy (NCBI): domain Eukaryota; kingdom Metazoa; phylum Arthropoda; class Insecta; order Lepidoptera; family Nymphalidae; genus Oeneis; species Oeneis ivallda. The sequence goes on from JARPMR010000014.1 coordinate 8,843,086, forward strand.
AATTTCATAGGTAAAGACCTAATATAATATCTCAAACGCATGGCGCCGTAGATCGCAGTTTTTAAGGTTCTGTACCCAAAGGAACGTGTCCGTGTCAACGGGACCCTATTACTAAGCCTCCGCTGTCCGTCTGTCCGTCCGTCCGTCCGTCTGTCAGCGGGCTGTATCTCGTAAACCGTAATAGATAGACAGTTGAAATTTTCACTTAATGTGTATTACTATTGCCGCTATATCAACAAATATAATAAAAATAAAATAAAATAAAAAATAAAGGGGGCTCCCATACATGGAAAAGGAGTCGAAATAAAATTTTATTTTTTTACCCTGGTATATACCCTGGTATGTGGGGTGTCATTGTCTAGAGCTCATTAAGTGAAGTTCAAATATATATATTTTTATTTTTTTGCTACAAAAATGAAGAAATGGGGGTCGTGAAAGTTGTCAGTTTTAGACCAATTTTGTTAGGGGGTCTATCACAAAAACTAAACTAGTTAGGAATTTGAAATTGAGGTATAATATGTACCTACTATATAATAGTGTATTTAAACAACAAATACTGAAAACACCGATATATAATGCGGTTTGTAAGTTGTGAGTTGTCACCAAAACAAACGCATTTTTCCCCCTAAGCTAATTTAGTACTTTCTAAGAAGTAAGAACTAAGATATCTAAATATGTATCTAGTTTTAAAAAAACGATTTGGATGACTAAATCATTTTTTTTAAAACTAGATACATATTTAGATACGAATGTACGGAATAAATTTACATATGAATGTACGGAACCCTAAAAGAGCGAGGCCCGACTCGCACTTGGCCGATTTTTTTTTTGTACAGGCGTGGCGCCGCGCCGATGAGATCACTAGTCAATCAGGCGGAATTATAATTGGTTGGCCGTTCCTCTTATCACAGGATTCAGTACGTTTCTGTTATGATGAGCTATTTTAATTCCTATACCTACATATTATTATCATTTTTGTGACGCTCAAGTTATAACATAATATTTCGTACTCACTAAAACCACTAAAAGTATGTAGAAATAATCAATTTTGCTGTTATGCTTTTGACCGCCTTTATAAATAACTAGCTTTTACGTGCGGCTTCACCTTTGGCTTCGCTCATGTAAAGTTTAGTTTTTCAAACCCCTATTTTACCCTCTTAGGGCATCCGCTAAGAAAGGATTTTTGAAAACTCAACTGTTTTCAAAAATCCTTTCTTAGCGGATGCCTACGGCATAATAGCTATTTGTATGCCAAACAGCCCAATCCGTCCAGTGGTTCGAGCTGTGCGTTGATAGATCAGTCAGTCAGTCATTTTCCTCAGAGACCTTTTCAGATAATTCAGATACCATTATGCCTCTCTTCTCTATACCTACAACGTGGTTATTTTCCCGCGGCAGAATTATTTGCTTTCATTAGTAAGTACTAGGTAATAATCGAAACTACAGTTGAAAATATTCACAAACTACTATAATAATATGTATTTTAGTTATTATTATTATATACTAGCTGATGCCCGCGACTTCGTCCGCGTGGATTTAGTTTTTAAAATCCCTCGTAAACACTTTGACTTTCCGGGATAAAAAGTAGCCTATGTCCTCAACTATAGTACCCATGCAAAAAATCACGTCGATCCGTGGCTCTGTTGTGGCGTGATTGAAGGACAAACCAACAAACAAACACACTTTCGCATTTATAATATTAGTATGATTAGAATAATAAATTGCATAGGAAAACACTGTAGCATTAAGTCCATACGATGTATTACATCCATACCTACTATGTAGTATGTAGGTATAATGATCGTTTGGCAAAATCTTACGCCTTTGGAGTAGTTTGACTTTGACAAAATAGGGCTATCCACGATGGCTATATACGATAAAGTACGCTTGCCAGCTTAAGATGAGCCGTTCATTGAAAGTATCTTATAGATTCCGGGGTTCAAGTTATTTGGACCTTATACTGAAGATCGTGATGTCTATAATTTCTGAACTACGAAATTGACGACCTTGAAATAATTACAGGACAATCTCTAAAGAACCTGCTTTCTAACAAAAAAAGGATGAATTAAATCGGAATACGTCTTAATGAATTACAGGGAAATACACATTTTGACTTTCATCCCCTCTCCCAAGGGAACCGTGCTGAATTTCGGGATAAAAAGTATCCTATATTATACCTCGAAGTATTAACTTAAATTGTGCCAAGTTTCATTGAAATCCGTCCAGTAGTTTCGGCGTGATGCGCGGCCAAGATACAGACAGACAGACAGACAGACAGACAGACAGACAGACAGACAAAAAATTAAAAAAAAATTGTTTTGGCTTCAGTATCGATTATAGAGTGCCCTCAAACAAAAATTTTCAAAATATCTTCAATGTACAGAATTGGACCTGTTACAGTTTTATTATATTACTAGCTGATGCCCGCGACTTCGTCCGCGTGGATTTAGTTTTTAAAATCCCTCGGGAACACTTTGATTTTCCGGGATAAAAGTAGCCTATGTCACTCTCCAGGTCCTCAATTATACCCATGCAAAAAATCACGTAGATCCGTGGCTCTGTTGCGGCGTGATTGAAGGACAAACCAACAAACAAACACACTTTCGCATTTATAATATTAGTAGTATGATTAGAATATTAAATTACATAGGAAAACACTGTAATATTACGTCCATACGATGTATTACATTCATACCTACTATGTAGTATGTAGGTATAATGATCGTTTGGCAAAATCTGACGTCTTTGGAGTAGTTTGACTTTGACAAAATAGTATCCACGATGGCTATATACGATAAATTACGCATGCCAGCTTAAGATGAGCCGTTCATTCAAAGTATCCTGTAGATTCCGGGGTTCAAGTTATTTGGACCTATACTGAAGATTGTGATGTCTATAATTTCTGAACTACGAAATTGACGACCCTGAAATAATTACAGGATAATCTCTAAAGAATCTGCTTTCTAACAAAAAAAGAATGGATTAAATCGGAATACGCCTTAATGAATTACAGCGAAATACACATTTTGACTTTCATCCCCTCTCCCAGGGGAACCGTGCTGAATTTCGGGATAAAAAGTATCCTATATTATACCTCGGAGTATTAACTTAAATCGTGCCAAGTTTCATTTAAATCCGTCCTGTAGTTTCGGCGTGATGCGCGGCCAAGATACAGACAGACAGACAGACAGACAGACAGACAGACAGACAGACAGACAGACAAAAAATTAAAAAAAAATTGTTTTGGCTTCAGTATCGATTATAGAGTGCCCTCAAACAAAAATTTTCAAAATATCTTCAATGTACAGAATTGGACCTGTTACAGTTTTATTATATTATAGATTTTTAATGCGAAAGTATGTTTGTTTGTTAGCTGGTTTGTCCTTCAATCTGCCACATAAAAACGGATCGACGTGATTTTTTGCATGTGTATACCCAGGTATACCCAGGTATAGAGTGGCATAATGTTACTTTTAATGTCGGAAATCTGAAAATCACAGTTCCCACGGGTTTTTAAAAAACATAGCTCAACGCGGAGGTAGTTACGGGCATCAGCTAGTTTCAGATAAGTAAATCCAAAAGTCTCAGAATATAATATGTAGTAAAAATATAAATACATCAACGATAGCTACCTATTCATTTCTACAAGCATTTTATGCTTCATTATTAAAGCCTGTACAACATCACCGCCGCGAAACCGCTGCAGTAATAAAATGGAACGAAAAGGTAAACTCCCAATGAATAAAGGTTTTTGACAATAATCCTGGAATGGTGGTCAGCGCTATGATCTAGTCAAGACAGAGTTAAAACGAGACAGAATTACCTATGTCAGAATATATTTTTCAAATTCAAATTCAAAATTGTGTACTTTTTATATCTACTGACGTATATAATAATTGTACTTGAATGAAGAAGTTACGGCGGTTAAGGAATTAAATGAAAATGCGTGGATATTTAATTGCTGTCGAGAAAACCAAAGCAAAATTATTTATTTAACGCAGGCCAACCTGTCGCTCTTATGACATGTCATGACTCTACCACCGGTTCGGAAATCGGATTCTGCTGAGAAGAGCCGGCAAGGAACTCAGCAGTTGCTCTTTTCAAAATAATCATTTTAGTATCTAGCTATTACATTGTAATATGTTTTTATACTATATCTTGTGGGCAGCTGGATGCCAAGCCGATTTAACCCATGCAACTTTGTTATAATCTAATATATAAAATTCTCATGTCGCGGTGTTTGTTACCAAACTCCTCCGAAACGGCTGGACCGATTTTTATGAAATTTGTGTGCATATCGGATAGGTCTGAGAATTCCACAATGAGGGGAAGTTCCAAATAAGCTTTCACAATTCAATTCATGTTAAGACGGGCAGATAGAAATTTGTGTCTCATTTCAATTCTGTCTCAAGTCCGAGCAAAGTCAGAGCACGTTGTTGGGTTCGATTGCCGCCAGAAGCAAAATGATATTTTTTTTAGTCTAGCCTGGTGGAAGGCTTCGGCCCTGGCTTTTCCACTTACCATATTATGCAAAAATAGGCACCTTCTATTTGATGGCGGCGAAACCAAAGGGAACTGCCTGTTTTGTCGAAAACATTTGACTACCTATGCACTCATCTTTTTTCTTGCTGGGCAAGTCTCCACACATAAACAACGAGGTCTGTCAGTGCGTGACGCATCCCGTCTTCCGATGTTGTCACTCCAACCATCCCACTAACTCCAGAAGCCTAGCAGGCCGTCCAGGTAGCCGAGGACTTCTCGAAGTGAGACTGGAGATCCCAGATGGTTCTTATTCTTCTTCTTCTTCTTCTTTATCAACCTATAAACGTCCACTGCTGGACAAAGGTCTCCTGCATGGACTTCCACAGGCTTCGGTCTTGCGCCGCTTGGATGGTTCTTATGCGTTTATCCTATTCATTCCGCTGCTATGATTCTGCGGCGTGGATGTGCTAAAGGGCTTGACCTGAAGCGTAGCCAAGAATTCAAAACAATCAATTTCTATTTGTGTTAAGCGCGTAGAGTATTTATCATAAATTTAAAATATCTCGTAAATTCATTTTTATTTTTGGGAGGCTATCCATCTTGCTCCATGTTATCTGACGCAGTCCAAGCACCTTCACTTCACGTTACTAGGTACGTTCGTAGATACTTAAAAATACTTTATTTTTGTTAATAGAAAAGCTGAAATACTTACAAAATATTTTGTTGTGATTTTTTTTTCAAAAAGAAAGTAGTTAAAGTACGTGAAAAAATCGGCCAAGTGCGAGTCAGGCCTCGCTCTTTTAGAGTTCCGTACATATGACCAAATCACTTTTGTAGCCTAACTAGATATTTAAATATTCTTAGATAGTACTAAATTAGCATATTATGAGGAAAAATGCTCGTTTATTTGGCCACAATTACTTACTTATGAACCGCATCATAAATCGGTGGTTTTAGTATTTGTTGTTTAAATACATAATATATTTATATACATAATATAAAGAAATTTCAAATTCCTAAGTAGTTTAGTTTTTCAGATAGACCCCGTAACAAAAGTGGTCTAAAACCGAAAGCTTTGGCGGCCCCCGATTTCTTCATTTTTGTAGCTAAGAAATATAAAATATATTTGATGAGTTCTAGACAATGACACCCAGGTTAAAAAATAAAATTTTATTTCGACTCCTTTTCCACGTATGAGCCCTTTATTTTTTAATTTAATTGTATCTATTTTTATTATTTGTTGTTATAGCGGCAATAGAAATACACACTCTATGAAAATGTTAACTGTCTACCTATTACGGTTTACGACAGACGGACGGACGGACAGACGGACAGCGGAGGCTTAGTAGTAGGGTCCCGTTGGCACCTTTTGGGTACGGAACCTTAAAAAGTAAGTTATGAAGTATTTTATTACTTTTCTTGGGATAAAATGCACATGCACATAAATATAAAATAATAAAATATGCAGGTAAAATATGGTACCATAATAATATAATTATTATTATTATACCTACTTCTTAAATGAAGGCTTCAGGCTTGACTTTTTTATTTATTAGGTTCGATTCCTAACTTTTTTTATCCTTTAAGCCCTAAAGCCCAAGAAATCGTCCCCATAAAAGAAGATTTTTTATTAAATATTTGTCTTCTTGGGATAAAAAGTAAGTAAATATGTATCCTTGTCCGTTTCGTCTCCGTAAAAAGATAACAGACAAATTGACATACAGATAGATTAGGAAGGTATGGACTATGAATATACCAAAATATACTTAGTAGGTACATATTTTGTATTTACACACTACATTCACAAGTAATTTTTCAAAACAACGAAGTCACTATAAACTAAAATAACAAACTCGTCTAACGACCTTGTATTGCTTGTACCTATAATCCACGATGTAAATTGATCAACAAATCAAAGCTTTATTGAAAAATATGACTATTGTTCGCGAGGTCATAAGGGTCATATTGGAGCACGTATATACGTAAATTGAGCTCTGACTAGTGGGCGAGGGGAATTATCTTGTTAACTTATATTCATCCGGTGCAAGTTCAGTGTGATGTCACTCGGGGACCCAGAGCAACAAACTTTGCCACAGCGCACAAGGATTTGATTAAAGACCATCGGAGCAATGAGCGCAGTTCCAGGAGGAATAATTAACTGCAAGTGTATTTTTTATTTCGCGATAGGCTTGCGCTTGACGACAATCAACACTGGACAGCACTGATGAGGTCTAGGTTGGAGCGCGCTTGCCTAGAAAATGCCTATTCACTCTTGCCTTGAAGGTACTGAGGTTATACGTGGCCGGAAACACAGATGTTGGAAGTGCGTTCGACACCTTAGCGGTTCGATTCAGAAACGTTGAACTGAAGCGTTTTGTGCGAGTAGGTTGGATTTCAACCACGTAAGAGTGCCAAATGTTATTCGCCCAGAACTAATTCTTTTTGACACTAAAGGACTAGGTCTCGATGAGGTCTCATGCAAGAATCGCTCAGAAAACGATTTTCTTGACATTGCTGTTCAATGTTCATACAGGTTTCTTGCAAGAATCACCCAGATGATCCAAGCAGCTGCCAGACTCGTTCGAGATCATCCGTCCAATCCGTCTTCCACCGCTGCGTTTCCCTACGTTCGGTTCCCATTTTTAACCGACTTCAAAAAAGGAGGAGGTTATCAATTCATCGGGATCTTTTTTTTATGTATGTCCACGGATTACTTGAAGACGCCTGAACCGATTTGGAAAATTCTTATTGTTTTTGAAAGGGTATACTCCCCAGGTGGTCCCATATAATTTTTTTTAAAATCGGTCGAGCAGTTTTTAAAATATCAATAATAAATTAAATACTTTGTTTAGTTTGTATGTAATGTAGTAAGCAGTGATAGCCTAGTGGTCAGGACTGTGGTCTCCTATTCGGGGGGTCGCAGGTTCGATCCCGGGTACGCACTGCACCTCTGACTTTTCGGAGTCAAGTGCGTTTAAGCAATTAACTATCACTTGCTTCAACGGTGAAGGAAAACATCGTGAGGAAACCTGCACATCTAAGAGTTCTTCATAATGTTCTTGAAGGTGTATGAAGTCCAATTCGCATTGGGCCAGCGCGTGCAGCGTGGTGGACTATATGGCCTTTATCCCTTCTCTGAGAGGAGACCTGCGCTCAGTAGTGAGCTGTTGATGGGTTGCTAATGATGATGATGATGAATGTAGTAAAGCGGGAGTTTGAAGGCGATTGTTGACCGAGCGAAGCGAGGTCTCTGAGTTTACTAGAGCGATTTGCACTTGTCCGTCCGTCCGTCCGTCCGTCCGTCCGTCTGTCAGAGCCTTATAACTTTTGAATTACTGAACGTAATTACTTCAGATATAATATGTAAACCGATGGCCTCCAGCCGAAAATGGCTTAAAAAGTTATAAAAATCTTTATTTCAGGGGGGCTCTCATAGAAGCGAATGCGAAGAAATTTTTTTTTATTTGCGATTCATAGATTTTCTGTGTATCATTTTAAAGACAATTTAGAACAGAGTACAACCGTATTTTTTTTTTAATTTTTTTCCTAAAATTGACGAAATGGGGGGCTACCAAAGTGGCGATTTAATACGCTCGCTTGAAGACGCTCTCTGGAAAAATTTTCTATATATTTTCAAGTTGTACTTATTTTCTTACTTCACTTGTATCCTGTACTTGAACAACAAATACTAAAATTATATGAATATTATAAAGAAACGAGATTATTTAATTTTTAATGAGCATCAGTAAATTTCACATAGCTTCACAATAATGCTAATAGATGGCGCAGTCATTAACTATCCATTGAACTAGGAGACTACGATTTATCCCAAAAACAGTTTTGCGTCGACCATTATTATTTAGGTACATAATATAATAACATATTATTCAATTAAAATTATTCTTTAGTTAAATATCATTTTGTATATTTTCTATTCGCGTCGTTAGATGACGATTTGTGCAGATGCCCCTAACCCGTTTTCACTCGTTAGTACCTACATAATAATTCAATGTTTTCACTGACGTTCCCTAACCTTTACGGGCTACCTATGATAAGTTATGTGATGATTACTGTCAACTTCTTTATCACGATCCTGTACGGGACACCTAAAAGGACATTGGGACGGATGTTAGGACTTAGGATTGTGTTTTGGAGCTACCTACGTAAAGAGACTCCTACATAGGGGATGATTTAGGTATGTTTGGTGAAAACGGGCATAATAATAATAATGTCAGTTTTGGTCGTCATGTACCTATCGATTGAATGAATAATCATGGGATACCGTTACCGCGAGGTCTCAGTTCGGGGCGAACCACTAGTTTAATAAGTTTTTTTTTTAATAAAATTAGAACACCTTTGGGTTGGGACCCCAAGGCCTATCAATTCTTCAAACTATGCAACTACTTACCTACTACTTACCTTAATAAATACTATAAACGATAGCTCCCGCCCATTGCTACTTCTGCTTCGCGACTCGCACGTTGAGCTACCTCTACGAATTCTTATTTCTGTTTTTAAAATATGCTACATTTAAAAGAATTAAGCATATTTTGTGTGGAGCATGACATTTGCACAAAGATAATAATATTATTATTTTATCTGTGATATATTATGATAATAATATGCAGACATGACATGTGTTGTTCCACGTGTATTTTCGGTATTATCACACGTGATGTTAAGGCGAATCATCACGGTCTATATCATCTAATCTATAGAATTTCTTGACAATAAGCACTCGACTTTTTTATCTCCGACTCTGAAAGGTAAGTGGAGATACAGTCTAGTTAGGCATAATATTTTATAATATCCTCTCACTGTAATGCTGTTGTGCTGATAAGGCCAGAGATAGGTAATTCTAGCAAAATTCCACTACAATTTATAAACAATATATCTACGTAAAAGGTAGAATAAAAATTGAAATGTTGGTATGTGATTTCGAAATATTGCTTTTTGTTATGTTAGATTATTCGAATGATACCATAACTCAAACTAACAGTTTTTTTTCTTTTATTTTAAGGCTTTTACCTATCAGGTATGTCAGCCTAATCATACCCTAAGTACCCTAATCACAATAATTAAGAATAATATAATACAATCATTTTCTTATGAAAAATCTGAACAGATTCCAAAAAAAAAAACAAACAGTTATTAAGTATGTTAGTTTTTCTGTCTATGCAGATATGTATACGTGCCAATCTCTCGGGTATTGGTTTGCCTAACAGATTTTGACGGAATGAGAATAAATGTGAGAAGCTAATATTTAAGAAGGACTGTTAAATATTCAATTAATTTATTACAGTCAAAATTTATTTAAAATTCTCGTGTAGATTAAGTAGGTAGGTACTATATGCTACATGCTGCTGTGAGAATTCGCCTTATTTATGAGACTTCCTGAAATCCATATTCGTTCCGCTAACATTTTATTTGTAGATATAATTGGTAGGTAGGTAGGTACGTTATGTTAATTCGTACCAGCTAACTAGGCAGGTATGCAAATGATGTCATGAATATGATATTTGGGTTGTATTATTAAAATAAAAGGTTTCGTGATTGTATTAAAGTTCGGCCGTTCAGAGAATGCGTTCCTGACACCTGTCAGTTAGTCACGACAACTGTCACAAAATTATAACATTAATTGATTATTGATATAATAATGTTGTTTTAATGCTCATCAATTGTTAAAACGGTAAACAACCAGCAATAACATTTTTATCGTAACTGCAACGCCATTACAAAGTTACGTCGTCAGTTCAATCGCGACGTGTCAGGAACGCATTCTCTGAACGGCCGTAGTATAGTATATCACGTAGTCGTAGGTATAATAAATAATTGTAAAAAGGGAATGTTTAAAAAAAATACGCGTCGAATTGAGAACCTCCTCTTTTTGTATTTTTTGAAGTCGGTAAAAAAACAGCGCAATACTGGAATATTACAATATTGGAATAACAATAATTGGAATAACAATAATTATCTACTTTGTACCTACCTAACACAAATAAAAATACAGAAGGCATAGGTACTAGGTAGGTACGCATTATTCCTTTGTGTGCACTGTGCAAGTCAATAAATCGTGATTGTAATGCTAAATAAGCTGTACGCAACAATATAATCCGATAAGTAGGTTCATTGTTGTAGATGCATCTACTTGAGTATTTTGCTACATAATAAAAACTAACACACTGCATCACGTTTTTTGATAAACTTTGTTTATGAACGCCAAGTCCCACTGAATTTCAACATGGGGGTATTCAAGGGTCAACGGATCAACAAATTCTAGAAAAGCCCTCATTGCACGCATTGGCATTTGGCAGTCACTCTGGTGCTCCACATATCCATGGGTGGCAGTACGAGGTGACCCGCCTGCTCGACATAGAGTTCTTTCGGCCACCGGCGGTGAGGCTTTTCCACCGAATTTCAACATGGGATTCAAGGAATAACGGATCAACAAATTTTTGGAAACCCTCGAGAGTAAATCATAATCAAAGCCCTCACTGCACGCATTGGTAGTCCCCTCGTGGTGCTCCTTTTCATGGGCGGCTGTATAGCCTGTTCGTTTGCTCACTTTTAAAAAGTTTTGCAATATTTTGGAAATCACATCAAAAGTCACTAGGTATGTCCAGTCGTGTCGGTACACCATTATTTGAAAGTTGAAACTCTCTCTTAGCTTAATTTAAAGACACTGACTGTACTAAGCTTTAGTAAACACTGAACCATCATAGAAAATAATTTAATATATTATAAAAAAATCTTTTTACAAAACCGACTTCAAACGCCCACAACACTTTAAAGTATATAATTTATTGTAGATTTTTTTAAAACCGTTCTACCGATTTCGATAAAATTTAAATAGGACCACCTGGGAAGTATACGCTTTCAAACAAAAAAAAGAATTTTCCAAATCGGTTCAGGCGTCTTCGAGTACTCGGTGAATATACCTACATAAAAAAAATGAGATGAATTGATAACCTCCTCCTTTTTTGAAGTCAGTTAGTAGTAACCTCAAAAGGATTCATAATGTGACTAGATAGTTCAATAATCTCTTCTTCTTTATCAACCGATAGACGTCCACTGCTGGACAAAGGTCTCTTGCATGGACTTCCACTGGCCTCGGTCTTGCGCCGCCTGAATCCAGCGGCTCCCTGCGACTCGCTTGATGTCGTCGGTCCACCTGGTGGGGGGTCTGCCAACACTGCGCTTCCCGGTGCGGGGTCGCCACTCCAGCACCTTGGGACCCCAACGACCATCAGCTCTTCGAACTATGTGCCCCGCCCATTTCCACTTCAGTATCGCGACTCGCTGAGCTATGTCGGTGACTCTGGTTCTCCTACGGATCTCCTCATTTCTGATTCGATGCCGCAGGGATACTCCGAGCATAGCTCTTTCCATCGCACGCTGAGCGGTCCTGAGCCTACTTATGAGGCCCTTAGTTAGCGACCATGTCTCGGATCCGTAAGTCATCACTGGCAACACGCACTGTTCGAAGACTTTAGTCTTCAGGCACTGAGGAATTTTGGACGAAAAGACATCTCGGAGCTTCCCGAACGCTGCCCAGCCGAGTCGGATTCGGCGGTTGATCTCTTTCTCGAAATTGGACCTACCTAGCTGGACTGTGTGTCCCAGGTAAATATACTCGTCGACAATTTCGAGTGCAGAGTTCTCAACAATTACTGGGTGGAGCGGTGCATGAGCATTGGACATGATTTTCGTCTTGCTCATGTTCATTTTCAGGCCCACCTGTTGAGAAACCCTGCTGAGATCGTTGAGCATCGATGACCAACACGCCTGCCCAGCGTGGTCATTATGGGCAAAACCTTCTATGGATATTCGCACAAGACCATGGCCCCTAGTTCCCGGCGGCCTCGCTATTCCTGACCCTGGATTAATTTATTATGTAATAAATAATAACTAGGTAGTTTATATTAAGGTCTACCGAAGATTTAATTTGAATTCGCAGCGCCCTCTAGCACTACGTACAAGAACTAAATTGCTAGTAGATATTGAATATTATTTTAGTCACTATCTAGCCATTTAAACAAGCACTGTATGTAAAGTTGCTAAGGCATAGTTATAGATGTCGCCACAAGTTATATTTAACATATTGTATGCTATAATTTAAAACGATACTAAATAATAGCCGATGCCATGACTTTGAAACTTAATTTTTCCTCGTTCTGGAAAATCCTCGAGCATAATTTTTTTAATCTACCTAAGTATATTATTAAAACCTAAGTAGGTATATTTATTTTTAGGGTTCCGTACCAAAATGGTAAAAATGGAACCCTTATGGTGAGACTTTCTCCGTCCGTCCGTCCGTCCGTCCGTCTGTCACAGTCGATTATTTCAGTAACTATTAAAGCTATCGATATGAAATTTGGCATAGTTGTGTATAATAGTGGCCCAACATCATTGGAATAAAGAAAAATCGAAAATTATATTTAGTTTTATTAAAAAAGGGGGAAAATCGGGGGTTTGAAATTTCAAAGTAAAATAACTATACCGAGTGGGGTATCATACGAAAGGCCTTTACTTGTGCATTATAAAACAGTTTTTTATTTATTTCTGTGTATAATAGTTTTTGAGTAATTGGCCAAAATGTCGAAAAAAATACCGTCCCCCCCCCCCCCCCCCCCCCCTTATCTCCGAAGTTTACCAATCGAAAAATCTTAAATAATTATGGTTAATAGAGGTTTATGTATATTAATAAATGTAAATAAGCAAATTAATATATTATCGTTTTACTTTTACTTTTGGAGTACGGAACCCTCGGTGCGCGAGTCCGACTAGCACTTGGCCGGTTTTTTAATCTTAATGTTGGAAGGTACACACTAAGGCTGAGATCTATAGATCGTACTCTGGCTCTGCTCAAAACTCAAGATAGAGTTAAAATGAGACACAAATATATTACATGTCTTCACATAAATAAATCAGTTTCATTTTAACTCAGAATTGAGTCTTTACTTGAAAATAAGCTTAATGGACATCTCTGAGCGATGGAAATAAAACAAATTACTTAAACAAAATAATTATTTATTAACAAGAAAATCTGGAATTTATGTCAAGAAATTATATTATTTTAACAAGATTTGAATAGTTGTTAAAGGAAAATAAAATTTCTGAGTGCGAAATAAGTACTTATAATATTTTTGTAGGTATAGATACGTCTTAATACTGAAAAAATGAAATTTACTCAATTTGAAGGTTTCTTTTTGCTTAAAAGGATTGCTATTATAATATAATATAGGTATTTATTGGAATGAAATAATAATAATATAATTATTTACCATTAAAATATTATACATTTCAGCTTTACTAAACCTATAATGAAATGCAATTTCTGTCGCTTAAAAAAACAATAGGTAATTATTGAAATGTACGATTTCTTTAGTTCCGGTTCAGTTACGCATTACTTTTTATTTTTATTTTATTGAATAATAAATAGCTACAAAAATATATGTAATAAGCTTAAAGTCGGGCATTTAGTACCTATGCTTAAAATATCACAAGCGAGCGTATGATCATCATTTAGGCTTGGTAGCAGCTTCTTGTAGCGATTAAGCTACCATGCGTTATGAATTAATGATGCATATTTTTCTTATTTTTACATAGACCAACCAACCTCAAAAGTTATACCACGTTTTGCGGAATCTACTGTCTATGTTTTAGCCGCATTAACAACATTATAGTGTGCATAAGTGCAGCGTTTCTCTAAACACATATTTTATTGTATTAAAAATATTTCTACTAACTCATTAATCAAAAATGCCATCTATTTTTATTGAAAATAATATCTTAAAAGTTTACGTACCTACTCGTAGGCACCTGTCCCTATTTTTAACTAAAATTGCCAGGATGCGATGGCTGTTCGTTTACATACAATGGGCAAGTAGGTATGGTAATTTCTGAGGTGAGTCAACTCGAGTATGAGAACCTCGATCGTCCTACTAAGAGTTCGCAGCCCTACGTACTTACATAATAGTATTTTTTATAAATAAGAGATTATGTAATACTAGTCTGCATAGACTAATATCACAGGATGAGGTTGACCAATCAACACTGAGCTATGCTGCGCCTGTACTATGCTCTATTAAGGGCCGATTTCACCGACCAAAGTAAACGCGATTATAGTTCACGTTAAACTGCAAACTATAACCCTGAACTCAGTTTACACGCTTAACTGAGTTCAGAGTTATAGCTTGCATTTCACCAACGACAACTAAACTCAGTTAAAGCTAATTTCGGTTTAAACTCTAAACGCCCAATTTTCGACGTTTAGCTCCTTTAAACGAATTTAAAGAGCAAGTGTCGCGGGCGGCAAAAGTGGGGCCTCTGTTTCTTTTTAAAGTGGACATTTTGGTACAAAATAAACTAGAAAACAAATTAACTAATACAGAAACTAATGCTAATTTCTATTTAAACTCGTTTAAAGGAACTACGAAAATTGGGCGTTTAGAATTTAAACCGCGTTTAGCTTTAACTGAGTTTAGTTATCGTTGGTGAAATGCAAACTACATATTACCCTAAACTCAGTTAAGCGCGTAAACTGAGTTTAGCTTGAACTAATCGCGTTTAGTTTGGTCGATGAAATCGGCCCTAAGCTGAGCATATCACAACGCAGCATAGCTTAATGCTTACCCTTAGGTCAATAACACACAGGTAAGACAAATCCTTCTAGACAGAGCAATCGGTAAGTAATAAATATAAATCTCGCTTAAAATAGAAAAATAAATATGTTTTTATTATCCATGAATCCTATTTCATTAGTTAAATTCATAATTTCATTGATTCTTGGTTACTGCCATCATGTCAAAAACGTATTGTTTCAATTTCTTGCTGCCTCTGTTTTTTCTCGGGTCGGTTTCTGAAAAAGGGTCGGTTAGAAAATCTTCAATATCTTCAAAAGTACCTGACCTAGCTTAATGAAATAAACACTAAATTAAAGAATATTTTAATGTGCTTAAATAAAAATAAAAAACATGAATTCAAGCTTTTTATTTTTAATAAATGTTAAATGAATGAAAATGCGTAGTTTTTCATTTTGAAGATTTTCTAACCGACCCTTTTTCTTTGCGGTCCAGTTTAGTAAGAGGTATCTACTCGTAAATAGTTGGTAATTTGATATTGTTAATGATAATCCAAGGTATTATCTTCAGCAAGCAAGTCCACCACCTTCATTACGCTCCAATTCACGTCGCACGTACTCCGCTTGTTTCTCACTTAAACCCAAACGCGCCACTTCCTGTTCGAACTGGGTTTTTCCGCCGACTCCTACTAAATATCCATTCAGTCTAGCTGCTAAGTGTGACGTCTGTAGTTTAGAGGAATCCATTCCCAAGCTTCGGCAGAGATCTTTATGTCCTTGCAGTCTATATTTTTGGTGATAACTGAAAATAACAAGAAAAAGTGTAGGTTTGCTACGTCGTGAAAGAAATTAAGTCACTAAAGTTAAAATATTGAGCAAAAAATAGGTTATTATATTTCAGATTTAGACAAGTATAGTTTATAGGTGAATTGAAAAAGAGATATTATGAAGACACTTTGTAAAATTGAAGCCATATTGATCTTGAGATCAAATCGATCACACATAAAATGCATTTCAATCAGACAATCAAAGCAATGCATTGAAATGTGATCTCATAAAAACTCTTAGTTTCAGTAAAGTAAGGGTACCTATATGACTTTACTGAAATGACTGACTTTGTAAATCATCCTTGTAATTTGAGCATTGCAAATTGTACTTTTAGTAGATACGACTTATAAGGAATACCAATGGTATTAGGTGGAGGTTAATTAATACACGTGATAGTTTAAGGCTTCAACCCTGACATAATTATTGTAATATTGTCAGTCGGTTTATGTGCAGTCGATTTAATATTCATACATTGTTGTAATTTACAATGTGGACAAGTGTGAGGTCAAATAATAGGTAAATGCGAAACAGGATTGCTGGTCGTACACCGTGACCTAATGCAAGAGGTTCAATAGATTTTGTATTCTGATCTAAGTAGAAACCTGCCTTGGAAGTTGGATTTGTCTAAAATTATTATAAGTACAGTGTGACATGACGATGGTCGAACTATGGGCCTTATAAGAAGGCTCAGAATCACTCAGGGCAAAAACTCGGGCGATGGAGAGAGCTATGCTCAGAGTATCCCTGCGAGATCAAATCAGAAATGAGGAGATCCCTAGGAGAACCAAAGTCACTGACATAGCTCAGCGAGTCACGAAGCTGAAGTGGAAATGGGTAGGCATATAGTTCAAAGAGCTGATGGTCGTTGAGGTCCCAAGGTGCTGGAGTGGAGAACCCGCACCGGGAAGCGCAATGTTAGCAGACTCCCAACTAGGTGGACCAAATACATCAAACGAGTCGCCGGGAGTTGCTGAATGCAGGCGGCGCAAGACCGACGCTTAAGGAAGTTCATGCAAGAGACCTTTGTCCTTGACCTTGGGACATCTATCGGTTGATAAAGAAGAAGAAGAGAAGACGCAATGATCCCTGATTGGTTGGCATTCTCTTGCTACTGGCCAGAATGCATCGTTGCAGCAAAAAATCCATGAATTCAGCCAATCACCACGCAATAATTGACGCAGCTTTCATTCAGTGAAAATATGGCCTTTATGTCCACCAAATCGAGAGCAAGAGGCGTGTGAGCAGAATAGAAAGTCATGAATGTTAGTATAGCTTAGGAACGTCGAAGAAGTTTGGTGAAGGACATGACTTGTTTATCAACAATACACAACAATAGCAATAGCTATTTATACTTAAGTACTTACTGTTGAAGTAACCTACTAATAACATAAATGCGAAAGTTTGTAAGGACTGAGGATGGAAGGATGGATGGATGGATGATTGTTTGTTACTCTTTCACGCCACAACAAATGAACCGATTTGGCTGTAATTTGGAATGGAGATACCTAGCTCATACCCAGGATTAACACAAAGGCTAAGTACTTTTTATCCCGAAAAATTACAGAGTTTTCGGGGGAATTAAAAAACCTTAATCTACGCGAACAAATTCGTGGGCATCATCTTGTATTATAATAAATAACGGAATATACAAGAATATTAATCAGTTCTCTACTAAACAAGTGCAATAAAGCAGAAGATTTTCAATCGAGATTTACTCACTGCCTTTTAACCTTTGCAAAAATTTCGCTTTTCCTTGTTCCAAAATACAGGTGATCGTTTACAAGAAATTCATATCAAGGAACCTAATTAGACCATCTCATTTTTACAAGCATACCTAATATATTATTATAAGTAGGTATTCATATAACAAAAAAAACCGGCCAAGTGCGTGTCGGGCCACGCGCAGTGTAGGGTTCCGTAGTTGAAAGTCTCAAATATTATTGCTGACCAAGGATAGTGCTTTTGTTTTATTTATGAATATTGAATAAATTTTGAGTTCCATGGTTTAAATACTATAATATTCTACAAAATATGCAACTTACACTACGTGTAATACTTATCTTCGAAAAAACAGATATAACTCCTTAACTAATGAACCCTACTTAGCCGTGATAGTTTTCCTTTAAAATTCATTATGTATACTACTGCTATGAATTTATATTATATATTTTAAATTTAGCACTTTAAAATATCATATTTCACAAACGGATCCCTGAATTGAAAAAGATGTTCCCACACCCACAATATTTTTGAAAGACCTATTCAAGGACACCACACACTATGGGATAGACGAGAAAAAAAAATTCATCCCCACTTTACATGTGGGGGAGGTACCCTAAAAAAAAATATTTTTCACAATTTTATTTCACGACTTTGTCGGCGTGATTGATATTTATACCCGTGTCAAATTACAGATTTCTAGTACCAATAGTCTCTGAGCTAAACCGCGGACAGACAGACAGACAGACGGACGGACATGGCGAAACTATAAGGGTTCCTTGTTTACTACGGAACCCTAAAAAGCTATGAATTTACCGACCTAATTCTGTGAGGCTAGGATCTATTTACTCGTTATATCTAAGACAGAGATTCAAGAGTAAAATGTGTACCTAAGCAAAATTTTCTCATACTTTATCGTCGTCATTAAGAATAAGTCGATCTTCCTTATCGTGTAGAAGAAAAAAACTTACTCTTCAGCTGGATAGAAGGTGCCAGCCGGTGCTATTTCTGTCCTAAGTTGTCCGTTGCATCGAGCTTGCATAGATTTGTGTGACGACTCAGCCGCCTGCCGCTGCTCTTCGTCGTGGTAGAGTATCATGGACTGATACTGGAAATTAGAGATGTAGAATTTTAGTTCATACAATGACATCCATCCATCCGTCCCTCCAAGCAATTTACTCTTAAGCTCTTAACGGTCGGTGGACCCGAAACATAGTAACTTTGCTAGCTAAATAAGCTTAGGTCGCTTATGGGCCTCGTAAGAAGTTTTAGGGTCAAGTAGCGGGCGATGGAGAGATCAAATCAGTAATAAGAAGATGCGTAGGAGAACCAAAGTTACCGACGTAGTTCGAAGAGTGGTGGTACTCTCTAAAATTGATCGCATCATTGTAACGATCGCGATGGCCTCTGATTGGCCGGTACTGCTCCGCTCTTGGTTAAAATGCATTGATGCAGCAAGATTGCCAAAAAAGCTAATCAAAGGTCATTGCGATCGATAAACACTGATGCAATATTTTTTAGAGAATCGCCACTGGTGGTTCTTGGGGTCCTAAGGTGTTGGAGTGGCGGACCCTGGATCGGAAAGCGCAGTGTTGGCAGACCCCGCGCTCACGGTAATTTTGAATCGCCGATGAGTCTACCACTGGTTCGGAATGCCCTTCCTGCCGAGAAGAACCAGCAAGAAACTCGGCGGTTGCTCTTTTCAAAACAAGTTTACAATACAATACATATTATGCTATGTATGCAGTATTTCCACAATAATGGGAAGTTTCACAAAAGCATACCTAATTATAATTCAACACAATATGTTAAGACGGGCTGACAGAAAGTAGCCCCATCCCTAGAACCAGTTCACGAGCATGACGCATGACCCAGCCATTCTAAATCTAAAGTGTTAGGTAAGTGTTGTAAAAGTTTACGTTTTGTTTTGCGAATTGGTTTGCGAAAGATCACAATCTCCGTTCATTAATTGATTATGATTTATTATAGGTGTACCTACATTTTACTACATTTATGTAAGTAGGTAGTTAGATTTAACATTTCGACTAAAAAATTTTAAATTTTGGATAAGATTTACTGAAAATTGAAACCGACCGTTATTCCTTTTGACCTATCTATGCCATGGGAGTCACATTTATATAAAAGGAACTGTGAACATAAGAAAAATCTCTGGAAATCGATTTTACTACGCCACGATTCTGTGTGCAAGGCCTAAAGTAATCTCTTGTTAAAGACCTTTCTATAAGGTAGGAACATTATACCTACACTAGCGGCACGCTATGATGGCCGGTTTGACACATTACAATAGTGATGTGGAATGTCAATTTATTCTCGAACAAAAAACAATTAAGTTTTGTTTTTGTACCTGATTAAATAGGTTTAATAAAACAAAAATGTATATGTTTATTTAATTTATTTGAACGAACTGAATATTTGAATGAAAATGAATATACATACTTTATATGCACACAAGAAACATATGAATACAAAAGATACCAAAAAAGGTGCCACAAAAGGCCATAATTAATCAGATTCGTCCATACTACTATTTTCACTGTCGTCACTGCTATCATCACCTACATTAATAATTATATGTTCGTTTTCTATAATATTATCTATTTTCACATCTCTTTCATAATCTTCCCTTATTAATTTAACAGTTCTATTCACAACCTTTTCCCAGTCTCCTTTAGTCACATGTTCACAAGCTTCTTCTAATAATTTTAGCATTTTTTTTGTGGTAAATGGGGGTTCTGTATTGTGTCTTGCAGCATATCCCTTAATTTGAGCCCACACCAACTCAATCGCATTATACTCACAATGGTAAGGCGGTAACCGTATAACTCTGTGCCCATGTTCTAATGCTATTTCGTCAATGACGTATCGGATCTTGGTTGGTTTGTTTTCTTTTAAAAGACGTACTAATTCCGCTTTTAACATATTCATGTTTGCATCTACGCCATTTTTACGAAGCCATGCGACGATATCAGCTTTCTTTTGGGATTGGGCAGGTGGCTTGTCAATTTGCATCGAGTGGTATGGGGCGTTGTCCATAATTATAATAGATGGTTCAGGGAGGCTACACAACATTGAGGTAAACCATTCAGTAAACTTTTCTCCATTCATGTCTTCATGATAGTCTCCAGTGGTTTTTGACGCAAAAGCCATGAGAGAACCTTCGACAAACCCGTTGATGGTTCCGGCGTGACAAATTATAAGTCGCGATCCTTTTCCTACAGGAACTTTGGAAGTAGATGCTGCTGTGTCATCGTTCCAAGAACGGCCTACAGTATGGTTAGCATTAAGCCATGTTTCATCCAAGAACACAACATTTTGCCAATTTTTGATTTCTTTCACTTGCCGTAAAAAAGTATACCTTGCCATCGCTATATCAAATCTTTCCATCAATATTTTGCGTTTGTTACATTTTTTGTATCGAAATCCAATGGTCTTCAAAATCTTCGTTAAAGAACTTTCCCCACCGAAGAATAATCCAGCTTCCTTCAGTGAATGCACCAACTTTTTTCTTGTTGGATACTCCTTCTGTAAATAGTAGCCGTAAACATGTCTTCGGATAGCATCGGCATCAAAGCTATCGATGCCTACGACTGGTTTTGCTCGTTTTCTCTTTTTTGGTGTGTGAAGTTTATTTTCTTCTGTGCCAGTCTCGCCATATTTTTTTTTAGTTATCCGTCTAACAGTTCGTTGTCCAATATTAAGCGCATCAGCTACGCGTTCAACCACTGACGTTATAGGTAAAATTGGCCCTCCATTTTGAGCTTCACGATCGAAATAGTTACGAAGGCGTATTACGAACTCACGTGTCTGACTATTTAGAACAGTTCTCTGCGTACGTTCGGTCATATCGACGAAATCCACAACAAAGGGCTTGAACAGAGTCCAAATTAACGAGCAAGGGTCAACAGTAATGCAGTATCAATATTTGAAATCCAAAGCCAGGTCAAAACTATATCACAATCGCATTGCACTGACAGTTTATACTTTTCGAAGCAACGTCAATTCGAAACTGCTTTGTTTTGCATTGAGCATTGACGCGAGTTTGCCGGAGGTAGTAGTTGTGCTAGCCAGCGATCCTATGTGACGATCGTATTAGATTCCATTTTTAAAAATTTTCAATTTAGAAAACCAAATGCCGAGTTGTGGTATATATCATATAAAAATAAAAATTTTACCTTTTGTATGAAACAGCTGATATTTTTTTGCGATTTCAGAGGTTTGTCCACATAGTGAAAATTGTTCATATTCACAAGTACATTCACCCCTTAAATGGTGCAAACTGATTTTTCTACACTTGTATACATTTTAGAAATCAATTTAATAAATAAATTTTGAGTCCTAAACCTAAAACTACATTCGATAAAATTTATGAATCTCTGCACATCACTATCGTCAATAAAGTAATACAATTATTTCCTTCAAAGTCGTTATCAATTAATACGGAACTTCATGAGCGGACAAACGTCAAACCGGCCATCATAGCGTGCCGCTAGTGTAATCCATATTCAATGTCTTTCAACTTATCTCTAGCGTAAAAAAATAAGGGATAGGTAATCTTTGATAAAACTCTAATAAAATTATAATCCTTATCACCATGATCGTTTAATATAGGCCAAAGACGTCACACGTCTTTGTAGGATTAGATATAATTAACTCGTATTAGATTACAAATAGATTTTATTATAAGACAATTCTGTTATTGTATCCTCATTGTTTGTAGAATGACTAACATTCGATGCAATATAGAATGAATAAGCGAAATAGTAAGAAATAATTAATTAATAGATAAAATAATTAACTATGTAGAACAGTGAATAGTGATACAATCAACATGAAGGCCAAACAATTAATTTGTGGTTTCTAATTTCTATACAGTATAATACACTATACAATTATACATCCATCGTTACAAAAACTAACTTAAATTCTCTAAAATCATTATGCATAAGTTTGTCTAAGAAGTTTTGTGCCGAGTACATAGTTATTTGAGTATATCTATAACTTTCTTAGGCATTGGGATCCTAAGATGTTCCAACGGCGACCTCCCATCGGGAAAAGCAGCGTTGGAAGACACCCCAATAGGAAAACGGAGAACCTCATACCGTCTCTAGGATTAAAGTGGCGCAAGATCGCGATCTGTGGCAACCCTTACAAAAGACATATGTGTATTCATTGACTGCTAACGGAAGAGACGAGTTTTATTTCTAATAAAAGAATATTATGGATAATTGGATAGAAGCAGGCGTTACTTTGCGGAAGTTCATGATTAGCAAGAAAAGGTTAGAATTATTTTGCTATAATCCGCCAACAGAAAAAATCTGTATGCTCAAACATGCAATTAAAAGCTAAGCACCACTCACCTACCCAGCCAAGCAAAAAGCCAAGTTCCCAAGCAAGCAATGCCACCACCACTCACATGCACCACCACACAAGACTTTTACACTACTCTCGACGCACGTTTCGCCCCGAGAGTAGTGTAAAAGTCTTGTGTGGTGGTGCATGTGAGTGGTGGTGGCATTGCTTGCTTGGGAACTTGGCTTTTTGCTTGGCCGGGTAGGTGAGTGGTGCTTAGTGGTGCGACGCACGTTTCGCCCCGAGAGTAGTGTAAAAGTCTTGTGTGGTGGTGCATGTGAGTGGTGGTGGCATTGCTTGCTTGGGAACTTGGCTTTTTGCTTGGCTGGGTAGGTGAGTGGTGCTTAGCTTTTAATTGCATGTTTGACCATACAGATTTTTTCTGTTGGCGGATTATAGCAAAATAATTCTAACCTTTTCTTGCTATTATGGATAATATTCTTTGCTGAACTTGACTAATACCTATTCTCCTCTCCCCTCCAGATAAGTGGAAAGTATATGTTAGGAGTGGGTACGACAAAAGTGCAACGGGTGCAGGGGATCGCACCGTCGATCTTTCAGTTTCAGTCCGCACTTTAACCTTTGGGTTTTTGAGGCTTGACTTAAGATGACGCCTTGGACCAAAAAACACGAAAACGAGTACTTTTGAATGCGTAGTGTGAGTGCAACGAATGATATAATTAGAATTTTAAAAATATCGTAAAAAAGGGGAAAACCTGTTTAATTTCTTAAACCGGACACAATTTTTAAAAATAGTCTGACTTATTTTAAGAAAAAAGTACAAACTTCACACCAAAAAAGTTCAAATGCTTGGAATTATCAGCGACAACATCCTATTATTTTTTACGAATAAAATAGCCAGACCGATATTCTATTTCATAGACCGAGTTTTTTTTTTTATGCTTATATTATGAGTAATTAAATAAAAACCCAGTCAAAGTCACCCGCTGGCACGGTCCGGTCGAGTGCGACGCGTAAAACAAGTCAGGGTGAGCGGGGAGCGCGAGAGAGAGAGAGAGCGGTACTCGATTTTTTGAAACAATAGTTTATCAATGCGTCGCCTTAACCACATTACTATGAGATACCTACGTACCTGTCTTTTTAGTTTGGTAGTAAGGCCATACTCGTGGTTCGCCCAGAACATGTCCAGTAACTCGTCGTATGTGACTGTTTTTGGATCGAAGTCCAGCTCTATGACTTCTGTGTGGTCACCTCTGTGAATTTGTAGAAAGGAGCAAGTCAGTCATCTACTGCAGGCGATTATGTACAGGCTGCATCAATGATTACTATAGTCTCAATTGTGGTGATTGGCTGAATTGCAATCGTCACACTGTAGAAATCATTTTTAGAGAATCGCACACACACAATGAGACAATACATTATACAGCGTCATGCTCGTGAACGGGTCCACCGGCGGGAATGGGGCTACTTTCTGTCTGCCCGCCCACCGTTGTGGAAACACTGTATACATAGAATAGAATAGAATAGAAATGTTTTTTTATTCAAATAAACTTTTTTACAAGTGCTTTTGAATCGTCGATGAGTCTACCACTGGTTCGGAATGCCGTTCCTGCATAGTATAGGTATAGCATAGCATAGTATCTATTGTATTGTAAACTTGTTTTCAAAAGAGCAACTTCCGAGTTTCTCGCTGGTTCTTCTCGGCAGGAAGGGCATTCCGAACCAGTGGTAGACTCATCGACGATTCAAAAGCACTTGTAAAAAAGTTTATTTAAATAAAAAACATTTCTATTCTATTCTACAGCTAATACCTACCAAGTTGCTTCGATTTTCGAAGTGAAACTTCTTTAGGCGCATTGAGCCAGTTTTGGTAGGTGAAAATCTTATGTGGTAGGTGAATGGGCTCGCACCACCGATGTAAATTATAGTAAATACTATAATGCTAGGTCCTATTAGTAAGAATGTTGTATTTTGTACCTAATATTTTACCTTCCTATTTGAGTTTTGACTTAATCAGTCAGTAAAAAGTTATGCAATAGTATTGGTAATGCATATAATAATATAGCGTCGAAAAAACGATGTGTTGGAATGACGAACATTGACCTTGACCTTCAAGGTGCGTACTGCGTAGACATTCAGGCCGGTAGCACACTGTAGTAGGTAAACCGCTACCGCGATACATTGAAGCGAACCGGCATGAATTGACCAAATTGTGTGACAGACGCTAACCGGAAACTGCATGTTCTAATACCTACACTAGCGGCACGCTATGATGGCCGGTTTGACGTTTGTCCGCTCATGAAGTTCCGTATTAATTGATAACGACTTTGAAGGAAATAATTGTATTACTTTATTGACGATAGTGATGTGCAGAGATTCATAAATTTTATCGAATGGAGTTTTAGGTTTAGGACTCAAAATTTATTTATTAAATTGATTTCTAAAATGTATACAAGTGTAGAAAAATCAGTTTGCACCATTTAAGGGGTGAATGTACTTGTGAATATGAACAATTTTCACTATGTGGACAAACCTCTGAAATCGCAAAAAAATATCAGCTGTTTCATACAAAAGGTAAAATTTTTATTTTTATATGATATATACCACAACTCGGCATTTGGTTTTCTAAATTGAAAATTTTTAAAAATGGAATCTAATACGATCGTCACATAGGATCGCTGGCTAGCACAACTACTACCTCCGGCAAACTCGCGTCAATGCTCAATGCAAAACAAAGCAGTTTCGAATTGACGTTGCTTCGAAAAGTATAAACTGTCAGTGCAATGCGATTGTGATATAGTTTTGACCTGGCTTTGGATTTCAAATATTGATACTGCATTACTGTTGACCCTTGCTCGTTAATTTGGACTCTGTTCAAGCCCTTTGTTGTGGATTTCGTCGATATGACCGAACGTACGCAGAGAACTGTTCTAAATAATCAGACACGTGAGTTCGTAATACGCCTTCGTAACTATTTCGATCGTGAAGCTCAAAATGGAGGGCCAATTTTACCTATAACGTCAGTGGTTGAACGCGTAGCTGATGCGCTTAATATTGGACAACGAACTGTTAGACGGATAACTAAAAAAAAATATGGCGAGACTGGCACAGAAGAAAATAAACTTCACACACCAAAAAAGAGAAAACGAGCAAAACCAGTCGTAGGCATCGATAGCTTTGATGCCGATGCTATCCGAAGACATGTTTACGGCTACTATTTACAGAAGGAGTATCCAACAAGAAAAAAGTTGGTGCATTCACTGAAGGAAGCTGGATTATTCTTCGGTGGGGAAAGTTCTTTAACGAAGATTTTGAAGACCATTGGATTTCGATACAAAAAATGTAACAAACGCAAAATATTGATGGAAAGATTTGATATAGCGATGGCAAGGTATACTTTTTTACGGCAAGTGAAAGAAATCAAAAATTGGCAAAATGTTGTGTTCTTGGATGAAACATGGCTTAATGCTAACCATACTGTAGGCCGTTCTTGGAACGATGACACAGCAGCATCTACTTCCAAAGTTCCTGTAGGAAAAGGATCGCGACTTATAATTTGTCACGCCGGAACCATCAACGGGTTTGTCGAAGGTTCTCTCATGGCTTTTGCGTCAAAAACCACTGGAGACTATCATGAAGACATGAATGGAGAAAAGTTTACTGAATGGTTTACCTCAATGTTGTGTAGCCTCCCCGAACCATCTATTATAATTATGGACAACGCCCCATACCACTCGATGCAAATTGACAAGCCACCTGCCCAATCCCAAAAGAAAGCTGATATCGTCGCATGGCTTCGTAAAAATGGCGTAGATGCAAACATGAATA
Source organism: Oeneis ivallda (assembly GCA_029955525.1). Lineage (NCBI taxonomy): Eukaryota > Metazoa > Arthropoda > Insecta > Lepidoptera > Nymphalidae > Oeneis > Oeneis ivallda. The sequence goes on from JARPMR010000014.1 coordinate 8,869,856, forward strand.
TGTTAAAAGCGGAATTAGTACGTCTTTTAAAAGAAAACAAACCAACCAAGATCCGATACGTCATTGACGAAATAGCATTAGAACATGGGCACAGAGTTATACGGTTACCGCCTTACCATTGTGAGTATAATGCGATTGAGTTGGTGTGGGCTCAAATTAAGGGATATGCTGCAAGACACAATACAGAACCCCCATTTACCACAAAAAAAATGCTAAAATTATTAGAAGAAGCTTGTGAACATGTGACTAAAGGAGACTGGGAAAAGGTTGTGAATAGAACTGTTAAATTAATAAGGGAAGATTATGAAAGAGATGTGAAAATAGATAATATTATAGAAAACGAACATATAATTATTAATGTAGGTGATGATAGCAGTGACGACAGTGAAAATAGTAGTATGGACGAATCTGATTAATTATGGCCTTTTGTGGCACCTTTTTTGGTATCTTTTGTATTCATATGTTTCTTGTGTGCATATAAAGTATGTATATTCATTTTCATTCAAATATTCAGTTCGTTCAAATAAATTAAATAAACATATACATTTTTGTTTTATTAAACCTATTTAATCAGGTACAAAAACAAAACTTAATTGTTTTTTGTTCGAGAATAAATTGACATTCCACATCACTATTGTAATGTGTCAAACCGGCCATCATAGCGTGCCGCTAGTGTAGTTGCAATTGTGACTATGAATTGAAGGGTAAGGGGAATATAGAAAGATCATAGTCATATTTAGATATTTTCGAGAAAATAAAAGAAAATGAAAAAAAAATGTCTAAAATATGCTCTTTTATAAGTAGGTATGCTAAACTCCTTTTTAAAGTTAAAGTTGTCTATGATCCTTATTTCAATGTTTTAAAACACAGCCTTCAAAGAAAGATCAACTATCTCCCCACTTTATCTCGTAGCTTGTCGTAGCTATCTCGTAGCAAAACAAAAAACTTAAATGTACCTAAGTACCGTTTAAGTAGGTAGGTACAGCCGAAATACTTTAGGAAGGCGAGACCCATAATAAAATTATGTTAGATTTGATCAAGCAGCATGTAAGTAGGTAGGTACTTTAATTTCTGCTGCGGGCTCGCGTCACTCGCGTCGAGATATGCCAAAGGCTATTGTAGTAACCTTGGCGCGCTGATTCACAATGCCAAAATAATGTTATAATCGACTTCACAAAAAATATCCACAAGAAAAAGCGGCAGACATTCCGTTTTTGAATGACGACCGGTTTAAATAGGTACAAAATTTACGCTATCCGCAACCAATTTATAATTGACCCATTAAGAGGATTGTCTAGTTGAAAATTTTCATACAAAAAGCTTCAAAAAGCGATAACGTTTTGCTACCCGTAAATGTTGTCCAATGTTCATAATTTTTTGATCATGACAACCTCCAAGCGTACACCAAAGCTTATATTGTGAGGGTTAGTACGACGATGGTGCAACGGGTGGGATTTGAATCGTTGACCTTCCAGGTTTCACTAAAACCAGTTTTAGTCGCGTGTAGTGTTTAGTAATTTAGCTATTTATATTTAAAAGCAGAATTTACTAGCGGCAATGAGTCGGTAGCGACATGGTTGCAAAAGCCAATTCTAAAACGGTTTATTTTCGTTTTTTTGTTCTTTTTAATTTGAATCCCTTTTTGTATTAATTAAATAAACATATTTTCTTTCTATTGGGGCTAATCTAGTTAAATAAACGTATTTTATCTTTAACATCGTGAGAACCATGAAGGAAAACATCGCATCGCAGGAAACCTGCACACCTGCGAGTTCTACATAATGTTCTCGAAAGGGGTGTGAATTCCGCCAAATCGCATTGGGCCAGCGTAGCGTGGTGGACTATGGCCTATAACCCTTCTCTGAGAGAAGACCTGCTGCGCTCAGTAGTGAGCCGTTGATGGGTTGCTGCTGCTGCTGCTGATAATGATGATGATCTTTAGCACCTAGCAGCTAGCTGAAACACGTGTCGTAGTCAATAATACAAGCTCGTTATCCACTCACACGTAAATACATTACATAGTAGGTATTATATATGTATATGAATTGATACATCGTACCAATCAATCGCATCAATGGCATGAAACGTGTACTACGTATAATAGAATTGTATTTTGCCGGTCATTCATAATTGTCTGCTACATAATTTCCTTGCGATAAGATTCTCAAACACATTATTTCTTAACGTGAAAGTCACTAAAATTGTAATTTTTAAGGATTCGAAAATAGTTAATACCCTGTATCATGGGGCGAGGATGCTAAATCCTTTTTAAGGTGGAAGACAAGGGTCTGCCCGCGAAATTCCAATTTAATTTGGTTTTTCGCAATTTGTAAACTAATACGACAAAGTAGGCTTATGGCCTTCTAATTGCGCCAGTGGAATTATCATCTTCACAGGTTTACATAAAAATCTTTACTTGAAAGTGCAACAAAATATCGACTAATTTGTGAGTAACTCACGTCCAACTCAGTATTTTGATTAATTTCTTAAACTGGTCACTTTCAAGTAAAGATTTTTATGTAAACCTGTGAAGATGATAATTCCACTGGCGCGATTAGAAGGTCATAAGCCTACTTTGTCGTATTAGTTTACAAATTGCGAAAAACCAAATTAAATTTGAATTTCGCGGGCAGACCCGTGTCTTCCACCTTAAGGATCGCACCTAAATCATCGCTTCTCCTTCGCGGACTGGAAGTTTCCTACGTTTTGAGATTACAATCTGTTTTATCAATCATTACTTACTTAATCAATAGTATACGGAAAACCGTCAATCAGAAGATCTTGAATTAGATAAGTTAATACTCAGGAAGGATTTTCCTACCATTTTTATCACTCTTTATTTATTTATGTATCCACAACAGTGCACGTTTTTGAAATAATATTACTATGTTTTCCTATGTAGCTATAACATACAGTACCTAAGTACTACCTAACTATTTAATATTTATTGTAAAATATGCACTTAAAAACACTTTAAAAACATTGTTACTTACTTTGTTACGACAATAGTTTGTCTATGTCTATTACGTTTAAGAACTTCAAATAAATTTTTAATACCATCAATGGTTTCTTTACAAAGAAACTTATCTATAAAATGTTACAATGTAATATGAAATGACAATGATGAAAATAGACAAAGTTATAATGAATATTACATAATAGTTTATTTTTTTATAACAGTTGGTGGGAGATAAGTAGTATTTAATTGTTTACTAATTAAAACATCACAATGATTTATCATTTATTCAAGAATGCGGGCAAGAAATCATTGACAATACTAAGACGATACGTTTGTACGATAAAATTTACAGTATCATCATCATAGTATTTATTATTCATCAATGCAATGTTCATTGTCGACTTTCGATATGTAACATGCTTCAATTAATCTATACTAATATTAGAAAGAGGAAAGATTTTTTGTTTGTTTGTACCGAATAGGCTCTGTAACTACTGGACCGATTTGAACCATTTTTTCACCAATAGAAAGCTAAATTATCTGGAAATAAAATAGGCTATGATTTATTTTCAAAAAAAATAGAGATTCTTAAGAAAATTGCAATAATGTAACCCAAAGTAGCAAAATTTTGCCTATAAAATGCATTATTTAGCGTAGGTATGCTGAGAAAACTATTGATGATCCATAAAAATGTACTACATGATTAAAGTAATCATTATTCCCTATAAAAAAATTAAGTGGCACTCGGGGACTGCTGCGGTAAAGTTATTGCACAGCAATTTTTAATAACTTATGCAATTATAATATTTATGCAATATTTTTTTGCATAATAAAAATTATGCAAAAAAAATTAAAAAACAAACAAACAAGAAAAGCGAACTGTCACTACTTCGCGAGTGAGATTCGAACCTGCGACATCATACACCATACGGTAAAGAAAGCGGCTGCTCGCCCACTGCGCCAAACAGAGCTACTGAAAATGTTGAACGCTTACTGAACGACGGTGTTAGGTTTATTTTCGTTACGGAATTTCTTGATTCGGTCGCCGCTCTCAAACTGTTTGTCGGTCGCCGCGCTCAAACTGTTTGTCCTACTTAGTTCAAAGCTCGCGATAAAAGCTATGCAATAGCTTAAAAGTCCCCAAGGGAATATATCTATCATATTTAAGTCACAGTAGTAGCTTTTGTATTCTAAAATTTACTTAATTAGATCGCCTTTATTATCGCAGTATTAATTCTTCCATACTAATACACATTATAAATGTGAAAGTGTGTTTGTTTGTTGGTTTGCCCGTCAATCACGCTGCAACAATGTTACGGATTGACGTGATTTTTTGGATAGGTATAGTTGAGAACCTGGAGGGTGACATAGGCATCCCGAAAAATCAAAGAGTTCCCGCGGGATTAATCCACGCGGACGAAGTCGCGGGCATCAGCTAGTAGTTAGTACTATATAATTTATTATAATACATAACTATCTACCGCTACCTTATTTCCTGAATAACCAGGTTCCCGCGGGTTTTGAAACCTAATTCCACGCCGACCAGGTCGCGGGCAGAAGCTAGTAATTTAATAGGTAGATACATATTATTTATGTTAGAATAGCTTTGAAATTTTCATGCAATTTCATTTTTCGCCGATTTACACCGTCGCGCGTCGTCTCAAGCAGTTCTAATCGACGAAAACTAAAAATACAATCTTCACCTTGAGCAATATCGATCTGTCAGCGGCAGAATCTAGTCTAGACAAAGAACTTGTTGGCGCAGCTCAGGCAGAGTTGGTTTGAAAAGTGTGGAAATCTTAGGTTAATCGCTACTCATCGTTACGATTTTTTTTAGTATGGGTTATAGCGTTTTTCGCACTGTCGAAAATAGTTACCTATTTATTTACCATTAAACGTGATCACAAAATCTACTTACACTTATTTACTGTCATGAATTGAATAGAATAGAATAAAAATATTTTTTATTCAAATAAACTTTTTTACAAGTGCTTTTGAATCGTCGATGAGTCTATCACTAGTTCGGAATGCCCTTCCTGCCGAGAAGAGCCAGCAAGAAACATCAGCGGTTGCTCTTTTCAAAACAAGTTTACAATATAATAGATACTATGCTATGTATACAGTGTTTCCACAATGAGGGGAAGTTCCACAAAAGCAAACCTACTTTCAATTCAATACAATATGTTAAGACGGGCAGACAGAAAGCAGCCCCATTCCCGCCGGTGAAACCCGTTCACGAGCATGACGCATAACCCAGCCGTTGCTTCGCTCAACCATATTTGAGGGAACGTAACAACCCGCATCACTCTTGATGCTACCCTGTGTACTGGTCAGTGTGCACTATTATTCGGCACTATTCGTCACAGGCGAGGAGCCTCAGTAAATCAGTATACTTAATAGAACTTAATAGATATATTTGGCGTCATGTAAAAAGAACTTGGAGGCTCCAAGTTCTTCGTGTGCCCTTATGGTAAAGACGGTACTGCTTGGAGCGACGCAGTGTATTAGGTAATAGAACGACGGAAGTGTCTTTGCCGCCACGCATTTATTGGTTCGTTAGTCTAACTGTAGGAAAATACAGAACCCATGGATATACATTCCTTCCATCCCACTATCATCCAGAGCTCTTTTTACCTGAAGCTAACTGAGCACTAGTAAGCAGTGATAGCCTAGTGGTTAGGACTGTGGTCTCCTATTGGGGCGGTCACAGGTTCGATCCCGGGTACGCACCTCTGACTTTCGGAGTCAAGTGCGTTTAAGCAATTAAATATCATTTGCTTCAACGGTGAAGTAACTCGTGAGGAAACCTGCACACCTGAGAGTTCTTCATAATATTGTTCTTGAAGGTGTGTGAAGTCCGCCAATTCGCATTGGGCCAGTGCAGCGTGGTGGACTATGGCCTATACCTTTCTCTGAGAGGAGACCTGCGCTCAGCAGTGAGCCGATGATGGGTTGCTAATGATGAACTGAGCACTCACATGTTTCTATAATGTGGGTTCTTTGTGGTACCGCCAGCGTAGCCCACTCTGGTGCGAATGATGCCGAGCGTCGCGCCGAACAAGGAATCGTTGGACCAAAAACATCCCATGCCAAATGTGGCTTTCTTCGTAGGTATGTCGACATCGTGGAGGAGTGTTGACTGCAACCAAAAATAATATTTAATTATATTCCTTGGTGTACAAGCTTTCTGTAATTACGAGTGCTCGTGGACAAAAAGGCGCAGACGCTTTTGTACAAAGTTATGCATAATGGATTATTATACGGGTCTGCCCGCGAAATTAAATTTGGTTTTTTGCAATTAGTAAACTAATACGACATAATTGCGCCAATGGCAGTGTCATCTTCACAGGTTTATTTAAGAAATTAGTCAGAATATCGAGTTGGACGTGACTTCTACTCACAAATTAATCAGACATCATTATTTACGTTCTGTAATTCAGAAGTTATAAGGCTATGATAGACGGACGGACAGTCGGACGGACGGACAAGTGCAAATTCATTCAAGTAGACTCAGAGACCTTCGCTTCGCTCGGTCAATGAGATGTATCGAGGTTTGCAATTGGTTTTTGTTTTGAAAAATTAAGTAAGTAACGTGAGCGCGCAAATATTTTTTACAAATCATCACTTTTTCTTTTCTTTTTAGGGCTCCGTACCAAAATGGTAAAAATGGAACCCTTATGGTGAGACTTTCTCCGTCCGTCCGTCCGTCCGTCCGTCTGTCACTGTCGATTATTTCAGTAACTATTAAAGCTATCGACATGAAATTTGGCATAGTTGTGTATAATAGTGGCCCAACATCATTGGAAGAAAGAAAAATCGAAAATTATTTTTAGTTTTATTAAAAAAGGGGGAAAATCGGGGGTTTGAAATTTCAAAGTAAAACAACTATACCGAGTGGGGTATCATATGAAACGCCTTTACTAGTGCATTCTAAAACAGTTTTTTATTTATTTCTATATATAATAGTTTTTGAGTAATCGGCCAAAATGTCGAAAAAAATACCGTTCCCCCCCCCTTATCTCCGAAGTTTACCAATCGAAAAATCTGAAATAATTATGGTCAATAGAAGTTTATGTATATTTTACAGGAAAAATAAAAGCAACGCGAAAATTATTTTAGTTTGATTGAAAAAGGGGGAAAATCGGGGGTTTGAAATTTCAAAGTAATATAACTATACCGAGTGGGGTATCATATGAAAGGCCTTTACTTGTGCATTCTAAAACAGTTTTTTATTTATTTCTATATATAATAGTTTTTGAGTAATCGGCCAAAATGTCGAAAAAAATACCTTTCCCCCCCCCCCCCCCCCCTTATCTCCGAAGTTTACCAATCGAAAAATCTGAAATAATTATGGTCAATAGAGGTTTATGTATATTTTACAGGAAAAATAAAAGCAACGCAAAAATTATTTTAGTTTGATTAAAAAAGGGGGAAAATCGGGGGTTTGAAATTTCAAAGTAAGATAACTATACCGAGTGGGGTATCATAAATGAAAGGCCTTTACTTGTGCATTCTAAAACAGTTTTTTATTTATTTCTATATATAATAGTTTTTGAGTAATCGGCCAAAATGTCGAAAAAAATACCGTCCCCCCCCCCCCCTTATCTCCGAAGTTTACCAGTTGAAAAATCTGAAATAATTATGGTCAATAGAAGTTTATGTATATTTTACAGGAAAAATAAAACCAACGCTCTAACTAGCATAGTTTTTTTTATATTAACAATAAACCTCTACAAACAAAGTTAACGATAAATAAGCAAATTAATATAATATTATCGTTTTACTTTTACTTTTGGAGTACGGAACCCTCGGTGCGCGAGTCCGACTCGCACTTGGCCGCTTTTTTTATTATAATAATAATTAATATCCACAAATAAACCTTACGAACAAACAATCGAAATGATAGGTAGTGAAAACCAGTTTTCACGGTAATTTCGATTTTTTTTTCAAAATCCACCAGCTAGGAGTCTTCTCAATTTGGCCTCAGCCAAGTTGGAGATACGGGCCTCGAGGCATGCCTCCTTACTCGGAATAGACGCAGGGAAAAACACTTCCCCGGTAATGTGCTTTAAGCCACTTGTTGGGTAAGGCCTTCCTATCTTGGCTACAGGTCTCGTGGTCTTGGAGAGGTGTAAAGTCCATGGCCCCCGCGCTGTGAGCGATGAGCTCGCTGCTACGCACGGGGGGTGCCATCAAATCATTTTCAATTTTCAAAATCCGTTGCATAGTTTACCGACTTCAAACTCCCGCTTTACTACATTACACAATCACTGTACAAAGTATTTCATATTGCTGATATTTTAAAAACCTCTCGACCGATTTCGATAAAATTTATATAATGGGACCGACCACCTGAGAAGTAGGTATGCCCTTTGAAACAAAAAAATAATTTTTCAAATCGGTCCACACGTCTTCGAGTGATCGGTGAACATACATTAAAAAAAAGATTCCGACGAATTGGGAACCTCATCCTTTTCTGAAGTCGGTTAAAAAGAATCAAGCGTAGATACAAACAGACAGACACAGATAGCGACCTTGTTTTTATACTTTTTAGAGAAGAGATTATCAGCAATGACTGTATAATATAATCCAAAGACAATGACACACATAAATTAATTATTATACAATCAAGCTTAAGAAAGCATCGTCATACAAACAATGGATGTCTTACCTATCATGACATGAACTTCAATAGCACAATTTAATTGTTATTGCTTATCTAAAGGTCATTTGATAGTGGAAACTGCGTTTATTGTTATCAAGCCCTCCCAGTTATAGCGGTACACTCATTTATTTGACAACAAAGGTCTGATGAATTGCGTAACCTTTTATATCTAGCGTTGCACGGAAAACTCTCGTGTGACTTAAAAAATCGGCCAAGTGTGAGTCGGACTAAAACGAAGTAAGACGAAGTAAAACGATAATATTATATTAATTTGCTTATTAATCGTTAACTTTGTTTGTAGAGGTTTATTGTTAATATAAAAAAATATACATTATTCGACATATAAAAATCTGTTTTAGAATCTACAGGTAAAGCCCTTTCATATGATACCCCACTCGGTATAGTTATCTTACTTTGAAATTTCAAACTCCCGATTTTCCCCCTTTTTTAATTAAACTAAAAATAATTTATGATTTTTTTATTCCAATGTTGATGGGCCACTATTATACACAACTATTCCAAATTTCATGTCGATAGCTTTAATAGTTACTTACTTAATAAAATAATCGATTGTGACAGACGAACGGACAGGCGGAGAAAGTTTCACCATAAGGGATCCACTTTTACCATTTTGGTACGGACCCTAAAAAGCTGATAAGAAATTCATTAATGTTATTTCAAGGTTAAGTACCTTGAATGATTTTCTTATACCATTATTAGGTATCTTATAGGAGTTTCCACGCTACACTACAGAAACTAAACTGGACCGCAAAGAAAAAGGGTCGTTTAGAAAATCTTCAAAATGAAAAACTACCTACGTATTTTTAATTATTTTACATTTATTAAAAATAAAAAGCTTGAATTCAGGTTGTTTTTTATTGAAGCACATTAAAATATTGTTAATCTAAATATTCTTTCATTAAGCTCGGTCAGGTACCTACTTTTGAAGATATTGAAGATTTTCTAACCGACCCCTTTTCTTTGCGGTCTAGTTTATATAATAATATATATTGGAACGGAAAAGTGAAAAATTAACATAAAAACCTGTGAAAATGTTATACTATAAAGTTACCGGAACTTGTATTTTCACAGGTAGAAAGCGATTAGGATTAGGGATTTCTTCCATCTACACTGCCATGCTCTTCCCAGTTAGCCAGCTACTGAGATTAAGAATTGCTACCATAGAATAAGTCCTATATTCTAAGATTGCTACCTAAGTAATTTTAGATTGCATCGTCACATAAAATCACGTGAGATCGCGGGTTATTTTGTCATCTAATAAAAACCTGCCGGCAATAATAAAATTAGCATGTTTATCTTTCTTCAACTATCCAACTACTATTAATAACTATAGGTTTTACAAGTACCTGTGCTATCAATCATAGTCACCATCAATCAGCAATTTTCATCGTAGTCGGCCGTAAGTGAACAGGCTATTTTGGTCAGACCGTATGACCAATTTGCCTACTTCCTTTGAGGCAAATAACAGTAGTTAGGTACTATAGGTACTATCATTGTTAGGTTATTGTCTGTGAATTAACTTTGTCAGCGATAAAGCCTTAGATGTGTGGCTACTGGCTATCGTTCTAAATCGCTTGTTTATATATACCCAATATATACTACGTAAAAGTGGCCTGTGTGAGTACGTAACAAAAATAAGATAGCAAGACATTCAACGTTCCACTTTTGCAAAAAATTCCATTATCAAATTAGCCTATGGTAATTAAGGTACCTACATTGCGGAGAATCAATTCATTAGGCTCACGATTACGAAGCTACAAGATAGGTAAACCACAATATTTATTTGGTTTACCTATCTTCTTAGTAATTTTGTTATCATTGAATTTTAAATTAATTGGGAATAGAAATATGAAACAATCAAATAAGAATGTGTGTTTTTTAGTTGGTTTTTCCTTCAATCACGCCTGTATCACGCAAGCTACGCGCGACGGAACAACGGGACGAATCACGGATCAGCTTGGTTTTAACTGTATGGGTAAAGTAAGTAGTAACACCTACAAATTGAGCTTCCACACTGACGAATTCGTTAGCTTAAAAATACATACCTAGTACCTACAATTACCTACTTAATATATTAAATTAGGACGGAACAACGGGACGAATCACGGATCAGCTTGGTTTTAACTGTATGGGTAAAGTAAGTAGAAACACCTAGAAATTGAGCTTCCACACTGACGAATTCGTTAGCTTAAAAATACATACCTAGTACCTACAATTACCTACTTAATATATTAAATTAGGTATGTATCTACCTAGTACCTACTGATAATTTTGTTTTAATTAAATTAAATTTGGTGAAAATTAAACTGTAAACTTTAATTGTTATAATATTGGTAAGTAGATGGCTTTATAATAGTAGGTACTAAATTCTCTAAAGTAATGTTTTTTTCCTTCTTTGGAGGAAAAATCCCCATGGATAGGTTCATCAGCTGGCATGACTTAGGTACCTACTCCACTTTTGGCCTTCGGACTAAAAAAAACTCCACTCCGCTCACAGCTTCCTGTACATCTCTAAGCATTCTATTAGGGATATAATAGGAAGCTCTAAGTAGATGACCGTTATGTTTGAATTCAATTAAGTAGACCTTCATTTTTTTATTTACGTAGATACATATCCTACACCTGAGAAATCTAATGTAGAAACTCATTAAGTCGGATATACTATTTTCCTTGTCTTTTCCTTTCTTGTTTGTAGTTAAAGGTGCATGTACTTACTTGACGATTCGAAAGCACTTTGTAAAACTTTATTTGAATTATTGGTATTCTAAATATTTACAGCCAAAGCCTACGACTTGATCATCTTCTCAACCGATAGCCGTCCACTGTTGGACATAGGTCTCTTGTAATGATCGCCACAGGACACGAGCCTGCGCCGCCTGCATCCAGCGGCTCGCATGAGATCGTCCTGCTCCACCGTAGTTCGTTTAAATTTTAAAACCTGTTTATTTTTCTTGTCAGCGAAAATAAATGACTCAGCGTTGCTTTCACTGTCGTTGTGCGAAAAATTAACGAAGTTTCATTCACCAAGTGAATGAAGGTTACACAAAAAAAAACTTACGTTCGTCGGTGGCTTCATGTTCCCGACTCTTCTGAGAAAACTCAACATGCACGAGGTTTTAAAGAGATTAGGTTGGAAAAGGACCGTCGTATATAAACGTTTTTGTCTACGCGTGTTCGATATGTTATCTAAATAGGATTATAGAGTGAAGCCGAGACACGTCTTTATAATGTGGCTGCCCGGCGAACACTGTCAATGCCGCAGTCATCAACTAAATACGTATGATTACGCAGCCGCGATGAACTGTGACGTTGGCATTGAAAACTACGTCATTATCTGCCTTTTCACACGCACGAGCACGAAGATGAGACATACAGCTCCGGTGGCAGCCTGAAAATAGTGTTGCAAATTACTCGAGTGTTCAAGTCGTAACTTTAAAGACTAGATTCTATGCAAGACTCAGTGCGAGTTTCATGTCTCTTTTCGAGTTTGTTTTTGAAGACTGGAGTTTTTTTTGTACAACTCGAGCCTTTTGTAAAGCTCGAGTCGTTGAAATGACTCTGGTCGGCATGAAAGAGACTCCGAAACTTTTAGCGCACTGAGTTTTGCTTAGTTGAGTTGAGTCTTCTTACCAACGACTAGAGTCTGCCTTTCGCATCAAAAGCACGTATTTTCAAACATTAGGCACTGATATAAATGTAGTACCTACTAGATTACGTGTTCCGAACACTTACCACGTTCAACTGAGTTGTAACTAATGCCGAACAAAACAGTTAGTGTGGTCGACGGCACTCGCGACGTACGAACGCGGACACTATTTATGCGATAAAACTTTCTACCTACCTTAATTGTGAATTGAAAAGCCAACAATGCTTATTTCAAGTAAGTAACAAAAAGTATAGTTATTATAGTGAATAATTAGATATCAACATCGTAATTCATAACAATTAGTCCGGTCAAATTAGACATTCGAAGTTACATAAAGTCCCAACAAGCTGAAAATCAGTAAAATTGTTCAAAACATAATCCTACTAATATCCTACTAATATTATAAAGGCGAAAGTTTGTGTGTATGTTTGTTCCTCCTTCACGCAAAAACTACTGGATGGATTTGGCTGAAATTTGGAATGGAGATAGATTATACCCTGGAATAACACATAGGCTACAAATTATTCCGGAAAAATCCAAGGTTCCCGCGGAATTTTGAAAAACCACTGATAGATGGCGCTGATTGTACTTAAATCACGCTTACATTATCCGCAGCATCGAGAATAAGTAAAAAATTCCAATTCAACAATCAAGTAGGATAAACACAGTTATTGAAGTTTTTCATTATCAATAGAAAATTTCTTAGGGATTAGGGTCTAGGGATGGATTACGAAATAAATTATACAAATAGTACAAGGTATCGATTTGTCCAGTCATAGTGAGTACATTGCTAGATATAATAATGACTGATCATGTGTAGATCCTATCCTATCCTATCCTATTATTCCTATTAATATTATAATATAAATGCGAAAGTTTGTGAGGATGGATGTTTGGATCGATGGATGGATGGATGTTTGTTACTCTTTAACGCGACTCTTTAACCGATTTTGCTGAAATTTGGCACAGACATAGAATATAGTCTAGAGCTGTGTCGATCAATCATTTTATGTAACCCGGGTCAATCGCGACCCATTGGCAAAGTGATCGGGTCAAAATGATTCGATCATTTCGATCACTCGTTCACTTCGATACTTCTATCGCGGATCGTGATTAGCACGTTTCCCGAGTCTCATACGGTAGGTAACAGATAATATATGAACTAGGGTCAAAAAGAACTCAGTGGGCCAAACGAAGAATAAATCAAAAAGTTATTAATAAAAAATAAAGTTATATATTTGCTCATTACAAATTATAATTTAACTATTAAACTAAGATAGTACCTAGACAGGTCGCATACGTACGCGTGTCGCGGGTCGTAGGACTCGTAGGTCACAACGCAACTGATTTGCTAATTGCTATATCAATCATTCTTTCGATCGATCGCGAGCCGCGCAATCTACCCAATCAAACAGGTTCTACTTGTGTATCGCGCGAACTCGAGCGAACGAAAGAGACAAACATAGTTGTGATAGTTCAACTCATTGTGCGCGCGCCGCGCGGCGCTTGGACTGTGCGTGGTGAAGTTCGTAAACAAACTGTGTTAAGTTGGTTGCGTTGCGTTTCGTTCACGCTTGTGGATGAGGATCAGATTCAGACGCTCGATGAGTATTGATGGTATTGAGTCGCGGGTCGCGTTGATCGAATCTTTTGGAGATTGATGATCGGGTCACTCGTGTTTGGAACGCGATTCGATCATTTTGATTCAATCAATCGTGATCGACACAGCTCTAATATAGTCTGGAATAGCACATAGGGTACTTTTTATCACGGAAAAGCAAACAGTTCCTGCGGGATAGCATCGCTATTTTTTACGCATTTGTCCTTCAAAATACGCGCAATGGAGTTTTAGATTAACGTGATTTTTTTTGCACAGGTAAAGTTAAGAGCCTGAAAAATGACAAAGGCTACTTTTTATCTCGGGAAAACAAACGGTTCCTGCGGCATATTATACTACTCATCATATTAGTATACTACTTTTCACACATTTATCTTTTAATTATGCGCCAATGGAGTAACAGATTGACGTGGTTTTTTGGATTGGCATAGTTGATGACTTGAAAAGTGACAAAGGCTACTTTTTATCCTGGGAAAGCAAACAGTTCCCGCGGGATATTAGTGTTCTACTTTTCACATATTTATCCTTAAATTAGGCGCCAACGAAGTTACAGATTGACGTGGTTTATTGGATAGGCATAGTTGAGGACTTGAAAAGTGACAAAGGCTACTTTTAATCCCAGGAAAACAAACAGTTCCCGCGGGATATTAGTGTTCTACTTTTCACATATTTATCCTTAAATTAGGCGCCAACGAAGTTACAGATTGACGTGGTTTATTGGATAGGCATAGTTGAGGACTTGAAAAGTGACAAAGGCTACTTTTAATCCCAGGAAAACAAACAGTTCCCGCGGGATATTAGTGTTCTACTTTTCCCATATTTATCCTTAAATTAGGCGCCAACGAAGTTACAGATTGACGTGGTTTATTGGATAGGCATAGTTGAGGACTTGAAAAGTGACAAAGGCTACTTTTTATCCCGGGAAAACAAACAGTTCCCGCGGGATATTCGTATGTTACTTTCACATACTTATCCTTCAATTATGCGCCAACGGAGTTTTAAGATTGAAGTTTTAGATTATTTTTTAGCGCAGGTAAAGTTAAGGGCCTGAAAAGTGACATACATACACACATACTGTAGTAGTAGGTATGTATGAATGTATGTATGTATGTATGTATGTATGTATGTATGTATGAATGTATGTATGTATGTATGTTTGTATGTATGTATGGAATGCATGTATGCATGTATGCATGTATGCATGTATGCATGTATGTATGTATGTAGGCATGCATGTATGCGAACATACATACACACATATCTACTACTACTGTATGTGTGTATGCATGAATTTATGTATGTTTGTATCCTCCTCCTACTAACAATAAATACTTTGATTATATCATATCCTACTTATTATTACTCATATTATCCCACTAATATTATTAATGTGAAAGTTTGTGATGGATGTATACGGATGTATGTTTGTATAGATGTCGTATACGGATGGATGGATGTATGTTCTCTGAGATAGGGGTTGAACTATTTAGACTGTTATACTCCATAACTTCGTTAAATATGAACTAATTTTTATTATTACTTTAAGCGACTTCAAAAAAGGGAGGAGGATCTCAATTCAACGGAAACTTTTTTATGTATGTTCACCGATTACTCGAAGACGCCTGAACCGATTTGGAAAATTCTTTTTTTGTTTCAAAGGGTGGTTTCACTTCCCAGGTGGTCCCATTTAAATTTTATAGAAATCAGTCGAGCGTTTTTAAAAAAATCTACAATAAATTATATACTTTGTAGTGGCGCGAGCGTTTAAAAATGTATGCTCCCGGGACAAAAAGTAGCCTGTGTTATTTTCCAGGTCGTCAACTTTACCTGTGTAAAAAAAATCAGCCAATTGCGAGTCGGTCCTCGCTCTTTTAGGGTTCCGTTAAAAAAAAATTAAAATATTTCCATGGGTACATGGAAATATTTTAATTTAATTTTATTTTTTTAATTTAATTTTTATTATTTGTTGTTATAGCGGCAATAGAAATACAAAATATGTGAAAATTTCAACTGTCTATTACGGTTTACGAGATACAGGCCGCTGACAGACGGACGGACGGAC
This sequence comes from Oeneis ivallda, assembly GCA_029955525.1. Classification (NCBI taxonomy): domain Eukaryota; kingdom Metazoa; phylum Arthropoda; class Insecta; order Lepidoptera; family Nymphalidae; genus Oeneis; species Oeneis ivallda. Next base: position 8,885,827 of record JARPMR010000014.1, read on the forward strand.
AGCGGAGGCTTTAGTAATAGAGTCCCGTTGGAACCCTAAAAACCACGTTGACTATATGCACATACACTTTATATGGTGGAAATATTAAAACTGCGAAAGTGCGTTGGTTTGTCCTTCAATCACGCCTCAACAGAGCTACGGATCGACGTGATTTTTTGCAGTGTACCTATAGTTGAGGACGGAGAGTGACAGGCTACTTTTTATGCCGCAAAGTCAGAGTTCCCAAGGCATTTTAAAGGCTAAGTTCACGCAGACGAAGTCGCGGGCATCAGCTAGTTATAACCTAATGTCAAAGTAATAAAAAAGTATTTGAATAAATCAAGAAATAGTAATTTTTATTTCGTATCTATTTAGTCCGGTCAAATTAGACCAAAAAATGAGAGTGAAGTTACATAAAGTCCCAACAAGCTGAAAATCAGTAAAATTGTTCAAAACATAATTATAAATAATATTTAAAAGTTCCCCATCATTCCCGTGTATGGAAATTTTTTTATTCAAGGTCAAAGGTCAAAAAAATGAGCTTTTCGCGATTTTCAGCAAAGCGGTAAGTTTTATCATAAAAGTACCTTAGACAAAATTGTACATCATAAAATTATCTATAAAAAATGTATCAATACTTTTTTTCTTACGAGCCACCGTTTCTGAGATATAACGATTCAAAAAGTTATAAAAGTTGTTATCGTCATAATATGCACACGTTTCCACGCCACCTATGAGGTAGTGTACTTAGCGCGTTTTTTTTAACGTGGTTTCCCCATAGGCCTACTCCACGGGTCAGTTGTGATCCTGTTTAATGTGAAACTATTGCAAAATAATGGAAATTTTTAACCGACTTCCAAAAAGGAGGAGGTTCTCAATTCGGCCGGTATCTTTTTTTTTTCTATGTATGTCCACCGATTTCTCCGGGATTTCTGAACCGATTCGCGTGATTTTTTTTGTAATCGACAGAGGATGTTTGCGAAATGGTCCCATAAAAATGTTCACCTTCAACTCCTCAAGCCTGATGCTGCAGGGATATTGCCCTCCTAAAGGGATTTAGGAAATGTCGATTACGAATTAATATTGTAGGTAACAATTATGGAATACATCATGGAGCTCCAGGCGCTAGCTCCTCAATCCTGATGCTGCAGGGTACTGCCTACCTAAAACTAGGGCGATATAGGAAATTTCAATTACGAATTGATATTGTAGGTAACAAGTATGGACTACATCATGGAGCTCCAGGTCCTAGTTCCTCAATCCTAATTTTTTTTTCCTACCATAAGGCACCATTACATAACGGTAGCCTTATTTTTTACTGCAATCTAGCCTAAGGGCTAATTAGCAATATTATTTTAACTTAAACTTCTACTTATAATTAAATTCTATATCTAATTTACAGTCCAATAACTGTCCTTAGTTTATTCTATTATTTATGTTAGTTTTGGTCGTCATGTATCGATTGAATGAATAATCATGGGATACCGTTACCGCGAGGTCTCAGTTCGGGGCGAACCACTAGTTAAACTCAAAACAGCACAATAGAGGTTAGGATAAACACGTGTTTTCACTACAGAGTGACTCTCTGGTTTATGTGTATTATCTATGAGAGTGACGCTCAAGACTAACGGTATTTCATTTACTATAGCAGGTATAAGACCCTAGCCACGCACTCAATAGAACAAGAGACAGATGTCTCGAAGTTACACTTTAACACATTAAACAGGCTTAAAAATTAAAGGACTGGGTTTCATTTTACCTGATATTCTTATAGTTATAACTTATGTATATTTTACATTTTAAGTATATGTTACAATGACCGATAGAAAAATATTTCAACATATAATATATAATATAGTATATATATTACAATATATATAATATAATATATAATAACAACAACTAATATACAACTCTAGAGATGTATATACGTGGCGTACTCATGCATATTATGACGATAACAACTTTTATAACTTTTTGAATCGTTATATCTCAGAAACCGTGGCTCGCAAGAAAAAAAGTATTGATACATTTTTTATAGATAATTTTATGATGTACAATTTTGTCTAAGGTACTTTTATGATAAAACTTACCGTTTTGCTGAAAATCGCGAAAAACTCATTTTTTTGACCTTTGACCTTGAATAAAAAAATTTCCATACACGGGAATGATGGGGAACTTTTAAATATTATTTATAATTATGTTTTGAACAATTTTACTGATTTTCAGCTTGTTGGGACTTTATGTAACTTCACTCTCATTTTTTGGTCTAATTTGACCGGACTAAATAGATACGAAATAAAAATTACTATTTCTTGATTTATTCAAATACTTTTTTATTACTTTGACATTAGGTTATGCATCATCCTACCTCTTTGAGTATATAACCAATACCTATAAGCTGTAAATAGGTTTTTAGGTAGCGACAAAGTACCTCCCTGGCGCAATGGTGAGCGCTGTCTTATAAATTGGAGATCTCGGGTCAGATTCTCGGCAGAGCCGATTTGGTTAATAATTTCTTAATTGTCTCTAGTCTGAAACATCAGATAAGCCGTGGCTAATTACCACCCTACTCACAAAGACGTGCCCCCAAGCCCAAGCGTTCCGGCACGATGGCGTGTAGATACCGGATTAGGGGTATTGGTTTAATTTACCTATACTGCGACACTCCTTCCAAGTTAGCCCACTAAGTATAAAGTACCTATCAGTGCATAGTCACTTACTATCTGTGAGATTGCAATTTGCATCCAAGAACTATCTTGTCATCGAAAAAAAAAACTTAGTTATCCGTTACCTACTTATGCCTACAATATTTCAGTTTTTTAACGGATGACTAGGCAAGAATAATTTTGATGATAAAATGAATCATAAATAAATGTGTGAATTTTTATATTAAGTAAACACTTTTCATTGAGTTACTCTGCTTGCCGTGTGCCTAAGTTTATGACGCAATATTTATTCAGTTTTCATCACACGTTGGAACCGTTGCAAATACCTACAAGTCGGGCTGTTAACTCTCATCAAAATAACAATAAGTATTATGTAATCGCATAGTTAGGTATTGCGAGTTACACACTTGGAACTCGTATGTATAATATTAGCTATGTTATCCGAGTTTTCATTCACCTTGATCGACTACATCAAAATTACGTAACATGCATAAGTTAAGTAAAACCGGTCAGCTTCCTTTACAAACTTCCTTTGAACCTTTGAACTGGTAATAAATTCATTGTTGTAGTGTTTCCGTCTCCCCATGATAATTTGTTAAAATCGAAAACGCGTACAATCCCTATAAATCAATCCGTTTAAAAGTGGCCAAGTGCGAGACAGACTGACGTACATGATGTGATGAATAATTATGGACGAATTTGTGCTTGTGGATCTGACGGGGAAAGGAGTTCCCATTATCTATAAACAGAACGAGAATAAAGCTAACGCGTTTTTTTTCTAATAGGTATATACAATGATATAGTATAAGCGCGAGCGAAGTGAGTGAAAAAATTTTATAAGATCATAATAATTGTTCCCTACTTTATTGAAATGATGCTTAGGATCCCGTAGGTAAAGCGAAAAGGAAATCAATTCTTTCAAACACAAGATATTTACTAATGGATCTTTGTACGTTTCTAAAAGAATAAAGGTGAAGACAGAAAAAAGACATGGTTAATTTAAACAACTGATTTATTTTTATAATAATATTTAAGAAAATTAGGAATCATCTTACTAAATATCACTACTGTTTAAACTTCAGTCACTAAGTACCTTTAAAAATGTAAATTCTTAAATAATTTATAATAGTATTTTGTTGTAGTTATTATGAACTTTAATTTTATATATTACAATAGTATATTAAAATACAACAGTTTTAAATTGCATTGCGTCACTTAACAATAGGGTATTTGACTATAATAAAAATATCGTTTCAACTGGTGTCATCCTAAAAGATTATTATCTAAAAACATTATTCCATACGACAAAACTAAAAAATAAAGTTTTATTTAATTAGAAAACATTAAATGAAATTGCTATAATTCTGGCCATGGTCACGTGATCGAAAACGTTCCGTGATCTCGAATGACGTCACAGTCCACACCACCTATGGAATTCTCATTTTGTCAATACATTTCGACGTGTTTGTGCGGCGTAATAGGCTAATTTCGTCTGTTTTTCATCGTTACTATTTTATTAAATACCAAATAGTATGCGACACGCGGCCTAAACACATATTATAAAATTGTCATTGTTTGAAATGTGAACTGTTACGTCATGAGAGCAAATGGAACGTTTCGGCGGCAATTTATTTTTTTGAATTTATTTCTCGATTTTTATGAAAAATAATGAAAATTATGCCGAAATATATGTTTCGTTAGCTTCAGCATAGCATTATTAACAATTTAAGATGATTTTCTAAAAGTAGTCAAATAGCCTATTTACAGTTTTGAATAACATTTGTACCAATTTCAATTAATTGATATACTTAACAGTTAAACAGTAGTGTTGGAATATGTTGTCTATGAATGTAAAAATTGACATGGCAAAAATTAACATCATAATGCGATCTACACCGAACCGCCATTTTCTATTTTTCTGGTTCAGGTGTTACTTACGCTCAGTAAACCAAACAAAAAATGGCGGTGTACCATTGCTATTGTTATCAATTGATTGAACGCATTATGCTCTACTTATTTTCATATCAGTTAACTGAGAAAATAAGGTCGTGCATTTAGTTGCCTGCACTTCATGGAGACATATCGACACTATGTACATTTCAATTCACAACCGCTTACTGAGAAATCCAAAAATGGGGAATTCCTTTTAACAGCAAGCCATATTTTTTATCAATTATTCTCAATGAAAATAATATGAAAGAGTAGCTGTAATTATGACAGTCAACACATCCAAAGACGTATTATAATTACAATGATTGTAAATAATTATTATAATTAACAATAAATCACAATATTATATTAATATTCAGTAATTTCCATCAGGGTTTCTGTAATAAATCACGATTACAACACTCTATTTAAAATCGGCTACAGTTTAACATGAGGTTAAAACAAATAAACTATTGTCGTAATGAGTCGCATCTGGCAACGAACTTTGATGTGACGATCGCCTTGTTGTTGTGGGAACAGCTGGAGCGTTAACGCGACAAGGCGCCACGAATGACTGTTGAAAATTTCTCGTTGTCGTTGAGGCCATTTTTACGTAGTGATGTAGTGACTTCACTTAATTTTATTTTTCAGTTTTTATTATTTGATCAGTTTCTTCAATCACACTAATATTATAAAGGCGAAAGTTTGTATGTATGTGTGTGTGTGTGTTTGTTACTCTTTCACGCAAAAACTACTGAAATTTGGAATGGCGATATATTTTAGCCTGGATTAACACATAGGCTACATTTTATCCCGGAAAATTAAAGGGTTTCTGCGGGAATCAAAAATCCTTAATCCACGCGGACGAAGTCGCGGGCATCATCTAGTTAATCATAACACATATAAAGATAAAATAAAATTAAAATATGTAAAAATTGTACATATACTGATATTTGTACTCGGCTTGGCGACGATGGACGCAAAGAGTGTGGAGTCGAGTTGTTTGCGAGCACGAAGTATACATACAATACAATAAGCAGTACACCGCTCATCTCTTCTCATCTGCGTTCGTCCCAAACGCATGGCCGCATTAGATATCCATTTAAGAAGTTATGAAAATAACTATGTTCTATTCTGATATTGATAAAACCTTTCCTCTCCTCTTCACTCATCTCCACTTTGTGAAGACAGAGCGTAGGCAGGTCTCTAAGTGAGAGTGAGAGCATCAAGTGACCCACTGCCACATTTTACTATCCAAACTGCTGAGAGGTATTGCGAGTGCCATAGTATGTCTTCATAACATAAGATAAACGACTCAGATCGCCTTCTACAGCCTCAGGACTTGCCACGGCACTAGTTTATTTGCATCTTTAAACTAATGTACAAAACCGCTTTTACACAATAAATACTTAGGAATATAACCTCAAAAAAATTGAGTCTTGTGCTATGTGCAATTTGGATATGTGTAATGGAAGTACTTTAAATACACATATAGATATAGTTTTATGACTTCGTAATCTATACTTTTGCGTTTATTACTAAAAGCGTAGAGGCCGACATAGTTCCCTTGAGATGACATTTGTATAAACATTTAAGGGATAGAAGGCAAGAATTTTGAGTTGGCAAGCCAGGAAATTGAGGCAATATAGTGTATAACAATTCAAAAAAAACGTACACTACTTAAGCGATAACTGGAACCTCAAACTGCTTACGCCTCTAGGTCTAGTATTACGATGACATAATTACGATTCTAAAGAAACATATTTACAATTTTTGAGTTACGACTGTTGCAATATTTTTGATCGTATACCTACTTAAACAGAGAAGTAAGATCAAAATACGAGTAGGTCAAAATTGTTCATATGCCCTGAACATGAATGATGAATTTTTAATCAGACAAAATAAACCAACATGAGCTAATGTCACACGGAACGTCAAATCACCTGATTTGGTTTGTTCACCAGTTTCATCTGATTAAAAATAGGACTACCGATTACCGAGGCCATTTTTCATTTCTTCAGTTCGACATTCCTATTCGTATCTCGATGGCATTATACTTCAATTTAATAATAAATAACAAGAAATGTTACTCAATAATATAACACTTTTAAGGCAAGACTGATAAGAGGCACTGATTTACGTTTAAATTACAATAATATTATTATGAATATTTAAAATAGATTTTCATTCAAATATAAGCATGCATCATGTTTATTAAGTCAGTTACAAGAATATTTTTATTTGTAATATTAGAGATATGTGCTTAGTAAGAAAGTAGTAGCATATTACACCACGTAAAATTTTAGATGATCTTTATAAATAAATTTAATATATCGGTAAAAACTTTCTACCTTTTGTCTAAAATATTAAAAATATAGCTGATATTGACATATTACTTAGTATATAAGATTATTTTTTTGATAAAATAATTATCACAAATGCAACCTGTAAAATGCTTTCGTAAAATAATACTGCAAGAAAAATAAAATAAAAATAAAAAAAAACAACCGAAACAATTTGTGCTTAGATATCTATAAGGCCATTATTTATATTGCTTTGTTCCAAAGAAAATCCTTCAGTATAAAATATCATTTTATTGTTATTTGCGACAAAACATAGCTATAAAATACTTTACTAGTTTGCCTATAGTTTTAGTTTATGCAGATTTTAAGTACTTTTTAAGTACTATATTATACTTTACATCACACTACCGAAACAACTAATCTATTCTAGTGACTATGATATGGACGAATGAATTACTACAAGGCGCGTCCGAACACACTGAGTTAATTAGCTTAGTAACGTAAATATAGTCTGTCAGTCCGGACGCGGTCTAATGGATAGTTTTCTAATGACACCTACGTGATAAATATATAACAAGTACGTATGTATTTACACTAATATAAAATATATTTTTGCAATGGAATGTTAGCTGCCTTCTTTAAGATGTACCACAGATAATAATTAATGAACACTGGACTTTAGATTAATTAATCTCACTCCGTTTTTTAATGTTTAAAAGATAATATCAAAATTTCCATAAAAATGTATAAGGGCCAATATAATAGCAAAACTGGCTTATATATAATTATACACATTGCAATAAAATCAGACTGAAAATTGGCACAACTAGAGTAATAACAAATATTTTAACATAAATAGACAGTATAGTTAGAAGTAGTCATAACCATAAGGTCCACATACACAAAACTGCTCATTCTTGCTTAAATTTTGTAATAATATCGCTATTTGACAAGTTGACAAGAGCAATACAGATATGTATAAAATTTCACATTCAATTTTATATTGCGATCAAAATAAGAATAGGTACGAGTATGTTAAACCACCGTTTTCTTTTTCTATACCTGTTAACCGAGCAAAACAGAAATGGAAAATGGCGGTTTCAAACACTCCTACTTCTATCTAGGATTGTACCAGTGCAAGTGGACCTTAAACAGGAATAAAGAAGTTTCATAAAAACACATGTATTTACCATCATTCATACTATTCACCTATACTCACGATTTACGGTTGAAAATTCGTACTTTAGAAATCTTATTAAAAAGAGTTACGTAAAGATCAACTGAATTGTTCATTTTTTCCTGTATAAGGAACAGTGCACACAGACGTCGGAACCGGATAAAACCTTTTTGCCATTTCTATTAAAACCTTGCCACTACAAAGAGTTACTGATCGAGATCTCTTATAGGAAAAAGTGTTTCCTTGTCCTTTCTTTCAAATAGTGTTTGGTAGGTAAGTACTAAATGAAAAAGTTATTCAACTTTATCAAAGTATGTGTGCACAGAAGAATATTATACAGGTTATTTAGGTATATGTACAGATATTATGTCACTTAAATGTATACTCTATTGACATTAGTTTGTGTGACTATGTGTGCGTGAAATTTCAAGCAGAGATACTATGCCAGTTGTCTCATTACAATGGATACTACACATTGACAAGTTCACGTAAACAAAGTCACAGACGTACTAGAAGGTGGATATATCTATAATAAGGATGTATGTGATAAGTATCTGACAAAATCCAGATTTGTAAAACTATGACAAAAGTTTAAAATTCCAAACAGCAACAAGAAACATGGAAATAAAAGGCACAAAATTTCATATCCGTGCATTACAAATAATACAGCATACTAAGAGCTTGTATAAAAATTGTTATAGCAATCGCAAATGAATGCGCTTTTTAAGGCAACCCACAATTTTTAGTGATATGGCGACCTCTGCAGTGTGCGGGAAACATTTTTATTTTCACCTATCTTGATCGCATTATATCAGCGAATATGGAATGGACCTTGATCCCAGATATAAAACAACAATAAAAAAAATTGGCAGTCATAGGGACTGCCGATAGAAGTGAAAACTAGATTTGCTAATAATTAAAAACAAATAAGAAAAGCGCACTGTCACGATTTCGTGAGTGAGATTCGAACCTGCGACATCGTACATTAAACGGTAAGGAAGGCGGCTCCTTGCCCGCTGCGCTGTTCAAGGTTGCTTGGGAACTTCTAAAATGTTGAACGCTTACTGAAATCTCCAGGTTACGATTGACGCGAAATCCATGTTTTTTGCTCACCCAAAAAAGTGCTCAACGCGCCTGAAGAAGTTTTCACTTCAAAAAAGCATTTTTTTTACTGTTATTTTGTATTTTTGTCGACTACCTCGCAGTGTTATGTCCATAGTGGAAAAGTCGTAGACAAGCCGTTAAAGTGCAGCAATACTGCTCAGAGATTTCGAAAGGTGAATCGTGTATTATTTTAATGCACGGATATAAACGCACTAACCGTAGAAATGCCATGGCCCCCTCGCATTGTCAACATTCAGCTGTTACTTTTATTCAAAACTAACACGATCTTTGGAGCAAATACTGGTAGCATTTTCTATAGTCGTTACAAAAATGCTAAAAAAATCCTCAATTTTCATTAATAACTGATTTTGAAAGTAAATGTTTTGGTTTACTTTCATGTTATTTTTTTATCTTACCTAAAATTAGGATTTCAATAATATTTTTCTGGACTTAGTCATGAATTTATGGGATTTTGTTCTACAATGTGATGATTTTGATTTCTATATATTTTAAATTTAGGTATTTCTTGTAGTTTGTTTTATTTTCTAAGTATTTAATTATCACAATATTTGCTTCATTGGTCGGTTAAGCAATACAAGTTATATCTACATAACAACTCCAGTCTTAGAAGATTGAAATAATATATAAAAGGTTGCTCGAAAGCAGCAAATATTTGCCATACAAATATTAATAAAAAAAATATGAATCTTTCTTAGATATTGAAAATTCTAAAAACTGGTTATTTTGATATGATTTTTAGGAAATTTCTTTAGTTATTCGGGTTTTATACTATAAGTATAAGAAAGATAATTAAGTTCTAAACATTAATTCCAGACTACTAAAATGCTTCCTGAAAAGAACCACCTTTATTTAATTTAATTGACGTTCACCGCCGTTAAACAATCTAAACATTTGTTATTATTACTATACATGTGGTGCTTAAAGTACAATTAACATTAAAGATTACCAAAAAACCACTTTAGGTAGCACTAAAGACGATGTTTAGTTAAATTTTCTAGACCTATCCTTCTCATGTAAACTCTGAAATAGTATTGTCAAAAAGTAACAGCATTACAAAATTTAACTAAACATGATTAAGCACTTTGATGCAAGTCTGCCTTAATACGACAGGTCTAACCCAGGTGTTGTAAAATTGCATTGGACCATTGTACAATTGTTTGATTTGTAATTATTGTATTGTTGTTGTATTGATATGACGTAAAATTTTTATTCAAGGAAATTCAAAATTGCAATTGGAGGTAGTTTAGCAACTAGATCCAATCCATACAACTTGTCACTAGAAAATCCAGTTTTAATTTATTGGTATTAATTTATTATAACAAGTCTTCCGTGGGTTGGATTCTTTTTGCATTAATTACTTCTATTGTTTTATTAAGTACTCGTTTGCAATATAATTTTATTTTCTCTTCGCTTAATTTTATTTTTTATCACATGGAATGATTTACATTACGTATAACGATAACGTGTTACGCTTACGACCAGCGTTTTGCAGAATACTGCACAGTTTTTCTGCACAGATTTACATATTGATAATCGACAGGTGTTAAAAATAAATTGATTAGAAATAAACAAAAAATCGTTTCCGCAATAATTTTTTTTTAAATGAGGACGTTACTTAAACTACACTTAACTCACGGTGTAAACTAACTCGTCTTTTCTGTTAACGTGTTATATTCCCGAACAACTATTTTTCAAAATAAATATATCAATTTTAAACAATGGAATGCACTAGGATAATAGGAAAATTATATTCACACAATAATAAACTAAAATAAATTCACATACGATACTTTTAACTATAATAATATTGTAGCTAATTCTGTTGCACACAATCTCTAAACTTAACTAAATTGACAGGTCTAAATATCGTGCTATCCCTTTCATAACGCTCTCTGCGGAAAATGATAACACCAGTTTAGTTTAGAGATTTAGCCACAATTTTTAAAAATAAAGCAACCATATTAAAATTTTCTACAAAACCATTGAGCTCATATTATACTATCACACGACTTTCAGCGTATTGGCAAGCCTTTTACTTCGTGAGCAAAAACGGCAATGTTTATTCAATTCTTTATGAGTAAATTTATAGCATCGCTTTTTCAACGATATCAATAATTGCAAGCGGAAATGTAAATTTGAAAAAAAATAAAACAGTTTGTCTAATCTACTTTCTAAACTCTAAATTGACAGCTCTAAAAATAATACTATCTTCTTCACAATATTCGCAGCGGAAACGGATAGCATTACATTTACAACATTTAATTATCTGATAACTTAAGTTTAATCTCAAAATAATAATTTAAATATATACAAGCTTACTAAGGACTTACAACTCCTACTTACTAAGGACATATCAATTTCGCAAAAAAAGCGATGCTGGAAGCAGTCCGCCATTAAAGCTCTTATTATCTCACGTAACTCGGCTGATCCCGAAATAAATAACTTTTTGGAATGACAATCAGACTTGAACGCACCGAATGGTTTTCATACACTGATCTCTACAATTGATCTGTGATAAACACTAGATTGGCTGTTTCTATACAAATGACAGCATAATAATGGATCAATTTGAAGCGCCACATTTGACATACGAGTGTCTGGAACTAATAATATTGCAAATAGTGCACCGATCCCTACAATTTAATCTATGATATCATATGAAATCATAGATTAAATTGTAAATTAACGGAGTCTGTTATGAAATCATAGATTAATTTTAGAGCTCAGTGTTTCATACGATAGTGAAGGGAGAATGTTAGAAAAATTACATTATAATACAACATCGATGCGATTTCGTGTCTCCAACCACTTCACTAGTGTTGCCTGAGAACCTCGGGACGGTCGCTGTGCCAGGGATTAACGTGGGTGGACTTATCTGTATTTGTGTGTCCGGCTTTCCTTCGGGTATCGAGTTGAGGCTGTGATTGGTGGTCGAGGTAAGGCTGTTCTCGACCGGGCTTCCGTTTGTTCGTATCTGAGAACGCTGCTTCTTCAAATCCGCTAACGTGCCTGTAATATTCAAGAGTTATATTAACGGACTACTGCATAATTTTTTCTTGTTAGTTTCGAATCCAAATCTGCTGTGGGGTGATTGGTCATGGAATTGTCTAGAAATTTTTGCATCTGTGTGACGATTACTGAATTATTCAAGGTTTTCTTGTTGCATCAATGCATTTTAACCAATAGTGAGAGAGTAACAGCCATTCAGAGGTGATTACCATCGTTGCACTGCTGTTGCAATCATTTTTAGACAATGCCACAACTAATTTTATATCTGTATTTTTAGATTTTTGGATTGTGATAAAAATGAAAAATATTTTATAGCTGTAAGAGGTGTTAAACTTAATTTGGGTCATATTGCATAAGGGTAATTGTTTGGGTGATTGTTGCAACAATAAATGATTTAGCCTGCAAAATAAAACTGTGGCATTATAAGTTCTTAAGAGATGATAAAGACTAAAACAAACAAAACGCGCGGCGGAAACTTCAAGGCAGGATGTCGTACTGAAGGCGCGCGTACGTGAGACAATTTTTAATACAATTCACCGTAAGTAAGTCAGCATCTTATGACTCAGCCAGTTCAGCCCACTCACAATCATTGAGGTAAGTGAAGAACTGTATGAAGTTTATCTAAGTGCAACGTATGATAGGCGTGCTTCTTTGTATGAACATCTTTAATTCCTTTTCTTTGGACATACTTGTTTGACGCCATTTTGATCGCATATGACGCATATCGATGCTACACAAAATATTTAAACTTATTTTGGGTAGGGTTATCACATGAGGATAATTTAAATGAAGCCATTTTTTTTTGTTTTTGAATTTTCGAAACACATGGAGCGCAAACATTTTATACAACGCGCGTCGCACAGACTTTGAACTTGTCCACTGGCCAAGGCGACGTAAACCTCTTTTTGCTTGCTCGCGAGTGGACGTGCAAATAGGCACCGCATTCTTAGAGTATCTGTCAAAGTACCGTTGTTTGAGTTTTTATATTCAATAGTAAACTCACAAATTCAGGCGTTGGCGGGGATCGAAACACTTGTTTAGGGAATCGCGACCTGAAAGATGCCTTACACTACTGCACCACGGTGCAAACCCCCCACCCCCCCACTATAAGTCAATTAAGTTAGTTTAGTCACTTTAAGTTACCGAGTATATTTTGGTAGCGAAAAAATAATGTATTCTGACTTTTTTATGAAGTTTTATGCCTATTCGGTCATTTGCTTCGTGTCGTGGTGATCCCGCGTTTTGTTTGTTTTAGCCTTAACTACGAAGGAATGTGATGTTTCTTAATTGCGCGATACTTTCACGTGCATATACCGAACATTACTCGTGTACAAAAGAACTGTGATTTGCGAAAGTGTTACAACCATCAAGCCAGCATCTAAATGTGACGCAACTATTGTAATATTTAAATTATTTTCTTACATACTAACACGACTAAAAATAACATTAAAATACACAGAAAACGAACATAAGATAGGAAGTGTTAATAAAAGGATTTCTAGTAAATAAGTGAGTATTCATGCAAAAGAATAATAACATAACAATAACATATAATATACTGAAGTTAAATAGCCATGTCCGCCATTCAAGAGGATCTCTTGAAGTACGGATGCGACTTGAAAAGAAAGCGAGAAAAAGAACTACACTAAGGCCAGCTTCATACATCCGAAATCTAAATCTGTATTCCATTTCTATGTAGTTTTGCTAACTTAAGGCTTTGACCCCAAATTAAGGGCAGCAATATGCATATTGGACTTTTACTGCCCACAATGGGGTTTTTAAAGGCATAAAGTTATATCCCACCAAACCAACAAGTGAAAAATGACAAAATGACAAGTAATATCAGTAATTGTTAAGCATTAAAGTTCAAATATGGCGACTGTCTTCACATCCTTACTAATATTTTAAATGCGAAAGTGTGCTTGCCCTTCAATCACTCTGCAACAGAGCAACGGATTGACGTGATTTTTTGATGGGTATGGTTTTGAAACGGGAAAGTCACATAGGCTGCTTTTTACCCCGGAAAATCGAAAGAGTTCCCGCGGGATTTTTAACAACTAAATCCACGTGGACGAAGACGCAGGCATCAACTAGTTAAATGTACATTTGTGTAGCAACGGGGGTTTGTTTATGGCGTTTAAGTAACAGATTTAAAGGTAATCCATCTTATTCTTAAGTATGAGTTCTTTTGAGGAGTTGGTATAACCTGTACTGATTTCCGGGTGATTGAAGCCGGCCTAAAGGAACACTAGACATTCGGACAAATCCCATGCAACTACAACCGGAGACCGCTTGCCTCAATATGCATCCTCGAGAGATTATCTTCCTATGGATCTCACTCCCCACTTCCGAAAACTTCAATCAAAATACAATAGGAAACCATCACTGTGCAAAACTGTTAGATTAAATACACTTTTGTACAATAATAAAAATATAAATTGTGCCTTAGTACACGTATTATAAGTGCTTAATTGAAATGGAGGTTCGTAAGGATGCATATAATTACCTGCGTTAATCATGACGGTGACATGAACATTGATTTTACCATTATTGTCAGTGGTGTAGGTTGCGGTGCCGCCTTCAGCGATCGCGATCGGGTTGGGATTCACTACCAACTCTTTCCTACCGTCAATCGCGTCCTCGGTTTTGTACCCTTCATTGTCCTGACCTTCCGGTGCCTTCCGGACTCCATTGGGTAGTGACCTCTCGAAAAGTTTTGTTTCATTCTCATGTAGGGGTCCTGGCGAATAGTGCGATGCGGCGTTCACTCCGAATAGGGGGTTGGTTATTTTCGGTTGGTTGAAGGTTATGTTATCGTTCGAATCGATAGCGTCGTTCGTTCTCAGTGAGCCCTTTTGGTTGTAGGAATGTTTGGGTAAAGCGTAGTCTACATTCCCAGAGTCGTAGCTCTGGTTGGACGTTGTGGAACTAATGGATAACCGGGTGTGAGACAAATCGGCAGGTACGTTGGCTGTGTTTTGATCATTTTCGACCCCGTTCGTTAGACCCTGAAAAAAAAAGTAATTCCATAACTTTTACTTTCTTATAATATGGTGGATTAAAATTGGGTAAACTAAAAGGAATAATATACATAATACAATAACAACAATCCTACAAAACTCAAAATAATGACATCGTATTTTTCGTCGAAATTGCTTTGCTGTGGTATAGGTATATGTATACAATCATCATCATCATCAATCATCAATAGTCTATAACAGTCCACAGCTGGACTAAAGGCTTCTCCCAAGGGGAGGGTTTGCCCATAATCACCACGCGGGACAGACGGGTTGGTGATCGCAATAGATGGTAGTAGTAGCACAGAGGACGCTGCCACGGTAATATTATCTGTATACACTATACAGTATTGTAACTCGGCCGTATCTTTGACATAAATGCCTACAGCCGCGCGGTACGTAAACATGCGATAGGGCTGCCCGCCTCCAGCATTTTAATTACATTTGCCTACTTTGTGTTTCCATTTAGTTTTGTGATTGTAAATATACTTTCTTTTATATAAACAAATAAAATACTTTGTGAATTAAATAGGAAGTGTTCAATAAAAATGCGTGTTGTTTTTTGATTGGTAGATTTAATTAAAAAAAACCGGCCAAGTGCGAGTCGGACTCGCACACCGAGGGTTCCGTACCCTAGAAGTAAAAGTAAAACGATAATATTATATAAATTTGCTTATTAATCGTTAACTTTGTTTGTGGAGGTCTATTGTTAATATAAAAAAAACTATGCTAGTTAGAGCGTTGGTTTTATTTTTCCTTTAAAATATACATAAACCTCTATTGACCATAATTATTTCTGATTTTTCGATTGGTAAACTTCGGAGATAAGGGGGGGGGGGGACGGTATATTTTTCGTCATTTTGCCCGATTATTCAAAAACTATTATATTTAAAAATAAATAAAAATTTGTTTTAGAATGTACAGGTAAAGCCCTTTCATATGATACCCCACTCGGTATAGTTATCTTACTTTGAAATTTCAAACTCCCGATTTTTCCTCTTTTTTAATTAAACTAAAAAGAATTTTTGATTTTTTCTTATTCCAATGTTGTTGGGCCACTATTATACACAACTATTCCAAATTTCATGTCGATAGCTTTAATAGTTACTTAAATAATCGACTGTGACAGACGGACGGACGGACGGAGAAAGTCTCACCATAAGGGTTCCATTTTTACCATTTTGGTACGGAACCCTAAAACCATGTTTATGAATGAATAACAAATCGGTCTTATAAAGGAGATGGCCAAAAAAGTACATTCGGCGTACACATACATAGTAAATATTTATTAAAAATTAAAAATAGAAAGATGAATTATTAAGTAGTTTTTAACCTCTCTGAACTTGTCAGTTTTTATTCCAAAATAATAAGGAATACAAGAACTATTCTTCAACTTCCGCCATATTGTAACATAGAGATATCTGTAGAAAATAATGGACGTTCCTCACCATGCGTATTACTTATGTAGACACGTTATTTGGATATACACTTGACAAATGACAAATGCTTTTACTAGGAACATTTTATTCATACGAAACTGTCTTTATTGATATTTTTTGCATTCAATAAATGAAAAAAAAATTGTATTAAAACTAACATGAATGTTCTATGTGAAAATGAGTATTACTTAGTTCCATTCCCACATTCTGCAACTTAATAATTATAACGGAACGCATTTACGTGTTTGACAATGTGTCATAGTCTATGTCAAACGTCAATGTTATGCGAATGATAGTTGATTGTAGTCGTTTTCCTAGTTCCATGGTTGATTGCATTGCAGTTCATCATCATGCATCATATTTTCTGGTAAGAAGGTGGCCTTTACCTTGTTTAAATGCCTATCGTTACTAAAATCATATCAGTTTACCGTAATAATTCGTAACTGTTCGCTATTTTAAAGCGCCCTAAGTTTTTTAATCACAATCTATACTCTTACATGTTTACGTCTAGTCTGTTGTAATGACAAGTTCTGTGAGGTTTTTATTTATAGCAATTTAATGTGCCTTTAATCACGAATTTATAACACCAAAAGTCATTGGTGTACACTAAGTTTTAACGTCCATAGAGAAATTGGCCATGTCCAAAATATTTGCGCCTCGACTGAGACGTACGAAATGCTTTATTATTAAATTTTAAAGTATAAAAAATCCGCATTCTAATATATCCTCCTCGTCATATTAAATATGTACTTGAACTTATTTTTAGTAAAAAAATTGCGCAGTTATTGTTAAAAAACATAACACCGTCCGTTCGTCACTGCGGCACAGTCGCGACTGTCTGCGTACCGAGCGCTTACCGAGATCGAGGCGCGTAGGCATAGCTCGCGCTTCGTCCGTTTGTATGAAGTTACAATACTGTATACAGATAATATTACCGTGACGCTGCTGCCCGTTCTCCGTTATATTTCCTTAGTCGCCTCGTACGACACCCGCGGGAAGAGGAGGGGTGGTGACAACTGTATTCTGATCTGTCGTCACCACACGGCATATACACAATAGGTATATTTTAACGGTTAGTCTATCTAGATTTTAATTCGAAACCATATTTGACAAGGCTGCAATTTATTGCACCATTACAATCTACATCTGGCAACCGGTCAATGATATGAGACTAGCCTTAGAACAATTTCCACAGGCTTTTAAAGAAATTACTGTGTATTTTGTACTAGGAATTTCTTTATCAGTTTTTTTCGAATTTTATAAAATACACATTGAACTACATAAATCTAAACTACACAGAATATTATTATATAGCACACCTTCAGTGATACTTTCAGTGTATCTATTCGTTTGTTTATTACTTCCACCAATTAAGGGATTAAGGTTCAGAAGTATCTGTAGAAAATTTTGATAATAACTATAATTTTTTATTTATGGCATTTAAGCCCATAATATGTAGATAAAACAGATACAGGCACTTATAAAGGAATACAATAACTACATTTATTTTTTGCATTTTGCGTGCGTGTGTGAGTGTTTGCATTGCTATAATTTTTAAAAACCTTAATTCACGCTGTAAACTAACGTACAAGAGCTAAGAGAAGTATTGGATTGAAAAAAAGGCATAGCCTGTAATGTAAACTTAATATTTCTTCGCTTCATAAGTGGAGCGCTTATTTATTTATTTATTTATTGAAAAGGTACACAAAACAGGTTGCAACCAAATATAAACGTAATACTATAAAATCAGATTTGGGTTCCAGGTTTATAAAATGTATGCATAGAATCTATAGAGATTATAGTTAGAATTACTCAGTTATACAGTTAGTAAAGATAACATCTTAATATATTATATAAATTACGTGTCACGTTGTTTGTCCGCGATGGACTCCTAAGCTACTGAACCAATTTTGATCAAACTTCGTAACTATCTGTAATTTGGTCCAACTTGAAAGATAGGATAGTTTTTTTTATTAAGATAAAATTTATTCGTTTTATTTATATAGGTAAGTTGGCGGTACGAAGTTCGCCGGGTCAGCTAGTAAATATTTAAAACTTAATAAAACTTAAAGTGCATTTTTGAATACAAATATAAAAATGCCTATATATATATATATATATATATATATATATATATATATATAGTTAAGGTGTCAATTCTGTTACATATTTTATGTATGTATGTATTGGTACCTATATTATTCCGAATGTGCGTGATGTTGATTTGTGCGTGACGCAGTCTTGACGTTTTTTAAATCATAAGGTGGATTTCCTGATAAATATTCCATGGAAAGTAAACTGAAGTTATCTATGTACGTTCATCTATATGTCTATTTACAGGCTATTTTTGTACAAATCATACGAGAGACTGTTCATATTATCTACCGTATCGTAGTATAAGATGTACAGTATCTTAATCTCATAAAAACATCTTTCAGAAAAATAACGCAGTTTAATACATTTAAAGTGGGGATAATTTGGGAAAAATTCCATAATTAGTACCTATCAAGCGATGATAAGAACTTCCGTTGGCTTCGCTCTTACAAATAATTGTTTTCCTTTGGCGTTTGAAAAATGGAAATCTATAATATGTTTTTTGTTATCGGGACATATGATCTGTTATATTCTGGTAGTATCATCTGCTATACATACATGTATGCCAGCCAATGGTATAAGGATGTCCCTTCTCTGAAGAAACAAAAAAAAACATACCCGATATCGAAGACCTAACACCTGCGGCTCCTTCCGCATGCGGTGCAGGTTATCATTCGTCAAGAACATAATATCGAGCGACATTTTGCGAGAGTCAGAGGCGCAATCCGATAAACATTATCACTGGATCACAACAACACACTGATAACTATAAACTTTTTTGGAGATTTTAATCGTGTCTAACGTTTGATTTGTGAACATCGTAATGCATTATCAGAGAATGGAGGTGACATGCCAGCTGGTAACAAAACCAAAAAAAAAAAAAAAATGTTATCAGATTGGAACGCTGCGGTTATGCTGCGTGCGCGGGCGGCCTGCGGCAACTGATGCGGTGCGTCTGCGATGCGTGAAACCGCCCACGGGGAAATCGCAGGAAAATTTAAGATGAATGCACATTACTGGTTGCCCGCCACATCGCAATGCATCAGAAACTTGTGTAATCATTTTTACGATTTCGTTTGTTTACTCGGCTATTTGCGCCTACGACGTAACTACTGGTTTTGAACTGTTTTGATATCAAAATAAACTGGACCGCAAAGAAAAAGGGTCGGTGCGGTCCAGTTTAGTTTCTCTGTCTATATTTTGACAGATTATATTATCAAAACAAAAACTGTTATAAAACGTTAAAATTCCACGGTTAAGGTTGATTATACTCAGAATCTCGGTCTCGGTCAGAATATCGTGTTGGACCGTGGACGTGAGTTACTCACAAATAAATCGATATTCTGACTAATTTCTTAAACTGGCCACTTTTAAGTAAAGATTTTTATATAAACCTGTGAAGATGACACTGCCATTGGCGCAATTAGAATGCCATAAGCCTACTTTGTCGTATTAGTTTACAAATTGCGAAAAACCAAATTAAATTTGAATTTCGCGGGCAGACCTGTATAATCAACCTTTAACGTTACTCTGCGGTGCATGGTGAAATAGGTCATTAGAAAAATAAATCGCCATTTTTCTAGTTGTTAATTGTACAAATATTAATAGTTTTCGATGTTTATGGTGTAAATGAGACTCCAAGTGTAACAATACATTAATTAATATGGCCGGCAAACATGGGCAGCGTTAGTAATTAATTATCTAAGTCCGTCTAATTACTATCGGGCTCGCGTTGAAAGTGGAGAAAGTACGGGAACGTAAAAACGTATAGGTAGTACTTAGTCAAGTGCGATAAATGTTTACACATTTAAAGACAACAATTTTTTTTTTTGATGACAAGAAAGATGATGCAGTCTAAGATGATAGCAGGCTAACTTGGAAGGGGTATGGCAGTGTACATTCAAACCACACCCCTAATCTACGGTTTCTACACGCCATCGTGCCGGAACGCTAAATCGCTTGGCGGCAGGCTAGAGACAATTCGGAAATCCTTATGACAATTAAGAATCTTGATGAAATCATTTTTGGAACGAAGTTCCTTATCAGGCGATACGGACTTGGCGGATGGGGGCTAGGCGAAAAAAAGTATAAGATTTTTTCCGCCACGACCTTTGTGTGTTGCCTTCGTTTTTTATACACGTTCCGTCATAGCTTTGGTGGCATAGCGGCCAAACGAAGGAGTGAAACTATCGGTTCGGGTGTTCGAATCCTGACTTCAGATTATTATTTTTTATTTTATTTATTTTAATTATTAATTTATTTATAAAAGAAACTTCGTTCCAACCGAGTGTTCCACGACACTCGAGCATTTTTTGTGTATTTTCGTGTGGAAACCATAGGGTTGTGGGGCTCGTGGGCTCGAGCACGTAGTCGAAAACTATCAATATCAAACAGGGTTTCCTGTCTACAGGCACAGAGTAACGAAGGTAAGGTTCATACAGAGGTTCGACGAAGCCGTCTAGACAGGGCAATCGTGCGGTGGGTGCGGTAAGTGCGGAGCGAGGTACGCTCCCGTGTAAGCCTCAGTTACCTGGGAGCTATAGTAAAGGGTTGACATATTACGCTTGGTAAAATTTTTAATAATCCTTCCTTACTCAGCCATAATATTATAGTTAATTAATTGAAGTGCACATTATTATGTATTATAATTATATTGTTACTTATGAAACGAACTCACTATGGTACATACAACGTGTGCTGTTGCAAATTGTACTTCATCTTCATACATAAATATACATAAATAAAGAATTACGTTATATCTGTTTCCACATGACGAAGAAAGGTATGCTATGGTTTTTATTTACAATAATTCCTATCTATATATACTCTATGCCTAATATTATAAAGAGGAAAGGTTTGTTTGTTTGTACCGAATATGCTCTAAAACTACTCGACCGATTTTAACCTTTTTTCACCAATAGAAAGCTAAATTATCAGGAAATTACACATAGGCTATAACTTATTTTTGAAAAGTTAAAGAGATCCTTATGAAAATTGTAGTAATGTAATCCCAAAATAGCAAAATTTTGCCTATAAAATTCATAATTCGGCGTGCGCTGAGAAAACTATTGATGATACATAAAAATTATGTACTACATGATTAAAATACTCATTATTACCTACCTACAATAAAGTCCGCGAGGGCAATTGACGAAATGAGGGACTTTCAAAGTAGTATATAATTTCAGTTATATCCTGAACTTGAACAACTATGTACTTGAACAACAAATACTAAAATTAGAAAAATATTACAAAGTAAATGAAATATTACAACGAAATAATTTAATCTTTAATGGGCATCAGTATTTTTAACTTAACTTCACAATAATGTTAATAGATGGCGCTGTCATGTACTATCGCAAAAACAGTTTTACATCAACATTTTTGTCTATCAAGTGATACTTATTATTATTATTATTCTATTATCGAACATCAATAAAACTATTAATAATTATTAATAGTTTTATTAAATTTATATAGTTCACGTCGTTGTTAATGCATAAAGCCGCAACACGAATCAGCAATCATTATTAATGTGTTCGTGCTGTGCACAGATAGTAATTACTAGCTGACCACGTCCGACATTATGGGGCGCGGTCCCATGTTGATGGTACTCAAACTTCTTGATTTCGTGTTATCTATGTGACCACGTGATCAGATTTTTGAAAGCTTATATCTCCGACACTATGGGGCGCGGCCCCATGTTGATGGTACTCGAACTTCTTGTTTTCGTGTTGTGTATGTGACCACGTGATCAGATTTTTGAAAGCTTATATCTCCGACACTATGGGGCGCGGCCCCATGTTGATGGTACTCAAACTTCTTGTTTTCGTGTTGTCTATGTGACCACGTAATCAGATTTTTGAAAGCTTATATCTCCGACACTATGGGGCGCGGCCCCGGCCCATGTTGATGGTACTCAAACTTCTTGTTTTCGTGTTGTCTATGTGACCACGTAATCAGATTTTTGAAAGCTTATATCTGCGACACTATGGGGCGCGGCCCCATGTTGATGGTACTCAAACTTCTTGTTTTCGTGTTGTGTATGTGACCACGTGATCAGATTTTTGAAAGCTTATATCTCCGACACTATGGGGCGCGGCCCCATGCTGATGGTACTCAAACTTCTTGTTTTCGTGTTGTGTATGTGACCACGTGATCAGATTTTTGAAAGCTTATATCTCCGATACTATGGGGCGCGGTCCCATGTTGATGGTACTCAAACTTCTTGTTTTTGTGTTGTCTATGTGACCACGTAATCAGATTTTTGAAAGCTTATATCTCCGACACTATGGGGCGCGGCCCCATGTTGATGGTACTCAAACTTCTTGTTTTCGTGTTGTCTATGTGACCACGTAATCAGATTTTTGAAAGCTTATATCTCCGACACTATGGGGCGCGGCCCGATGTTGATGGTACTCAAACTTCTTGTTTTCGTGTTGTGTATGTAACCACGTGATCAGATTTTTGAAAGCTTATATCTCCGACACTATGGGGCGCGGCCCCATGTTGATGGTGCTCAAACTTCTTGTTTTCGTGTATAAGTAACTATATAATATAACTATCATAATATATGTAGTACAGCTTTTAAGTTTAAAATATGTTTATAAATGTTTATTTGCATGCGGCGGAGTTGATTTGCATGCGACCGCTGAAGCGGCCAGCAAAGAAACTGGTTTTATTATTGATTCAACTACCTAATAATATTTTAATTACAAAAGAGATGGTCCACTTTGGGTGTACTCTTGTACACTATACCATGAAAAGCAGAAAAATACAGAAAGTTCATTAAAAATAAAATAAATTAGAACATCGCAATAAATAACTTGCTAAAATAAAAATAATTTCAAGTTTTTCGGTACTACTTGCAACACTTACAAGATGGCGTCCTTCAATCCGAGTTTAAGCTATAGAGAAGATAGGTATCATGTAGACGCGCATCTATTTTCAAATGGCTGTCTTATTTTTTAATTTATTCCTGTTCCAAGCTCATTGCTTGTAACAAATCACAGAGTACTTTGTTATTAACAAAGTACTCTGTGGCACAAGATAGCTTTCTGGTCGGATAATATCTCATGATATTTTGACAGCTAACCTCATTACGTCAAAAAACATGAATCCGCCCGCCATTATCCAGATTACACCTAGCTAGTTAAGTTACGTCACGTGGAGATAATAAATAATTTTTTGCTCCATAATTTAGATGAGTTCGTGGATTTGATTAATCAAAAATGGGTTCATATTCTATTTTCTTTTATTTTATCACTGGTACAAGACCAGACCCAGACTCAATACAATTTTGGACGTCTCCTTTATTTTTAATTTTTGGTTATTGATTAATTGTTATTGTTTATTGTTATGTTGATGTGAAATATAGTACAAATTATAAATATTAATAGAAACTGTTTCCTTGTGACAACCCTAGCATAAATACACTGTCGCGACGCATGTCTAGACGCTGGCGGCATTTACGACGAGATCAAAGGCGTCGACATACTGATCTCCTCCTTATACTGTGCTACAGGCAAACTAAGTGAGCTTCCTCAGCAAAGAATAAGTTTTGCCAAGCAAAACGGAAATGTGGCAAGCTACTTATATCTGTTTTGGTTGACAAAACTAAACATGTTGGTTGGGAATTATGCCTGATGCTTCGTTCGTGCGGAATACCTGACTCATGGCGATCAGTTGAGTTGCCCGCCCCGTAACTTGTATAGGTATGTATCATCATTCAGCAACCGATCAATGGCTCACTACTGAGCGCAGGTCTCCTCTCAGGGAAGGGTTATAGGCCATAGTCCACCATGCTGGCCCAATGCGAATTGGTAGACACCTATGACCTAACAGACGCACTATCGCATTTTTAATATTAGTATGGTATCATTAGTTTCATGACGAACTTTTTGTAGAACAAAAAGGCTTATGTACAAGCACGCCAGAGCAGTTTTAAATATTCACATCTTTACAGTTAAGTAATCTAAAAACGATTAAAGTGGATATCTAATCTATAAAAAGTACCTAATCCATAATATCAGTTATTTTCGCAACATCTAGAATAGAACCAGCCTCTTGCCACAAAAACTGCGTCATACCAGAGTGTGCCGGTGCAATTACTACTTCGGATACTTTCTGCCAATTAGTTACATTTGATCTCGATATTTGCTCGCGCATACACGTTCGCTTGCTTTATACGCTAAATAAATCTTACAGCAACCGCCGATGACCTAAATAACCATAGAGTAAAGAATAATTGGGATGTTGCCCAAGGGCCGATTTCACCAACGTAAAATAAGTTTTATCCGAGCGTAAATTTTGGTATTTTGACAGTATTTCCAATACAAACACTATTAAGGTAAAACTTCACTCACGTTGTTGAAATCGGCCATAAGTTAAAAAGAATTTTTATTATTATTATTAGAGGCTCTTGAAAAATAATTAAAATACACGTCCGCTGTTAGTTTTAAGTGTGATGGTTATCTATACTTAATATAATAGAGATGGATAGTTAATGGTTATTTTAAATTATTGATTTAACTACTAAAAGTGTGTCAAATGTTCATTTTATAATATTTATTTTAGCATAGCTTTCTCTATCACTCGCAGAGTGATCCCGACTCTTACAGACATATTACACAAAAACTGTATATAGATATTCATCATTTCATCATCATTAGCAACCCATCAACGGCTGACTACTGAGAGCAGGTCTCCTCTCAGAGAAGGGTTATAGGCCATAGTCCACCACGCTGGCCCGATGCGAATTGGTGGACTTCTCACACCTTCGAGAACATTATGAAGAACTCTCAGATGTGCAGGCTTCCTCACGATGTTTTCCTTCACTGTTGAAGCAAGTGATATTTAATTTCTTAAACGCACTTGAATCCATCAGAGGTACGCGCGAACCCAGGATCGAACCTGCGACCCCCGAATAGGAGACCACAGTCCTAACCACTAGGCTATCACTGCTTACCAAAAGATACAGATATTACAGATAAAATATTATGCGGCGTTGATATACGGTAATTAGTTTCCCCTTCACGGTGTGCTGCTTTTGTTTTCAATCATTATACTTATATTTATTTGCACCTACTTTCATTAAAATTTAACGGCTAAAGCATTAATTACGATTTATTATTGTAAGTCTAATTTCCTATTTAAAGAAAGTCGGAAAAACGTAAGTGATATTGCATTATAAATTACAGTAGGTACATATACTTCTTTTATTAAAAACATATATATATATTACGAGGTATTGGTACCGTATAATAGGTATAATAACAACTTAAAATGTGCACACACTAGTAAGTACTCTTACCAGTTTAAACATACATGAAGTAGTCCATCCATATCATAACCTACGACACCTTGACCGCTAAATAATAATAATAATAATAATAATCTTTATTTATAAAACTCAGTACAGCACAATACTATGAAATCCTGACCCCTAAACTAGGAAAACCCGTATCTTAGGGGCCAGTGCCTTCCCAAACATTGTATAATAATAAGAGTTACAGATCTAGTGCACTTTAACAAATAGAAACATTTCTGTATGTGTTGAGTTTACTAAATATTACATTAGAGCTTTTTCTTGCTTTAAAATTAAAGTTAAGTTTTATAATGAATTAAAAATAAAATAAAAAGTTTGAACAGAAACAATTTTGAAAATATTACATGCTAAATATACCTAGTATCTAAGTTATATGTGTGTGTGTGTGTGTGTGTGTGTGTGTGTGCGTGTGTGTGTGTGTGTGTGTGTGTGTGTGTGTGTGTGCGTGTGCGTGTGCGTGCGCGTGTGTGCGTGTGTTCGTGTGTTGTGTGTCCGCATGTGTTTTTAAGTGTGTACGCGTGCTGCCTATCATTTTAAACTCATAGAATGTTTTGAACTGAGTATGTATTCATAATTTTTTCAGTATCCTCATAGTTATAGTTAGTCAAGAATTTTTTTAGACTTTTTTTTAATCCATGCCTATTCAAGCGATTAATTTTGAACTTTTTGTTCATGTATCTATACAAGTACGGGCCTAGGTAATTGTACTGTCTTCTTGCAAAGGTTGTTTTAGTGATGGGTAAGGCAATATAAGTTTTGCGTCTATGCTTTCTCTCCTGTAAAATGGGACAAGAACTATGGTGGCGCAGTACAGCATGCAATATGAATAGTTGGCGTATGGTCAAAAGTTGTGAATCTTTATACAGCTGTTCTGATGAATACCTTCGTGGTTTATGCAGCATCACTTTGATTACGGCTCTCTGCGCTCTTTCCACATCTATCATATGACTAGCTGCTGCGCCGCCCCACGCCGGAATACAGTAAATGAGCAGGGATTGGCATAGCGCTGTATAAACATTCAAGAGTAATTTTTTGTCCACGACGTCCCGCAGGTTTTTAAATACAGGTATTAGCCTTCTCACTCTCTTTGCAACCGTTGTAATTTGTGGATGCCAATTTAAGTTTTTGTCTATGATAATACCAAGGTATTTTATTTGGGGTGTCTGTTCTAAGTTTTCACAGGTGCATGAGGTATTTTTGTTTTCTATTGTATTACAAGGGTAGGTATGAAGTTTTAGCTTAAAATTCTGTGGAGGTTGCGATGCACTGGTTATACTAAAGCAAACAAATTTTGTTTTTGTCGCATTTACAGTTAATAGGTTTGCTTCTAGGTTGCTAGTAATTTTTCGGATTCCTTGCTCTGCAGCTTTTTGTACCTCCTCCCAGGTCGAACCGTGAAAAAGGATGGCGGTATCATCAGCAAAAGCAAATATGTGACCGTTTATGATTTCGAGCTTACACAAATTGTTCATGTAAGCTAAAAATAGGGTCGGGCCAAGAGTACTTCCTTGAGGAATCCCATGTGTGATATTGTTACTCTTGCTGCTGACACCGGCAACCCTTACAATTTGGCTCCTGTTCTGTAGGTAGTCCTTAAACCAGTTTAGTGGCGTTCCGCGTATTCCTAGGTCTTCCAACTTCACTATCAGTAGTGGTATCGAAATTGTATCAAAGGCCTTTTTTAGATCCAGGAATACTCCTACGCACTTCTTTCCGTGGTCCATGTATTTTGATAGTAAGTTAGTGAATGATATTACGGCATCTTCAGTGGACCTTCCTGCACGAAAGCCGAATTGGTTGTTTGCCAGTAGGTTTTCCTTCTCTAAATATTTAATTAGGCGAGTATTAACAACTTTTTCAAGTATTTTGCTCAACGTGCTTAATAATGAGATGGGTCTATAATTTGAAGGGATTTCTTTCTCACCACTTTTATGTATGGGAATGACTACAGCTATTTTAAATCTATCAGGAAATATACCACTCATAAGGCTAAGATTGCATAGATGTTCTATAGGATGACAGAGTATTTCTCGATTCTTTTTTAGTAAGTCTACTGATATGTTGTCCTGTCCTGGTGCACTATTACTTTTTAATTTAGCTAGAATGCCTTTAATTTCATTTATATTAGTGAGATACATTGGCATAGAGTGTAGTTGCCGTGTATTTGGTTTAACTAATTTAGTCAGTTGGTCTTCACTTTTACTTAACTTATTTAGAATTTCCTTTGCCAGGTTACTTCCCACATTAGTGAAATAGTTATTTACTACGTTAAGGGAATCTGCAGGTGATGTTATGTTAAGAAGTTCATTAGCTACATTTTTTTTTGAAGTTAGGTTGCAAATTTCTTTTAAAATATTCCAAGTACCACCTTTGTTCCCATTTTGTTCTAGAAGTTTGTTTTTATAATATGATATCTTAAGTTTCTTCACAATGTTTTTACAGGTGTTTCTATAATATTTATATTTTAGTTGAGTAGTCAAATCTTCTGGATATTTCTTTGCAAGCATATGAAGTCGATCTCTTTTTTTAAAACATTTAATCAAACTAGGTGTAATCCATGGTTTCATCGGTCTTCTCTTTCGTGATATCGTAATAGTTTCTATATTATTAATGATAATTTCTTGTAAAACGTTTATTAAGGTATTTGCTGCTTCATTTGTATCTGTGATAGTCAGAAAGTTGTTCCAGTCAAAATTCTCTATACATTTTCCTACAGCTTCGTAATTTATTTTGGTCCGTAAATATGGTCCTGTCGTAGTTTTTCTTTGTGAAGGACAACTGGGGATGGATAGCATTATAGGAAAGTGGTCTGTGATATCTGTCGTAAATATGTGACTTTTCGGTATCCCTCCTAATTTACACATAAAATGATCGAGACACGTTTTACCATGCGTAGGCAAGTATACTGCAGGTGTAAGTCCATGGCTTGCAATTATATCTAGATAATCTAGTGTAGTTTTATTACTAGTGTTTAATATATCTATATTAATGTCTCCGGTTATTATTAAATTTCTAGTGCGTGTTGTAGTAATAGTGATGTCCAATGAATTTAAGAAAGGGGTGGCATCTTTAAAGCAGTATGGTCTATATAATCCTAGTACAGTCATATTTCCTACCTTAGCTGCCAAACAGTTAGCTTCTGTTATATTTACCTCATAAACACTCGCTGTAATATCGGTTTTTATATACATAATAACACCATCGTTCTGGTTGAAGCTCTGCTTGGTGAAGTGCATGTTATACCCATCTATTTGTGGCGGTATCGAGCTATCATTACACCAGCATTCGGATAAAACAATAAAGTCGGGATGAACCTTTAGATTAGCGATATAAATTAAGAACTCATCAAGATTTTTATTTACACTTCTAATGTTAAATGAAATAATGTTAAAGGTTTTTTCTCCGTCAAAAGTAAAATTTTTAAAGTCTTCTATTTGCTGGCAGGGTATTATACAAGTTTTGTCTACGTCGGTACATAATTTATCATTGTCGTTAAACACTGTAATAGTATAATATTAATATGAATATCTCATAGAGTTGGGATGGTAGGACTAGCATGTTTGTTAATTTAAAGGCATGTGCGTCCTTTTGGATTATTATATAAAAAGTTTTGAATGGTCTAACTTTGTTTATGTGACAGCGGCATATTGTAGTCGAGGAGCTTGCGGTGTGTTTGTGCGTGTACAAAGGTATGTCTGGGCATATAGTTGAAATAATGAATGTGTATATGGGTAGGAGTAGGTATAGTGTAGCATGTGATTGTCTGTTTTTGTAGCAAATAATGTAGCATGCAATTTTTTTGTGTTCTATGAAAATGAAATTTTTCCTTACAATACTAAAAGATAGTCATGAACTTTTTGTTAACTTATTTATATCTTCTTCGCAGGTGATGCGAACTGCAGTTTCACCGTCCTTCCTCCGTATATATATGTTGCCGTGTGACGTCCAACAGTATGCATATTTGTTACTTTGGGAAAATTGGCGTGCGCTGAAAAATAATCGTTTTGCCTTAGGTGTGAGGTTTTCTGAAATGTAAATCGGAACGTCCGGGCCACTTCTCTTAATTTTTCCAGTTGTTAATGTTTTATTATCTTTCTTGTATTTTTTTACATATGTAAGGAATTGTTCTTTTTTTATTACCGTAGAGAACTCGGCAATAATAGGTTTGGAGCCACTTTTCGTGCTCGATCGGAAGATATCTTTAATGGAAACCGTATCCTCAGGTGATTTAACTAAGGAGCCAACTTCTTTGACTATATTAATTAAGTCTTCTTTAGTTTCGCTAGGGCTAACCGGCACGTTCCGTATTTCTATACTTGCTGATCGAGCGTTTTTTTCCAGTTTTTCAACTCTGTCCTCAAGCTCCTTAATATAGTATAAACTTGACTTTCTTTCAGTCTCCATGTTCTCCAGCTTGGCTTTCATATCTTCGTATTTTGACGACATGAAATCCATAGCTCGACTCAGTTCTTCGTTTTGGCGTTCAATTGTTTGAAGACTTTTTTGTAATGCTATAAACTTTTGCTCCTGTTTACTATTTGAGTTTGCTAGTAGCATTTTTATTTCCTCCATGAATGAGCATAAATCATCTTGCTGCGTTTGATCCCTCTTCCTTTTAATGCGATCCGACACAAACGAATTCAACGCATCTTGTTCGTGCTCCGTGCTAGATAATAGATTAGGATCTGAATCGTAAGCTTTAGTCTGTTTCTTTAGAGGCGAGCGAGGCATGATTTAAAAACACACTGAAATGTTTCCGCCGGTGCTAGGTTACACTGTCCTGCGAAATGTAGGTAGGTGGCTCACGAATGACAATGCGCGAGCGCGCGGTTGATGGAGTAAATTATCACTCCAATACTGGCCTATTTCTGTATTACATTTGAATATATTACGGTAATTTACTCACTATTGCCAACAGATCCACTTTTGTTGCTATATATTTTACAGCACAATATTATTACACCAAGTTATGTGTTTTAAGATCTGATAATTATTATTTAGATGATTATTATTTACGGCACTCAACAATTACACGTCTGCACAGCGCCGCGGTGCGGCGGGGAAGGATAAGCCATCATCAAGGAAGCCATCGATACTTTAATTTTCAAAAATCGTACAGTAGTTTGGCAATCACGAGGGAACCGATGAACTGACAAACAAACAAATAAATAAACACACACATATAACTGCCAAGTAAAAAAAATACCTTGCCGTAGTCACACATAACTGTCGTTTTTAGGGTTCCGTACAAAAATGGTATTTGTTTGTAGCCTCGCCTAAACAGTTGCGCTGACTGTTTAGACGCGAACTGAACGCCTAAAGGTCGATGGTTCAAGCTTCAAACCCCACCAGTGTATTATTTTTATTGTCATGCATGGAATTTTAAGTTACTCCTGACATAAGCCTTACTTAGGAAGGAAGGGGAATGTTAATCATATTCAGCATAGTCAATATTATTTAAAAAATGATTTTATTTTTTTATTATAAATTTATAATATTATGTAGTAGGTACGTAGCGTGTAGTAAAAATGTTCTTAAAATTATACTCGCTTACGGTTTAAACTATTAATGTGAAACCGTTTTAATAAGATTAATAAACAGAGCGAGGTTACTTATTTTATAGCATTAAGACCTAAGCGCAGATTTCTTAAGAGATTTCATAATATAATTGCGTTGAGTAATAAATATTATTTGAACAAGTGCAGATTAAAATCATTCGTGTATTATCCATTCCTTAATCATTTTTAACTGACTTCAAAAAAGGCGGAGGTTATCAATTCGTCGGAATCTTTTTTTTATATAATTATGTTCACCGATTTCTCAAAGACGCCTGAAACGATTTGGAAAATTCTTTTTGTTTCAAAGGGTATATATACTTCCCAAGTGGTCCCATTGAAATTTTATCAAAATCGGTCGAGCAGTTTTTAAAATATCAACACTAAATTATATTATACTTTATAGTGGCACGTTCGTTTGAAGTCGGTTTTTTAAAAATATTTTTTTATATTATTAAATTATTTAAATACGAAAGGTATTTTAAATGTGTATTATGCAGCAAGGGAGCAAATCAACAACTGATTTCTTGCATGGGTATTTTTGAGGACCTGGAGAATTATAGCCTCAATGGAGCGACGGTTAAAGGTGCGGACTGAAACTGAAAGGTCGCAAGATCGATCATCACCCATTGCACTATTGTCGAACGTGGTCGAACCCAATCATAGCACAAGCTTTCCGCTTATTTTGAGGGGAGAGGAGAATATTAGTCGAGTTAAGCTCGGCTGATATTCTTTAAAACAAAATTAAGTACATAACTTTTATCCCGAAGAATCAAAGAGTTCCTGTGGGATGTTTAAAAATTTAATTCCACATGGACGAGGTTACTAATTTTTCATGGCATGCATATTAGGTATTTTCAATTAACTAATGTAACGGTTTCACCGTTACCAGGAATGCTTAAATACCAATGTCTGTATGTCCATTACCTGTCTTATCACAGTGTTTCTAATGTCTGCAATAACACTACAGCAATCTTACAAATATGTTCCTGCAATTTAATTTTATAATTAATTAATGATGTAAAAACTTGACTGATAGTTGGTTCGCAGTATTTCTTAGATTATTCTAATTCAGTGCCTGATTTCCACTACATACATAACATTAAATAATTTAATATAAAAAAATCTTTTTAAAAACCAACTTCAAACGCCGCGCCACTACAAAGTATAAAATGTATTGTTAATTATTTAAAAACCGCTCGACCGATTTCGATAAAATTTAAATGGGACCACCTGGGAAGTACCCTTTCAAACAAAAATAGGATTTTCCAAATCGGTTCAGGCGTCTTCGAGTAATCAGTGAACATACATAAAAAAAACCGACGAATTGAGAACCTCCTCCTTTTTTTCAATGATTTATTTAATGTTGGCCAACTTAAAGCACATATGATAAGTTACAAATACTTTTGGTTTGTTATGCAGATTCTGCTGAGAATTCTTGCTTATTGAAATGTTGATGAATCATGTAGCTATATTTAGCATGAGGAGAGTACATAAAACCGTCGGTCCTGTGCCTGATTTCTCTCGGGTGGTGTCGGATTTCCGTCCCTTTGGACTATGAGAGTGAGGAAATATAGAGTGCACTTGTGCATGTGCACATAACTGTGCACTGTAATATCTCCCGTGCAGATGGCCTTCGTAGAGATTGGCCGCTGTGGCCGGATTCGATCGGGTGGACTATTATTATCAATATCTAAGTAATGACAAAGTTGCATGGGAGCAATCGGGTTGGCATCTAGCTGCCCACAAGATAGTATAAAAAACTTATTACAATGTAAACAGCTACATAATAATATTGTAAAATGATTATTTTAACGCGTTGCTTCGCTCAACCATATTTGAGGGAACGTAACGCCTGGTACACTCACCTGGTATTCATCGTCGACAGCCGAGTCGAAGGTCTCCCGCAGCCTCGCCTCGCCGCGCGCGTCCGCTTTCGCCGCCAACTGCTTCTCTCGCAGCGACGTCCGCCGCACCGACCGCACTCTGAACCAATCATCATCATCATCAGCAACCCATCAACGGCTCACTATTGAGCGCAAGTCTCCTCTCAGAGAAGGGTTATAGGCCATAGTCCACCACGCTGGCCCAACGCGAATTGGCGGACTTCACACACCTTTGAGAACATTATGGAGAACTCTCAGGTGTGCAGGTTTCCTCACGATGTTTTCCTTCACCAATGAAGCTTGTGATATTCAATTTCTTAAACACACTTAACTTAGAAGAGCCAGAAGTGCGTGCCCGCGATCGAACCTGCGACCTCTCGAATAGGAGACCGCAGTACTAACCACTAGGCTATCACTGCACTCTGAACCAATATTGTTATCTAAATAAATAAACGGTCAAATGCGTTGTCAGGTCACGCGCAGTGTGGGCACGGACTTCCGTAGTTACCCGCCACTAAATGCATACATAAAAGGGCGTACATAAGTAATTTTCATCATAAAATGTAGTTTTTTTACATTTCAAAATTATACCTAATGATTTAAGATAAAACGCCTAGATTTAAATTAATGGCAAAAACGAGTAAAAACTTCACTGGGTATGGAAATATTCTTTGAAAAAATGACTGATTCGCATGTGTCCCCATAGCACTGAACTGTATAAATTAATCTTATATAATTAACACTGGCTGTCATATTTTTTTGAGTTTACTTGATTGACGCCATTTTGCCGCTGTCGGCAGTTAAACGAGTGTCTCTGGAACTAATAGCATTGTTAATGGCGCACCAACCTCTATAATAATTTATGATTTATCTATGAAATTTCATATGATATTATAGCATAATTGTAGAGGTCGGTGCCGGGTGCGCTATTTGCAATATTGTTAGTTCCAGAGACACTCGCATGTCAAATGTGGCGCTTCAAATGGATCCAAAATTATGCTGCCATTTGTATGAAGACAGCCAACCCCATGTTAATCATAGATTAATTAATTAGGTATTTGACTGATATTTTTTTATTTATTTAAAATATATTATATTCACAATGCTTATGCTCAGTCAGTGTTTAGTTTTCACCGAAAACAACCGTGTCTAATCGCAATAATATACTAGCAGCGCAATCTGCTGACGCCGCGTCCCGACCGCCGTCGGTCGAATGCGTGCAGCATAATGACCTAGTTCCGCGTTTCGTCGCGTCAGGTTTATTATAAAACAATAAAATAATAAATCGCAGCTATACTATCTTTATACTGCAACTATGGATACGCCTATTAAATTAATAACAGAAACGGAGCAAATGCTTTTTAAGGCGTTCGCAGAAAAAAAGGCCGAAAATGAGAAACTTCAGCTCATCATTGGCCAAATGGAAAAGCAAATTATTGAGCTTCAAAATCAGATAAAATTCTTATCCAGTCAGAACCCAATGGATACCAGCCAGAACACTACCACCAAGGTAAGCTCACCTCAACCTACCGAATATCAGACGGATGAGGAAGAGCTAGCCAGAGAGACGGAGTGGATTAGAGCAAAAAGCCGGAAGAAAAGAAAATTGAACACTTCACCTGCGCAGTCCACATCTACCAAACAGCATGATGATTCCACGACCGATCTACCTAAAGAAAAGACAAAGAAAGTTCCGCCGCCGCCACCAATAATCGTAGACGACGTTACAAATTATTATCAGTCATTCTATGACTTGCTAACAGAGGGTCCAACCGGAGATTCTTTTCGAATTAAAATGTTGAATGGCAACAATGTTAAAATAAATACCAATAATGAAGACTCATATCGGTCAATCACTAAAATATTGACCGCAGGTAACTTTCTATGGCATTCTTTTGAAAATAAGCAAGAGAGGCCTATTAAAGTCATGGCTAAAAAGCTACATTTCACCTGCAAGCCAGAAAGAATAATAGAAGACCTTCAGAAAAAGGGATTTAAGGTTGAAAATGCCGTTAACAAGCTGAGATGGAAAACCAAGGAACCTCTTAACATGTTCCTACTTGGTTTTAAAAATGGAGAAGATATCAACAAAATTTATGGAATCACCTCGATTCTTGGGTGTAAAGTGGAGATTCATCCTCTGAGATCATCAAAGCTCATACCGCAGTGCAAAAGATGTCAAACGTATGGACACACCCAGAAGTATTGCTCCAGAGAGCCAAGATGTGTCAAATGCACTGGAAAACATCTTAGTGTTGAATGCAAAAAACCAGTTGAACAGAAACCCAAATGCGTACACTGTGGGGAGGCTCATCCGGCTAATTATCAAGGTTGCATAGTAACCAAAGAAATGCAATCCATCAGAAACAAGACCTGCAAAAAACCTTCTGCCCAAAACACCCAGGTAACTGGTATTAATGCAAAACAAACTCCAGTGGTCAAGAATATGCGACTTTCCGAAACCATTAAAGAAAATCCGAATAAAAAGGTAACATATGCACAAGTAGCATCAAATAAAGTACCCAACATTAATAAATCTAGCGATTCTACTCTAAATAAATTAGACGAGATTCTAAAACTCATGTCGTCATTCGATGACCGCCTGCGAAAACTTGAAAATATCAGAACAAAATAATGGATAAGGAATTGAAGATATTGGCATGGAATTCTAATGGGCTACTACAACATCAACATGAGTTACAAGTAGTCCTAGATACCGAAAATATCGACGTATGTTTGATCTCCGAAACACATTTTACAAAAGAATCTTATATAAAATTCAAAGGGTATAAAGTTTACCACGCTCTACATCCCCATAATTCAGCCAGAGGAGGTAGTGCTGTTATAATAAAAGAGAATATTTACCACTACGAAGAAAGTAAATACGAGGAGATAGAAATCCAAGCTGTGGCAGTAAATATCAAAACAGAACGATACCCTATCACAATCGTAGCCATATACTGCCCACCACGGCATTCTCTAAAAAAACATGAATACCTAAGATTTTTGGAACAATATGGTCACAGATTTATAATTGGTGGAGACTTTAACGCCAAAAATATTTTCTGGGGCTCAAGACTAACAACAACAAAAGGAAAAGAACTGCTAAGTGCGATCAAAGAAATGAGATGCGATGTAGTCAGTACTGGGATGCCAACGTACTGGCCTACTGATCCTCGAAAAATTCCAGATCTGATAGATTTCTTCATATCTAAGAATATCTCACCAAAATACCTTAGTATTGAAGGAAAATATGACATGAATTCGGACCATTCACCGATAATGTTAATAATTAATAAACACACTATTGCAGTCAATGAAACTAAGCTTACTCTAGTGAATAAGAATACAGACTGGGAGAGCTTTAAGATAGAATTAGACAGTGTTATAAACCTACAGGTCCCCTTGAAAAATCCAGATCAACTCAATATGGAACTAGCTAAATTTATAACTGACATACAAAAGTCGGCCTGGAATAATACGCCTCCGACAAAAAAATGGAGTCGGGGTACCACCTATCCTAAGGAAATTATCGACCTCATTAAAATAAAGAGAAAGCAAAGAAAAAAGTGGCATGCTTCTAGGTCACCACAAGATAAAAGAATACTAAATAAACTCACCAAAACAATCAAGAAAGCTATCGAAAATTACAATGAATATAAACTAAATGATTACCTACAAAACTTGACTGGTGATAGAGAAACGGACTATTCTCTTTGGAAAGTAACTGGAAATCTAAAAAGACCCATCACACATATACCACCTATTAAAGAGCAAAATGGAACATGGGCCATCAACAACATTCAAAAAGCTAATAGATTTGCTCAACACCTGGAAGATATATTCCAACCAAATGAAGGTCATCCAATTGATTTCTGTGAGAATGAAGAAAATCAAGATGATCTGCAAAAGATTAGACTTGCGACACCAAAGGAAGTATCTAAAGAAATAATGTACAACTTAAGCAAAAAGAAATCTCCGGGATACGATCTTATTACCGGAGAAATCTTAAGAAATTTACCTCGAAAAGCTTTAGTGAAACTTACCAATCTCATAAATGCGTCATTTCGACTGAAACATGTACCTGAGCTATGGAAAGTCGCTGAAGTTATCTTGATTGCTAAACCCGGGAAACCACCTATGAAACAACCTCTTATAGACCGATCTCTTTATTACCAGTAATTTCAAAATTATTTGAAAAACTGTTACTTAAGACTAAAACCCCTACTAGAAGACAGAAAATTAATACCAGATCACCAATTTGGATTCCGAGAAAAACACTCAACAATAGACCAAGTCCACAGAATTACTAATATAATAGAGAAATCATTAGAAGATAAGAAAGTGTGTTCTACTGTATTTTTAGACGTAGCGCAAGCTTTCGATAAAGTGTGGCACGAAGGGCTTATCTATAAACTCAGAATTATGCTACCAAAGTCATTTGCCGATATTCTTGAGTCATATATTTCGAACAGATGGTTTAGAGTTCGTCAAGAAGATGCATATTCTGAACTCAAGGGAATTAAAGCTGGGGTACCGCAAGGAAGTGTTTTAGGTCCGGTCCTGTACTTATTATACACCTGTGATATTCCAGCACTAGAAAATAATACCATTGCAACATTTGCTGATGATACTGCCATAATAGGAACTGGAGAAAGTCACGAAGAAGCAGTGGAAAAAGTACAAGTTGCCATAAACAAAGTCAATGAATGGACTATAAAGTGGCGAATTAAACTTAACGAGTCTAAATCAATGCATATAGATTTCACCAATAAGCTACCGCAATATCACCCGATTTACCTAAATCGGCAACTTATCCCCTACGTAAATACAGCGAAGTACCTGGGTATGACGCTAGACACAAAGCTTCGATGGAAAGCTCATGTTAAAAAGAAACGCGAGGAATTAGAATTACGATATAAAAAAATGCATTGGCTGCTTGGAAGGCATTCTAAGCTCTCATTACATAATAAGCTTATGCTATATAAGCAAGTTCTGATGCCTGTATGGACGTATGGTATACAACTTTGGGGGTGTACTAAACCCAGCAATATCCAAATAATACAGAGATTCCAGAACAAAGTACTCAGGGAAATATCCAATGCACCCTGGTACGTCAGAAATCACGATCTCCACAGGGACCTTAAGATGGAGTTCGTGAACAAGATTATACAAAACTACGCAGAAGCTCACCAACATCGACTTCGTCATCATGTGAATCTGGAAGCTGTAAAGCTTCTCGATTACACGAACATTAAAAGAAGACTTAAAAGAACAAAACCGTTCGAATTAGTGTTTAAAAGTGCATAAGTGCAGTGTCAGTGCAGTGCTTGTGTTATTTGACTAGGTCACAAAAACAAAGTGAACTTATATAATAGAATAAACTAAGGACAGTTATCGGACTGTAAATTAGATATAGAATTTAATTATAAGTAGAAGTTTAAGTTAAAATAATATTGCTAATTAGCCCTTAGGCTAGATTGCAGTAAAAAATAAGGCTACCCTTATGTAACGGTGCCTTATGGTAGGAAAAAAAAAAAAACAATGCTTATCACAATGCCATTTCTCTTTTTAAATATCTTTACTAGTCTCGTAATTATAAGCTGTTTTACCGTGACTGTATCCGTCTCTTTCTAAAACGAAATTTTTATGAAGCGTTTATGGAGCCGCTGAATTGTGACATCACACGTTTCACTAGCGCTTTCTCTGTCTAACAGGAAACTTTAAAGCTCTATAACTTATTTATTTTTGGTACCGATTTATTTTCTGTTTTTACAAATGTTATTCATCTACATATTATATCAACATTTTGACAACAGTCAAATACCCAATTAGATCGGTACCCCATAGTACTAATCTTAATCTTACCTGCTCGTGGATGCTGTGGAGGAGGACCGCCTCGCCGCCCGCAGTCGCTCGCCGGCCGCGCTGGCGGCGCGACGTCGCACCTCCTCCTGCTCCACCGCCAGCCGCAAGATGCGCCCGCGCATCTCGCCCTCCTCGCATATATCTGCGCGATCGAAACATTAACAAAATGAATGAAGTTCCTTTTAATAATAAATCCTATCCTTTCCTTCTAATATTATAAATGCAAAAGTTTGTGAGGATGTATGGATGGATGTTTGTTACTCTATAACTCCACAACGAATGAACTGATTTGGCTGAAATTTGGAATGAAGATAACTCTTACCCAGGATTAACACATAGGCTACTTTTTATCCCGGAAAATTACAGAGTTCCCACGGGAATGATAAAACCTTAATCCACGCGGACGAAATCGCAGGCATCATCTAGAATAGAATAGAATAGAAAATTCTTTATTGCACAACAAGAAATAATGGTTGAAAATTGAAATACAACAAAAAGAAAATAAGTACAAGGTGCAAAGGCGGCCTTATTGCAAAAGCAATCTCTTCCAGGCAACCCTTGTCTGGAGAGGAAAACGCCAAAGAAAATGGGATAGTACAAACTAAGATCGAGGAAAGTTATAAATATTATAGACTATTATTATTATTATTATAAGTTAACTAACTAGTTAAAATAAATACATAAAATAAAAAATAATAATCTGAAATCAGGGTTAAGGTCTCAAAGAATAAACAAAATATCAGGCACCTTTACAAGCCACGACCCACCCGCCAAAATGTCCTCGTACAAACTTTAGTTTCAACATTAGAAGAAACTTCGAGTCGCAAAGTAGAAGTGCCAATGGGCGTTGCAGTTCAAAGGTGCTGGAATGGCGACCCCGCACCGGGGGGCGCAGCGTTGGTAGACCCCCCATTACCCATTAGGTGAATGAGCGATTTCAGGCGAGTCACTGGACGAAGGTGGCACAGGATCGTGTTCTTAGACGATCATTTTAAGAGACCTATGTCGAGCAGTGGACGCCTATTGGTTGAGAAGATGACTTACAAACTTTACCACTCCTTTTGACCATCTTGGCGACGGATTTTAAGAAAAATACCTCTCCTTATGCAACTCTAGGAATATTTCCTCCAAAACAAACTCTAGGACTACCGTCAATTCTCATAATATCACAGTAATGCTTTATATAGAAATAAAGCATTACATTATAGAGATAGATAGCTCCGCAAACTGGCTTGCCAGAATCAGTCAGAAGTTCGTTCTGGAATATTTTCGAGGATACACTCCAACAAATACCGCCTTCAGAATATCTAGTGGTGGGAGGAGATTTTAACGGTCATGTTGGCGAGAAGTGCGAAGAGTTCAACAGAGTTCATGGCGGACATGGTTACGGACAGCCAAATAGTCAAGGAGAAGAAATCCTCAATACTTGTATGGCTCTTGACCTGGCAATAGTCAATACTTTCTTTCAGAAAAAAGAGGCTCACCTGGTAACTTATAAAAGTGGTCCCGTGGAGACACAAATAGACTACCTACTGGTACGGCGAAACCAACTCAGCAAAGTAAAGAACTGTAAGGTAATCCCTGGTGAGGGTATCACAAGCCAGCACCGACTTCTCGTAATGGATGTCCTCCAGCCTTATGAGCGCCTATTGTGTGAACACTGCAGGTCTACAATCAAGTGGTGGAAGCTTAAAGGTGTAAAGAGTATAGAGTTTCAAGTTGCATCTAAAATGGTTGATTGGGAAGTGGAAGGCAAAAACAGCAATGAGCTCTGGCAACTATACCAGTCCAGCATTACTAAGATAGGACGTGATGTACTTGGTGCATCTAAAGGTGGCCGCAGGATAAACAAGGAGACAGGGTGGTGGAGCAAAGATGTTCAGGAGGCAGTGAGAAATAAGAAGGAACGCTTTAAAAGGTGGCAGCAGACCCAAACGCCACTAGACAAAGAGGATTATGTACCTGCCATAAACCAAGCGAAAAAGGTAGTGGCAAAAGCACGCGCTGCAATGTATGCTCCACTGTATGACACACTGGAAAGTCACGAGGGGCAAAAACTTATCTATAAACTAGCTAAGTCTAGAAGTACCGCAAGCAAAGACATTACCAAGTGCGTCGCTATTAGAAACTCGGCTGGTGCTTTGGCAACGGACATACATTCTATTAAGAACCAATGGCGAAATTATTTCAATGAGCTGTCTAACCAGACGTTTGCGACACCACAGCCGCCCCTACAGACTTTTAACTTGGGGCTAATACCACCCATAACACCCGATGAAGTGGCGAAGTCTTTATACCGTATGAAGAATGGTAAAACTTGTGGACATGATGGCATACCAATAGAAGCCTGGAAGGCTATGAGTTCCCAAGGCGTACTCCTGCTCACTGAACTTTTTAATATCATCGTATTTACAGGTCGAATGCCAGATGCATGGCGCATTAATGTAATAACCCCTATCTACAAGGGTAAAGGCAGTGTACAGGAGTGCGGCAACTATAGGGGGATTAAACTCATGAGCCATACCATGAAGCTTTTTGAACGGATTTTAGACCAAAGACTCCGTCAAGAGAGCTCTGTGTCAGAATGTCAGTATGGCTTTAGGTCTGGATGTAATACCATAGACCCAATTTTCGCTCTCAGAACACTCATAGAAACGCATACAGAGCGTAATCAATCCTTACATTTGGCTTTACTGGACCTACAAAAGGCCTTTGATTGTGTACCAAGGGAGCAAATCTGGTTTGCATTGAGGTCTAAAAACGTGCAGGAAGGGTACATACGTATAATCCAGGACATGTACACCCAGACTGAAGCTATAGTAAGGACCGTAGTCGGTGACACTTCGACCTTTCCAATCACAGTAGGAGTACACCAAGGTTCAGTGCTAAGCCCGTATCTCTTCTGTGTCGTGCTTGATGCTCTGTCGGCGGACATTCAGAGTACTCCTCCGTGGCTAATGAAATATGCCGACGACATCGTACTTGTCAGTAAGAACAGGGGCGCACTTGAAGTTAAGGTGAACTCGTGGAAAGATACTCTTGAGAAGGGCGGTTTAAAACTCAATACCGCAAAAACAGAGTACATTGCCTGTAGTGTGGGGGATCACGATACCATCCATGTAGATAACGTGCCCGTTAAAAGATCTGATAAGTTTAAATATCTTGGGTCTGTACTACATGAATCCGGAAGCGTCGACTACGATGTCAAGTCCCGAATCGCCGCAGCCTGGGCCAAGTGGAGGGAGATAACGGCAGTAACCTGTGACCCAAAAGTTTCTGTCCGCCTAAAGGGATTGGTCTACAAGAGCATTATACGTCCTGTAATACTTTATGGTAGCGAGGCCTGGCCAGCGCTAACGAGACATACCCGCGATCTTCACTCCAATGAAATGAAGATGCTTAGGTGGATGTGTGGTGTTACTCGCTTGGACAGAATTCGCAACGAGTACATCCGCGGTAGCTTTGGCGTGCGAGATATCGCAGACAAAATGCAAGAGTCTCGGTTGCGTTGGTTTGGCCACTTACTGCGCCGTCCTCAAAACTATGTGGGTCACAGGTGCCTAAATATGCCCGTCCCTGGACAGCGATCCCGAGGCCGGCCAAAGAAACGGTGGATTGACATAGCACAGGCAGATGCACGTGCCAACGGTCTTCGTAAAGAGGATGCTTTAGATCGTGCAAAGTGGAAGAAACTTAGCAGGAAAGCGGACCCTGGCGTATGCCGGGACAAACGCTAGGAAGAAGAAGAAGAAGAAGATTATAGAGATAGATACTTATCTATCTTCAGCTATTCTCTGCAGTATTTTCAAGGACTTTCTTTACATACTGTATACGAGATTTATATTTTTGCATCAAGCCGAAAGTATGTTTTATCAAGCTAAGTAGCTATTTTTAAAGTACCAGTCAATATACAGTCAACTAATTTCATTGAACTTGATAATATGTATAATTAACTTACCTGCCGGCGTTTCATCGTGCTTATTCCTTACATTGAGATCAGCGCCATATTGTACTAACAGTTCCAAAACTTCCAACTGCAACAAATAAAGATAATTTTCACTCATCATCATCAGCAACCCATCAACAGCTCACTACTAAGCGCAGGTCTCCTCTCAGAGAAGGGTTACAGGCCATAGTCCACCACGCTGGCCCAATGCGAATTGGAAGACTTCACACACCTTTGAGAACATTATGGAGAACTCTCAGGTGTGCAGGTCTCCTCCCAATGT
The DNA here is from genome assembly GCA_029955525.1 of Oeneis ivallda. Taxonomy (NCBI): domain Eukaryota; kingdom Metazoa; phylum Arthropoda; class Insecta; order Lepidoptera; family Nymphalidae; genus Oeneis; species Oeneis ivallda. The sequence continues at coordinate 8,929,433 of JARPMR010000014.1, forward strand.
TTTCCTTCACTGTTGAAATTTGTGATATTTAGCGCACTTAGCTTAGAAAAGCCAGAAGTGCGTGCTCAAGAACCTGCGACCCCCCGAATAGGAGACCGTAGTATTAACCACTATCACTGCTTAGTAAGTACCCATGTAAGCACATTATAATTGTTTGTTACACCACGAAATAGGTCTAAACTATTTAGATGCTAAGCTCTTCCGTAAAGAATACGAGTAGGTATCTTAAAAGCGCTTTATTTAGTTCAGGGGGTTAAAAATACTATTTTTATCCCCAGACACAAAAAGAGGGGTGTTAAATTACGACCACTTTTTCTGTGATCTGTGTATGTCTGTACTATCATAGTGCTCAAAAGGACTGATTGATATTATATATCAATAGTAAAATAGCTTTATTTTCACGTCGTAATAACGTACTTGTATTATACAAATCAGTGGTCTGCAATCAAGTAATATGGGCTACAGGGTACACACGCATAGTAGCAGTGGTAGCGTAGTGGTTAGGACTGTGGTCTTCTATTCGGGGGGTCGCAGGTTCGATCCCGGGTACGCACCTCTGACTATTCGGAGTCAAGTGCGTTTAAGCAATTAAATATCACTTGCTTCAACGGTGAAGGAAAACATCGTGAGAAAACCTGCACACCTAAGAGTTCTTCATAATGTTCTTGAAGGTGTGTGAAGTCCGCCAATTCGCATTGGACCAGCGTGGTGGACTATGGCCTATAACCCTTCTTTGAGAGGAGACCTGCGCTCAGTAGTGAGCCGTTGATGGGTTACTAATGATGATGATGAATGATGATACATAAGCAATGGAACAGCACTCACATGCCCCCAGCAGGCGGCGGCGTGGACCGGCTGCCACATGTCGTGGTCGACCACGTCCGTCGAAGCGCGATGCTCCAATAGGAACTCTACAACTTTTATGTACCCATTAGCAGCCGCTACGTGAAGCTGAAACAAACAAGCACAGTTATCAAGAATAGAATAGAATAGAAATGTTTTTTATTCAAATAACATTTTTACAAGTGCTTTTGAATCGTGATGAGTCTACCACTGATTCGGAATGCCCTTCCTGCCGAGGCTCAGTTAATAAGACTGATTAACTGAGGTTCAGGCACGTTGAAGTGACAGTGGACTGGTCACATTTGTTGGAGTCCTAAATAGGGTTTCCCCTGCAAACAAATGGCTAAACGGAACAGACTCTTGTGTTGACAAAATAGGTTTACACGTCCACTAACAGTTTTGACAGTTGCCTTAACGCAACTCATCCGAGCGAACTCATTGTGACTGTTTTTGAACGCTTTTTGCTCTCTCTAAACGGAACGGACTCTTGTGTTGACGAAATAGGTTTACACGTCCACTGACTAACAGTTTTGACAGTTGCCTTAACGGCACTCATTCGAGCGGACTAATTTTGACTCTTTTTGCTCGCTCTAAACGGAACGGACTCTTGTGTTGACGAAACAGGTTTCTTTTTGCTCGCTAAGTCTTTTGTAGAGTCTTTGTTGGCGAAGGTGCTTGTATGCAGTTTTGCTCTGCGAGTTAAACGGAGTCCGTACGAAGCTCGCTCCGTCATCAGTAGAAACACCGCTGTAAGGCCCTTTAGTGGAGATCGCGTTTCGGTAAACCGAGTGCAGGGCGCCCCCGGCAAGATGGAGCGATGAAACCCGGAAAGTAGCAGGCATTGATTAGATGCGAAAGGCCGAGGATACGCAACGTTGGCGCTACTTCTATATCCAACAGTGGATGCATTGTGGCTGGTGAAGTGGTGATGATGAACTGTGGTTCAGTGCAGACAAGGACTGAAAGCTACCCTGTGTAACAAGCATAATATAGTAACTGGTGGTAGATTCTCGACTTGTGATAAGAGCCACAAGTAATATAATATGTTTGTACGTTTTTTTTTTCGGAAAACTTCAACAAAAACCATCCCTTTCCATTGTGGATAAAAACGATACAGTTAAATAGAACGGTAGCGAAGTTCTGCGCATGTCGTCACAAACAATTTAATAACCATCAATTGAAACACTAGATCAAATAGCCGATTATTGCTATTACGAGTATTGTCGGTAACTCGATATGGTATCAGCCAAAGATTGCAAAACTAATGGACTGCTCTAATTGCTGGAAATGCAGATAATAATATAATGCTAAATGGCTCTCATGGAACTAAATTATGTTCTATTTGTAGGTTATCATCACTATCAACATATCACCAACAACATCATCTCAATTCTCAACCCATCTGACACTACTGAGCATATATCTCCTCTCGAGAAATACCTTTGAGAACATTATGGGGATTTCTAAAGCATGCCTCACGATGTTCACATCAAAACATCGACGTGTCCTTGGATATAGTGTCATAAGCTACTTTTATTTTATTGTTACTAGGGATTTAAAAAAATTAAATCTTAGGCAAAAGCTAGCAGATTCAATGAAGAAAATTGACGTAAATTGAATACTCGGAAACGTAACTTTGGTTACTTACCAACGTCGCACCCTGATTGTCTCTTGGCTCATCCAAATCCATCCCCTGCTTCACTAACTCCGCAACATCCATCAGCATTTGCATTTCAGTCGCCGCCCGGGTTTCGTCTATCAACCTCTGAGTGACTCCCCTAGCTGCCATTTCGCTCTCTATAGCGTCTAACGTTCTCTCCTCTTCACAGATATCGTATGGCATATTTCCATCGCCATTGACAGCGAGGAGGTTGGCTCCGCGTTGTATTAGGATTCGCACTAGGTTCAGGTTTCCGCAAGTGGCTGCAGCGTGCAGGGGTGTCCACTTCTCGCTGTCTTCTGCGTTGACGTTTGCGCCGTGGTCTAGTAGGAGTCGCATCATGGCTTCGTTGTTGTCTATGCAGCATTGATGGAGCGCAGTTAGGCCGTCTTCGTTGGTAGCGTCTGGAGTGACACCGCGCGCCAGCAATCGTCGAACTGAAAACAAGACAGTTTATCTTGAGTGATATGTAGATGAGATACATCTTCATTGTCCGGAAAAGATTGATGAAACGTGGTGCTGGAGGCTCAACTTAGGCTTCTTGGACGGAACATAAGACCAATATCTTGATTTGAAATGTGGTGCTGGAGGCTAAACTCAGGCTTCTTGGACTGAACATAAGACCAACATCTTGATTTGAAATGTGGTGCTGGATGCTCAAATCAGGTTTCCTGGATGGAATATAAGACCAATATCTTGACTTGAAATGTGGTGCTGGAGGCTAAGCTCAGGTTCCTTGGACTGAACATAAGACCAACATCTTGATTTGAAATGTGGTGCTGGATGCTCAAATCAGGCTTCTTGGACGGAACATAATACCAACGTCTTGATTTGAAATGTGGTGCTGTAGGCTCAACTCAGGCTTCTTGGACGGAACATAAGACCAATATCTTGATTTGAAATGTGGTGCTGGATGCTCAAATCAGGCTTCTTGGACGGAACATAAGACCAACGTCTCGATTTGAAATGTGGTGCTGGAGGCTCACCTCAGGCTTCTTGGATGGAACATAAGACCAACGTCTCGATTTGAAATGTGGTGCTGGAGGCTCACCTCAGGCTTCTTGGATGGAACATAAGACCAACGTCTCAATTTTAAACAGACTATCCAACATATTTTGTCTTAGGCGGAATGCTCGGCTACTTCGGTCATAATGCTAGGAAAAATGCGAGTAGCATCGAGAAACTCATAGTCGATGGCAAGATCGGAAGAAAGAGACCCCGCGGACTAAACCCCAAGTAGTTGGACTGCCCAGCTATAGGTCGACCGTTTAAATCGCGTATCGCCTGCGCGGTAAGAAGGGAGCGGAGGGAGATGTTAGAGATGTTAAAACTTAAAAATAAATACTTAATTCTTTACCAACAATGTCTATCTCGAGATAAATCTTTGGATTATTGACTCCGTGTGTAGCGTTACCCGCCCCCGCTCCCTTCTTACCGCGCAGGCGATACGCGAGTTAAACGGTCGACCTATAAGAGAAGCGGTCGACAAATTTTTCTGGAATGTCTTCCTTACGGCCTCTGGCACAAAAATGGGGCAACATCGTTAAGAAGTGATATCTCGAGGGACCCACGATGCTTAAATCTGAAGAACCGACGCGGGGAGAAGACATCAACGTCTCACTCTGAGTGCGGTCTTTAGCAGACTTCACATACTTTGGAGAACATTTTAGAGAACGTTCAGGCGTGCAGGTTTCCTCACGATGTTTTACTTCCATTTTAAGACAATACTATAGCTAATCTAGATCGCGTACGTCGGTTGCGCCTACTATTTGTACTCCAACACAGCATCACAGTGTTTATGTATTTGTCGACTTCGTAATTATGTAACTTCCAATAAAAACAATCAAGTACAAAATCGCTATCTCTAAAAGCAATCGAGTAAACATAACGTAATTTTTAACGCGATCGCGATAAAAAAATATATCTTGTAACACATTATTAAATTAACATATCGTGATAGTACACTAATATGTATAGCACAAACCAATGACATCACCACATGTATGGACAAAGCCATAAACATAATCTTTGCGCTAATCTCACATTCGCTGCGAGATTTACAATGCAAATGATACAAACTAAGCTATTTATGACTTATGTATATTTTTGGTAAATCCGAAAATTACCATTATGCAAATAAACCTCAATTAAATACAACTCTATTCAGTCAGACCATTTTTACTTTGCTTCTGATCTTGGTCAGTAATTTCTGAGTATCTTGCTGCCTGTTCGCAACAGAATCTGCTTTAAAAGCCTAAAATGTAGAGTCTTGACTTGTGATACATAAGTAAATTATTTTGAATGTAATTATTCAGTATTTTTTTATTTAAGTTGTTTTATATTTTATCGCGTTTTTTTAAAATAAATTAGACTTAATAAAAGCAGGCTAAGAAATTATAATAAATTTAAATAATAATGTCGATCAATAAAATTCTTTATGCTGTCTTTTGTTATTTAAGAATTTTTGTACGATTGTAGGTGTGGTTTATAAAGTTCATTTTTCGATATGACATATCACATAGGCCTTTCCTAATATTCACCGATCATCTACAGACTCCCTCGCGCCTTATCCAGGTCGCTTCCCACCACCCTCTATCATCATTCATCATCAGCAACCCAAACGGCTCACTACTGAGCATAGGTCACCTCTCAAAATTCAACTGGATACATAATATGCCTGTAATTAAAAGCCCCAGGACAGACAGCGGAGGCTTTGTATTAAAGGTCCCGTTTGGCAACCCATTAAAAAAAGAATATTAGCCAAGCTTAACTCTACTAATATTCTCCTCTCCCCTCCAAATAAGCGGAAAACTTGTGCTACCAGTGGGGTACGACAATAGTGCAACGAGTGGTGATCAAACCGTCGACCTTTCAGTTCGATTCGATGTATTTTGAGGCTTTGTGTATAGGACTCACCTTCCTCGATGTCATTCCGCGCGGCAGCTTCTAGAAGCATGACGCTATCGCTGAAGTAAATGCTTCGCTTGTTGCTCTTCTCTCGCTTCGCCCGCGCTCTCGCCCACTCCTTTTCCCTTTGCTGCCATAACTTTAGCTGCTGCATGCGGCGTCTGTAAAAGGCAAGAGCGACTTTTATACAAAAGGCATGATTATCAAAGCATAGGATTGTTTGTCGATTAGATACGATAGCAAGCAGTTGTTTTAGTTAATTAAGTCTCCCGTAAGATCTAAATTCCATACAAAGGTAGTTTTAGGAAACTACATGTTGGATTGATATCTTTGCAAATATAATGGGGTGAAAAAATTGGGAGCTGGTTTTTGGATGTGAAAAAAGGCGATCTAAATGATGTGTGTGTTGTGTATGGAGGAGTCTGTGCATCCACCGCAATAATTTCCTCAGAAAAGCCCAACTATTTCATCATTAACGGAAAGGGGTTACGACCCTCAGTTATAAGGTCTCTAACGGCGAGACTCATAATTCTGAAGTTGAACTATTGATAGATAAGTCTACCTACCTACTGAATTGCACTTGTAATTTACCAGTAATTTGATCAGGGTAGACCTTAAACGTCAATATCTTTTGCAATTATTACGATAAAGAGTTAAGACCATGTAAAAGGTCAAGGTGCAAAAATAATACTATCGTGAAATAAATTTTTTCGCAGGTCTTATTATAATTCTTCTTTTTTATCAACCGATAGACGTCAACAGCTGGACGTACCCAGGTCTCCCGTATGGGCTTCCACATAACTCGGTCTTTTGCTGCCTGTATCCAGCGGACTCCCTGGGACTTGTCTCATGTCTGATCCCATATCAGTCCAATTAGTGGGGGACCTAACAAGACTGCGCTTTCTGGTGCGGGATCGCCACTCCAGCACCTTGAGACCCCAACGACTATCGGTTCTTTGAACTATGTGTCCATTGCCACTTCAGCTACGCAACTTGATGAGTTAGATACGGAGCTCATTATTTCGGATTTGATCTCGCAGACCTACCTCAGAGCATAGCTCTCGATCTTGCAAGTTTTTTCTTATCACAAATATGTATTTAAATTTCTACAAGATGCGATATACAGTTAAAAAGCTCTCACAAAAGAAAAATTCAACTGGACCAACGCATAAATTTTTATTGAGTGCCGTTAAGCGAAAAAGTGAGAGTATTGAATTTCATTAACTATTGCATTTGTGCTTAAAAATTATCGAGCTAAACGCATTTATTCATGCATTTTGTTCAGCGCAATTCTCTTAACCCATCGCCGGCTGAAGTATCTTCTCGTACGAGAAGGATTTAAGCCAAAGTCCACCATGCTGGCCAAACTTCGCATTGTCAGACTTCACAAAGCTTTGAGAATATTATAGAGAACTCTCAGGCCTCCTCTAAGTTTCTTCACGATGTTTTCCTTCGCCTTTAAAACAAAAAATGCACACAACTCGGAAAAGTCTGAAATATATGCACGGGATCGAGCCTTCCCGAAAAGTAAGCCGAAGTCTCAATTACTAGGCATACATACATAATATAGTAGCGATTAAGTTTAAAAATCCAATCGTTAGCGTTCGGATCTTCGTTCAGATGCGGAATCGAGCTTCCGAACAGCGACTCAACTCAAAACCATAAAAACATCAGTGTTTTTATGGTTTTGAGTTGAGTCGCTCACTCATATCCTCCTTTCCTCCTCTTCCTCTGGGTACGACAATAGTGCAACGGGTGGGATTCGAACCTACGACCTTTCAGTTTTCAGTCCGCACCTTTAACCCTTTGGGCTATTGAGGCTTTTAATAATTTATATGGGGGTTTTAGCCATAGCTAAAACCCCCATATAAATAGTTAACCTCCAGATTTATACCATTGTGTTTGTTTTGTAGCCCACCCGTGCGAAAACGGGGCGGGTCCACTAGTCAACGGATAAGTTAGTGAATCTATACAACTGTGTGACAGATAAAACCGGTTACACAGAGCGGGGACATTAATACTGAGCTAATATGTCCAGGATATACCTAAGACTGTTACGCTAAATCTTGAGTGTCAACAAAAGTGGAGAACTTACAACACTATACGCACCAAGTGTAACATTCGTAGCACAATTACACTATTTTCCACAATTGGTTATCACGATGAACTTGGCAGAACTGTTGAGTGCTCCGGAGGCTTCTGCCGTCTCAATAAGATTAGAGTAATTTTCAGTTGTGAATGTCGTGATTTAGCTTTTAGCAATCGTGTCTATAAATATCTATCTTTAAACAGTCGATGCCCACTACTTCGTCCGCGTAGGTTTGGTAACTTAAAGCAAAGGTTTAATAATATATAAAAAATCCTTTTTAACAGACTTCAAAAAGGAGGAGGTTCTCAATTCGTCGAAATCTTTTGACGTGATAACGTCTTATAAATCGATGAACACCGGCTGCACGCACGAAAAAGTGTCACGTTCCGCCTGAGCCTGCGCGTGCAAGCGAGAGCGCGGAACAAGCGATAGAGAGGCACGATCGGCCCAAGCGTTGGCTTGTCACATTTATTCATCAATGTTTCTTTATGAAGTTGTCACGTAAAACTATCGTCCGTAAACCGACTTTACAGACAACCAATTTTTTTTTTATGCATGTTCACCAATTACTCGAAGACGCCTGAACCGATTTGGAAAATTCTTTTCTTGTTTACACACTATACCTCCCAGGTGGTCCCATTGAAATTTTATCGACATCGGTCGAGCGATTTTTAAATTATCAACAATAAATTATATACTTACTTTATACTGGCGCGGGGGTTTGAAGTCAGTTTATTAAAAATAATTTTTTATATTAAATTATTAATTCCGACGAATTGAGAACCTCCTCCTTTTTTTTTTGAACTGTAAGCCGACTATGGAAAATTGGATGTACGAGTAACATCCGCCATATTGATTTTGTTCGTAACACATCACACTTCATTCATCAAAATCGGCTAGTAGTTAAGGCGCTACAGTGGAACATGCGTAAATACAAATATACATGCATACATGACATACATACTGCTACAATCATGACCCTTCCTTTTGACTTAGTCTGGTAAAAATATACCGTAAGAACTCCTTCATATTTCGGTATAAAAGTATCATAATTTATGTCCTTTCTCAGGATGAAACCCATCCCCTTGCCAAATGTCGGAATCGAAAAGGTAACAGACAGATAGAGTAATTAGTATTTATATTAGCATGGATATATATGGATAGTAAATACTGTTTAACTGAAAATGTGTCAATTGATTTCCAATGGACACATTTTCAGACACTGGTAGTTTATGTAGCAAACGTGGACATATTTGAGTCCTGTGTCAGACATACAAGCCAGCATTGAATATTTTATTTTCATACAATCAATATGAAATCAACCAGCAACTGCGCAAACGTAAACGCTTCTTGTATTCAGTTGTTTCCATTTAAAGTGTTCGATGTAAGCAACTAGACACTAAAAATTGTCAGTTGAAGATACAAGCAACATTTACTTTCCATATGATTTGGACCAGTTATGTGCACACACTCGCCTGTGCTGCACATTAGCAACACACAACAACAGAAACTGACGGAAACCAAACACAGGACTGCAGCAGAAATAGCACGGTTGCTGACATCGGACACAGCAACAAAGAGTTTTTGTGCTGGTGTCCTGTGTCAGCAACAAAAGTGTCTACGTTTGCACAGCGTCTTAAAGTTATACGGTCGATTATACGGGTCTGCCCGCGAAATTCAAATTTAATTTGGTTTTTCGCAATTTGTATACTAATACGATAAAGTAGGCTTATGGCATTCTAATTGCGCCAATGGCAGTATCATCTTCACAGGTTCATATAAAAATCTTTACTTGGAAGTGTCCAGTTTAAGAAATTAGTCAGAATATCGACTAATTTGTGAGTAGCTCACGTCCAACTCGATATTCTGACTAATTTCTTAAACTAGACACTTTCAGGTAAAGATTTTTATATAATCCTGTGTAGATGATACTGCCATCGTCGCAAATAGAATGTCATAAGCCTACTTTGCCGTATTAGTTTACAAATTGCAAAAAACCAAATTAAATTTGAATTTCGCGGGCAGACCCGTATAATCAACCTTAAGACTACGGCAGTATTATTTAAATGCCACAAGTGTTTCTGAAAAGTACTTCCGATAGAACCTCCCCCTTTTCTGGGCGTCCGCGTCGATTAAAAATAAAATTAAAAATGTATATTTTGTAGATTCGTCCACGGCGATCTCTTCAGAAAAAATTTAATATAAAAAATTATTTTTAATTAAATTCTTACCACTACAAAGTATATAATTTATTGTAGATTTTTTTAAAACCGCTCAACCGATTTCTATAAAATTTAAATGGGACCACTTGGGAAGCTTCAAACAACTAAATCGGTTCAGGCGTTTTCGAGTAATTGGTGAGCATACATAAAAAAAAAGATTCCGACGAATCGATAACCTCCTCCTTTTTGAAGTCGGTTAATTACCCATCTGCGCGGAAGTACACAAGACGTGTGTGCACAAATACAGGTGCACTCTCCGTTCCCTCACTTTCATAGTTGACTTAGAGGCGCTTTAAAAGGGTGCGTTTGCGACAATACTTCTCTCAGTTGTGCAGTATTCGTCTAGTGTTTTTCATTCTAGAAATAGCAGTGGCGTGCATTTCTCAAAAGGCAGAAAAGTACTGTAATGTTACAAGCCAATTTAATAACAGTGCATATTAAATAACTATCTAATAGTAAATATAGCCAAAGACAAAATTGTAGGTTTGACGTCTCTGACGGAGTCCAATTGCATCTGCATGCACCAGTACAGTTAGCTACCTAGGCAATTTGCTTGTTGCGAAACATTCGTCCTAAATATGTACCTAAACGTATAATCAGTGTAATATGACTTAATATTCGCTGACGTAATACCTGGCTGACCCCGGTTAGATACTTGCCGTGAGGATATAGAATACTTACTAATATTATAAATGCGAAAGTGTGTTTGTTTGTTGGTCTGTTGGTTTATTGGTTTGTCTTTCAATCACACCGCAACAGGGTTACGGAACGACGTGATTTTTTGCATGGGTATAGTTGAGGACCTGGAGAGTAACATAGGCTACTTTTTATCCCGGAAAATCAAAGAGTTCCCGAGGGATTTTAAAAACTAAATCCACGTGGACGAAGTCGCGGGCATCAGCTAGTAATACATAAACAATACCAGCTTGTGATACGAACACTATAAAACATTTTAAATTACTTTTTGACAGTCTTTTCGACGCTAAACGCGTACATGCGTAATGCGTGTGTGATTTTATTTTATTAACCGACTTCAAAACAGGAGGAGGTTCTCAATTCGTCGGAATCTTTTTTTTTATGTAAATGTTCACCGATTACTCGAAGACGCCGGAACCGGTTTAGAAAATTCTTTTTTTGTTTGAAAGGGTATACTTCCCAGGTGGCCTCATTTAAATTTTATCGAAATTGGTCGAGCGTTTTTAAAATCATAAAGTTCAAGTTATAAACTTTGTAGTGGCGCGCGCATTTGAAGTCTGTTTTTTAAAATTTTTTTATATTAAATTATATACTGCATACCTGTTGCCCGCGATTTCGTCCGCGTGAGTTACCTAATGTGTTACCGGGGTAAAAGGCCATTCTCTTTGCCCTCAACTATACTATAATATAAAAAAGATACCTCCTCATTTGAAAGTCGGTTAAAAATTCATCGAAATCGAGATATCATCAAAAAAGCCTTTCCATAATTTCTTCAAACTTTTTTTCGTGAATTTTTCCGATGTTGTAATAGTTATTCTGCTGTTCAGGGTGGTAGAGACAAATCCAACACATTAAAGATCATAAAAATCGGTCCAGCCGTTCTTGAGTTATAAATGGTGTAGCTAACCCGACTTTGTTTATACATACACATAAAGTATAGAGATTTGATACACCAACGATTCATTGTAACAACATTGATGATAAGAATTAAAATACATTCGGTCGAGTCCTAGAACAAGTATCAATTATAATTGATACTTGTTCTAGGACTCGACCTTTATAAAGGCATAATACAGTATTGCACCGGGAAACGCAGTGTTGGCAGACCAGGCCCCACCAGGTGGACCGACGACATCAAACGAGTCGCAGGGAGCCGCTGGATTCAAGCGGCGCAAGACCGAAGCCTGTGGAAGTCCAATGCAGGAGACCTTTGTTCAGCAGTGGACGTCTATAGATTGATAAAGAAGAAGAAGAAGACAGTATTACAAATGTCTCCGATTGAGATTTTTAAACAATATATAATAACAATAGAAACTATTAAATATTTGCAATTTAGGCAAATCTACAATAACCATGGGGCCTAATTAGGTCAAATGGCTTAAGCAAGCGCGAAGCGGTGTCGCTATGTGACTTCTTTAGCGTCCATATAGAAATCTCTGAGGAACACACGGCGCGTTGCGGCGTCGCGAGCGGTTGTTTCTGCGCGTCGTATATAAAAAAATAATAATAAATAAATAATAATATATAAAAATTATTTTTAAAAAACCAACTTCAAACGTCACTACAAACTTACAAATTTTAGTTTGTACATTTAAGTTGAAGTCGCATCGGATTCATCGTTACTATTAGGACTTCAACATACGAGTACAAACTAAAATAATATTATTCTTTCATAAAAAAAATACGTGTCAAATTGAGAACCTCCTCCCTTTTTTTGAAGTCGGTTTATAAATCAATGACACCTATGGCTCACGATACGTTGCTTACTTCTTTGATGAGCCAGATTGCATCCACTGTTAGACTTATATAGGCTTCTTTTAGACCTCTTAAAAGAAGCGTAGGTATCGATATGTTGCTAGCTCGTCACAATACAATGTCACTTGCGACGCCACGCCGCACCAGCAATGTGGCCTGGAATCCGATTTAACACTACCGTGTGGCATAGTTTTTACGCATATTTCAATTTCCGTTTTGGCTTTAATATTTTTTACGGTAAATCCCGCGCGCGCCGGGGTAACAGATCGCCGGCATGCAATCGTAAAAGTGAAAACGATTTTGCTTTATCACGCAGAAAACTAAAATATCACTCAGATACAAGGTTATTGAGCACGAATTTTGTCTGTGTAAACAGGAAAAGAAATACACAGTAGTATAGCTTTTATGTCAAGAATAAAGATTGAATTTTATTATCTGTTTTGATTTTTTCATATACTTGATATGAAAAACCAAAACAGATAGTAAAATTCAGCTCTGTACAGTTCTTTATCAACCGATAGACTTCCATTGTTGTTAAGGTCTTTTGCATGGACTTCCAAAAGCCTCGGTCTAGCGCCGCCTATATCCAGAAGCTTTCTGCGACTCGTCCGATGTCGTCGGTTTCATAAAAAAATAGTAATCAAGTAAGTAGATAGGTATATAATGAAAGAAATAAAACTATTTGTATTGACAGTTTTTACGAAGCCTCACAAAGCTCTTCTTTTTAATTTGGTAAACTACTTTCCAATATTAACAAAAACAACCGGCTTTTACAAAAAAATGTGTAACCTAGGTGTAGATTTTATACCTACCTCACAAAAGGTAGGTAGGTATACTTATGAAAAATGTTATTGGCTTATTGCAACTTAAGAAGCCAGGGAACTGAAAAAGACGCTTCTTTTATTTTGTTTTCGTTTTCTAACAGCTTTTATCCTCGACTTCATCCGCGTGGAGTTAAGTTTCAAAATTCCGCGGCAACCCTATGTTTTTTCGGGATAAAATGTAGCCTGTGTCACTCTCCATGTCCACAACTATACCCGCAACTATATGCAAAAAATCACGTTGATCCGTTGTTCCGTTGCCGCGTGGTTAAAGGACAAACCAACAAACCAACAAACAAAACCACTGGCATATTATATTAGTAAGCATGTTGGGTTTCTATCTCTACCTAGCTCACATAGACAGCTACTGATAAGTAATATATGGGTATATTCATCCGTTTTGCACATCGCTACTCTCTAGCGTGTACAACAGCTGTAAACACTCCCAGCGGTCATATTATCTTTGAAATCTAGGGTTGTCAGCACCATTCGCCAGCCGACATTTTGAATGGATTCCTACGTCTAGATTTTATTGAAAACACCTCGCAGTTAAAACCTGGACATATACTTACAAAGCGCAATAGAATGGAATAGAATAGAATCGTTTTTTTATTCAAATAAATTTTTGAATCGTCGATGAGTCTACTGGTTCGGAATGCCCTTCCTGCCGAGAAGAACCAGCAAGAAACTCGACGGTTGCTCTTTTCAAAACAAGTTAACAATTCAATAGATACTATGCTATGTATGCAGTGTTTCCACAATGAGTTCCAGAAAAGCATACCTAATTATAATTCAACACATGTTAAGACGGGCAGACAGAAAGTGGCCCCATTCCCGCCGGTGGACCCGTTCACGAGCATGACGCATGATCCAGCCATTGCTTCGCTCAACCATATTTGAGGGAACGTAACAACCCGCATCACACAATGGAATCAGCATGGCAGGACGTCATTGTACTACAGAGCACAGCGCGGCCCTCACGCCCGCTCCACAATGAGGCTAAGTTCAGACAATGTAGGTACTAAACTAGCGGCACGCTATGATGGCCGGTTTGACGTTTGTCCGCTCATGAAGTTCCGTATTAATTGATAACGACTTTGAAGGAAATAATTGTATTACTTTATTGACGATAGTGATGTGCAGAGATTTATAAATTTTATCGAATGTAGTTTTAGGTTTAGGACTCAAAATTTATTTATTAAATTGATTTCTAAAATGTATACAAGTGTAGAAAAATCAGTTTTAAATCAAAAATTATTAGAAGAAGCTTGTGAACATGTGACTAAAGGAGACTGGGAAAAGGTTGTGAATAGAACTGTTAAATTAATAAGGGAAGATTATGAAAGAGATGTGAAAATAGATAATATTATAGAAAACGAACATATAATTATTAATGTAGGTGATGATAGCAGTGACGACAGTGAAAATAGTAGTATGGACGAATCTGATTAATTATGGCCTTTTGTGGCACCTTTTTTGGTATCTTTTGTATTCATATGTTTCTTGTGTGCATATAAAGTATGTATATTCATTTTCATTCAAATATTCAGTTCGTTCAAATAAATTAAATAAACATATACATTTTTGTTTTATTAAACCTATTTAATCAGGTACAAAAACAAAACTTAATTGTTTTTTGTTCGAGAATAAATTGACATTCCACATCACTATTGTAATGTGTCAAACCGGCCATCATAGCGTGCCGCTAGTGTAGTTACTACCAGTACTAGCACAACATTTCCTTCGCGCGTTATGTATTTCTAAAGGAGGTTGGCGAATTTTGACCCAGCATTTTTAAAAACCGTTCAGATGTGGTTCAGATTCAGAAAACATTTAATTTTAATTAATATTTTTCAGAGTATTTTTCTGCGTAAACCCCATATTTTTAGAAGTTGGGGATCAAAAATATTATTATTATTCACAGGTACACATTATAAATAACCGTTACATAGCAATACAAGTGAATATCTTTTTTCTCCCAACTTTATTTGATAGACTTGATTAACTTTTTGGTAGTCTGGCTTACTAGAACAAGTATGAGAAGTTTGATTCGTGAACGTGGGCGTTCAGTGTTCAGTTCAGTTCGTCTGGGTCAGAAACTCATAGAGTTCCATAGGAATTCGCCAATCTCCTTTTCCAATTTTAGTAAATTCAAGTAAGAATTTAAATAGTTTAGAAAGTAAGGTGTTTCTAGTTTTTGTTAGTCAATTTTGTAGGTGGCAATTTTTGTTAGTGGTTTGAAAACATTACAAATTATCTAAAGTAAATAAAAAAGACCGATTTGATAGCAATTTGCAAGGTTTCGTAAAAACTGTCTACAGACAAGCAACAAATAGTTTTATTTTTAGTCTGTAGGTACCTACACACATCAAAAGTGTCTAGGGATCAAGCATTTTTATGCGGATTTCTTGAGATTGAGATGTGGCTTTGTAATAAATTTATGATTTTATAAATTTATATGGATCCTTTTTGGTGCATTTCATAATTTCATAATCAGCGATTAAAATCCTGCCAGGAAGTCCATCCTTATAGTGGTGGAACCATCATGGTATGGGCGGGTATTTGGATCGGCGGAAGAACTGAGTTGATTTGGATCAGAGGCAACCTCAACGCTCAAATTTATGCTGAGACGATTGTATCAGACGTCATCGTTCCTCTACAAGTGCAAATCGGTCCCTTATTTCAGTTAATGCATGATAATGCACGACCGCACACCGCAAGAGTTGTAAGACAGACTCTCGCCGCAGCTAACATCAATGTCCTGCCCTGGCCTGCTCAGTCGCCAGACTTGAACCCGATTGAGCATGCATGGGATATGCTACAGAGAAGAGCTCTGCCGAATATGGAGGGTATCCAGTGGCAAGAAGACCTTTTTTTGTTGTTGCAACGAACATGGGCGGCCATTCCACAGCGTGATTTGGATGAACTCATTTTGAGTATGCCAAACCGATGTTCTTGTGTTGTTAGTGTTCGCGGTAGAAACACGGATTATTAATTGTTTAAGTTACCCAATAAAATTTTAAAGAAAACTGTTATTTCAGTCTTTTTTTCGAACTTTAATGTTAGTGGTTCAAATGTCAAAAATCCCTTTATTAGGAAAATGGCAAATTTCTTTATTAATGCAAAGGTGACTTGGTTTATCGTTACTGTGACAAACGAAAACACTTTATTTGATGAATCCTTAAAGAAAATTTTAATTAATATCAATCAGGAGAAAAGTTATTGCAAAAATATATGTTGATCCCTAGACACTTTTGATGTGTGTATATGGATGCCTATATCTGTTACTATCTTTCTTTGTAATCGTTTCTTTATTTTTTTAATTTCGTAATAGGCTCGAGTTGACGACAATCACGCCTGATAGAAAGTAACGATGAGGTGTGTGTTGGAGCGCGTTTGCCTAGAAGATGCCTATTCATTCTTGCATTCAAGGTACTCAACACACGAACGCCGGAAGGGCGTTCCACCATAGCAGATCGTTTCAGGAACATGTAACTAATATAAAGCGTTTCTTTCGAGCAGGTTGTATGTCATGTACATTATACATAAGGATGCCAACGATCACGATTTCTCGCAGTTCTGTGGTGAAACGGTGAAGCAGGAACAAGGTTGAGAAGTTCCTGGGCGGACTCTCAAAATCAGATTAGGTACCTACCTATATCCGATAGACAGGTGACATTTCATCGGTGTTGTAGACTGAGCATATCTCACCAATAGGGTATTTGACTGTAGTCAAACTGTTGATATTCATTATTTGTAATCGAAAATGTAACATGTAAGAATAACATTTGTGAAAACAGAAAATAAACCGGTAAAATAAAAAATGTTAGAAGCTATTTTACTATGGTTTTACTACGACTTTATCTGTCTCTTTCAAAAACGAAATTTTTTATGAAGAGTGTATGCAGAAGCTTTTGAGTTTTGACGTCACACCTCAATAGTGCTCTCTTTGTCAGGTAACCTTAAAGCTTTATATTTCCGAGACAAGTTGAGATATTTATAAAGAAAAATTTAAATAAATACAAAAAATATCAGTTAAATACCCGTTGTGCGAATAATCTTTTCCGTCCGAATAAATAAAATCGTTATAGAAACGATCTCAATTAAATCAAAGCACTTCACGTAGTGCGACTGCGCTTCACTTACTAACATACAGTGTACACGCGTACACGTATTGGTGATTAAGACGTTTTCAGTATACAGAGGTGATGCTCACTGTAAATTGCCGCAACACGATTGTAATTTATATTTATAGCTTAGCTATGTAACCTATTTGCTTGGTTGTTTGTATATGTTATTCTATGGAGAAACTTGAGGCCTAGTTGGAATAGTGAATATCAGTCGATAGCGCTGGTTAAGCAGAGCACTTTGAAGGTCTGACTTAGGCCTTTCCGGTCGTTGGTCCTGGTTGAGGCCTAGTTGGAATAGTGAATAACATTTATGATAATTGTTATTCCTATTTAAATCTCTAGACAGACGGAGTTGATTTGAACTGCACGCCATGCGCGCAGACTAAATTCGATCGATAATAATTCGGTTAGTTAAGGTTGAAGACAACACAGGCATCCCGGAAAATCAAAGAGTTCCCGCGGGATTTTAAAAACTAAATCCACGCGAACGAAGTCGCGGGCATCAGCTAGTTTTGATTAATTTCTTAAACTGGTCACTTTCAAGTAAAGATTTTTATGTAAACCTGTGATGATGATACTGCCATTGTCGCAATTAGAATGCCATAAGCCTACTTTGTCGTATTAGTTTACAAATTGCGAAAAACCAAATTAAATTAGAATTTCGCGGGCAGACCCTTGTCTTCAACCTTAAGGTAATCGACTCGATCGGTGGTTTATTCATTAACTAAATTACAGTTGACTGAACTACTACCTAGGCAGTAGGTAGTAGTTCCGTCAACTGCAATAGAAACTCAACCGAGCTGCAATTTTGCAATCAGCTTGAAAACCAGATACTTACAGCTGATGCCAGCGACTTCGTCCACGTGGATTTAGTCTTTAAAATCCCGCGGGAACTGAATTTCCAGGATAAAAGTAGCCTATCACTATTCAGGTTCTCAAATATACCCATGCAAATCACGTCGATCCGTAGTTCTTTTGCAGCGTGATTGAAGAACAAAGCAACAAACAAACACTCTTGAATTTAAAATATTTGTTGCTGTGAAGGACCTTGGAATACCTACGATTCCTTTAAGAGATGTGTCCAGTTATGCAGTGGTGATAACTCCACGGCGTGGAGTCCAGATAACTTGGACGCCCGTTACGACGGCGGTTTTTTTGAGTCTACTATAGTTCGTATGGTGGCGCTAGCAGCGTCTGATGTCGCCGGCATTAGCCAATCGGGTATCGGCACAGAAAAGAATAGAATAGAACAGAAATATTTTTCATTTTCATTCAAATAAACTTTTGCAAGTAAGTACTTTAAAATAGTCGATGAACCTACCACTGTGGTTCGGAATGCCCTTCCTACCGAGAAGAACCAGCAAGAAACTCGGTGGTTGGTCTTTTCATAGCAGGAGTGACCCAGTATTGCCAATTGCAGATTCGAACGGCCTCTAATCTAATCTATCATCATAAGGCTAATCATCATCATCATTAGCAACCCATCAACGGCTCACTACTGAGCGCAGGTCTCCTCTCAGAGAAGGGTTATAGGCCATAGTCCACCACGCTGGCCCATTGCGAATTGGCCTTTGGATTACCGAAGGATAATTCATCAGGGGGACAGATACAAATAACAAAGTACTCCCATCTGTCAACCCTATTCCAATCTAACTAGCCGCCAATATTCTAATCTGAACAAAACGCGCTCCAGCCGAGCCGCTCCAATACATCAACGTTATCACAGAGTGTCATCTCGATTGATAACAATATACTTACTTTAGATAAAATTAATTTTAGCGATTTTGAACGAAGATTTTGAACAAACCGCTCGAGCGATGTACACAAAAGAAATAAAACATAAAAAGTAGGTTGGACCTGTGTTTGCAATTTCTCTGGTTGGTCAAGACGACTGCGCTTTCAATAAACTAGAGTAACTTGAATACACTTTTACAAATAGCTCAAGTGGTATATTTGATTTATCTATTAAGCTGTTTGGCGTGAAAGACTAGGTATTGATTTGAAGACTGTATAGTACGCTCACCACTCCATGACAAAACTCAAATATTCTGATACCCAAACGATGTTCTTCGATGTCGACAGCCTATCTCAAGGGAGACTTGTCAACTACGCAGGAGTTATTATAGTTTACAATTGTGTACGCACACACAGGTGCACCCTTTATTCCTCACTCTCATTATATGATCGCAGGGATATTTAGGTACCAGACTAACCAATTAAACGGGCTCTCAGAGGCACACAGAGGTTTATAGAATACCGCTAATTTGACAACTCAAGAGCTGCTACTGAGAAATTTTTGACAGAAAACCCCAATAATTTTTTCTTTGGTCCTACCCAGGACTCGAGCCCAAGACCTAATGATCCGCAGCCAAACAAGATAATCATTTGACCAATGAGGTGGGTGGTTAAGTGCGCTAGTTCGATCATTTAAACGAATAAAGTACCCCCTTTGTCCTATAAAGATAGGCAATACAAATGAATTTGAAAATAATCAGTTCCTTTCCCACGCGACGTTACCGTGGATAAACGCTAATCTATAAAGAAACGACGATATCAACGCCCAGCCTAAACCAACAGAGCAAAAAGCGTGAAATGTTAACGTCATCCTGTGTTACTACGAACTATTTTAATGTTTGTATTTTTGAAGTGAAAACTTCTTAAGGTGCGTTGAGCACTTTTTTGGGTGAGCAAAAAACATGGATTTCGCGTAATCGTCACCATCGTCACCTTGATATGAGATTTCAGTAAGCGTTCAACATTTTAGACGTTCCCAAGCATACTTGTACAGTGCAGCGGGCAAGCAGCCGCTTTCTTTACCGCTTAATGTATGATGTTGCAGGTTCGAATCTCACTCACAAAATCGTGGCAGTGCGCTTTTTTATTTGTTTTTAATTATTAGCAAATCTAGTTTTCACTTCTATCGGCACTCCCTATGACTGCCATTTTTTTTAAACCAGTAGTTAACATACGAGATCAAATCGAAATTGAGGAGATCCATAAAAGCTCCAGAGATACCGTCACAGCTAGTCGAGTCGAAAGCTGAAGTGGCAATGGGCGAAGCATTTAGCATATAAATACTTCGAAGAAGCGAGGCTCGTTGGGGGTCCCAAGGTGCTGGAGTGGCAATCTCGCTGGATACAGGTGACACGAGACCAAGATATGTGGAAGTTCAAGACTGTCTAACAGCTGAGGACGTCGATCGGTTGATATAAAGTAACAGTAACAAATACATTGTAAAATAAAAACAGTTTTCTGAAACAACAATAACTTTGTAATTGTAAAGGTTGAAAGGCAAGGATCTAACCTCGAAAACACGATATTATATTATGTTTATCATACGAGACACTGTAAGGACATTTCTGACGAGAGGTCTTTATTGGCAATAAAAGCTCCCAATCTTGGTTGAGGCAATTTAGAATAAGTACGATATTTTTGACGTTCGCTGGTGTCATAGAGTTTTCCAAGAGAGACTTCCCGACAAGCGATTCATTTACGTAAATGTTCAGTGTATTATAGATCTCTGTACCAACTACATTTTTATTCTTTTAAAAGTCAAGACTCTAGTCAATTATAAGGTACCTAAGGCCCGCTTGCAGAGACGCCGGGTTAGATAACCCAGGAATAAATGTGTAATTTTAACAGAAGCTTTATCTGATCAGATCTGTCAAATCTGTCTTTTTAACCCAGAGTCAGCTAACTTTGGGTTAAAAGGATAACTCGACGTTTCTGCAAGCGCGCCTTATATAGCTTTTACCCACTACTTCGTGCGTGCGTTAGATTTTTCTTTGAAAATCCCGCGGGAACCCTTTGTTTTCCCGGGATAAAAACATTTATATATAGATATTTCAGCTCCTCAACCGATGATTCGTATAAATAAAATACTAAAATACCTAGGCAATTAGCGGTTAAGCCTGGTTTTAGACGGCCATACTTCCCTCAGATTTTTACAATTGGACAAAGTCATTGATATCTATCATGCAGGTAAAATTGCGTAAACACTAATAATAATACTGAGCTGACTGTCCGATCTCGCAAGTACCTACATCTTGAACTGAGTGAAAGTTTATGTGAAAAGCGAGAACATATATGACCAACTGTTTATGCATTTTGAACGCGTTAATTAAAACTACCTAGGTATTGCTTCTTAGTAACGCACTAAACTTCAAATGGTTGCTTATTATTTCGAGAAGATAAAATTACTTTAACTTACTAAGGGTCTGTTTCACCACTAGCTGATAAAGGTCTGATAGCCTATCCACAACTTATCTGACGGATAGCGTTTAAATTTCTGTTTCATAAGTATCTAATAATTCAATCTGGTAGTTAAACTCAAAAATATATCACACAGAGTTATCCAGCAGATATTATGTCTGTTAGATATATATCAGGTACTTTATCAGAAAGTGGTGATAACACTGCCCTGGTGCTGCACTGGTGGCCATCACTAATATCTTATCAAACCATAGTATCAAGTAAGGTCGATCCGTCAGTCCATTTCCCACCACTTTGTAACTTGAGTAGATACTTTCACAACAAGTGTGAATGGTTTACGCAGGGGATGGCTATCCCCTGCGTAAACCGCAAGTGTACTCCGATCTAGCATAAAAAATCCAGTCGGAAATAAACTTATATTAGTCCAATTCATTCTTAGTCAAGGGTAGATAATTTTTGAAAACAAAAAAAATTATAGTAGGATGAAACCTATTGGAAAAGGAAGAGAAAGCAACAAAAATGAAAGGAAAAATAAATTACGGGCGATCTGAGGTCGGGAAGTGGGGGGAGGGGGGGTTTAAGGGTAAAAAACGGTTTATCTCAATTTCTGGAAAAACTACAAGTCCTATGGAAAAAAGTAAAATGGTAGGTAATAAAAAGATCTACAACTTTTGTATTTAGACTTTTTTCACATAACCTCAAAATGTATGTGAAAAATTCAAATAACCAAGTTTTTGGTTTTTTATTTTTATCTTTTACAAAAAAAAATATTTTTTCACAAAATTTGGTGAAAACTTACCTTTTTATGTCCCTAACACACTGTAATTTTTCTGATTTAAAATATTTATTTTTTCACCTTTTGTTTTGACTTAATATTGAAAAAGCACCTAATTTTCAATCGAATCGCTTTTTTAAAAAAGTCGGTGAGCTTTTTGTTTGTTGAAATCTCTACTTTCTGATGGTGTAAAAAAAAATATACATTACTATGGTAAATGCTCTCAGAAAATGCAGAAACGAAATACGAAATAACAGGTAGTAAGGCCCAGACCCTCCTAGCCAGGGCCAGCGTGGTGGACTGTGGCCTATAACCCTTCTCTGAAAGGAGACCTGGCTCAGTAGTGAGCCGTTGATGGGTTGTTAATGATGATGATGATGACTCAGGTATATAAGTTATCTTAAAATAGCAATAAATAGCCATCTACGCATGTAATTTAAAAGGTATTTCATAGGGGCTAGGAGGATCTGGGCCTTACTACATGTTATTTCGTATTTCGTTTCTGCATTTTCTGAGAGCATTTACCATAGTAATGTATATATTTTTTTACACCATCAGAAAGTAGAGATTTCAACGAACAAAAAACTCACCGACTTTTTTAAAAAAGCAGATATTTTGACGGGAGAATTTTCGATTGAAAATTAGGTGCTTTTTCAATATTAAGTCAAAAAAAAGGTGAAAAAATAAATATTTTAAATCAGAAAAATTACAGTGTGTTTGGGACATGACATAAAAAGGTAAGTTTTCACCAAATTTTGTGAAAAAATATTTTTTTTTGTAAAAGATAAAAATAAAAAACCAAAAACTTGGTTATTTGAATTTTTCACATACATTTTGAGGTTATGTGAAAAAAGTCTAAATACAAAAGTTGTAGATCTTTTTATTACCTACAACTTTGCCATTTAACTTTTTTGCATAGGACTTGTAGTTTTTCCGGAAATCGAGATAAACCGTTTTTTACCCTTAAACCCCCCCTCCCCCCCACTTCCCGACCTCAGATCGCCCGTAATTTATTTTTCCTTTCATTTTTGTTTCATTCTCTTCCTTTTCCAATGGGTTTCATCCTACTATTATTTTTTTCACTTTTTATTATTTTTTAAGGCTTCTACCCTGGTCTATCTATTAAAACGAAACGAATAGGCTATCGATACGGTACTATTGCGAAATTATAATTATGCTAATTAATTTGAAAACATTTACAATAGGTAGGCTGTATACTAGTACATCATGTAAATTATGTTTCTGATTTTTTTGAATCGTAGGTGTAGTCACAAGGATTATGCAAGCAGGTAGGTACATAGATACTTTTCTTAATTTAATATTATTATACATAGCTAAAAGTGGCTACATAAAAGTATGCGAGAATAAATTAATACTAAATTAATACAAGGTTGATGTCATACAACACAGGACCTTTAATTTGTTAGTCAATGTATCTGTATAAATAATAAAATTCAAAGCCCAGACTGACTGACTGATATATCAAAACACATCCTAAACCGCTGTTCCTAGAGACATGACATTTTGACACTAGGTTCCTTTTATGACGTAGGCACCCACTAATAAAGGATTTTAGAAATTCCGTCCGCAAGGGGGTTAAATAGGGGATGACAGAAAGTCCGTAAATTTTTCAAGTAATATCCATGAAACTTGGTAGGTATTTGGGCTTTCGATTAAAAATGAAGAAATACGTATTTCACAGTTTTTGAAAATTCCACCCTAACGCGTTGAATAGTGGATAAAAGTTTGTATGAAAGCTCTATATTTTTCAAGTAGGTACCTAAATCCATGAAACTTGGTATTTTAGCTTTCGTTTAAAAATAAAGAAGTACGAGTTTCACAGTTTTTGAAAATTCTACTCGCATAAAGGTTAAATATAGGGGTTGAACATTTGTATGAAAGTCCGTCATTTGGAGTTGTGTTTTTCTGAGATTTCTGAACTGATTTGCGTAAATCTTATTTTAATCGATAGAAAAACTTTGCCAGATGGTCTCTGCTAATAGTTATAATATAATGTTCATTTATCTCAACCCCAGGGTTCGAGGATATATATCAATGGATATATATCACGATATATATCCAATATATATCCGATATATATCAAACTGGGTTCGATGATATATATCAATGGATTTTTTAACTTGTTTTGTTACATGAGTGTAGGTATGACCATTGACTGATTAGAATTTATAAAAAAATGTTTTATGTTTTTGAGCTGCGTTTTTGAGATACATGTATAAGATTTTATGGTTTTAGTTGATTTTGCCTGATCTAAAATAAAATTTTATGTTTTGGTTTCATTTGTCTGATTTTAAGTAACTAAATAAATAAAACATTAAAACATTTTAGTTTTTTTCATAATTTTAGTATGTTTATGCACATATGCAAATAGTATTCATAAATAATACAATAAAATATTAATCTGGCTTTCATACAAAATTGATATATATCAAACTTGATATATATCGGATATATATCATAAATATCCGATATTTTGATATTTATAATAAATATCGGATATTTTCGAACCCTGCTCAACCCATGGCCGCGTGGCCAGTCCATAACTGGGCATAAGTTCCTCTCAAATAAGAAGGGTTTAGGTTTAGTTAAGTGCGACTTCACACACCTTTGAAGACATGGAGAACTCGACTCAGACATGGTTTTCTCACGATGTTTCCCTTCACCGTAAAATACGAAAAGTCAGATATGCGTGCCTGAAATCGAACCCCAGACTTAAAGAAGGCTTAGGTAGTTAAAGTTAAGCTTACTTAAAGTTAAGACACATTATATTATACATGTACCTATATTGGTAGGAATTGTTTCTAATACTACGCCTAGCTAGGCCCCAGGAGATAATATTATAATTAATAGGCTTTTCTTATGACCCACATATCACTATCACTACATAATATAAAACAAAGTCCCTTTTAGCCGGATTGGTAAAAATCATGAATGAAAATCTCTACAGTATTTTATGCGCACAGACAGTAAAAATGGAGCGAGCGACATTTTTAATTTTTTTTTTTGGATTTTTCTGAAAAGATATATCCGATATATGCATTGCTAAGGACTTTTTAGAACTATTTGGATTTCTAAGGGGCCGATTTCACTAACGTAAAGTAAGTCTTATCCGAGCGTAAATTTGATATTTTGACAGTATTTTCATTACAAAAACAGGCAGAACGCCCAATTTATTCCTGGATCAACGTCACTCAGCGTTGATGAAATAGGCACTTAGTCAAAAAGCTGCACAAATAGCTCACCCGTGCTGAGACGCCAGGTCAGTTAGTAAAGAATAATTCTCATTATAATTACGTAGTTTCCATAAGTATGCTTACTATCACTAGTATAAATACTACCGTACCTATAACGTCATTTAGATTTGAATATAATAAGTTATCAATTCTGGCAAATCATAAGAACTTTTAGCTCAAGGCACTTGTCTATGTCGATTATGCAGAGACCAGAGAGGTGTGGGTGATATAGGTATTTTCTCTGAACAATAAGTTTGTATCCTCTCTTTAGAATTATTGCATATACAATCGTTGATACATACGACACCTGCACCTAGGGTTGCCAACCGTACTATAATATATTGTACTGTATTTAGGGTCAGGGACCTGGGTACTATATCCTGTTGAAGAAACATATAGTACACAAAAATACTATATTTCAGTTGAATGAATTTTTTTTGGAGCATTGAAACTAATAACAAACAAAGTCCTCACTTTTTGAAATGTATGAATGCACTTTATGATTTTTGATCATTGTCCATTATCTTACTCTTTCCATAGAATACTATATTTTTGACGTATTCTTATAAATCGATGAACACCGGCTGCACGCACGAAAACGTGTCACGTTCCGCCTAAGCCTGAGCGTGCAAGCGAGAGCACAACGGAACAAGCGATAGAGAGGCACGATCGGCCCAAGCGTTGGCTTGTGACCGCGCCGCCGCCCGCCAGTCATCGTCAATGTTTCTTTACGACGTTTATCACGTAAAACTATCGGCCGTAAACCGACTTTACAGACAACCAATTATTTTTTAAGTGTATTATGTTTCTTTATAGCTTATTCTGAAAAATACTATACTCAGCCTAAGAAATGTTGGCAACCCTGCCAGCCCCTCTATGATGTGTCTCATTCTAATATCATAGAAGGAATAACACTCTTAAGGTAGTGCTTCCTGTCATTAGAAAATTATTTATCTGGTGACCAACTGTCTCGTGCAGCGATGCCCTATAGGTTTGCAACTTTGAAGTCTCAGGTTTGATTCCCAGTCTCGTCGATTTTGGAAATTACCTACCTAGTATCAACTAACATTTTTTAAATTTTCTTTATTGGTACCTAGGAGAACATCGTAAGGAAACCTGCTAGCCTGAGTTCTCTATATAATGTTCTCAAAGGTGTGTGAAGTCTGCCAATTAACATTGGGCCAGCTTGGTGGCCTATGGCCTAAAACCCTTCTCTGAGAAGAGACCTGCGCTCAGTAGTGAGACACTAATGGATTGCTCATAATGATGATGATCTTGCCTTCTAGTAAAGTGTTTTACATAATTACTACAATTTTTTCAAAATAAGGCTCAGTAGCCCAACAGTTAAAAGGTGGACTGAAAATTGAAAGGTTGACAGTTCAATCCCCTCCGTTTCAATATTGTATTGTCACAACCATTCCTCTTATTTGGAGGGGAGAGGAGAATATTTGTCAAGTTCAGCTTGGCTAATATTCTTATTAAAAAAATTAAGTGGCACTCGGGGACTGCCGCGGTAAAGCTATTACACAGCATTTTTTATCAACTTATGCAATCATAATATTTATGCAATATTTTTTTTTGCATAATAAAAATTATGCAAAAAAAATTAAAAAACAAACAAACAAGAAAAGCGAACTGTCACTACTTCGCGAGTGAGATTCGAACCTGCGACATCGGCGCTCGAAAGCGGCCGCTCGCCTACTGCGCCCAATAGAGCTACTTGAGAACCTCTAAAATGTTGAACGCTTACTGAACGACGGTGTTAGGTTTTTTTTCATTACGGAATTTCTTGATTTAGTCGCTGCACTCAAACTGTTTATCCTAGTTAAAAGCCCGCGATAAAAGCTATGCAATAGCTTAAAAATTTCTATGTTCTTGATTGGCATTTAAAGAGGTTTCGACCGCGGCTAGACTAGCTGATTCAGAAGAAGTCTCACCTTCTAGCCAGGTGTAGCCTTTCCTGTGTAGTGAGATGCTCCACCTGAGCCATCTCCGACACCAAGTCTGCATGCTCCATCCTGGCAAGCTGAAATAACATTTCTAGGTCAGTAATGACAGGGATCAGCCCTGGCAGGAACCTTATCCAAAGGCCATGAGCAGGAAAGCTCAAAAACAATTTTGGCTAATAACAAACTCCAAAATATTGTTTTGCTTTTGCTTTAATTGAAAGACGAGAAAAGACGAGACAATATAGGATTGATCAAGCTTTGCAAATCCTACTATCTTCTAAATATTAAATAAATGTTATGACTCGAAAACTAAAGAACCGATTTTGAACAAACTTCGTAACTATCTGTAATTTGGTCCAACTTAAAAGATAGGATAGTTTTATCTTAATTATTGACATCAATATTTGTTATTCCAAATTAAAATATGTTAATTACACGACAGTCATATATATATACAGATCGAGATTTAGGTTGCTAGGCAACCTAGCAACCTAAATCTCGAACGATGTTAGATTCAGGTTGTATAAATTGTGTTATAATTTTGCATTACTGATAAAATTATTACAAATGCGCAAGTGTGTTTGTTTGTTGGTTTGTCCTTCAATCACGTTGCAACAGAGCAACAGATTGATGCGAAATGAAACTAGACATTACTTAAACTTACAAGAGACTTGAATAATGTGTATGAAAATGGAGTTCCTCATGAATACAAACATATTATTGGAAACTTTTTCAATATAAACGTGCCATCCCTACATAAACTTACAAATTTTAGTAAGAATTAGCATAGCTCATTGAAGTAATTTTGTTAAAGAAAATAATTTAAAAAATTAATAATAAAAAAATACCCTACAGACAATTTGATAAGTAGTTACTTCTACTTATCAGTCCATCAATCATTTCAGAAATCTTGTAAATTAGAAGTATACATAATAATGTGTAATGAATTTTGTCATTATTCTAAAAGATAAAGTACTGGCAAGAAAAGGTTAGAATTATTTTGCTATAATCCGCCAACAGAAAAAATCTGTATGGTCAAACATGCAATTAAAAGCTAAGCACCACTCACCTACCCAGCCAAGCAAAAAAGCCAAGTTCCCAAGCAAGCAATGCCACCACCACTCACATGCACCACCACACAAGATTTTTACACTACTCTCGACGCACGTTTCGCCCCGACACCGGAGCATCCTCAGGAGATGTCGACTTTACAATGCTGTATTGTCTTGTTGTAGACAATACAGCATTGTAAAGTCGACATCTCCTGAGGATGCTCCGGTGTCGGGGCGAAACGTGCGTCGAGAGTAGTGTAAAAATCTTGTGTGGTGGTGCATGTGAGTGGTGGTGGCATTGCTTGCTTGGGAACTTGGCTTTTTTGCTTGGCTGGGTAGGTGAGTGGTGCTTAGCTTTTAATTGCATGTTTGACCATACAGATTTTTTCTGTTGGCGGATTATAGCAAAATAATTCTAACCTTTTCTTGCTAATCATGAACTTCCGCAAAGTAACGCCTGCTTCTATCCAATAGATAAAGTACTGTTTAATGTAGTTACCACAATTTTATGTAGTTACTTAACTAACATGAAAGCCTTAGACTACTTTTTAATAAACACCAGTACAAAGTATATAATTTAATGTTGAATTTTTTTAACCCGCTTGACTAATTTCTATACAACTTTAATGGGACCACCTGGGAAGTATACCCTTTCAAACAAAAAAGAATTTTCCGAATCGGTTCAGGTGTCTTCGACTAATCGGTGAACATACATAAAAAAAGTTTCAGACAAATTGATACCTCCCCCTTTTTTTAAATTGGTTAAAAATAAGCTGGTCACAGAATTTTAATAAATCTTTTTACCTAAGAAAGAAAGAAGTCAAACAGTGATAAATTAAAATCAGCTAATAGTAATTTGTACATCATTGCTCAGCTCACAGCTTGTATGAAGTAAATAAACTTAATTGAAATGTAATAACATACTTTCTTTTTTAAATTTTGCTCCTTTCCTATTCCAACTAATATACATAAATTTGAAAGTATTTTTGTTGGTTTGTCTTTCAATCACACCACAAAAATTACACATGTAAGTGTTATTACACTTTACATGTAAGAGTTATTAGTTCATTAATTTTAAAAACATAAGTAACTTGTTTGTATTTAAAATATAACTAAGAAACTCATTTGAATAAAAACTAATTAGCATGAAGACATATTTTTTTACTGTACATAATGCAATAGTTTTGAACTTAATTTTTAAAAATGAAAAGAAGCAATATTTCAAGTAGATACCTGTACTTTATGATAACTAGCTTGATAAGATTATAAAAGTAGCCATAACTAAATCGACAATTGAACTTATCTTGCTAGAGCAACTTTGGAAAATAGGAAATGTACTGATGAGATAATTCTGTAAACAAAAGTCTAATTTAGGCTTAATTTAAGAATAAAATCATGTACACTTTCATAAACAATAACAAATTAGAAAGGTTTGCCACTTGTCAAGTACTCCTACAAACTACGACTCTAATTCATAAACCGATGGATTTAAAGCAAAGTCTACATAAATTTATTCTATTTCAATTAATTTTGAGGACACTTACCGATTTAATTGTTTACTACAAAGCAAAAGTATGTTTCATCCTTGTCTTGATTAGTTTACAACACATAATAAACAGTATCGAACACCTTAACACATAATGTTCGTGAAACTATTAAAATTTAAAACTTGTTAACGCTAATATTACAGTTACTCGGCATTTTCCGTTATTTATCATGAAAATTATAAACAGGATGAAAACTACAAGACAACAAGAACACAGGTGAACACTGAACACCACAGCTGAACACAGGCAGGCAAGCCAAAGACCCAAAGAGTAGGTACCTATAAAAGGCAAAAGCAGGCGAACCATAGACCACGAACTATCTATAGATAAAATAAAAGAACTTGTGACAGTGACAAACATTGACAACATAATAATGAGAACTTCCTACTACCATGCAACTGAGTTGACTGTAAAATGGTAGAAAACATCAAAGTTTATGCGTAAAAAGATGTAACTATATCAAAATATAAAAGTAGAGGCGAGATACACGCTACAATATTTTGTTCCTTTCAGTTATGCTATAATTTTTTGAGTCTCAATTTTTAAGAATTTTACTGCATAATTTTTATTTGCACGTTTACGCTGTGAATGGGGAACATAAGATAAGAGAGTCCTATCTTTTAAGATAAGAGAGTTTTGAGTAGTCAATATTGCTGTGTATTTGGCTGTAAGAACCGTACAGTTAATAAATAATAAATGTAATTAAATTATGTTAGTAAATACAAATTCGTCTATGTCTGTAAGATGTCTGTCGCCTATACACGCGGTTGTAAATTTTTAACCGCTGACAAAAAAGGGGTGTGGCCTACAGTAGTACATTGCAAAGCATGGCCCATCATAGGCCATTGTGTACTGGGGCCTTTATAAGTTTGAAGTGTTGTGAGTATCTGTGTGTTTGATGTTTCCCTCCCTTCCCTCGTAGCTTCCCAACGTTTGAAAGTTAACGTAATCGAAGTGGATCTGAGCTTTATTTTATGAAGATCAGTTCAGGCGTTTGAAGATCATCAGCTCATTTTCTACTTGATTAAAGGCTCTTATAAACTTTCACTGGTGCGATTGATTTGAAATTGTGTGTACCTACTGTTACTTCGGATCATTCCCAAGGCATGGTAACCTTGATCTGATGCTGCAGCATCTAGTAGTCTGCGGGATACCCAACTGCTCAGAAACTTACAGAATAGGTACTTATAGTATGTTTGGGCACATTAGAATGGTCTCAATGAGTAGGAGTCTCCTTGATGATCGAGGATTGAGGATCGAGAAGGAGGATCTAAATGATGGAGCAGAAAACTAGGTAACGAGATGTTAGGGGTGTTTTAAATTCAATTATTTATTGTTGTATTACATCATTAAAATAATCTAGATGCGTATATACGACGCGAAGGCCGACGACTAGTTGAAAGAGAAAAATTAAAAAAGCGTCGAGGAATTGGGTTCTCTTTTCCGCTTGGTGCGCCTGGCGCTTACCAGCTTACCAGCAACGCTAACAAACTTTGCCGTACCTTGAAGCAGTGTTTTTTTTTTATTCGATGACAAGATAGTCCTTGACTGCTGTCTCACCTGATGGTAAGTGACGATGCAGTCTAAGATGGTAGCGGGCTAACTTGTAAGGGGTATGGCAGTGAACATTCAACCCATAACCCTAATCGGTTTCTACACGCCATCGTGCCAGAACGCTAAATCGCTTGGCGGCACGTTTTTGACGGTAGGGTGGTAACTAGCCACGGCCAAAGCTTTCCACCAGACCAGACCAGAGACAATTCGGAAATTATAAATTCCCAAATTGACCCCGCCGGGAAGCGAACCCGAGACCTCCCAGTTATAAGACCACAACGCAGTGTTGGAAAAATATAATTACTAAGTGGGACATTTTTAGAGTTCCGTATCAAAATGGTAAAAATGGAACCCTTATGGTGAGACTCTCCGTCCGTCCGTCCGTCCGCGGACGGACGGACGGACGGAGACGTCTGTCACAGTCGATTATTTCAGTAACTATTAAAGCTATCGACATGAAATATGTTAAAATACTTGTATATAATAGTGGCTCAATATCATTGGAATAAAAAAAAACGAAAATTATTTTTAGTTCAATTAAAAAAGGGGGGAAAATCGGGGGTTTGAAATTTTAAAGTAAGATCACTATACCGAGTGGGGTATCATATGAAAGGCCTTTACCTGTACATTCTAAAACAGTTTTTTATTTATTTTTATTTAGAACTAGCTGATGCCCGCAACTTCGTCCGCGTGGATTTAATTTTTAAAATCCCTCAGGAACACTTTGATTTTCCGGGATAAAAGTATAAGGCTATGTCACTCTCCAGGTCCTCAACTATACCCATCCAAAAAATCACGACGATCCGTGGTTCTGTTGCGGCGTGATTGAAGGACAAACCAACAAACAACAACATTTTCGCATTTATAATATTAGTATGATTAGTATTAAATTGCATAGGAAAATACTGTATTACGTCCATATGATGTATTACAATTTACATCTATATCTACTAAATATAATCATCGTTTGGCTACCGACGCCTTTGGAGTAGTTTAACTTTGACAAAATAGACCTATCCATGATGCGCTATACGATAAAGTGTAAATGCCAGCTTAATATGACCCGTACATTCAAAGTTTCCTATGCATTCCGGGGTTCAAGTTATTTGGACCTAATACTGAGGATTGTGATGAGTGATGACTATACTTTCTGAACTACTAAACCGACGACGTTGAAATAATTACAGGACAATCTTTGAAGTACCTCCTTTCTAACAAAAAAAGAATGAATAAAATCGGAATACGCGTTAATAAATTACAACTAAATACACATTTTGACTTTAATCTCCTCTCCCAAGAGAACCGTGCTGAATTTCGGGATAAAAAGTATCCTATGTTATACCTCGTAGTATGAACTTAAATCATGCCAAGTTTCATTTAAATCCATTCAGTAGTTTCGGCGTGATGCGCGGCCAAGATACAGACAGACAGACAGACAAAAAATTTAAAATAAATTTTGGCTACGATTACAGTGTCCTCAAACAAAAATTTTCAAAATATCTTCAATGTACAGAATTGGTCCTGTTACAGTTTTATTATATTAGAGAAGATAGATAGATAGTTTTTGATTAATCGGGCAAAATGTCGAAAAAAATACCGTTCCCCCCCTTATCTCCGAAGTTTACCAATCGAAAAATCAGAAATAATTATAGTCAATAGAAGTTTATGTATATTTTACAGGAAAATAAAACCAACGCGAAAATTATTTAAGTTTTTTTTTTTTTTTTTTTATTCGATGACAAGATAGTCCTTGACTGCAATCTCACCTGATGGTAAGTGACGATGCAGTCTAAGATGGTAGCGGGTGTAATTAAAAAAGGGGTAAAATCGGGGGTTTGAAATTTAAAAGTAAGACCACTATACCGAATGGGGTATCATATGAAAGGCCTTACATCTGTACATTAATCTGTACATTCTAAAATTGATTTTTATTTATTTTTATACGTAATAGTTTTTGATTAATTGACTCTACAAACAAAGTTAACAATAATTAATAAAAAAATATATATTATCGTTTTACTTTTACTTCTGGAGTACGGAACCCTCGGTGAGCGAGTCCAACTCGCGCTTGGCCGGTTTTTTTTAATTTAAGTCCAAAATAGCCCAACGAAACGAAACGAACGTAGTAACGAAATTAGATCACCCTCTATGCAGTCTTGCCTCTTGGAGTGCTATTTTTGTAACATAAAAACCTAATAGTGAGGTATATCTAAGTTTCATATAGTTTTAACTTTAAAGCATCATGCAAAATATTGTATGGGCACTGTCCTCACACAGCAACAGACGTAGCACTATTTTCAATTAATTATTATTGTGATGCCCATAAAAAGACTAAAAAACTTGAGAGGTGTCAAAGGACACCCGGATGGAACGTAGCTCCTTTCGATTAATTTTAGTGAAGGAATTGTAATAAACTAAAGTTCGGCCGTTCAGAGAATGCGTTCCGTACACATTTAGAAAAATATTGTTTACCAAGTTATTTGACACTCAGTTTGGCACAAAATTATAACATTAATTGATATTATTGATATAATAATGTTGTTTTAATGCTAATCAATTGTTAAAACGGTAAACAACCAGCAATAATATTTTTATCGTAACTGCAACGCCATTACAAAGTTACGTCGTCAGTTCAATCGCGACGTGTCAGGAACGCATTCTCTGAACGGCCGTAGTATAGTGGTGTCATCTAGTATTAAATTGATTAACTACGATGAATTATATTACTTTGTTTATTTCTATTGCACTGTTACAAAACCAAAGAGTTACTCTGGTGGAGTTACTGTTTTTTCACAGATGGCGTTAGCATTTTATCTAATTTATACAATAAAAAATTAGGGAAAAATTCCACATTTAGAAATTATTTAAAATAAAATTGAAAATAGAAAATTCAGTCTGTCGAGCTGGGATTCGAACCATCGACGTTGAATTTATAGGCGATTCTCCTAACCACTAGGCCATGCAGACGCCGAGTTCTAAGGCGAAAATACCGAATACAATGCAAAATTCACATTCAACAAAAAATGTCGGTTTCAAAAATGTGTCGTGTCGGTTCCTTAATTTTTTCCGTCTAGCCCCCTTCCGTACCGCACGATAAGGAACTACGTTCCAATAATCATTTTCAATACAAAAGAATGTACGTACGCCACTTTTGCGCGGCGATGCGTAAATGTGTGTCCTGTGTCGGACACAAGCCACTTACTGTATGAAAATAAGTTGCTTATATCCGACACAGGACACAGCGCCGCACAAACGTGCACACTTATTGTAATAAGTGTGCACGTTTGCGCAGCACTGTGTGCATTTCCTGTGTCGGACACAAGCCACTTACTGTATGAAAATTCTTTTCAAAAAACCGACTTCTAGCGCCACTACAAAGTATAAAAATAATTTTAGTTTGTCCACGTTTGTTGAAGTCGGGCGGGCTTACATACAAACTATGAAACCGATGCGCGACGCTACACAATATGAGAGACTCGTTTGTAGAAGTCGAGCGAGCATCGCGAGTCGGTTTCATAGTTTGTATTTTAGGCCCGCCCGACTTCAACAAACGCGGACAAACTAAAATTATTTTTATACTTTGTAGTGGCGCTAGAAGTCGGTTTTTTTAAAAGAATTTTTATTTTAAGCTTTTAAGTGTAGTATCCTATGATTGAGGAGCTAGGACCTGGAGCTCCATGATGTAGTCCATACTTGTTACCTACAATATCAATTCGTAATCGAAATTTCCTAAATCCCCATAGTTTTAGGTAGGCAGTACCCTGCAGCATCAGGATTGAGGAGCTAGGACCTGGAGCTCCATGATGTAGTCCATACTTGTTACCTACAATAATAATTCGTAATCGACATTTCCTAAATCTTTATGTTAGGTGAGCAATATCCCTGCAGCATCAGGCTTGAGGAGTTGAAGGTTAGCATTTTTATGGGACCATTTCGGAAACATCCTCTGTCGATTAAAAAAAAATCACGCGAATCGGTCCAGTAATCCCGGAGAAATCGGTGGACATATATATATATATATATATATATATATATATATATATATATATATATATATATATATACCGGCCGAATTGAGAACCTCCTCCTTTTTGGAAGTCGGTTAAAAATAAGTGGCTTATATCCGACACAGGACACAATAAGTGTGCACGTTTGCGCGACGATGCGTAAACGTGTGTCCTGTGTCGGACACAAGCCACTTATTGTATGAAAATAAGTGGCTTATTTCCGACACAGGACACAATAAGTGTCCACGTTTGCGCGGCGATGCGTAAACGTGTGTCCTGTGTCGGACACAAGCCACTGTATGAAAATAAGTTACTTATGTCCAACACAGGACACAATAAGTGTGCACGTTTGCGCGGCGCTGTGTGCATTTCCTGTGTCGGAATCAAGCCACTTACTGTATGAAAATAAGTGGCTTATATCCGACACAGGACACAATAAGTGTGCACGTTTGCGCGACGATGTGTAAACGTGTGTCCTGTGTCGAACACAAGCCACTTATTGTATGAAAATAAGTGGCTTACATCCAACACAGGTCACAAAAAGTGTGCACGTTGAAAATATGTGACTTATATCCGACACAGGACACAATAAGTGTCCACGTTTGCGCGGCGATTCGTAAACGTGTGTCCTGTGTCGGACACAAGCAACTTATTGTATGAAAATAAGTGGCTTATATCCAACACAGGACACAATAAGTGTGCAGGTTTGCGCGGCGCTGCGCAAACGTGTGGCCTGTGTCGGACACAAGCCACTTATTGTATGAAAATAAGTGGCTTATATCCGAAACAGGACACAATAAGTTCGTTTGCGCAGCTCCAGTGAGCATTTTGTCCATCTATATTCTATGTAAATAGACAAGGATTTTGAATTTTCAGTAGCACATATTAATGATACCTACATTTTCCCTAGGCGTTTAGGTAGGTAGGACAAGCAAGTAGGTAGCAAGTGGTTAGCCGAAAGGAAAATAATACTAATAAGGACTTCCATTCCACAATTTTTATTTTAAAAGAAATGCTTCACAATCTATCGTTTCACTATTATTGAATAGTACCACATAGTACCTAAAGTATAACAATATTAATTAATACTTATTACCTTAAAAACTTGATTTGTTTCTAACAATTAGCTGCGTTAATTCACTAAGCTAGGCACTATTTAATATTCAATTGACACACCGCAGTTCATGGAAAAGCATATTATTTCTTGTTAAGCTGGGAATACACGTCATGCCCGTATCTTACACAACGGCATACCAGGTCCTTGCAAGTGCCAACTACTATGATTTTTTTAAGATGGCATGCCTATTGATTAGCAAGACAATAGACATTGCATACGTACTGGCTCGTAGATAGGTACTTTTCAAGTAACAGGCACGGAACGAAGCAAGTTGCATGCAATTTTTAATTTAAAGCGTATGTCTAAGTGTGCCATTTACTGGCACATGACAGTTTTTGGCATGCAAGGTACTTCTATGTATTGGGTGTATTCCCAGCTTTAAGGAATTTTATCTTGAGGTATTTTTTTATTAAACGCTAGCCGATGTCCGCGATTTCTTCCGCGTGAATTTACTTTTCACATGGAACCTTTCCATTTCAAGGTTTTTTCAAAATCTAAGGTGCAAGCTACGAGTAGGTACTTATGTGTATGTGCCTTTTGTCAAGAGCGGTTCTGTGGTTAGGCCGTAAAAATATATTAGGTACTTAACCCATTTAAATATTGTTCCTTACCAAATACCTATTAACCTGGAATGTTTTCGGGATAAGCAGCCTAGATCACTCCTTATTTACCTACTCTACCTACTTGTGAAAGGCTCGTCAACATCCATCAACATCAGCTCAGCCGTTCCGATGATTAGCCCGGATAAACCGAGATAAGACGCAACAGAACGTGACTTTGGGTTACAATAATATTATCTATACAAGCCTAATTTGTTAGATATAAAGTTTTGTTTAAAGTACAAAATTTTAAGATGTAGGTAACATACTTATTTAGATATAAGTACAGTTTACAGACGCAGTGGCTACTCCCTTACAGTTTCAGAAATTATCCGAGATGAAAATTCTTTTCGTAGGTACTAGGTACCTACCTAATATAGTGTTACTTTAACTGAGATAGGTACCTATTATTGTACATAAGTAGGTTAAGTAGGAAGGTTCATTATGGGGCAAACCTTGCATGGTGCGAAACACGAGACCAAGGCCCCTAATAGTTCCCGGCGGCCTCGCTATTACTGACCCTGGCAGCGGTCGTGGTAATGGTGACCGACGACATCGAAAGAGTCGCAGGGAGCCGCTGGATGCAGGCGGCGCAAGCCCGAGGATTGTGGAAGTCCTTGCAAGAGACCTTTATTCAACATTGGATGTAGACCTCCACGGCGACACCGATAGATCGGTTGATAAAGACAGAAGAATCTCTTGCGAGTTAAACGCGATAAGTAAAATTATTTTGCTAAATAGATACTTAAAAAATAAATAAATCTACACTATTGTCTTATTTCTATCTACATCTTCAACGGCACTCTAATGAATATTGTTAAACTATTATACATTTATGTAATCTTAACCAACTATAATTTTATATACATAGGTATTTAAATATACTTATCACAACTTTCGTGATCAAAATCAACAAAAAATGTGTGCTGTTGTCAAATTAAAAAAAAGCCGGCCAAGTGCGAGTCGGACTCGCGCACCGAGGGTTCCATACTCCAAAAGTAAAACTAAAACGATAATATTATATTAATTTGCTTATTTATCATTAACTTTGTTTGTAGAGGTTTATTGTTAATATAAAAAAACTATGCTAGTTATAGCGCTGGTTTTATTTTTCCTGTAAAATATACATAAACCTCTATTGACCATAATTATTTCAGATTTTTCGATTGGTAAACTTCGGAGATAAGGGGGGGGAACGGTATTTTTTTCGACATTTTGGCCGATTGATCAGAAACTATTATATCTAGAAATAAATAAAAAACTGTTTTAGAATGCACAAGTGAAGGCCTTTCATATGATACCCAACTCGGTATAGTTATCTTGCTTTGAAATTTCAAACCCCCGATTTCCCCCTTTTTTAATCAAACTAAAATAATTTTCGCGTTGCTTTTATTTTTCCTGTAAAATATACATAAACCTCTATTGACCATAATTATTTCAGATTTTTCGATTGGTAAACTTCGGAGATAAGGGGGGGAACGGTATTTTTTTCGACATTTTGGCCGATTAATCAAAAACTATTATATATAGAAATAAATAAAAAACTGTTTTAGAATGCATAAGTAAAGGCCTTTCATATGATACCCCACTCGATATAGTTATTTTACTTTGAAATTTAAAACCCCCGATTTTCCCCCTTTTTTTATTAAAACTAAAAATAATTTTTGATTTTTCTTTATTCCAATGATTTTGGGCCACCATTATACACAACTATGCCAAATTTCATGTCGATAGCTTTAATAGTTACTGAAGTAATCGACTGTGACAGACGGACGGACAGACGGACGGAGAAAGTCTCATCATAAGGGTTCCATTTTTACCATTTTGGTATGGAACCCTAAAAAATACCTAAGTAAAACCTGTTAAGAATGGTTAGGTAGGTACTTAGGTATAGGTGTTTTAGTAGATAATTATGTCTACGCTTTCCTTTTATTAGCCCTTAATTTTCTAGATTTATACAAACAATTTTACAAATAAATATTCTAGTAACAATTCAACTTTTCTAATGTCAAACTTACAAGCATTTTAGGTATTATATTGGATCGTTAATTTATTTTTCTACATAATATTTTAATTAGATTAAGGAATTTATATACAAAGGTTGTGACTTCATTGCCAATGACAGTAGGAAAAATTTCTATTATTAGGTATAAATCCTAACTATTAAATCAAAAGAAAGAAACAATTTTCATTTCATTAGTGTGTTGAACAGCCTGTTTCCATAACTAATCTCTAACTAGGCTAGTTGACCTATTTCCAAAACAGAGCTTGAACAATTTTATAAATCTATGAACACCGGCTGCACGCACGAAAAAGTGTCACGTTCCGCCTGCGCCTGAGCGTGCAAGCGAGAGCGCGGAACAAGCGATAGAGCAACGATCGCCCCAAGCGTTGGCTTAGAGAGCGCCCGCCGCTGTCCGCCAGTCATCGTCAATGTTTCTTTATGACATTATCACGTAAAACTATCGTCCGTAAACCTACTTTACAGACAACCAATTTTTTTAATTTGTTTCTATGTTTATGGTATCAACACAGTCATATCGTAAAATATTAAAAAAAAAAGAGTGTAGTATTATAGCCATGCTGAACTTGGTTGCTTGCTTGACTTATAGTTATTCCCTTTTCCATTACAAATAATATGCATAAGACTTGTGTTAGGATTGAGCCATCGACCTTTGTTTTTGAGTCTGCCCCTTTGACAGTTTCATTGGTGCGGAAAAAGAAAGCATTTAGTACTTTTTAGGCGTCAGTTACCTACACAAGAAGAGATTCTCGAAAGCGGGTGGCAAGAAATCATAATTGTGTTAACTCTCCCCACAATCTCGACCGCGATTATACATTACATTATTATACCTACATAATGACAAAAACTCGTATGCGAGTGTCGAAAATATCGCTCGCATTCGAGAAACTCTCCTTGTGTCAGTCAATTACCTAACTTCAGAAGGTATTGTAATTAAGTAAGTAGTATTATTATGATGAAAGATTTATTTGTGAATGAGCAAGGCTGTTCCGCGCGGAAATGCTGCCGAATGTGCGGTCGCCCGTGGACTCTGCGATCGGTCGCGCGGACGCAGGGCGACGCGACGTACGCGAGAGGTGTTCTCTCCTTTCGATGCCATTTTATATTAGCTGTCCTTTCCCGCAACCGCGTCGGCTGCGGGACCGCATAAACCTATTTACGGTGTCGTTAGTATTGAAATGAAACAGCATTACCGCAACCGCTGCGGGTGCGTGTGAGAACCGCGCCGTGACTCACCTTACCGTGGCTTTTTTTATTCAAAAAAATGCTCAGAAGAATTAGAAAAATAAAATAATTGTGTCCCTTTACCCTGTTTACTCTGAAATTAAATGACAGTACTATTTTCAGTCGACTTATTTACTTTGAGGTACCTAAATTGCTCAACAGAATTAATTTTATTAGTGCGTAGGAAAATTGTGCACAAAAAATTTGCGTCATGTCAATAATAATTAGCTATCTAAAATATAATATAATAAATTAATATTTACAATATTATTTATGTATTCTAAAATATATTGTCATTGGCAACATGTGCCTTATAATTTAAAATCGGCACTAAGTACATTATATTTCACTATAAATATTATTATCTATTTGTTTTGAGGATATTCATTTATCACGACTTTTCATAATTCAATGTGTGGGTAATAAAAGAGCATAGAAAAATACTGATGTGGTTTTTTTACTACCAGCAATTTGATATTTTTGTTTCCATCGATCAAGTCACATAAAATATTTTCATAATCGTAAAATATTGTTTAATAAATAATAAATGTTGTCAAATTATCATATATACGGCGCAAATATGTTCACGGTGAATAAATTTATTTCCAATTCCAGGAATTGCAAAATTTAATAGCGATTTCCTTCACATATAGGTAACATTTGCCCGCGACATCGTCTACGTTACATTGTGCTTATAAAAATCCCACGGGAACTTTTTTGGGATAAAATGTCACTCTACATGTCCTCAACTACGCTACGAGCTACGGATATCTACTAAAAGCTACGACCCGTAGCTCTATTGCGGCGTGATTGAATAACAAACCAACATACCAACAAAATAACAAACTTTCGCTCTTATAATATTAGTAAGAATTTCATATAATAATCCAAAATAAACCATTAATTTTATTCTGCCGACTGTAGATGAAAACGTAACAAAGAAAATAGATTTTTTAATAAGTACAGATCTACTATTTTATCACTCGTCTAGAACTAGGCAGACTTTGAAGAACAGCTAGCTATAAATAAAAAAGCGTATAAAATAAAAATAGCATACCGCAGACTATAAAGCTATGACTGTGTACAATTTTAATGAAGGTATAAGTACATAATATTTTTAAATACAATGCAATAAATAAATAATACAAATAGGTACACGTTGATATTAACTATATTTAAAACTTACTGTTATCAACTTATCAAATTATCTCACTGCAAACAGATTCCCGGCTAAAAATACCAGTTAAGAAATTCCGTATATTATACAAAAATATTCAATTGAGTACGCGTCACATTACCAGCAGGTGGTTTGCAACTCACTCCAGTGTCCTATACTTTAACAGTGGCAACCTGTCTTGGTTGCCACGGCGGGCCACTCAGGTGTTCTCGTCAGACGATTCGTCTGACGATGAGCTGGTCAGGAGGGTGGACACCATGGTGAGCTGACGGCTGAAAGGCTCCCGGGGTAAGCTTTGCTGTCCTAGAGCCAGTCTCCTTACACCCATCCGTTCGCTCTCAGGCAGTGATTTACTGCATTTTTCTTCAGTTATCGCGTCACGTGACAAGGATCTGAAAAAATATACAAGTAGGTACACAAAATAAATACCGCAAACCGCACTAGAATATTTTTTTCGAGTGAATTTATGAATCAGTTGATGGAAGAAGATCTGAAGCGGATAGGGCCCAGACTAACTGCTTCTTAATTATCGTGCAATAAATCTCCGTAGACTTTATTCGATATATTTTCACTAGCTTTTGCCCGCGGCTTCGCTCACGTTAAGTTATTTACCCCCTATTTTACCCCCTTAGGGTTTGAATTTTCAAAAATCCTTTCTTAGCGGATGCCGACAACATAATTTATCTGTATACCAAATTTCAGCCCGATCCGTTAAGTGGTTTGAGCTGTGCGTTGATAGATCAGTCATCAGTCAGTCAGTCACCTTTTCCTTTTATTTATTTAGATAACAAAATAAAATAATTAACAAATAATAGGTATAAGATGTAAATGACAGGGGCCAGGGCTGTAGCAATGGCTTGAGTTCACATGAGCGACCGTTATGGAATTATGTTTCTCTTGTTCAGTGTTTATGTTTATATACGTTCAAAATTCGATAGAGAAGGCCGCAATGCATATTGCGCCACAGATCTGAGCACCTTATATTTGTAGACTAATTTGAAAATATTTAAACTCTCTGAAAACGAATATAATAATTAATCCGTATCTATATAAATCAGTTCAGCAGCAGCACTGGAATATCCGTTGCAAAATAATATGCTTTTTAGGGTTTCGTAGTAAACAAGGAACCCTTTATAGTTTCGCCATGTCCGTCCGTCTGTCTGTCTGTCTGTCTGTCCGCGGTTTAGCTCAGAGACTATTGGTACTAGAAATCTGTAATTTGACAAGGGTATAAATATCAATCACGCCGACAAAGTGGTGAAATAAAATTGTGAAAAATAATTTTTTTTAGGGTACCTCCCCTACATGTAAAGTGGGGATGAATTTTATTTTTCTAGTCTATCCCATAGTGTGGGGTGTCGTTGAATAGGTCTTTCAAAAACATTGTGGGTGTGGGAACACCATTTTTCAATTTAGGGATCCGTTTGTGAAATATGATATTTTAAAGTGCTAAATTTTATTAGAGTCAAGTGTCCCCCCCCCTCTACCAGCTAAATCATAAATGGTTGTATAAAGGATACAAGAAAATATCACAGGAGTAGTATATATAATGAATTTTAAAGGAAAACTATCACGGCTAAGTAGGGTTCATTAGTTAAGGAGTTATATCTGTTTTTTCTAAGTTAGGTATTACACGTAGTGTAAGTTGCATATTTTGTAGTATATTATAGTATTTAAACCATGGAACTCAAAATATATTCAATATTCATAAATCAAATAAAAGCACTATCCTAGGTCAGCAATAATATTTGAGAGTGTAGGGTTCCGTAGTTGAAACTACGGAACCCTACACTGCGCGTGGCCCGACACGCACTTGGCCGGTTTATTAAATATACGAAAGTAAAAAATCTTTGAAAAAGTATTGCAATATGGTGTTTGTAACTAACACTTAACAGAAATCATAAGAGTA
Organism: Oeneis ivallda; assembly: GCA_029955525.1. Lineage (NCBI taxonomy): Eukaryota > Metazoa > Arthropoda > Insecta > Lepidoptera > Nymphalidae > Oeneis > Oeneis ivallda. The sequence goes on from JARPMR010000014.1 coordinate 8,972,955, forward strand.
TACGCACCCTGTTAGATCAAGCATAGATCCCCTTCTGCACTGCCCTCGATGTGGACCCTGCATGATGCTGGCCGGCCGCGACGATGCACCAAGCGGATCCGAGTGAGCAACATCTTCCATCAACAAAACCGATGGTCCGCCGAGGCTTGTGCTTCTTTTTGATAGTAAACTTGGCGGCTGCCTCGATTGTCCAAATAGATCTCCCTTGGTCGAAGAGCTCTCGCCTTTAGTTGAATCTGCCCTGCCTTCTGAATCCGATAGGACCGGTAAATCCGCAGCCTGCGTAGAACTTGAGCTCTCTCTTCGGAAGAGACCTATGATAGATTTTGGATGTTTTGGCTTCTCTATACCACCTATTGGGATGATGATGAGGGGTGTAAAAAGGGCAAGGGAAAGAAAAAATAAATTGATGAGAAAGTATTGACATCGTAACATTAGGAGCTAATGAATTACACAATATTGCAAAAAAGTGCGGGATAGAAGCAGTTTTTGCTATTTTGGATTTAGTAAACTTTAAAAACGATCATCATAATTCTATAATAATAAAAGAAAATGAAAAAAAATGTTTCACAAGACATAAATTACAATTATTGGAATAAAAAGAATAGTGCTTAAGGTATTTCTAAGTGCTTGGATAGCAAGGAGCTATAAAAGACTCATTAAGAACGAGTCAAAAAATAATATTATATCTACTATAGTAAAATAGGCCTTACAAATATTATGGCAATGAAAGGATTGATTCCATAAAACTACCCTGAATAGCATGCACGTTGCCCATTCAATGTTAACGTAGGCATAGTAGTTTTAAAAAATGACAATTCGGAAGCTGCTTAGATTATTAAAGAAAAAATGCACGTATTCAATCTTAATATTGTTTTCCGAAGCATAGCTGTCCTTTATTAACCGACTTCAAAAAAGGAGGAGGTTAGCAATTCGTCGTAACAATTTTTTTTTATGTATGTCCACCGATTACTCGAAGACGCCTGAACCGATTTGGAAAATTCTTTTCTTTTTATTTGAAAGGGTATACTTTCCAGGTGGTCCCATATAAATTTCATTGAAATCGCTCGAGCGGTTTTTAAAATATCAACAATAAATTAAGTAAGTATATATTTTGTATAGTGTACACACTATACAAAATATATAATTTATTGTTGAGTTTAGAGTTTATTTTATTAATCCGGAGTTTGAAGTCGGTTGTTTGAAAAGAATATTTTTATATAAAATTATTTTAAATACACATTTCACTCATAAATAGATAACTCGAATAATTAATTATTTCATTTCGTAGAACTACAACTAATCCTGGATGACGACGCAACGTAGGACGTGATAATTGTACTAAATATTTTAATAAGTAGTAGGTTTTACATCATTGTAAAACTTAAGTGAGAGGACCAGCAAATTATTCCACATTTTGGTGACGAAATGCTGTAATTTTATTTTTTGTAAACTGTACAAAATACTTAGTTACTTAAAAAATCGTATCGCATAAGTACTATCATTAAGAGATTTTAGACCTTTTACCTAAAAATGTAGCAGACGGTGAGCTGTATGCTAAATATTCCTTGTTAGAGGCCCAAGAGGGAAACTCCGATTGCTTTAGGGCGGTAGTCCCTTCGGCTTCCTCCCGTTTCCATGGTAACATGGTCTCGGTTGCCGTTGGGGTGGTGACTCGAGTTGTTTCCGCCACTGTCATGTACGGTTCTGAAATTAAAACAAGTACGTACGTCTTAGCCCCCGTACCCACGGAGTGGTTTTCACCCGCGCCCACAGCGGTTGCGGGTCCGCGGCCTGTATGGAAAATGAAATAGCAATTTTTCTGTCTTCTGTCTGTCTGTCTGTCTGTGTGTGTATGTGTCTGTCTGTGGCATCGTAGCTCTCAAACGGACGGACCGATTTCGATGCGGGTTTTTTCATTTGAAAGCCAGTTTCCTTGCGGTGGTTCTTAGCTATGTTTGGTTAATAACGGTCCAGCAGTGTATGAGTATCAGCTCTTTTCCAAAATGATGTACCTAAGACATTTTTGGCGTATGATTACTCGATTAAGTGCTTCACGTGTGCCAGTATAATCGTTAACTGACAATTAATTGATAACTTCGACCTGATGCTGCAACCAGAATCATACATAGTCCGGCCATAGATTTGCATGTCGGGGGTGTTTTTAATTTTAAATTTACGCTTGTTTAAGAACATAATGATGTGTGCAGACCATATCACCACAACTACCTTTTTAGGGTTCCGTACCAAAATGGTAAAAATGGAACCCTTATGGTGAGACTTTCTCCGTCCGTCCGTCCGTCTGTCACAGTCGATTATTTCAGTAACTATTAAAGCTATCGACATGAAATTTGGCATAGTTGTGTATAATAGTGGCCCAACATCATTGGAATAAAGAAAAATCGAAAATTATTTTTAGTTTTATTAAAAAAGGGGGAAAATCGGGGGTTTGAAATTTCAAAGTAAAATAACTATACCGAGTGGGGTATCATATGAAAGGCCTTTATTTGTTCATTCTAAAACAGTTTTTTATTTATTTCTTTAAATAATAGTTTTTGATTAATCGGCCAAAATGTTGAAAAAAATACCGTTCTTTCCCTACCCTTATCTCCGAAGTTTACCAATCGAAAAATCTGAAATAATTATGGTCAATAGAGGTTTATGTATATTTTACAGGAAAAATAAAAGCAACGCGAAAATTATTTTAGTTTGATTAAAAAAGGGGGAAAATCGGGGGTTTGAAATTTCAAAGTAAGATAACTATACCGAGTGGGGTATCATGTGAAAGGCCTTTACTTGTGCATTCTAAAACAGTTTTTTATTTATTTCTATATATAATAGTTTTTGATTAATCGGCCAAAATGTCGAAAAACATACCGTTCCCCCCCACTTATCTCCGAAGTTTACCAATCGAAAAATCTGAAATAATTATGGTCAATAGAGGTTTATGTATATTTTACAGGAAAAATAAAACCAACGCTCTAACTAGCATAGTTTTTTTATATTAACAATAAACCTCTACAAACAAAGTTAACGATAAATAAGCAAATTAATATAATATTATCGTTTTACTTTTACTTTTGGAGTACGGAACCCTCGGTGCGCGAGTCCGACTCGCACTTGGCCGGCTTTTTTTATTTTTCCATAGGCCACTTTTCCTTCACGAATACCTGGGTATGAATAATTATTAGAGCAATGAAACATCGTAATAAAAACAATTACCGTTGTCATCAGACATTCTCCTCTCATCTTCTTCAAGTATGTCTTCATTGGGAACTAAAAGAAGAAAACCAATGTTTACGTTTATTGCTAAAAAACTGATTTTAATGAATCTTCTAATCATGCTGCTATTTTTGCAACAACTAGCGAAAACGCCTATATCTATTATTCTTATGATGGTTGATTTTAACTGAATTTTTAATATTTCTACGAATGTTGAAAAATAAAATTATAATAATAATAATATGAACGATAATGAAAATAAAAAATTAATACTAGTAACCTTTTAAAGAATGCAAAAACGCACGTTTTTACGAGCAGCATGCATTGTCTATTCATTGCTATGTCGCTTAATAAGTTCTGCTTTCAGCAATAATTGTTAAAGTATCTTAAATCAGACGAGAAATGATACCATTTCAGTTGCTGATGATAATAAAAAAGAAAAAATAAGGAAACTAAGTAAATAAAAAAAATTGTGTGTCAGCTCCCACGCACGACTGGAGCTTACGCGCGACGCTATATCCTTCTCTATGCGCGCGACTCGGATCCGAGCGCGCCCCGACCGATTTTCGCTTCGGGGACTCTTTCGCACGAAAACCAACCTTATTTACTCAACGTTAGGGTAGAAATTTCAACGTTGTGAAAAACGTAACAAGGTCATTGATAAATTGATTTTACTGCTCGGATTTTTCTCATACCGGGCTGCTAAAATCGATTCTTAAGGAGTAAACTCCAATAATTAATTTATCGCTAAATTAATGAAGGACCCGCTTTTGTACTACCTATGTATGTCGATATTATTTGACGTACCCGGTAAAGTTTTTTCGTCATTTACTAAAAAATAAAATGCATAGAAACTATGCGTATATGTACATGTATTTGCTAATTAACATTCACAAGCTGATAAGATTACCATTTCCATAGAAAATGCGAAACAAACATGCCAAGTTCCGGTATGTTCTAAGAAGGTTCTAAGAAACAAAAAAAGCACGTGAGCATCACCATCGATAAAAAGCATAATATTAAAGATGTGAGAAGCAATAAAAAATCGCGCTCTAAATTAAACCTTTGGTCATCCAGAAGCGAACAAGTGCTGTGTTAGACTCTTTTTAGTACACATACCGAAATTATAGGTGGATCTGTCCCTTCTCCACGGTAAAGATTTCTCAACAGCTGTCGGCAGTATCTCTTCAGGTGTTTTAGCATACTGCTTAACGATTCTTGCTTTTAGAGGATTGAAGCCAGGCAAGTTAGCCAATTGATTTAGCAGAGAACTACTGTTCTCTTTATGGGAGGACGTCGGACTAACTTCGTTATATCCAGCTGATATATTAGTATCGCCAGTTGTCGAGAGTTTTGGTTAGTTTGCGGTGCCACATGAAGTTGCCAGAAGGGAAGAAAACGACAATCAAACACAAACAATGGTAAGAAGCTGATAATAGCAAGTAATAAATACTGTTAATTATAAAAGGATAATATCACAAGCAATAACTAGTCAACTGAGCAGTCTTAAAAATAATTGAGGTAAGGAAGTTACTTGAAACACAAGGTTACACAAGCATCTAGTAAATTAATCAAACCTGTTAAAAATTTATTAATAAGTAAATGAAAGGAGAGGTAAGAGAAATAATCAATTTCTTAATCAATTGAAAATTTTTAAACATGCTGAATAAAAGCATGTAATTTTATTGGCATTTTTAAACAATTAATATTTTATTTTGGATGGAGAATTTAGTACTTATACAAAGTTAAAGTTAAAAATAACAGATAATTAACATACCAAATTAATAAATCCAAATAATGTGTTATAACAAATAATTATTATTCATCAAGTTACTAGTGTAGTAAAAATACATTTGATTCACAACATCGAAAATATTTGAATTTGAACATTTTCATTACCTACTATAAATACAACAGCAGGTAGGTATATTATGTATCTATCAATCCTTTACAGTGAAGTATTATTCAAACCCATAGAAGCAAATAATAATATTATTATGGCAATAAATCTTTTGACTTTTTCAGGATAGTGGACGGCCTGTAATTTGAATGTGATGATACTTCGGTTTTAAAGTTTTTTGCTATCGAGTTTCTACTTTCTCGACTCTTTTCGATCAATATTATAGTAAAATGCTTTATATGTTCAAATTCAAAAAAGGAAACAGAAGTGTTACATGCATAATACCTACGCGGGGATTTGGCAGTGAAAATTATACCGCCATCGTCTGCTTCGCGACGCGGCTGATCATCATCCTCTTGAAGCACCTCATCAATATAATCTGCCGACAATAAAAACTTGTACTTGTACATTCTTATTCGTTGTTTTATAATGTAACGCATGTTTATGAACTCTGTGGACCTTTATTGTCTCCTGATATTATCTGTTATACAGGGGCTTTTTAATTATTTTTTTCTATTTTAACAATATCACTTCGCTTAAATATTGCGATCATATTAGGTATATTGAGGTAGTATAGTGACAGCAACGCAAAAAAATATCACGATACCCGTGAACAATGTATTTCCTGTTATGCTGTAGATGTTAGGTAGGTATCTCCTCGGATCTATCAAAGCATTTTTGTAGTACCTAAGTATAGAAAATATTTTTTAAGCGACTTCCGAAAAGGACGAGGTTCTCAATTCAGCTGCAAACTTTTGCTTTTCTTTGTATTTGAGGCAAGCATATTTTGCTATAAGAAATATATCAAGACCTAAATGACCTTTTTAAGAATAAAGTCGCGAGCAAAGTTCCATTAGGTACTGTTATTTAAATTAATTTCGACTAATCAAAATTTAAAAAAATGATAAGGATTATCGGTCAATTATTCTATTTCCTACTTATGCGAACTAACACAGTAACGTTTCTATATTACCTACTTTTATTCTGAGATCCAAAATATTGAAAAGTGTAGCCTAACAGAACTTTAACAGAAGCATAATATTTCGCACGCATGCAAAAATAAAACCTCTCCGTGTGGTATACGGTTAAATACCTACAGTGATTTGTCTAAAATTTTAACTATATAAAATCTTCAATCAATGAAGACTTACAAATTTATATAATACAGCTATATTTTAAGAAAACTATTAGCAGTAAACAATACTGCAAAATATGTCGACATTCTAATTTAATAAAGAAAAGCCAATTGTGCTGCAAATTAAGATAATAATGGTTTTAGAGTAAACTAGAAAAAACAAAATAACTGAATGTAACCCCACACGTGCATGCGATTGACACTCGTGATCATATTAAAGAATTATCAAGTACCTAATCTATAGTATTTTTTTTTACCGTGCGTGAACTGTTTGGCCGAACCATTTTGCTGGAATTCTGGGAAAGTAACATGATTCTTTCCATCCTGCAAAAGAAATGATTTCATTTTAATAAACAAAGTAACATTTTTGAAGCAGTAAGTAGAAAAGAATCCAAAACTACATAAAAAAATAATAATAAATAAAAAAAAACCGGCCAAGTGCATGTCGGGCCACGCGCAGTGTAGGGTTCCGTAGCTGAAAGTCTCAAATATTAAGATTATTGCTGACCTAGGATAGTGCTTTTGTTTTATTTATGAATATTGAATATATTTTGAGTTCCATGGTTTAAATACTATAATATTCTACAAAATATGCAACTTACACTACGTGTAATACTTATCTTCGAAAAAACAGATATAACTCCTTAACTAATGAACCCTACTTAGCCGTGATAGTTTTCCTTTAAAATTCATTATATATACTACTGCAATGAATTTTTTCTTGTATCCTATATACAAACATTTAGCTGGCAGAGGGGGGGGGGGGACACTTGACTAATAAAATTTAGCACTTTAAAATATCATATTTCACAAACGGATCACTGAATTGAAAAATGATGTTCCCACACCTACAATATTTTTGAAAGACCTATTCAACGACACCCCACACTATGGGATAGACGAGAAAAAAAAATTCATCCCCACTTTACATGTAGGGGAGGTACCCTAAAAAAAATTATTTTTCACAATTTTATTTCACGTCTTTGTCGGCGTGATTGATATTTATACCCTTGTCAAATTACAGATTTCTAGTACCAATAGTCTCTGAGCTAAACCGCGGACGGACAGACGGACGGACATGGCGAAACTATAAGGGTTCCTTGTTTACTACGGAACCCTAAAAACTACCTATCTAACAAAATAAGATGAACAACAAGGACAGCGGTTACGTGTACGCTTAGTACAAGATTTCATAGTTAACTATAAATAGGTAATTATGACATTACGATCAAAGTAAAAAACCATAATAGTATTGAGTTAGAGCTCAATTTCGTGTAAGTATTCTTATACGTTTACGTAACGAAAACGCTCCAAATTAAAATCGTCTGTGTTGAATTTTTGACTTTAAATCGATACTATTCTGGTTCATTTTACTTTCATGCTAATGTCATAATTTACTATTACGATCAAACGAATTAAAACTCGGACTAACCGCACTGTATAAAAAACTAATAGTAATATAAAATATGCAATAATCATACTTTAGTTTTTGTCAACAAGAGAGCTATGCACTACAAAATAACATCACCAACAGGACAATGGTCTCTTATGATATGAACCGTTGCGTAATCAACATTTCCATAATGATAATACTATGACGATTCGTTTAAATACACTTGCCTGCTTTCCTCGTTTACTCCGCTTGTGGTGGTGTTTCCTGTCACCCACTAATCGTCGTATATTCATGTGAGTCTTATAGTTTACTTGTGTACCTAAATCCCGGTCGTTTACTGCATGTCGACTGTAGCTTAACCGTCGATGCTAATGAAAACAAAACCACCTAGATTAATCATTAAGCTTTGCAATCCTGCAAAGCTCTAATGGTCAGTTTTTTAAAGAATACCCAAGCTGATATTCTCCTCTCCCCTCCAAATAAGCGGAAAACATAAAGCTTTTGCTAGGAGTGGTTACGACAATAGTGCGACGGGTGGAGATCGAACCTGCGACCTTGCAGATTTTTGTCTGCATCTTTATTCGTTGGGCTATTGAGGCTATTATAATTACCGAAAAGGTAGTTTAAAGTTGAAGTTTTAAGCTGACGAAAATAATTAGAAGCAAGTATGATCATCAGTCGTCACCTAATTACAATCAAATATATTATTTAGTGACCTCCAAAGGAAAGTAATTACCTATATTGAATTAAAAACAAAAAAAAAATCATAAGAGAGAACTTGACGATTACTATGATGAAACTGATTATTATTTAACAAATTATTACATACACGGCGATACGGTTTGCAGAGTTCCTCGGCAAGAAGATGATGTATCCGTGCATCTGTCAAATCTTTTTTGGACGGATTGTATTCCAATTCCTGCATATCAATATTCCATGTTGAGGAGTCTAATTGACTAAAGCTTGGGCTGGAAATTATCAAATAAAAACAATACAACTTTGGGTAGAGTGTGATTTTGGATTACAAAAATATTTGCGTACACACCTTCCATTAAAATTCGCGCTTGTGTAGTTCTTGAAAATAGCTGACATTGACTCTGCACCGGATATATTGCCAATTGTCGATGCATTTCTTTGCATATACTCGATCGCGTCTTTCATAGCTAGCTTGGAATATGTTTCCAGAATTTTAGGTTCAGCTCCCTATAAATCCAGTATCGATTAAAAAAACTTTGTTTTAATCTAGTGTTTTTAATATCAGATTTAATATGAAATTGTCTAAAAGTCGCTTACCTGATAATTTCTAAGAAGAAAGGGTCGAATAAATTTATTGTCGAACCTCTTGAATTTATCCCTTATGTGATGGTTACCGTGTTTTCCCAAAATATCCTCTATACCTGCCATTAAATGATCCATAAACTGAAAGAAAAAAATAATTAAGAATGCAGGCATTGTAGCAAATGTAGCACCTATGGGAATTCTCAAATAAATGAAACAGTGAGAAACTGAAAAAATTTAAGAGGTTGAAATTATTTTTTTTAAATGCGATCGTCTGTGATTGTTGTAAAATCAAAATCCTTACTGGTGAGGCCAACGGCTTGGCCAACGAGTCAAGGCCTGGAACACTAGATATAGGGGCCCATCAGCTATAACCTGAGTCCAGGGTCGCTGCCCAAGCGGCCTTTCACCGCGGTCAGATCTGTTCTCAACGTAGTGGTGACTTAATGATGGTAGGGTTGCACTGACCTTCCTTGCAGCAGTCAATCCTTGTACGGCCTGAGATGGTATGATAGTGGTGATATGTTAGTGTATTGTGAGAGAGTGTATTGTTAGGTTAAGTGTAAGGTGAGCTTCTCAGGCCGCTAGCCGCAGCAGGCAGGCAGCCAGTTATGGCCTGCAGCGGTGGACGCCGGGCTGGCGTAGCACTGTACACTTGGTTTATCACTAGTTAGACCAACTAGAGGTGGTCTAAGTCACTTTTTCACACTTGGCGTGGCGAGCAATAACCGCCCGTTAGGAGTCGCCTTTTGTTACAAATAACAGTCTGTAATTCTGCTTATAGCTAGGTCGACACATAGACCGCTTGACGGCTCAACAAAACCGTAAAATAAACTAAATCTAGACACTTAAAAAGCAAAACCGTGCGCGAGGCGACTCGGGAATTTTTACGTGAAAACGTGTTAGCTGTCAAAAACCAAAGGAACTTGCAAAAACCACGCCCCAAAACGGCGGCAAGTTTAAAACTAAGTATCTGTCAACTTCATTGCGAGCCAAAGAGATTGCCAGCGCTACGACCATGGAACAAGGAATTGTTGACAGGCACATGGCGCGAACAACCCCCCCGCCTGTGGTCGTAAGGATTTACGTCCACTTACTAGTAAATAGGTAAACGTGATAAGGAGCAAACGGCTCGCTGCAAGACAGAGTCTCCGACCATTACCTCGGCAACCCTGGGAACCCCATCAGACCCGTAGATCAGCTTAAGAATGCGCCCACGGCGCCAGTATAAAGGCAACAAATTAGGTTCCTTAATCAGCACTAGGTCACCAACTTTGGGTGGATCAGATTTGTCAGCCCACTTAACCCGCTGCTGCAAAAGATGCAAATACTCTAGTGACCAACGCACAGTGTATTATGAAGCCATTTTTTCGGACATGGTCTTTTTATCACAAAAACCTTTAAATATATTCATTTATAACGTTAGAGTAGAACCCTCGAGTGCCCATTTTATAAAGTTACCGAAATATATTTTTTTGAAAATCGAGAAATAAAAATCCGGATATTAATATAATTAAATCCTACGTCGAAGAAAAAATATATTAAAATATAATACATTGTTAGTTAAAAAGGATTTCTAATGCTTCTCTTTTTAGAAATTTTGTCGACCTCTTAGCTCTCTTAGAACAAGAAATACAATTATTTTGTGATTTTTCGTTTTTATTTTTTTTCTCCGAAAAGCCATCGTATTTGGAAAAGTTATTTACAGGAAAATTAAGATAATATCTTTATCTACTTCGAATAAAAAAATCACAACCAAATCGCGTGGCTTCTAGAAGTTATTGACAATTAATTGTTTCTGTCAGGGTTGTCACTTTTTGTGGTTCTTTATTATCCGGTTATAAATAATAGTAGTCCACGACCTAGTTCTGTAGTTTAAGCTAATAAAATAAATCAATTTATCTGTTACGTTTCCAAACCTAAATTGAATTTTATTAACCGACTTCAAAAAAAGAAGTGGGTTCTACGTTCAACTGGTATGTATTTTTTTATGTATGTTCCCCGATTACTCGAAGATACCTGGACCGATTTAGAAAAATCTTCTTTTGTTTGAATGGGTGTACGCCCCAGGTTCTATGGTCATCAGGTCAGGATCTGGTGATGGGATCCTAAAGGAATCGAGGGGACTCTTCAAATTTTAGAGGCACACTTGAAGCGATTTGGGCATATTTTTTTTTAGTTTCATCTCCTAGCATACTTGCGGTCACTCCCGGAGGATGAAGAGAACCGGCTGCGGCGCTATCCACAGCTTCAAATACCACTCGATGACCAGCATGAGGGTCGGCGCCCTCATGCCCCCCAAGCATTAAGTCCTCTGGTCGGGGCCCAGAAGGACATCCCCCAGCAGAGCGGGTCAGCTTCTGCTGAGGCAAAGCAGCATCATGGGTCTTGAACGGCTCCATGATGCCTCACCCCCGTTCCTCAACTTTATTTGTAACGACATGGGGTTTTAGCAAAAGCCTTACGAGGGTGGCCCCTTCCCATGCCACAAATATCGTATCACTGGAAACGGAGTAAAATTACGCCATTTATTATTGAACTCCGGTTGTTGTTACTTCTTCTATTCATTTTGAATGAAATAATGTATTTATCGTCGTATTTCTAAGAAGTGTGAAAACGCTCTAGAAATTGAGCTTCATTCGAGTTCAAAACTAGTGGGACAATCCGAAATCATCCCATGTGTAAATCCATTTTGCAACTTCGTGCTTGCCTCACGATTATTTGTATCAAAAATGTTAATGTCTCATTAGATCATTTTCATATTTGATACAAAATTAAACCAACTTTCAAATGCAACACAGATTGAAACAACTCATTAACTTTCGTTTTGAAGTCAGTGCCACTTACTTACATGTTCGTTGCCAACAGGTGTATTTTCATGACAAAACTAAACTAATCCGACACCGGATATTTTTTTATTCTTTGACTTAGTGACAACCCTAACGACATAAAATCCGGTTATTAATAAAACAGGCCGTAGTATCTAGAAGCCACGCGGTATCGATTTGTTTTTTTTATGATAAGTAGAAAAACAAAAGATCTTTATTTTCGTATAAATAATTTTTCCAAATATGGTCGCTTCATGGAGAAAAAAAATAAAAACGAAAAATCAAAAGATAGCTATAATAATTGTTTTTGAAGAGATACAAGTTTACTGATAGCTCCCATAGATGAAGCATAAAAGGTACTTTAGAACCAATTACGTTATTTAATAATTTTTTTTTAAATTTCAGCGTAGGATTTTTTTTTGATTAATCACGTACAAAAAAATATCAATCTTTAAGAATTTATTTCTCATCACTTAAGCATATTTGACACTCGAGGGTTCTACTCTAACATTATAAATCAATATATCTTTACGTTTTTGTAATAAAAAGACCATGTCCGAAAAAATGGCTTCATAATACACTGTGCAACGGTGCCAAAAACTCTGAGTCATCTGTTGCAGCAGCTCAAACCGGGACAAACGTGAGACCTTCCCGTCCCTGAAGGGGTATTCGGGTAGAGCGTTAAGGGGCTGACCAATCAGAAAATGACCTGGAGTTAAGACCTCCAGGTCATTTGGGTCAGATGAGAGGGGACAGAGTGGCAGAGTGTAGAATACAGCCTCAATTTTGCAAAACACGGTGGCGAGTTCTTCAAAGGTTAAAACAGTTTCGCCTATAACGCGCCGGAGATGAGTCTTGGCCACCTTAACCACAGCTTCGAATATTCCACCCCAATGAGGGCAAGCTGGGGGGTCAAACTTCCAGGTTACCCCCATCTTGGACAATGCTGTACTTAATCTAATCTTATTGCTAGACAGGAATTCGACAATTTCTTTTAAATATCTATCAGTGCCCTTATAATTTGTGCCGCAATCAGTGCGAATCAGGTCAGGCAATCCTCGACGAGAGACAAATCTACCTAGCGTGGCTACAAAATCTTCAGTGCTTAAGGCACTCACAAGTTCTAAATGTACCGCCTTGGTAGCGAGACATACAAAAACGCAGAGGTAGGCCTTGAGCGATTTGGCGTTGCGGAGGTTAGAGCTCTTGATGGCAAACGGGCCAGCAAAATCAGTGCCAACCCCAGCAAAGGGTCGAGTGGCTAGAACGCGGTCGGAGGGCAGATCACCCATCATCGGCTGTGAAGTATTAGCCTTCAAGCGGTAACACGGAATACATTTGAAAGTGACGTTCCGGATGGTGCGTCTCCCTGCCAGAATCCAAAACTCGCGCTGTAAAATAGCCGAGAGTGCATTACAACCAGCGTGGGCATTTTTAAGATGGTAGTGTGTCACTAGCAATTTGACAAAGGTGCCGTCCTTAGGTAGCAAAAGGGGGTGGCGAGCACCATAGGGCAGATTGGAATTCTTGAGGCGTCCTCCAACGCGTAGCATTCCGTTATTGTCCAAAAAAGGGCTTAGGCGAGCAAGGGGGCCCTTCAAAACTAAACCTCTCTTTAGAGTATCAATCACGGATGAAAAATGCTCCACCTGAACCACACGCACCCAGTAGTTCCGGGCGTCTTGGCGTTCAAGAGGGGAAAGCACAGGACTCAAATTTTTATTTTCTGAATTCCGCCCATTATGGATGAAACGTCGAATCCAACCGGTAACACCAATTAGTTTATCAAGGGAACTGTAACGGTTCAAAAGAAAGTTCAAGTCGGGGATCTGTTTATCCTCAACCACTCCGACTCTTAAGCCCGGCAATACTTCGGGAGCGGAAAACCTATTTTGAGGCCAAGTCGTCTCGGATTGGGATAGCCAACTTGGATCCCACCAAAGGTGATGGTGGACCAGTGAAGAGGCCTCACAGCCGCGGGAGGTGCAATCGGCCGGGTTCAGTTCTCCGGGTACGTGTCTCCAAATCACCGGTACTGCAGAGCTCTGAATTTGGGAGACCCGATTCGCAACAAAGACCTCTAAGTTGTGAGGCGCGGCTCGTAGCCAGCAAAGGACAATCTCACTGTCCGTCCAAGCATAAACGTCGGTCAGATCGACCGCAGATGCCAAAGAGGAGCGGACGTGGTTCAAGAGGCGTACCAGAAGGGCGGCGCCGGACAATTCTAATTTCGGGATAGTTAACCGTGACCGAATAGGGGCCACCTTGCTTTTTGCCAAGACGAGATGCGTCGCGACCTCACCGGCGACATCGACAGTCCTCAAATATACCACGGCGGCGTATCCTCGTTCGGAGGCGTCGCAAAACCCGTGGAGACTGGCATGACACCTTCCTGTTGGTAGGAAGCGTCGAGGCATGGAAATTCGGTTAACTTCAGGAAGTGAAGACACAAGGGAGTTCCACTCCTTCAATAACTTCCCAGGGAGTGGTTCGTCCCAACCGAGTTCAGCAATCCAAAGCTTCTGGAGGAAACATTTAGCCAAAAATATTACGGGAGTGATCCATCCATTGGGATCGAAGGTGCGAGCAACCGTAGACAATACGGAACGCTTAGTCCAGACCTTAGGAGGTGGGTCTAATTTGACCCGGTAGGTGAAAACGTCTTGGACGGGCTGGTACTGTATTCCAAGGACCGTCAGCAAATTGGGATTTTCGGGATTTTCAAAAATATGAGGATCCTGCTGATCCTTTCCCGGAAGATCCTTCAAGACGTGAGGGGAGTTGGACAGCCACTTGCCCAACTCATAACCTCCGGACTTCAGTATTGCAATCAATTCATCGCGAAGAGTCAGAGCTTCCTCAACGCTCGAGGCTCCCGTGCAAATATCGTCCATATAGACTGACGATTCCAAGGTGGCTGATGCGCGAGAGTAATTCAGTCGCTCCCGGTTAGCTAGTTCTAACAAGGTCCTGATAGCAATATTGGGGCTTGACTTGAGTCCATAGGTCGTGGTGTTCAATTCAAAGACACGCATTGGCTCATTAGGATTTTCGCGCCACAGAATCATCTGGTATCTCCGATCATCGCGATGTACCATCGAGTGTCTAAACATCATCTTGATGTCAGCTATGAAAACAATTTGATGCCGGCGGAAATGCGTGAGGATATCGGAGATATCCTTGATCAGCTTAGGACCGGAGTGCAAGCATTGGTTCAATGTCACCCCGTTGGATGTGGCCGCGGAGCCGTCAAAAACCACTCGAATCTTCCCCCCAGGGGTCTTCAAGACGGCATGGTGGGGTAAGAAGTAGTGCTCGTGTGTGCGCCAATCAAAATTGGATGGTGACATATGCCCCAGGCCCTCGTAATCGCGCATAAATTCAACGTACTTGGAGCGGAAGGTGGAGTCGCGCCGCATGCGCCGTTCCATAGACAAGAGCCTCTTTTCCGCCAAGGCCCGCGATTGACCAAGCGGGGGGCGAGAAGCGAGAAAGGGCAAGCGAGTTACAAATCGCCCATCAACACGGCGGCCTGTGTTGTTTTGATAAAACAACTCACATTCAAGGTCAAGAGGGTCAACTCGTGCGGCATGCGGCGGCTCCTCAACTTCCCAAAAGCGCTGGACCACGTCCGACAGCGTCAAGCCGGCTGCTTGCAATTGGTCCAGCACCGGTAGGTCCGAAGACCATAGCACGGGTCCAAAAAAGCTAGAACCGAATATAGTGGACATGGCACATAGGCCGTCCTTCTGCAAAACCCTAATTTCCCCTGACAAGACCAGGCCCAACACGTCGGAACCCAACAAAAGGTCCGTAGGACCGGGTTCAGTCCAGTGGGGGTCAGCTGGGTTTAGGCCTGATGCACAGGACACCGCAGCGTCAGTTATTCGGACCTGCGGTAGGGGACCTAAGATATTGTCAAGGACTGACACCTTGACCAAGACCCTAAGATTGCCTGTAACGGGGCCAAACATTAATTCCGCTTCCCCGTTAGGAATCGAGGGCTCTATACCCCCGATACCTATCACCCGTCCTGTTCGAGGACTCCAAGGGAGCCCTAGCTCACCCACCAAACGAGAAGAAGCAATACAGCGCTGTGAACCCGAATCCAAAAGGGCGCGAACGATTAAAAATTCACCCTTCGGGTTGAATACCTTCACTGAGACAGTCGGCAAAAGAATGGTCTGACAGACGGACTGCCGGAGATTCAAGGTCTCAGGAGAAGTTGCTGTGGTGGGGGCTAGGGCGGCAACTACCTATTGGTGGTCGTCCTCATCAAACCGGTCCTCTAACCGGGGAATCTCATATTGAGACTCAGGGGGGACCTCCAAAGATGAGTGGGACGGACCTCCATTTGGGTAAACCCATGCGTCATCTCGTGGCGGCAGCACGGGCCTAGTCATACGGGCTGAGGTCGGTAGGCCGTAGTAAGGCTGTCGACCCACTCGAGGTGGGCGGCGTTCGAGGCGTGGCCACTCATGAAGCGGAGGTGAATAGCGGACAGACCGAACCGTAGACGGAGCCGCCACAAATCTCCCATCAGAACGTCGAGGGGGGTTGGCGCCCCCCTCACGGGGGGGTGAAGCCCCCATAGGCGGGGTCGAAATCCGGACGTGTCGGGATTCATGGCCCTGATCAGGAGACCGACGCAAGTAATCCGGGGAGCGATCGGTAAGAGCGCCCCCGCCCGTGCGGGGCGCGCCCTCACTCTCCACCCGGCGGCCAACACCATTCTTGTTGGCGCACAAAATCTCCAGGTGGTTACCCCTACAAATTGGGCATGGCCGTTGCTGTTGGCAGTCCCGTTGCATGTGAGCTTCCAGACAGCTATAGCACCAGTGGCGGTCTCTTGCAATGCCCCTCCGATCCTTGATCCGCTTAGAGAGAAACTGGGGGCAAGAAAGCACCCGGTGGCCTGGACGTCTGCAATAGTTACAGGGGGCGGGTTCAGTGGCAGCAAGTCCCGTGTAAACGGGCCTTGGTCTCCGGTCGGAGGCCCTTTTACCAGGGACGCCAGTGTGACCCTTTTCCTTCCTCAGCTGGGCAGGCCGCTCTGGGGTCCTTGAAGGACCAGCAATACCAGAGTTATCAGCCTGCCGGCACTCTTCCTCAAGGAACTTTAAAAGGTCCGAAAAGGGGGGCAGGTAGCTGGCCCCGTCCCCACCATACCTTTGCTCAAAACGCAGTTTCAACTCGGGAGGTAGGCGGGACAACACAATGTGTAATAAAAGGAAGGACCAATGGTCCACGGGAAGCTCTAAACGCTTAAGAGCGTTGCAGGCTACAATCAGTGGATTTAAGAGTGATTCTCTTAAATGGGACACCCCATAGACACGTGGCAGCGCTAGAATTTGTGCCACGTGTGTGTCTGCTAACCGGCGCACGTTGGCATACCGCCGAGTTAGTAGTTCCCGCGCGGTGGTATAACTCTCCTCGGAGAGGTCTAGGTGGCTAACTAAACCCAGAGCCTCTCCCTGCAGGGAAGAGAGTAGATAGGCCAGTTTCTGGCAGGGAGACAGGTCCCTTCTCGCGTCCACCAGGCTATCAAAGAGGCTAAGAAAGCCTAGCCACTCGCTCAGGTTGCCAGAAAAGTGGGGCAAGTTTATTGTTGGCAACTTGCCCTGTAACGCAGGCTGCGTGGTGGGTCTGGTGGGAGACTCAAGAATAGAGCTCATTCTCGCCTCCTTCTTGAGCCTCGCGGCCTCCTCCACCAGACCGTCTGTCAGCTCAAAAAACTGTTCGTAGTCCCGCACTGAGGACTCCAGCGATTCCGGAGGTAGCTCCAATGCCATGAGGTCTCGGAAGGCCTCTTCGACGACCGCCTGCCTGGTCTGCACCTGCTCGCACCGCTGGAGCAGTGCGGATGCCCGGTCCACCCGGCCTACCAAGGCGTTGGCTGTAGCAGCCCAACGCAGCTCTGATTGAATTTGCACGCTCAATTTTTTGTGGGCTGACATCTTAGGTAGGTACAAAACAACTTAAATAAAGGTTGTTACAACAAATAGATAACAGAATCAAAACAAAGTTATTTGTTACAAGTTATGTTTCAACTTCAACCAAACAAATTAATAATCAAACAAGAATTACCCACTTTAAACACAAACAAATTACTACTTAAATACTATTTATTAATTAGAATTATTTACTTTAAAACAATAATTATTTATTTTAAATACATCAAACAAACTACTCTGTTACCTAACCACGAGGAGTTCTAGTAAACAAACAAAGTATTTGTTGGTTAAAAGTTCCAAAAGATACAAATTAAGCTATCAATAATTTATGTTAAGTCAATCAATAACAGAAATTAAGATAAAAGAAAAATTAAGTTTTTAATTACCCGTACTAAGCCACTAGACTCATACTAGGCACTGCAAATTACAAATTGGCTTGGTAAGAACCTACAATTATCAAATTATACCAATATTAAGTTTATTTATTACAATCTACATCTAACTGTTGGCCAGTTACGGGCCACAAACAACAATTAGATACTATTAATTATTAATCAACAAAATTTAACAAAACAAAATCTCAATAATTGCAATCATTATACAGGCCTACATGTGACAAGGTAGGCCACGTACTAGCAACTCAATAAGCCTGTGTATTAACAAGTTATAAATCAATAAGTTTACAATTAATGAGTTAACCCTAGAACGGCCAAGTTAAGTCACAGTAATGCCAAATCTGTCCGCGGAATCAATTAAACCGCGCTCTGCTTACCAAATGGTGAGGCCAACGGCTTGGCCAACGAGTCAAGGCCTGGAACACTAGATATAGGGGCCCATCAGCTATAACCTGAGTCCAGGGTCGCTGCCCAAGCGGCCTTTCACCGCGGTCAGATCTGTTCTCAACGTAGTGGTGACTTAATGATGGTAGGGTTGCACTGACCTTCCTTGCAGCAGTCAATCCTTGTACGGCCTGAGATGGTATGATAGTGGTGATATGTTAGTGTATTGTGAGAGAGTGTATTGTTAGGTTAAGTGTAAGGTGAGCTTCTCAGGCCGCTAGCCGCAGCAGGCAGGCAGCCAGTTATGGCCTGCAGCGGTGGACGCCGGGCTGGCGTAGCACTGTACACTTGGTTTATCACTAGTTAGACCAACTAGAGGTGGTCTAAGTCACTTTTTCACACTTGGCGTGGCGAGCAATAACCGCCCGTTAGGAGTCGCCTTTTGTTACAAATAACAGTCTGTAATTCTGCTTATAGCTAGGTCGACACATAGACCGCTTGACGGCTCAACAAAACCGTAAAATAAACTAAATCTAGACACTTAAAAAGCAAAACCGTGCGCGAGGCGACTCGGGAATTTTTACGTGAAAACGTGTTAGCTGTCAAAAACCAAAGGAACTTGCAAAAACCACGCCCCAAAACGGCGGCAAGTTTAAAACTAAGTATCTGTCAACTTCATTGCGAGCCAAAGAGATTGCCAGCGCTACGACCATGGAACAAGGAATTGTTGACAGGCACATGGCGCGAACACTTACTAATATTATAAATGCGAAAGTGTGTTTTTTCATTGGTTTGTCCTTCAATCACGCAGCAATGGAGCAACGGATCGACGTAATGTTTTGCATGGGTATAGTTAAGGACTTGGAAAGTGTCATAGACTTGATGGAAAAACAGAGGGTTCCCGCGGGATTTTTAAAAGTACAGCGAAGTCAGGTACCTACCTACTCCACGCGGATGAAGTTACGGGAAAAGGTGCTAAATAAACCTATTTTAAATGAAAAATCGTTATTACCCTTTCGTGTATTCTTTCATTCATCGTCGGTTTCCTCTTCTCGGCAGTCTTCACGTTCAACATCTTCACCAAGGGCTTAATAGTGATCCCCTGGATGAATACCGTGAAGTAAATAACTGCTATCGTAGTGGTTACAAACATTGGCTGAAGCTTGACCACTTTTGGGTCTATTAATAGCACCAATGCAAAGGCGACCGCCCCTCGCAGACCTGGTTTATGTGTGCATTAAGAAAATATAGGACATGAGTTATTACGGTTCATAAAACTGATTACTGCTTACACAAATAAACAAACAAACTGTTATGCATACTTAGGTTGTTATTGTAAGACGCCTACGGCCTACTTGCTTGTGCCCTATTCTAATTTCGTCCATTATTGCGTGTTTTCGGGAATTTATTAGAGTTTGGCTAGTAAAATTAATAATATACATTACCACCTACAAAGTCATTGAATAATTTAATTTTGTGGGTGTCAACTGTCAATAGGTAGTTATTGTAAAGGTTTATCGATGGTAAAATGATGTCTACGTGTAATTGTTCTCATACTTTACAAATCATAAAATACGAGAGATATTAGATGACTGAGCTGTGAATTAACAGAGCAAGAGTAAATTCTAAACAAACTAGCATTAAAAGACGACTTGCCTTAAAGACATGACCCAAAGAAGATAAATATAATAATTGTTTGTTTGTTTATTTGCATACATAAATAAATTTACTAGTTAAGAAACCTTACCTCCGTAAGACATAACAAACTTTTCAACGGTATTCAATTTGTGCAGACGGAACTTATTTGCTACCGCACTAAATATGTACACTCCTGAAAAAGGTCAATTTTTTATCGAATGTAAAATAAGTAAGTATCATAATATCATGATAACTATAAGTGAAATCTTTATCACGTACTAAACTTAATATGATGACCTACATGATGGAATTAAATACATAAAGGGTTCATAAACTACTTAAAGGAATCATCGAACAATGCTAGCCAACTACCAAGATATAGAATTTTTTGACTACAAATCTATCAGAGACTAGCTCTTGCCCGCGGCTTCGATTACGTTAAGTTCAAATTTTAAAACCCTATTTTACCCCCTTAGGGGTTGAATTTTCAAAAATCCTTTCTTAGCGGATGCCTACGTCATAATAGCTGTTATCAGTATGCTAAATTTCAGCCCGATCCATCCGTTTGAGCTGTGCGTTGATAGATCAGTCAGTCAGTCACGTTTTCCTTTAATTGTATTTAGATAATTACACAACACTATAGATCCGAATTTACTATGATTTTATTACAAAAATTTAAAGAAAAAAGAATACTTTCCTTACCCATTATGCGATAGACTGAGCAAAAAACTATAGTTAACAAGACGAACCACGTATTCCAATCGTGGTTATTGTTGACTGTGGCAACGCCAAGGAACATAAAAATTATCGTTTCAGATGACGACGAAAGCATTTTCATGGTATACTTGACCGTGGTGTGTGATTTGTGCGATATGTTGGCCTCAACATAGTTCTTCATTGTTATACCGCAGAATGTTATACTGAAAAAAGTTTATTTATTATTATCAGAAAACATAAAACAATGAAATATAAACATAAAATAAAGGACGTGCACAAGGACAGCTTATCTCTATGGAAGAGATTTCTTCCAGAAGCTCACGAAAGTTGATATCTCAGTGATATCTCAAATAATTATGTTTTAATGTGATACCAACTGTAAGGATTACTCAGTAAAGTACAAACACAACACATCTACACATTAAGCAGATAAATAAATACGTAAAAAGACTTACGCTAGAATTCCACTCATATGGAACATTTCAGCATTGAGATACGCCAAATAAGCCATGACGAATATGAATATTGGTTCTATAACTCTGACTTCGTGTGTGAAACGAGTTACAAGGCCAGTCGCAAAACCCCATACTACTCCAATGCAGGTACCACCAACTGCTACCACTAAGAATGACGCAAAACCAGCCAAGAAATCCGTGTACATGAGTTGAGAAGCACCCATCTCACTGTAAAAAATAGAGTAAACTAATAAGCTATTTACATACCGCAAAAAGTGTTACACTCGTAAAGCCATTACGAAATTCCTGCCCTTTTTTACTAAAGGAATGATAACTGAAAAGTGTAATTTAGGTAGGTACTACTTGTTTAATTTTATTCGAAGCAATACTTACGTATATGCCTCAAACATGTGATAAAGAACAACTGTGACTGCATCATTGAGCAAAGACTCTCCAAATACTACGATATACAACACTTCGTCTACGTGTATCTCTTCGAACACTGCAAGAACTGCAACCGGGTCAACAGCGGATATGAGAGCTCCAAATAAAAGCATATCCAGTAACGGTGTTGGACAACCAAACATTCCTGTTTGACCACAAGCCCACAGTGATGTACCTGTCATAAAATAAAATAAAGAGATGCTATTGCGATTTGCAAAACAAAGTAATTTATTATTTTTATTTTTATTAAAGTGTTTACCTACACTTAAGGAAATATCAGAATAAATTTTATAAATTTTATAAACACATATCAAAAATTCCGAAGCCAGCGGGATTCGAACCCACATCTCTTGGGAAACGCGCCCGAGTGTGTTAGCCACTTACACTATAGCCACGGTCGAACTACCCGTCAGCATCGAAATTAGTGATATGTATCTACTTTTCTCAGTTTAAGCAACTGCTAGCGACATCTAGTAGCAACACGTTACAGTTATTGATCTACTTTCCAAGACCCCATATTACAATGGAGCTCGTTAGGAACTAGAGATGCCACATTGCTTTTTTACTATTTTTATTTTTATTAAAGTGTTTACCTACACTTAAGGAAATATCAGAATAAATTTTATAAATTTTATAAACACATATCAAAAATTCCGAAGCCAGCGGGATTCGAACCCACATCTCTTGGGAAACGCGCCCGAGTGTGTTAGCCACTTACACTATAGCCACGGTCGAACTACCCGTCAGCATCGAAATTAGTGATATGTATCTACTTTTCTCAGTTTAAGCAACTGCTAGCGACATCTAGTAGCAACACGTTACAGTTATTGATCTACTTTCCAAGTTTACTTTACTTACTATAGTGTAAGTGGCTAACACACTCGGGCGCGTTTCCCAAGATATGTGGGTTCGAATCCCGCTGGCTTCGGAATTTTTGATATGTGTTTATAAAATTTATAAAAAGTAATTTATTGCATGATTGTAAAGAACCTACCAATAGTAAGCGTATTAAATACCGTCCCAACGACCGCAAACAAAAGAATAGTCCCAAGGTGATCAAAGAACAATCTATTAGGCATAAAATACCCAGCATCCAGAATGATAGGTGGTAGCATATAAAGGAAAAAGGTATCTGGTGTTAACGGCTGCACGTGAACGCTGTGTGTACTTAAAAGAAGTGCACCGATTAAGACTCCCACAAAAATAAGGAGACATGACTCCGGAAACATTTTTGAAAATCTTGGCGCCATGTGAAATCCTGAAACAAAAAACAAAACAGATTTATTAAACTAACCTTTAAGAAGGAAATTTTATTAGATATAATCTATGGATTACAAAGAAATGCAATGTCAATTTTATTGCACATAAATTATCACGTAGTCGCAAATCCTAGTTCCATGTAAATTATCCATAAATGATAATTTGACGCATTGTCATAGCTGTTAATCTTTGACAAAATTATGAAGTCAAAATAAAAATCAAGGTAAAATATATCTAAATTAACGGATTATTTTCATGAAAATTCACAAGTTGAAGGAATTTTTAATCATGTGAAAAGTAATACATAAAAAGTCTTCTAGGTGGAGACTTATTAAACATTAATATTTCATCCAAAAAAATCTGAATTGTTCAAAAATTTATATTGTCTCCTTTTACTCAATTAAAATATTTGTCAGTTTTAGTGCAAAAATGTTTAATAAAACCAAATCATCGTTTCTATTTAACCAAACATCCTACATAACAAGTGAAACTTATCATGCCTTAAACCGAAATAGCAGTGATAAGTACATCATAAAATCAACGAGTACTTTATTCTATGATCTAGATACACTAGCAAAAAGACATTCTTATCACTTTATTCCTGAATATCCAATTGTAGACAGTAAAAAGGCAAAGCAGAATATTGAAGTATCTAACAAAAATGGGTTCGGTGCGAAATCAGAAGCTATCGTTCAAGAATGTGCTACACAAATTAAACCAAAACTTAAAAGGCTGGATAGTTTAAACATAGTAGCAAAAAAGATGAAAAAGAGATCCCTTGACGATAGTATGCTTTCTTCGGAAATTTTTCTTAGAGACAATGATTATACAAAACGTAAATCAGATTCTTTTGTTAAGAATAAAAATGATCTCAGGCAAAAATTTTGGTCATATGCCAAGTATCAAACACAGTATACAAATCCAAAACCTGAAATGAAAAAATGTAAGAAAAAAGACCAAGGCAAACGCACAGAAGACCCTTGTCCTTGTCAGCTGTTTTCTTATGCATGTCCATGTACGGATAAAAAATCACTTACAAAACTAGCAAAAAGTAGTAAGAGCCTAACAGTTGCCGACCAAATTACCAGTACTCCAGATATTTTACCAGTAGAGGATGATAAACATAAATATAGTAAAATTAAGAAATCTAAATGCAGTTCTTACTGTGAAGATAAGCCTACCAACACAAATGTTACTGGATATACAAAGCAAAATGAAATGACAGCTGTTTATGAAGAACCTATTACTTATGAAAAAGATATGTTACAGTTTATAGACAATAAGCCTCAAAATTGTACAATGTGCGTGAAAAATGGAAATAAAATAAAAACTAGGTCTCGTAAGAAATCTAAGCAAGTAATTTGCCCTAACTGTAAAGAAACATTGGAAATTCTGAGTACAGAAGATGAAGACAGTCTTAACTCCCAGAAATCTCCACATTACCATATAGATAACACTCCATCTCCTCCCGAATATCAAAACTACAAAGGCAATAATATGGATGAAACAGATATTTGTATCCACAATCCTCCTTGCGAATTAGTTCCAGTTTGCCAAATCTTACCTACTGACAATGTTTATAATAATATGGATACGAAATGTGTAAGAAGAGTGTCCCTCACGAAACATAATCCCAAAACGATAAAAATCACAAAAGGGTGCCGGCACCATCCACCGTGTACAGTCGTACCATCTTGTCAAAGATTGAATGTTTTGAAAAATAATTGCGAGTATATTCCTCCTTGCTTACATCGTCCTCGTTGTATTAATGTACCTTTATGTGTGCCTTTCTCTAAAAGTCTGAACTACGAAGATATTTTAAGTAAGAAAATAGATGATACAGACCATAAGGAATGTGATAATTGCCATCTTAGCAAACTGATATCTGGGCATCACAAAGAGACTCTAAACAATTACACTAATCATACTTGTGAATACATAAGCGAGTTATCCCCAAGATTTATTTTAAATCCACAAATGCTAGGTATACCACCTACAATTTCCCCTTTTCACGAACCAAATCAGTTACCATGCGAATGTTGCAAATCTAATAAATCCTGTCAATACGATTGCGTTGATTGTAAATGCACCCCTCGGGAAGTAAAAGAATGTACAAGTAGCAATGATATTATATACATAAGAGACGTTGGCTGTCAATTCAGGAGTGAAAACTACGGTCCAAAAGACTCTTTACCTAATTCTAAAAATTCCAGCGCTTCCTTTGATTTAACGAGTACAAAGGCCGGAAACTATTACAGTAACTACCATACGTTAAGGTACGAAGACAAATTTACAAATCCTATTTCTGGTGAGGAAGTATCTTTGTCAACGTTTACGACTTCTTCCATGGAAATTGAT
Source organism: Oeneis ivallda (assembly GCA_029955525.1). Taxonomy (NCBI): domain Eukaryota; kingdom Metazoa; phylum Arthropoda; class Insecta; order Lepidoptera; family Nymphalidae; genus Oeneis; species Oeneis ivallda. Next base: position 8,998,316 of record JARPMR010000014.1, read on the forward strand.
GCACAATGTCCTTCACACGGTAACGGTAGTGGAAGAAAACGAACCACTGGGTTTAGTCCTCAGTCTACAGCGTCTCCCTTTGTTGCTGCTTTCTCTACTTATAAAGACCCAATTTTGCAGTATCGACCAGTATCTGAAGTGTTGAGCCGAGTGACCAGCAAATCAGATTCAATAGATACTCTAACGTACTTAACTACATTTCCTGTGAAGTCTCGGCGGAATATTTTAAAAGGAAAGCACAAAAAGGTGTTTTCGATTAAACGACGAAACAAATCGAAAAGGAACACATCAAACTGTAGTATAATAAATAATATTTTATCAAAAATATCGTAATAAGTAGATATACATATTCATATTGTTTTGTTTGCATTTATAATATTTTGTTGTAATTTATTATTGGGGTTTTGAAAATATATCTTCACATCAAACGTACAATAATGGTGATTTATATATTCATTTACCAAAGAACGTAGGTAACGTAGGAACGTAGAATCTTTTGGTTCCTACTAAATAGTAGAGTACGAGCACCATTTAGCTTCTGTTATGGTTTTTAAATGCACAGGAGATGTTAGAGTTTTTGTAATAACTATCTCATCTCTTATTATCTAATATATAAAATTCTCGTGGACCGATTTTTATGAAATTTTGTGTGCATATCGGGTAGGTCTGAGAATCAGCCACCATCTATTTTTCATACCCTTAAATGATAAGGGTGACCAACCACTAAATATTTTTGTTGGCGGTACGTAGTTCGCTGGGTCAGCTAGATATATTATATTATTTATATTTTATATATATATATATATATATATATATATATATATATATATAAATCAATTGCTGTTCGTTAGTCTCGCTAAAACACGAGAACGGCTGGGCCGATTTAGCTGATTTTGGTTTTGAAATGTTTGTCGTAGTCCAGGGAAGGTTTAAACGTTGAGAAAATATGGAAAAATTGTGAGGAAGATTGTAAAAAAAAAACAATTTCATTTTCCCATATAAACTGTTCTACCTACTTTCCTGTCAAACATTTGCAGCGTTCGTCCCTTCGGTACGGTAGACTCGGGTCCACTCGAATTTAAGCACGTATTGAATTAAGGGTAATTTGAATCGACAACATACTTATATCCATATTACTCAGATTATCGCGTATTTAAAGTTTAATATTTTGTTGGTTGTTATTGTTGGTTCGTTAGAAAGTTTTGTCATTTAATAAATTAAATTAAAATTAGTAATCATACTATCGTACTTCATACTAATATTATAAATGCGAAATTGTGTTTGTTTATTGGTTTGTCCTTCTATCACACCACCACAGATACGGATCGGTGTGACTTTTTGAATGCGTATAGTTGAGGACCTGGAGGGTGACATAGGCTACTTTTTATCCCAGAAAATCAAAGAGTTCCCAAGGGAGTTCAAAAACTAAATCCACGCGGACGAAGTCGCGGGCATCAGCTAGTATTAATATATTATTAACAATTGGCTAAACAAATTAGTTTCAAACAACCTTACTTAAAAGTATTAAAACATGTATTAAAAGATCCCACACAATTTTTAAAATCAATAACCACAAGGTATTTTTATTTTTAATTTCACCTCAAAAAGAGATTCGTAGCGTCTTTAGAGAAATCAATAAAATACCGATTTTAAACTAAGAAGATACTAAACTAGCGGCACGCTATGATGGCCGGTTTGACGTTTGTCCGCTCATGAAGTTCCGTATTAATTGATAACGACTTTGAAGGAAATAATTGTATTACTTTATTGACGATAGTGATGTGCAGAGATTCATAAATTTTATCGAATGTAGTTTTAGGTTTAGGACTCAAAATTTATTTATTAAATTGATTTCTAAAATGTATACAAGTGTAGAAAAATCAGTTTGCACCATTTAAGGGGTGAATGTACTTGTGAATATGAACAATTTTCACTATGTGGACAAACCTCTGAAATCGCAAAAAAATATCAGCTGTTTCATACAAAAGGTAAAATTTTTATTTTTATATGATATATACCACAACTCGGCATTTGGTTTTCTAAATTGAAAATTTTTAAAAATGGAATCTAATACGATCGTCACATAGGATCGCTGGCTAGCACAACTACTACCTCCGGCAAACTCGCGTCAATGCTCAATGCAAAACAAAGCAGTTTCGAATTGACGTTGCTTCGAAAAGTATAAACTGTCAGTGCAATGCGATTGTGATATAGTTTTGACCTGGCTTTGGATTTCAAATATTGATACTGCATTACTGTTGACCCTTGCTCGTTAATTTGGACTCTGTTCAAGCCCTTTGTTGTGGATTTCGTCGATATGACCGAACGTACGCAGAGAACTGTAAACCTATTTAATCAGGTACAAAAACAAAACTTAATTGTTTTTTGTTCGAGAATAAATTGACATTCCACATCACTATTGTAATGTGTCAAACCGGCCATCATAGCGTGCCGCTAGTGTAATATGGATATTTTTCCCAATTGTTTTTTTTTTACTCAAAATCATAATAAGGTCATAGACGTACGTGTCACACTGACGAAATTTCTTTTCATTTCGAAAGCACAACGCAATTCATTGAAGTCCTTAACTTACCTATCTTAGCAATGCTAGCAAAAAAGATCCATACTCCAATCAGGAACGGGGTTTCAACCCGATGGAATTCAAATGAAGCTATAGCGAGCTTTCTATCACTCTTCGGCATTGTAGTGGTGATGGCTTCCGTAGTGGTAACTTGTTGCTGACGTAGATGAGAGCCAGGGGGCTCTCCTGGCAGGGGTGCCACCGGCCCCATGGGTCCGAACCCAAGGCCAGGGTACGTGGAGATCCCATCGACTGTTATGGACGGACTTTGTTTCGTGGTGCTCTACGGAAAAGAGAACAATCAGCGTTATTATTTTTGTTAATTGGTTTACTGTCTTTTCTATCTGCGATCGAGGATAGACCCAGATAGACCTATTATCTGCAGTGCCATTTTTAGGGTTCCGTACAGTCCGATTCAAACTTTATGACCTCTCGGACTTCGTGCGTTTCGATGCGCAGAATTCAATAATCGGTACCAGCCAATCAGCGGCGCGCGAGAGGCGGCGAAACTGCGCGAACCTACACTCGCGGCTAACATCCGTGTGGACATAAAGTTTGAATCGAACTGTACCAAAATGGTAAAAATGGAACCCTTATGGTGAGACTTTCTCCGTCCGTCCGTCCGTCTGTCACAGTCGATTATTTCAGTAACTATTAAAGCTATCGACATGAAATTTGGAACAGTTGTGTATAATAGTGGCCCAACATCATTGGAATAAAAAAAAATCGAAAATTATTTTTAGTTTTATTAAAAAAGGGGGAAAATCGGGGGTTTGAAATTTCAAAGTAAAATAACTATACCGAGTGGGGTATCATATGAATGGCCTTTACCTGTACATTCTAAAACAGATTTTTATTTATTTTTATCTATAATATTTTTTGATTAATTGGGCAAAATGTCGAAAAATCTTAAATAATTATGGTCAATAGAGGTTATGTTATGTATTATATGTATATTTTGGGTATTGGGTATAGGTATTGTTATGTATATTTTACAGGAAACATAAAACCAACGCTCTAACTAGCATAGTTTTTTTTATATTTACAATAAACCTCTACAAAGTAAGTTAACGATAAATAAGCAAATTAATATAATATTATCGTTTTACTTTTACTTTTGGAGTACGGAACCCTCGGTGCGGGAGATTTTTTATTATATTATTCTAAATGAAAATGTAATGGCCAGAACATTTTATATAAAATGTAATCTATATAATAAAAAATATAATAAAATGAAAGTCTCAACATACATTTTGAGTTCCATGGTTTAAATACTATAATATACTACAAAATATGCAACTTACACTACGTGTAATATCTAACTTAGAATAACCGATATTACTCCTTCACTAATGAACCCTACTTAGCCGTGATAGTTTTCCTTTAAAATTCATTATATATACTACTGCTGTGAATTTTTTCTTGTATCCTATATACAACCATTTAGCTGGCAGAGGGGGGGGACACTTGACTCTAATAAAATTTAGCACTTTAAAATATCATATTTCACAAACGGATCCCTGAATTGAAAAATGGTGTTCCCGTTCCCACAACGTTTTTGAAAGACCTATTCAACGACACCCCACACTATGGGATAGATGAGAAAAAAAATTCTTCCCCACTTTACATGTAAGGGAGGTACCCTAAAAAAAATATTTTTCAAAATTTTATTTCACTACTTTGTCGGCGTGATTGATATTTATACCCTTGTCAAATTACAGATTTCTAGTACCAATAGTCTCTGAGCTAAACCGCGGACGGACGGACAGACAGACGGACGGACATGGCGAAACTATAAGGGTTCCTTGTTTACTACGGAACCCTAAAAAAGACTTGTATTAAGATAAAGATACAAGTAGGTAGTCACAGCTGTTGATTCAATTACAGCTGCAATAACAAACATTACACCATTAACATCATCAACATTTAAATGTTAGGTCCAGATTAATTTAGTTTTATAAATTGTCTATTATCAATGACATCATGCATCTGTTTTCCGAACTTTTTAAAACTGTATCTTGAAAAACAGGGCCACCAGCTCGGAGACACAATCACTCGTAGAACCTACACAAAATATTCTCTATTATTTATCATTATCACTCATCTATTAGTCCAATTTCCATTTATATTTTTGGAACGTAGTTCCTTATCGCGCGGTGCGGAAGGGGGCTAGACAGAAAAAATTAAGACAAAATTGAACCGACACTTTTTGAAACCGACACTTTTTTGAATGTGAATTTTTTATAAATTATTTAAAAATAAGTTATAAAAAATTAGGGAAAAATTCCACACTTAAAAATAAGTTATAAAAAATTAGGGAAAAATTCCACATGTAGAAATTATTTAAAATAAAATAGAAAATAGAAAATTCAGTCTGTCGAGCTGGGATTCGAACCATCGACTTTTAACTGTTTAGCGACTGTCAAAACCACAAGGCTACCGAGATCTTATATTGTACTGTGAAAATAATGAACACAATGCCAAATTAATTAATCGAAAGGAACTTCGTTCCATCCGAGTGTCCCTTGACACCTCTCAAGTTTTTTTTTTGTATTTCATTACGGTACTTTATTTATTTAATAAGTCGGGTATTTACTACTATAAACTGCGCCTCTATCAAGGTCATCGGAAGTGACAAAGAGTCCGTAATGAGGTCAAGATACAATCTGCGGCTGGCGAGAGTTCAGGCGCAGTCCACACAATAGAGGAAAATAATACGAAACCTTGTACTTTGCTATTTATTATTGGGAACTAATTAAACCCCAACCGCTCAATGATCAAGGAGAATGCTGAAATCCGAAAGGTCGACGATTCACACTACTCATAGCACTATGATCGTACCGACTGCTAGCTTTAAGCTCACGTGTAACAAACAGATAAACTATGTCACTCTCCACGTCCATAATTACCCCATCCATTGCACTGCAAGGCCCCTGCACGGTTGCGTAAAGTGAATCAGCGCTAACCATAAACGAATTAATTTTAATTATTAACACATTTCTACGGGATGTGCGTGATAAGTGGGCAAAAAACATCATTGCATCTGAACGACAATCATACCATGAATCGTTACGAGTTAGAAGAATAGAATAAAATAATTTTAAGCTATTGCATAGCTTTTATCGCGGGCTTTGAGCGCGGCGACCGAATCAAGAAATTCCGTAACGAAAATAAACCTAACACCATCGTTCAGTAAGCGTTCAACATTTTAGAGGTTCACAAGTAGCTCAGTTCGGTGCAGTGGGCGAGCGGCCGCTTTCTTTACCGTATGGTGTATGATGTTGCAGGTTCGAATCTCACTCGCGAAGTAGTGACAGTGCGCTTTTCTTGTTTGTTTGTTTTTTAATTATTTTTTTGTATAATTTTTATTATGCAAAAAAATATTGCATAAATATTATAATTGCATAAGTTGATAAAAAATGCTATGCAATAGCTTTACCGCAGCAGTCCCCGAGTGCCACACGTATTTTTTATTTAGATAAAATTCAAAGTTCTTTCGAATCTTTAATTTACTACTGGTTCGGAATGCCATTCTTCGGAACCTTCTTCACTCAATGATACTTTATACCTAATGTGGTCATTTTACACTTTAGGTGGAATGAACCAAGTAGGTATCTTTTTCGATATAATTTTAAAGAGGGATTTCCTATTCTCTGTGCATTTTTGATAGACTTCAATTTTTCAATGAGTGATTTTATACAATTATTTCTCTCTTTCTCTGCGACTTAATCTACCTACTTGCTTAGGGATTGACACTTTTCTAATAATAATCGAATACCAATATTAGTTTTCTCTGGGATAATAATGCGATGGGCTGATATCTATCTATATGTTTTTTTTCCAAGGTAAGTTTTTGCAACTTTTTTGTATCATATTCGAGAAAACTTACCCCAGACCTGTGACCAATATGGGATAGCTAGGTATCTGCTAACCCGTTCAACATTACAATCATTCTACAATTCTCGGAAAGCGTATAGTCCTTCAACGTTAAGCTACGTTAAGAGGTAGGTAGGTACGTAGAAAAATAGTCTCGTTAAACTTATAAATAAACATATTGAACACGCGTAACATGAGCCTCTTCTTTACTTATCTGTTCTATTTCTTCTTTCAAACACAACACAAACTTTGTTTTTTAGATCTATTAAGTACTTAATACCTACCTAGATATTCAGGAACCGAGTTTATTGCCATGCTTCGTACGAATATTAAGTAGTGTGTGGTTGTTTGCGGGCTGGTGGTTATAATGTTTTTGTCAGGTCCAAGGATTCATTTTGACATGACAAGTAGAGGTCTGATAATAGACATGATTGTAGGTGGAAGAGATGATAAAAATTTCCTATTCTTCAAGTGTCTATCTCTAGAATTGGTAATTATACTCATAAAATATTGCCTAAGATCATAGATTTGTAATAGGTAGCTGCTACGGAGCGCAGCGACTATACTAGCGACTATAATGTATACCTATCATATCTTATAATCCAGAGTTCTGCGATTTTAGATTTAAAAAAATTTGAATGTATACTTTGTCTATTTAGTATTATAATTATAATAATTATGAGACGCGGACACCGTTTTATGTGAATTTTGAGGTAATTTTTGTAGAATGCTAAAGTAATTATTTCCAACAAGTTTCTAGATAATTATTATTTATTTTCTGTCCTATAATTTCGTCTTATTTTAACGGGTTTTAATGCAATTTTTATTTTACAAATTCTGATTACACGAGCGTGTTTTTGCGCATTAATCAGCTTAGCGATGCAGCTCGGTAATGCAACTAGCGTTTTTCTTAGTGCACTACCATTCCACGAGGACTCGGTCTGTATAATAATATGTTTTTATTTTTAAGGAGAGAAAATGCTTTAGCATTAAGTCCGCCTTTTGTACTATTTTTCTGCAATAAAGTGAATTAAGAAAAAAAAACAACGCTTTAACTTTAAAACAACAGCAAGAAATGTCATGGTTTCATTTTAACCACTGTATGCTAATTCGGGGTAATTTAACCACGATTAGGTAGGTACGTACATAGTTCATTATTATTTAAAACTAGCGACCCGCTCCGGCTTCGCACGGGTAGTAGAGCATATTACGCCTATGCTTTGCAAACTCCTTGAAATGTTCCCTAAGTTATATTGAACAGCATATTGAACAGTACGTAGGCTTATAAAAGAAGTATCGCTCGGATTATAATATACCTAAAGTAAGAATTATAATTCGATTCCACGTTTGACATTAGCTACTGTCATTTTTTAAAATAATGATACCACACAATAGTGTAGTGATGAACACAAAAATCGATAAACAATCGCGATTTATGTTTATATAATCATAATATTGGTGTGCCAATTAAAGACTAAATTATTGATTTTTATTTAAATAAATACATAATTACTCATAATAATTATTTATTAATTAGTAACCGCTGCTTTATTTTATAAAAAGTTAATATTTTTGTTTTTTATATTAAAAACAAAACATATAATAAAAGAACCTAGATAGTTTTCTGTATTGGCAACCTCGTGCGCGCTCGTGCAGCTATCGCCATTTTGTTTATCTTGTCATTCGGCTTCATTCTCCCAGTCTGACTGCACGAATATCTTGTTTCATTGCGAATCGATATTTTGTTATTTTTTTGGGTTTTTGTTAAAGTTTTGTTACGTTGTGTTTGTTGTTACGTTTATAGTTTTTTTGTGAACTTTGAGTGAATCTATTTGTTTTGGTTTTCCATCAAAATGGATCCTCAGCCAAGTACATCACAAAAAGACGTGGATGTTTTCTTGTCCCCAAGAAAAAAACGTCCACGAAAAGCTTTCACTGTTACTGAAAAAGTAATGATCCGCAATGCCTACAAGTACGTGAAAAATGAAACTTCTGCGCAATTGGAGGCCTTTGAAGTAGTGGAAGAAAATGAATGTATGAGCAAAGTTGCTGACATATTGGGAATAACCTCACGCTCTGTTTGTAACGTTTTGAAGGAAGTAAATAAAGGTGCGGCGCCAACTCCTCCTAAAAAAACTGGACCAAAGCGAAGTTTCAAAGACAAAATTGATGAATTTACATTCTCCGCAATACGAAGACTTGTTCATCAGTTCTTTTACCGAAATGAACCTCCAACGATTGCAAAGGTCAGTCAATCAGTCAGACAGTATTATTTTATACCTACATCTTTTATATATATAAGTAATGATTCCAAACTATTATAAAATTTACTATTTTAGATTTTACAAGTGATGAACGATGATCCAGAAATGCCCAAGGTTTCCAAAGACACCCTCAGAAAAATTTTGAAGCATCTTAATTTTAAATTTGTTGTACGGTCACGCAAGAGCACACTTATTGATCGAAATAATATAATAACATGGCGCCAGCGTTACTTGCGATCTATATGTCAGTTTCGACGAGAAGGCAGACATATATATTATCAAGATGAAACTTGGGTTAACGCAGGTAAGGCTAACATTTTGAATTTATATACATTTTACATTAAATTAAATAGTAATATTGAATGTTAATGTACTATATTTATTTTTAGGTCATACTGTAAAAAAAACTTGGGTGGACAAGAAAGTCATATCATCTCGGCAAGCGTTTTTGGAGGGACTGACCAGTGGATTAAAAAATCCATCTGGAAAAGGCAAACGTCTCATAATTAGCCATATAGGTAGTGAAGAAGGCTTCCTGGAAAAGGGGCTCATGATTTTTGAAGCAAAGAAAAATTGTGAAGATTACCATGATGAGATGAACGCAGTTTGTTTTGAGGAGTGGTACGCTGGAGTCTTACCAAAATTAAGACCAAACTCAATTGTGGTGATGGATAATGCACCTTACCACTCCCGAAAATTGGAAACGGCACCAAAAATGAGCTGGAAAAAAGCTGCCATTCAAGACTGGCTTTTAAATAAAAATATTCATTACGAACCAGATATGGTTAAAGCTACGCTTTTAGAACTGATTCCACATAACGAGTCTTTTAATAAGTACGCTGTAGACGAAATGGCAGCACAACATGGGATCACGGTTTTAAGACTGCCCCCTTACCATTGCGAGCTGAACCCTATCGAATTGATATGGGCGCAGGTAAAGGGGCATGTAGCTCAAAATAATAAAACCTTCAAATTGACAGACGTGAGAAATTTATTTGAGGAAGGCATTCAAAAAATTACGGCTACCGAATGGTCTAAATGCGTATCCCATGTTGTCATCCATCCATCCATCCATCAAAATGTCATCCAGTATATTATCAAGATGAAACTTGGGTTAACGCAGGTAAGGCTAACATTTTGAATTTATATACATTTTACATTAAATTTAATAGTGATATTGAATGTTAATGTACTATATTTATTTTTAGGTCATACTGTAAAAAAAACTTGGGTGGACAAGAAAGTCACATCATCTCGGCAAGCGTTTTTGGATGGACTGACCAGTGGATTAAAAAATCCATCTGGAAAAGGCAAACGTCTCATAATTAGCCATATAGGTAGTGAAGAAGGCTTCCTGGAAAAGGGGCTCATGATTTTTGAAGCAAAGAAAAATTGTGAAGATTACCATGATGAGATGAACGCAGTTTGTTTTGAGGAGTGGTTCGCTGGAGTCTTACCAAAATTAAGACCAAACTCAATTGTGGTGATGGATAATGCACCTTACCACTCCCGAAAATTGGAAACGGCACCAAAAATGAGCTGGAAAAAAGGTGCCATTCAAGACTGGCTTTTAAATAAAAATATTCATTACGAACCAGATATGGTTAAAGCTACGCTTTTAGAACTGATTCCACATAAAGAGTCTTTTAATAAGTACGCTGTAGACGAAATGGCAGCACAACATGGGATCACGGTTTTAAGACTGCCCCCTTACCATTGCGAGCTGAACCCTATCGAATTGATATGGGCGCAGGTAAAGGGGCATGTAGCTCAAAATAATAAAACCTTCAAATTGACAGACGTGAGAAATTTATTTGAGGAAGGCATTCAAAAAATTACGGCTACCGAATGGTCTAAATGCGTATCCCATGTTGTCAAAGAAGAGGAAAAAATGAGTAGGCTAGATATTTTAATTGACAATATCACAGACACATTTATAATACATGTTACAGAAAGTGACAGCGATAGCGATAGCGAAGACGGCGACGATTTATAAAATAAAATATTACCATAATACATCTATTTGTTTTATTTCTCATGTTCCTTCATGATCACATTTTTTTATTTATTTCACACACAATTATTAAAGAAAACTCTCAGATCCTTAATAAAATTAATCGTCATAACTAAATTATCCGTTCAGAAATATTTAATTTCCTGATATACTTAGTTTCTATTAAAGTAGTAGTTGTTTAGATATACTACTATAAACGAGAGGAATCGATTCGGAAATATTCCATTTCCGTATCGAATAATTTCGTAACGTCACTATTTAGTACTTGTCATAACGTTGCAACACTGAAATTGTCAAATCTGGAATCGAATTAAAATTCCGACTATAGCAGTGTCAACGCGGCGCTGGGGTGGTCACTGGTCGCATCACGTGAGCGAGTCCCGTCATCGTCGCTATCGGGTTGAAAACCGCGTATTTGTTTTAGCGCGCGTTCGTTTTTAGTCTCCGATACCTAACTGAGTTAGTTAGAGTTAGGCTAACTCCTAAGAATATTCATTTAAATTGTATGGTGTAAGGCATTATCATAATGTGCATGAAATGCTTATGGTAACTAACGTATTTAAGTTAATAAGGATTAATACTATATCCGTCTAAATAGATTTCCAATTACCGCATAGTATGTGACCATTTTTTTAGAAGTTAAAATGGGTATAGTAAGCTATCCTTAAAAGATAGATATATGCCAACGCGGTTTTTTCTGTAAGGACTTATCCCACCATACCACCACCATAAATTGTTTTGATATATCTCAAAGGGATTAGGCGGCGTTTTCCATGAAAGCTCCCAAGCGGCTTGAATTTTTCCGACATTGTCAATAATTATCGTCATATTTCAACTAATTTACACAAAACCTTAACAAATTATACACTAAAACCTTCCTCTAAATTGTATAGTATTTTCTGTATTGTAAATTTGTTTTGAAAAGAGCAACCGCCGAGTTTCTTGCTGGTTCTTCTCGGCAGGAAGGGCATTCCGAACCACTGGTAGAGCCAGACGATTCAAAAGCACTTGTAAAAAGTTTATTTGAATAAAAAATATTTCTATTCTATTCTATTCTATTCTATTCCTCATGAATCACCCTATCTATTGGTGAAAACCGCATGAAAATCCGTTTGGTAGTTTTTGAGTTTATCGCGAACAGACAGACAGAGAGACGCAGCGGGGGACTTTGTTCATGTTCTTTCATTCTTTGTTGATTCGTCATCACTTTATAGAATGTTTTCAAACAAAATGCAATGGCTGAAATTCAACTAAAATCGGTCAATTCGTCTGTAATCTGATCGGTTTGCTCAATAACTCAATAAGTATGGTATTAGGTAGATAGTCAGGTCAGGAGTCATAGGTAAGAACATTAATATGAAAGCTGTTTTGCGTGACTTTTCCTACTTTTACCCAACGACGATCGATTTCGCGCCGGAAGGCCAAAAAAACTACCCAAAAGTGAAGATATTGGAACGTAGTTCCTTATCGCGTGGTGCGAAAGGGGGCTAGACGGAAAAAATTAAGACTAAATTGGACCGACACTTTTTTGAATGTGAATTTGGCATTGTGTTCAATATTTTCACACTACAATATTAGATCTCCGTAGCCTTGTGGTTTCTACAGTCGCTAAACAGTTAAAGGTCGATGGTTCGAATCCCTTAACTTAATAAGTTATAAAAAATTAGGGAAAAATTCCACATGTAGAAATTATTTAAAATAAAATTGAAAATAGAAAATTCAGTCTGTCGAGCTGGGATTCGAACCATCAACCTTTAACTGTTTAGCGACTGTAGAAACCACAAGGCTACGGAGATCTAATATTGTAGTGTGAAAATATTGAACACAATGCCAAATTCAATTCCTTCACAAATTAATCGAAAGGAACTTCGTTCCATCCGGGTGTCCCTTGACACGTCTCAAGTTTTTTTTATTTCTTATTTGTTCCTCCCTTTTTTCCTCTTGCAACATGGTGATTGGAGATTTCTAGGTCGGTACTTAATATGGCTTCTATAGTTTATCTGTCATATTATTTCCTATTAACTTTAATTTAGCTGACCGTTTTGGGTATTGCAAATTAGGTGAAAGGGTAAAAAAGAAAATGTACTCACTTCAATCGGATTACCGGAAGCTGCTGCTATGAGTATCCCGGCAGTCAGCAGGGTGACGAGCTGCCTACACGCACGCCGGCTCAAGTTGACTCCATGCTTCAGTGACGTCATCGTGTTTCACCTCATATGGATCACCTCTCACACATTTATTTGCCTACTTATATCCTACACTACACTATATCAATGGCATATTACAATTATCGTCTATTTCCACATTTGCTTTGTTAAAGAGAGTGCTCGTTAGTTTTGTTCAGAAATGAATGCACAAATTCTTTGCCATCGCCGTACAGAATTCAACATTCGTTATGCCGATAAGTGTACACCAAAGCTAATCACAATATACGTTGCATGTTCAACGTCAAGGTCACAAGTAGGTACAGTTCCTAGGGTAAAAATATTGCAAAAATATATTACTTTCTGTATTAAACTACGGCCGTTCAGAGAATGCGTTCCTGACACGTCGCGATTGAACTGACGACGTAACTTTGTAATGGCGTTGCAGTTACGATAAAAATATTATTGCTGGTTGTTTACCGTTTTAACAATTGATGAGCATTATAACAACATTATTATATCAATAATCAATTAATGTTATAATTTTGTGCCAAACTGAGTGTCAAATAATTTGGTAAACAATATTAACTGATAGGTGTCAGGAACGCATTCTCTGAACGGCCGAACTATAATTCGATTTTAATCAAATATTTGCTAAGTAACTGGTACAGTTGCAGTGGTACTTGAGAACTGTTGCTGAAATGCCACCAAACGGAAATTGATAACTTTTGTGTTGGCATCAATTGTTATCATCTCGCGACTCGCGCGTAAAACAGCTAACAGTGATTCAACGACGCTCTCATTTAAATTATTTAAAGTGATGTGAAACATTAAGACAATCAGTTATAAAGTACCTACCTAAAAAGTGTAGATCTTAGTGCTTTTAGTGTGAACAATGTCTTTTTCACCTCATTAGCTCAAAAAGGCCTTTGCTGCATAAAAAATGTGAGCAAAAGTCGTTTTTGCTCACTCAGTAAGAAATAGTTATTTTCATCATACCTATTCGAAAAACGAATATTTGCTTCAGAGGATAGCGGGAGCAAAATTTAATTTTAACCCCATGGGACTTCATTTCTCTCTTCTGATTGGTCCGCGTTCGTGCTTTGGTATGTGTCGAAATTCATAATATGTTTGAGAAGCTGTTGTCTTCGATAAGTCACGTGATCAATTTGTCGATCGGATATACGCCCATACTGTATCCAACATAAATATTAGATAATGTTTAATTATTTAATCATAATTTATTTGTGTTTTATTTAAAGTTTCAATATATGATGTCTACATAGTAGTTTGATACTCCTAGCTTTTTCTCATATTTTGTTCTCGGGCGGCGTATATTGAATTGCTCGCTACGTTCAGGATTCTACTTTAGATTCCCTCGCTGCGCTTGGGATTCTACTATAGAATCCTTCACTTCGCTCTGAATTCAAAATAACGCCCTCGGGGAACAAAAAATTTCTTTGGCCCCATATAGGGTAAGCGATACAGTGATTGGCCGTTTAAGGTGAACATTGACTTTAAACATTTATTCCATCGAATTAAGGCTCAAAACCGAATAACATTTGTTCTCAAACTGTTGAGTATGAATCTGAGAATTCAAATAAAGCACAAGTGTGATCTTATTGCATCTCTTTATTAACTTTAACGCAATAAACTTAAAAATGAAGCCAAAAGTACGATCATTGGCCTTTGAGCATAGCGAATGCCATACCAAAAGTATAATGATTACCATGTTAATCATTATACGTTTATATAGATTAGCACTGCTGATCTATATAATACGTTATGCCAATCACTAGTGAAATTTATTAGAATCACACTAAAATATGCGATAGTGATGTGCAAGTATAGGATATTTTGTATCTATTAAGCCCTAAGTCGATAAATTGGTAGGTACAATTAAAAAATAACGTAAAGGTAATGATATAAAATATATTTCGTAACTAAGTAGGTATGATGTTACTAAGAGGTCATCATCATCATTAGCAACCCATCGACGGCTCACTACTGAGCGCAGGTCTCCTCTCAGAGAAGGGTTATAGGCCATAGTCCACCACGCTGGCCCAATGCGAATTGGCAGACTTCACACACCTTCGAGAACATTATGAAGAACTCTCAGATGTGCAGGTTTCCTCACGATGTTTTCACGATATTTAATTGCTTAAACGCACTTGACTGCAGATATCTTGGAAAATCAAAAAGCTCCCGCGGGATTTTCAAAAGAAAATCCACGCGAATGAAGTCGCGGAAATAAAGTAGGTATTTATTATATAACAAAAAGGATTACTTTTGTATCATAAATTCCCAAATTCCACTTCAAAACTGTTACCGAGATAATCCGATATAGGTAGATATTATTATAAATCTTGGAAATGGTCTATCTGAGTATAAAAATTTCAGCGTGACTTGAAGTTACGAAGTACCTAGCTATTATTTCATCTGTGTTTGACAGACAAACGAACATACATCAATACCTTTCGCATTTTTAATATTGATATGGTAGGAGAACATTACTTGTCAACATGTTTGACAAGTCAAAACTTGACATGACTTGTTTGGTCATTAGGTATTTTAGCCTTAAAAATAATAAACAGACTTGCATTTAGGTAGGTATACTAATTGTTCAGTATCGACTTTGGTCCATCACTACGAATTTTTGATTGTTTTGTACAAGAATTGGCATACTTAAAAGTACAACGATTAGCACGGCCAAAAACGTAAAAATATAATGATTGACCCTGCTAATAACTAGTTACTGCAGTTAAGCAGTTACTACTGTAATTGGCACTCATGCTAATCAACTCATCTTCTATACAAGCGGATGGTACTAACTTTGACCTACACTTTTTTACGTTGGTTTGAGTCTTTTACCATCAATTATGGCATGTAAACCTAAATTAAATCATAAATAACATATAGGAAGGCTTATCTTCCAATTTGAATGCAAAAAAAGTAGGTAAAAAACAATTTTAAAATGCCTGATTCTTATGATTTTCGTAATAATCTACACCTTCACTGTCCTCGTCACAAAACTATTTTTTTTCAAGGGTTACTAATTCATTATTTTAAAAACTGCCAGTTTTATTTAGGAGTGATGTCAACGTAGAAAAATACCAATATTTTTTTATACCTTTTGCGCAAATGAAACTGATAATAAACCAATTTTAAAGTCAAAAGGCCAATGATTGAGGGGTGGCCAAGATTACTACGGCTTACCCTAAGACAAATAACTATTGTGGAAGTGAAAATCCCTGTAATGTGGTATGAGTAAGTCCCGTCGTGACTACGGTCCAGGCAACTCAAAATAGCGACAACTCCAACTGAAACATTGATCGTGGTAAGTACGCGTTTAAAATACGTCAAAATTCAAAACGTTAGTCGACGTTAGAGAAATTGCCTCTTATAGTAATACCCATTTCTATTCTTAAAAATTGTTTTATATCTTAATTTATATATTATTTACAATAAAATAACCCTTAATATTTATACAGTTTGTAAAAACAAAAAGTTTTGTGAAGTGATTAGGCTCTCTTACAGTACCTACCTACATTATTTTGTTAAAATCACGTCTACTGGTAGCTCCAAATGGGCGTTAATCGTTAAATGCCAAGTCCCATAACATTACCATGAATAAATGCATGCTTCGTACAGAAAGGAATTAAGGCTAACTGTGGCGGGGGCGCCTAGACGTCAGCCAGGCGCCATGACGCCACTCGTACTTACTATGCAGGACAATAATAATGGTCCAATAGAATAGAATAGAATAGAATAGAATAGAATAGAATAGAATAGAATAGAATAGAATAGAATAGAATAGAATAGAATAGAATAGAATAGAATAGAATAGAATAGAATAGAATAGAATAGAATAGAATAGAATAGAAATATTTTTTTATTCAAATAAACTTTTACAAGTGCTTTCGAATATTCGATGAATCTACCACTGGTTCGGAATGCCTTTCCTGCCGAGAAGAACCAGCAAGAAACTCGGCGGTTGCTCTTTTTAAAACAAATTTACAACACAGTAAATACTATGCTATATTATATTCAGTGTTTCCACAATGAGGGAAGTTCCAAAATGCATACCGACTAATTTCTATCTTAAGATGGGCAGACATAAAGTAGTCCCATTCCCGCCGGTGGAACCCGTTCACGAGCATGACGCATGACCCAGCCATTGCTTCGCTCAACAATATTTGAGGTAACTTAACGACCCGCAACAATTATTATGAAAATAGTAGTAGAATTTATGGGGAAGCCGGTGACGAAATAATCGTACACCAGCTGCTGTTCGTGATCGTTTCGTGAAGTAATTTAAAAAAGGCGGATGAAATTCTGTAATTTTTAGTATTTTAAGCTCTTTTAGAAACCATAATACCTAGTTATAGCTAAAACTTGAAGAAGGAAACTAGGCAATCCGATCTGAGTACCTTCTACAATAAACGTTTGGAATAAAGTTTGAATAAAAGAATGTTCGAGATAAATCTAACAAAATATTTCATTAAAATGAATAAAAAATATACGCGATTAATTGAGAACCTTTTTTTTGTTGGTTGAAAAACTAAGGTCACAGCCCTGAAAATACTAGAAGCCCTGAAAATAATTATGTAAGGCCATTTCTGAGAAAATTGCCGTCATGAAAAAATAGGTAAGTAATTTTGTGAACATATTGTAACTGAAGGCATCGAAGGATACAGCCAAGGTGTGAACTTTTATTAGTTCACCTCACGATTATTATCATTATTAACCCCTTAAATAGATACTAATAATAAAACAGGCCAAGTGCGTGTCGGGCCACGCGCAGTGTAGGGTTCCGTAGTTTAAAGTCTCAACATACATTTTGAGTTCCATGGTTTAAATACTATAATATACTACAAAATATGCAACTTACACTACGTGTAATATCTAACTTAGGAAAACCGATATAACTCTTTCACTAATGAACCCTACTGAGCCGTGATAGTTTTCCTTTAAAATTCATTATATATACTACTGCTGTAAATTTTTTTTTGTATCCTATATACAACCATTTAGCTGGCAGAGGGGGGGGACACTTGACTCTAATAAAATTTAGCACTTTAAAATTTCATATTTCACAAACGGAGCCCTGAATTGAAAAATTGGTGTTTCCACACCCACAACGTTTTTGAAAGACCTATTCAACGACACCCCACACTATGGGATAGATGAGAAAAAAAATTCATCCCCACTTTACATGTAGGGGAGGTACCCTAAAAAAAAATATTTTTCACAATTTTATTTCACCACTTTGTCGGCGTGATTGATATTTACACCCTTGTCAAATTACAGATTTCTATAGTACCAATAGTCTCTGAGCTAAACCGCGGACAGACAGACAGACAGACAGACAGACAGACGAACGGACATGGCGAAACTATAAGGGTTCCTTGTTTACTACGGAACCCTAAAAATAACGCTAGAATAAATGTTTACAATGTAGACTATATTTTCGGAAACAATGAAACAAAAGACGTGTCAAATGCATAGTCCACGTGATTTTCGTTAAGCCCCATCAATGGCAGCTATAGGCAGGAACTTGGCAGGAAGCCTATATAACACAAATACATAATAATTATAGCCTACGGTGAAGCTACGCCTTGTGCTACGTAAGAAATAAATGCCACCTACAGGGTACGTGGGCTACACGATTTGATTACGTAGCTAGTCTACATAAAAATAAAAATTACGTTGGTATTAACTAATTATTACGGTCGTATTAAGTTGGTTGATAAGTGCAAAACTCGATAACGGCTGGACCAATTTAACTATTTTTTGTTAAATGTAATGTT
Organism: Oeneis ivallda; assembly: GCA_029955525.1. NCBI lineage: Eukaryota > Metazoa > Arthropoda > Insecta > Lepidoptera > Nymphalidae > Oeneis > Oeneis ivallda. Next base: position 9,017,005 of record JARPMR010000014.1, read on the forward strand.
TTAATTAAGGAATTAGATTTTTGGTGGAAAAGAAATTGGAGAAGTTTCCCGGAAAATTTTTAAATTCGGCGAAAACTAAAAGTCCTTTTTATGGGATTTTTGTATGAATTCAAGATTCAAACGATGGATATGAGTAATAATTATTTTTTGTTTTGTCTGTGCAAAACTAATTAATTTCTCCGGGATTACTGGACCGATTCGCGTGATTTTTTTTTAATCGACAGAGGATGTTTGCGAAATGGTCCCATAAAAATTTTACCCTTCAACTCCTCAAGCCTGATGCTGCAGGCTAAAACTATGGCGATTTAGGAAATTTCGATTACGAATTGATATTGTAGGTAACAAGTATGGACTACATCATGGAGCTCCAGGTCCTAGCTCCTCAATCATAGGATACTACACTTAAAAGCTTAAAATAAAAATTCTTTTCAAAAAACCGACTTCTAACGCCACTACAAAGTATAAAAATAATTTTAGTTTGTCCACGTTTGTTGAAGTCGGGCGGGCCTAAAATACAAACTATGAAACCGACTCGCGATGCTCGCTCGACTTCTACAAACGAGTCTATCATATTCTGTAGCGTCGCGCATCGGTTTCATAGTTTGTATTTTAGGCCCGCCCGACTTCAACAAACGTGGACAAACTAAAATTATTTTTATACTTTGTAGTGGCGTTAGAAGTCGGTTTTTTGAAAAGAATTTTTTTAATTAAAATTTTGAAATTTTTAAGCCTGGCATAGTAATTCATGAACGATTTCTCAAAGGCAATATTAGACCATCGCATTTGCAATAAAATTATCTTTATTTTATTGGCTTCTTGGGAACTTTTCTTGCTTGGTTGGGAAGGTGCTTAGCTTGTTACTGCATGTTTGACCATACAGATTTTTTCTTATAAAAGATTTTTAAGGCAAATCCAAACGAGGCTATCAGCGCAGCGCTGTATACGAGTACTACAGCAATTAAACTCTTTTGAGTAGGATCTATGCCGTAAGATGATAGCTCGATTAATTAATACAGTATTGAGACCTCTCGGCAAAAGACGATCAATTAAAAACAAGGTCACATCATCAACAGCAGTCTCTCTGATTCTCATAATTTCCTGTTTCAACGTGCATCAAATTAAAATGCACTTCGGAGCGTGTAAAATTGCTAACAAAGTGTCATCTATTTCCGTATCTATTTATAGAAGTAAGTACAGGATTTTCATTCTGTTCACATCTTCGCCTACTCGTGTACAAAATATTTGCTGCTATTAAAAAAAAAATGTGTAACGCCCACCGTCGGAGTGGGTTAAAGCAGCAGCGCATCAGCGTACTTTTAACCCCACACAAAAAAAGAGGGGTGTTAAAATTTTAGACGTGTGTATCTACTCCCGAGTTTTTTGAAACCTAACTCCAAGCGGGCGATGGCTCGGGCAAAAGATAGGTAGTAAATAAAGCTGAGTTTAAATTGCTGTCATTAAAATACTTCGCCTCCGTTGCATCTTACACCTTGCACAAAGCTATTATTATCAGCAAAGCAACCCTACACATAGTTTCCTGTTTCTACGTGGATTAGATTAAAATGCACTTTGGAGCGTGTAAATTGCCAACAAAGTGTCAACTGCATCCGAGTCTATTTATGGGTGTTAATTTGTTCAAGATTTCTCTTAGCCTACTTTTCATATTTCGTAACATGTTACATATTTTATGCATGTAAGAAAGATCATTTACTATCAATCTTCTACACAAATTCGCTTTTAGATAGCCGTTGGGTATTTTACGTATTTTTTTGTAAATGAGAAAACTGAAAATACTTTTTACAGAATCTATAAGTAACATAATAGATTGCAATTTTTTACATATTTTTATCCCAAAAATGCAAAAATAACACATTAAGCCCAGCCAAGGCGCGGTGCCTATTAACAATTTGGTGAGACAACAAGAAATAGGTTTTAGGTAATAAGCAGCGAAGAAAAAATATTCCATTGAGTTTATATTTTATTTTCTGAAAATGTGCCAGTAGCAAGCTTCATTATTTCCGCTTAATCGGTTATTTCACGGTTATGTATGGTACGTTTTTTTACGGTAACCATTATAAGGAAAAATCGATCAAGTGCGAGTCGTTCCTCGCTCTTTTAGGGTTCCGTACATATGACCAAATCACTTTTCTAGTCTAACTAGATATTTAAACATCTTAGTTCTTAGATAGTACTAAATTAGAATATAGGGAAAAATGCTCGTTTGTTTTGGCCACAATTACTTATAAACCGCATCATAAATTGGTCTTTTCAGTCTTTCTACTTAATGAGTTCTATTCAATGACACCCTACATGTCAGGGTAATAAAAAAAAATTGTATTTCGACTCCTTTTCCACGTATGGGAGCCCACTTTATTTTTTAATTTAATTCTATATTTATTATTCGTTGTTACAGCGGCAATATCTGTGAAAATTAAAAAATCTGTGAAAATTTCAACTGTCTACCTATTACGGTTTACGAAAAACAGCCCGCTACGACAGACGTTACGACAGACGGACGGACAGACAGACAGCGGAGGCTTAGTAATAGGGTCCCGTTGGCACCCTTTGGGTACGGAACCCTAAAAAGCTTGAAGCTATGTAACGCTATTTTTGGTAAAAGAAAAGTTTAAACACGTATTATCATTCCGAGAACCTGTGTCATAATTTTCTGAACGAAAACTTAAAACTTACAAATCTATAAACTAGTTTCGAAAGCTCGTTGTCCGCACAAAATCATACTCACCGAGTGTAGACCTTCGCGCGCGCTATTATTATTATAAAATAACGGGTTTTCAGTGTGCCCTTTCCCCTCCAAGTAAACGTAAAGCTTGTAAATGTGCTTGGAGTGGGCACAAAAATAGTGAAACGGGTAAGATTTAACGACCGACGACCTTTTGCATTTCAGTCGGTGTCTTAAAAGTTAGACTGGGTTTCCACGGCGCGGTTCGCACCCGCGCCCGAAGCGATTGCGGTACCGTTAGTAATGCGCCCGCCGCGGGCTTCTTCATTTTCCATACAAATCTGCATTCTACGGAGGCCGCGGGCCCGCAACCGCTGCGGGCGCTGGCGGCGAACAGCGCCGGCGCCGTGGAAACCCAGTCTTACACCTTCTTAAAAGCGTCGAAAGCGTCGTCGTCGTTCGAAGTAAAGGAAGATTTATTTTCCTCCATCTATCGCAATAAAACTCAGCACGCACTGTCGATTAATGACCATTAGGTATACCTAATGTGTGACTACGACAATTCTCGTGAGCAGAATTTATATTAAGGAGAACGAGGGTAGACTGTGTTTAATTATTCAACTGAAAGAGTCTAGCGTAGCCCGTAGGTAACGTAACACCCTTAACACGTGACCTAGTAAATGCCGGTCTAATCCGTCCGTTTTACGTTACAAAGTAACGTGAAGGATATAATAGAATAGTAAAAAACCGGCCAAGTGCGTGTCGGGCCACGCGCAGTGTAGGGTTCCGTAGTTGAAAGTCTCAAATATTATTGCTGACCTAGGATAGTGATTTTATTTTATTTATGAATATTGAATACCTACATTTTGAGTTCCATGGTTTAAATACTATAATATACTACAAAATATGCAACTTACACTACGTGTAAGTTGCAACATATTTTGTAGTTGTACACTGCAACTAATTTTTTATCCCGGAAAATCAAAGTGTTCCTGAGGGATTTTAAAAACTAAATCCACGCGGGCGAAGTCGCGGGCATCAGCTAGTAATAAATTAGGTAATTCTAATGCCTAAAATGATCAGACAATGTATAAAATAAACTGTAAGTAAGATATAAAATGTATGAATTGCGTATAACATCATCGCAGTATCGGAATTTATGATCCGAATATTAAGTTTATGAACGGAACTCAGTAGCATAGATTATACGTAGGTATAATTACTTCTGGCAAGAATGATGACAGAAATAGAATTTGAAAGGAAAAATATATTGATAATAAGAATAACTCACAACACAACGTATTTTTTTCTGAGTTTCATGTTCAAAATATTAACTTGGTTCAATTTAGCGGGATGAAAAACATGCCAATCAAATAAGAACGTATATAAAAGTAGATATATGTACTTAAATGCTTTCTTACAAATTGAGGCCATTCCAGCGTACCTACTACACTACATACAACGAGCACATAAATAACTGTACGATGAAATAACGAAAGTAATTTTCGCCAACATCGAACTTGTGTGTTGCAAACAATTACATTTGCTGAAACGAGCGCGTTCTCTTTGAGCACTAACGTCATTGAGTTGTACCTACCACACCATAGAGCAGCAAGCCTCGTCGCGTCACTTCGATCAAATGCACATGATTTAAGCAGTCCCTTACAAATTCTAAATTGAAATGAAGTCCGTGAAAATTAACTTCTCAGCTACAAATAATAAACAAAAATATATTTTCCTTTAAACATCTTTAACCCTTACTTACATATTGAGTTTTAATTATTTCAACTTTTTAATGTTATCTTACTAAAAATAGGTGGATGAAAATTGAGAACTTTGAAGTTTACGGATTCTTTTTGAAGACCTTTGTCAGTATACCTATCTAGTAGGTACATTTTTTATAGTTTGGTTTGATACGGGTTTCGTAGTTTGTTAGTTTGGTACAATTTTCTGATGCTTTTTATTCTATAAAAAAAAAGTTTATGATTAAAAATTTTGCATACATAAATAGGTTTCATTTTTATTACACTTTTAATGTTACTGTTGTTATAGTTGTGTCAGCTATTTAAACAACCCTAGCAAAACTTATGACAGATGGTAAAGGCAGTACTGTACTAGTAAAGTTACTGGACAGCACAAAGTTTGAATGGTAAAGTTTAACACAGTTTAACATTCACCATTTTGCGAGATTGCTGCTCTAGTAATATGACAACTCGCTGACTACAGTCAATTCGAAGGGAATTACAATATGTATTACGTACAGCACAAAATGAAACTCCATTTTACCCTCATGACCTATTAGCAACACGCGACAAATAGGTCGATACTTTGTTCTCACTGTAATTGCCAAGGCTAAGTAATAATGATATAAGACTGTGTAGTATGATGTAAGGCTTTACTATAAGTATGATGTGTAGGTTTTTAGTTTATGCGCATAAACTCGGAGTAGAAACAAAGGATAACCTCGAAGCTAGGCGGCACACGAAACTGGGCTAAATATTATCCGTTACGCAGACTGGCTACTTAAAGCGTCAGCGATCGGCATTTTCGCGACTCAAAAAGCGTTTGATACGATGCTAAAAGTAGCAAAGGCCAGCGTTTAGAAATCGCGAAACGCCGTCGCTAAAAAACGCAACTCGATCGCTGCGACTGGCGTTTATTGTGTGCCCACGTTAGTGTTCGGATTTCGGACGCGGAATCGAGCTTCCGAACAGCGACTCAAAGCCATAAAAAAAAAACACCGATCGCTGCCGCTAAAATTAGCCAGTCTGCCCTCTCCCTTATTCAGTATATATTGATGCAGACACAGTCCCCAACGAGAACTGCGAGAAACAGTTTCAAACTTTGAAATAAATTATTATTTATTCAGTGACCATGAGCTTCATAATAATAATCATGTTTGCAACAAATAAAGCTCATATCACACACCAAGCGTGATCGTGAGTACTCTTAAGCGACTTCTTGATGTTTTAATAAAAGTAACTAGGTATTTAATGAAGGAATTCATACTGCTAATTCACAAGGACGTCTGCCAATTTGCATTGGGCCAGCGTGGTGGACTAAAACCTCTACCCCTTCTCTGAGAGGAGACCTCCGCTCACTATTGAGCCGTTGATGAATTGCTGATGATGATGATGAGTCATACTGCAATTTGCACATAGGCGCCACTCTACTGCGTTGTTGTGCTATGTAGAGATATGCTTCATACAGTAATTCCAAATCATTTGCTTGCCTGTCTGTCTAGTAGTATGGAATAAATTTTAAACTTCTAAATCAATTTTTCATAGGCTTGTAGGGAATTATTCAAGGAGTAACATATACTATTTTTATATGTCCAACTAGTTGAGCTTTTCATAGTTTGTAAATAAATAAATAAATAAATAAACATTTATTCAGCTTTTAACAAAAAGGTTTTTAAAATTAATGATATACAGACAAAAACTTAATCAATAGATAATTTAACAATAAATTGTTCCTAAATGTTAAAGCTGAAAAGGCTACTGCCTCAGCATAATGCTGCAACATTAAAATGTTGAGCGCTGATTGTACAACATTGTACTACTGCTTTTTTAGGGTTCCATACCAAAATGGTAAAAATGGAACCCTTATGGTGAGACTTTCTCCGTCCGTCCGTCCGTCTGTCACAGTCGATTATTTCAGTAACTATTAAAGCTATCGACATGAAATTTGGCATAGTTGGGTATAATAGTGGCCCAACATCATTGGAATAAAAAAAATCGAAAATTATTTTTAGTTTTATTAAAAAAGGGGGAAAATCGGGGGTTTGAAATTTCAAAGTAAAATAAGTATACCGAGTGGGGTATCATATGAAAGGCCTTTACCTGTACATTTTAAAACAGATTTTTATTTATTTTTATCTATAATAGTTTTTGAAGAAATAATTATGGTCACTAGAAGTTTATGTATATTTTACAGGAAAAATAAAAGCAACGCGAAAATTATTTTAGTTTGATTAAAAAAGGGGGAAAATCGGGGGTTTGAAATTTCAAAGTAAGATAACTATACCGAGTGGGGTATCATATGAAAGGCCTTTACTTGTGCGTTATAAAACAATTTTTTATTTATTTCTATATATAATAGTTTTTGAAAATGTCGAAAAAAATAAAAAATACCGTCCTCCCCCCCCCCCCATCCCCTTATCTCCGAAGTTTACCAATCGAAAAATCTGAAATAATTATGGTCAATAGAGGTTTATGTATATTTTACAGGAAAAATAAAATCAACGCGAAAATTATTTTAGTTTAATTTAAAAAAAGCCAGCCAAATGCGAGTCGGACTCGCGCACCAAGGGTTCCGTACTCCAAAAGAAAAAGTAAAACGATAATATTATATTAATTTGCTTACTTATCGTTAACTTTGTTTGTAGAGGTTTATTGTTAATATAAAAAAAAATATGCTGGTTACAGCGTTGGTTTTATTTTTCCTGTAAAATATACATAAACCTCTATTGACCATAATTATTTCAGATTTTTCGATTGGTAAACTTCGGAGATAAGTAGGGGGGAACGGTACTTTTTTCGACATTTTGGCCGATTACTCAAAAACTATTATATATAGAAATAAATATAAACCTGTTTTAGAATGCACAAGTAAAGGCCTTTCATATGATACCCCACTCGGTATAATTATCTTATTTTGAAATTTCAAACCCCTGATTTTCCCCCTTTTTTAATTAAACTAAAATAATTTTCGCGTTGATTTTATTTTTCCTGTAAAATATACATAAAGCTCTATTGACCATAATTATTTCAGATTTTTCTATTGGTAAACTTCGGAGATAAGGGGGGGGGGGGGGGGGACGGTATTTTTTTCGACATTTTGACCGATTACTCAAAAACTATTATATATAGAAATAAATAAAAAACTTTCGTAGAATGCACAAGTAAAGGCCTTTTATATGATATCCCACTCGGTATAATTTTCTTACTTTGAAATTTCAAACCCCCGATTTTCTCCCTTTTTTAATCAAACTAAAATAAATTTCGCGTTGCTTTTATTTTTCCTGTAAAATATACATAAACCTCTATTGACCATCATTATTTCAGATTTTTCGATTGGTAAACTTCGGAGATAAGGGGGGGGGGGAACGGTATTTTTTTTCTACATTTTGGCCGATTACTCAAAAACTATTATATAGAAATAAATAAAAATCTGTTTTGGAATGCACAAGTTAAGGCCTTTCATATGATACCCCACTCGGTATAATTATCTTACTTTGAAATTTCAAACCCTCGATTTTCCCCCTTTTTTATAAAATTAAAAATAATTTTCGATTTTTCTTTATTCCAATGATGGTGGGCCACTATTATACACAACTATGCCAAATTTCATGTCGATAGCTTTAATAGTTACTGAAATAATCGACTGTGACAGACGGACGGACGGACGGAGAAAGTCTCACCATAAGGGTTCCATTTTTACCATTTTGGTACGGAACCCTAAAAAGGGGGAAAATTAGGGGTTTGAAATTTCAAAGTAAGATAATTATATCGAGTGGGATATCATATGAAAGGCCTTTACTTGTGCATTCTAAAACAGTTTTTATTTATTTCTATATATGATAGTTTTTGATTAATCGGCCAAAATGTCGAAAAAAATACCGTTCCTCCCCTTATCTCCGAAGTTTACCAATCGAAAAATCTGAAATAATTATGTTCAATAGAGGTTTATGTATATTTTACAGGAAAAATAAAACCAACGCTCTAACTAGCATAGTTTTTTTTTATATTAACAATAAACCTTTACAAACAAAGTTAACGATAAATAAGCAAATTAATATAATATTATCGTTTTACTTTTACTTCTAGAGTACGGAACCCTCGGTGCGCGAGTCCGACTCGTACTTGGCCGGTTTTTTATTAATTGTGGGATCGCCATTATTCCGAGCTATTAGTTCCACCTATTGGCACGAGTAGATACAATAAAATAATATGCGCGACGGAAATTCTTTTTCCATTCTGTTAGCACTTTTAAACAGTGAACCGGTAGATAATAATTTACGGGTATTGTTTCATACGTCTTTTCATTCCGCTTTATGAAAACAATAAGAATTTCTTTTATATCTTTCCGCGTGACTGGATGAATATATTTTAGGCACATTCAATAGAGCGTTAATTTTTTTAGTTCTTTAGTTAACTTATTCTAATTACATACCTACCTACTATACAAATAATACCCGCGTGGAATGGTGTCAAGAAATTGCCCTTCCACCCTAAACAACTAGATCCTTTACCCGAAAACTAATACAGCCCTTCTCTCACCAGATGAGACAGTTAACCTTCGTTGAAGTGTCGCATATTTTTTTCATTAAGACTCCATGACCCCAGGGTCTCCACAGCAAAAGGAATAAACATGTAACTCGATCAGGGTGGCACACTTGCGCCGGTTACTTGGTTCAGCCATTTCAGCTGCGGCTGCCAGTCTTGATACTGTCTCCCTGATATATATTATGACACGGGCTTAATGTGTCAATGCACGTTGCGTTCCACATTAGGGCGGAACCACGTTCCCAGGGAATCAGTGTCAGTTCATCAAGTCTGAAGTCTCACGCCATCATCTCGACTGAATCCTGCTGGGTTGATGAACACAGGAACCTTTTTACCCGATTACGGCAAAGACTTTAGTAAAGTATGTATTGTACGTTTGTTTTTACGTTTGTTTCGCCGTAGCGCCTAAACTACAGAGCTATTTTTGATGAATTTTGAGAATCGATTCGTTATTATGTTCCGAGTGACTTAGGCTTCGATATTATACGCATAAATTCATGAAGACTGATGTTACATCCGATTTTTTAGTTTACAAATTTTAAATCATATTTCTTGTTATTGTAGCATAAGAGAGCTTCTTATGTTGAAATAGCCTGCCAGCGCTTCTCTGGCTCCGTTTTATATTTTATACAAAATGATATTTCTCAGTACCACGTATTAAATTTCTTTCTTCAGAAATTATTTTCAGAGACTTATACGAAAGCGCTTTGATGACATTCTACGAATATCATCAAAGCGCTTTCGGCGTCGTTTATACCTAAGATGGAATTCGCGGACATCCTAAGGACGTAGTAGGAACATAATAAATAATTTCTATTCTTCCCCTTCATTTAATTTACTCCTACTTATAACAGCTATTTTGCATACTCAAGTTATTTTTATAATCAGATAGTCTAAGATTAGGATCGAGGATTTGGATCTAACAGCTGAAAAGTCAAAGCATGAATTCCAGAAACTTTGATGACATGATATAAATAAACAAGTGTAAATTAAAAAAATATTTTTAACAAACAAGCTTTCAGTACCTGCCTACATCATCAGACCTTGAATATCATCTAGGACCAGAGCACTTGTCAAGACGAACCTAACGAGCCCAAACTTGATGTAGTTACGTCGTTTAATTACAAAGTTTCTATAGCCATCTTCCAGCTCTATCATCAGAACCTGAATATCATCTAGGACTAGAGTACTTGTCAAGATCAATCAAGATCAATCAAACGAGCCCAAATTCGATGGGGTTACGTCGTTCTATTACAGAGTTCCGATAGACATCTTCCAGCTCCATCATCAGATCAGCTCCATGTCCCAATAATATTACATTGTCATCCGATTTACATATACATGCAAAATTTCAGCTCAATCGGAAACCGGGAAGAGGTTCTAATTTTGACCTAAACATACATACTTATATGCATTGCAAGTTAAATAAAAAATTGTAGTAATAATAAAGTAAATGATAATCTTTTTTTACGGGTTCCGTAGTAAACAAGGAACCCTTATAGTTTTGCCATGTCCGTCCGTCTGTCCGTCCATCCATCCGTCCGTCCGTCCGTCCACGGTTTAGCTCAGAGACTATTGGTACTAGAAAACTGTAATTTGACAAGGGTATAAATATTAAGCACGCCAACAAAGTGGTGAAATAAAATTGTGAAAAATATTTTTTTTAGGGTACCTCTCCTACATGTAAAGAGGGGATGAATTTATTTTTTCTCGTCTATACCTCGTGTGGTGTGGGCTGTCGTTGAATAGATATTTCAAAAATGTTGTTGGTTTGGTAGCACCGTTTTTCGATTCAGGGATCCGTTTGTAAAATATGATATTTTAAAGTGCTAAATTTTAGTACGCAATGAAACGATACAACTCATCATCGAATTTGAGCTCGTTTGAATCGTCTTGACGAGTAGTTTCTCTTTCAATAATAACCAGGGTCTGCTGATGGAGCTGGAAGGTGGTCATAGGAACTCTGTAATGTACCGACGCAACCCCATCGAGTTTTGGCTCGTTTGATTCGTCTTGACGAGTATTTTGTTTTTAGATGGTTACCAGGTTCTGATCTGATGATGGAGCTGGAAGGTGGTCATAGGAACTCAGTAAAGAAACGACGTACTCTAGTCCTAGATGATAATTGATATCCAGGTCTGACGATGTATCTAGCTACTAAAAGCTTATTTTTTTTTTATTTACATTAATTGTTCTCATGTGAGTTCAGGTTGTTCTCAGTGATTTCAATAATTACAATTAGAAACTAACGTAATATAGTGAAAATAGAATATCGCAGAATTTAACTAAATTACTAATTAATGGAGGCTTTGAAAATAGGTATAGTACCTAGTAGGTACCTATCTAGCTCATTAATTACGATCGACACTTGAATGCCGTTATTAAATGTAACTCAGCCTTGACAAGGGATGAAAAACACTTTTCGCGGCCATTTTGCCTAAAACTCGTGGGTGAAAGTGGGATTAAATTAACAAACTGCTAGCTAGTGATTTTATTTACCCAGCAAGAGTAATTTTATTTTTCTAATATGGCGTTTGATGTCAGCAGGTAAATCTCTGCCGAGTTCATCTGAGTAATTCAAAAAAACTACGATTCGGATTTTCGTTCGGTTTTCACCAGTGGATATCCTGATTCGCTGAAAGCGTTTAAGCCTATCGGTTATGCGAGTTTCACCATCGTTAAGACCATTTTACCACCTCTGTAGATCTTATTTATAAAGATGAACATATTTTGTTCTCACAAAGACTAAGTAAATAATTATAAATATACCGCGAAGCCATCGTAAGTATAGCAATCTCTTTTCTAGAAGCGAGTTGCGCGACCCGAGTTTATAAATTGAAATAAATTCCTTAGAAGTGTGAATGATTTGGCAGTTCCTCTGGTGCTCAGATGTTTAGGGCGGTTGCTAATTAACATCAGGTGGGACGCCTACTCGTTCACTCGGTGTTTAGGTAGATAGGTATTGGGAGAATGCTTCGTAATAACTGCCTCGCTTGTCTAGTGGTTGGCATGTTCGACTGCAGATGACAAAATCCCGGGTTCAATTCCTGGGTCGGGCCAAAAATCTATTGAATAAGAAATTCGCTGTAGGTTTCTCGGTAGGTAGCCTGGGGTTAGGAAGTTAGCAGCTATAGAGCACGTAAAGCCGTCGGTCCTACGCCTGTTTTCTCTCTGGTCGTGTCGGATATCCGTTCCACCGACCGGACTATGAGGGTAACGGAAAACCTAAAGAATGCTCCGTATTTTGCGCAAGCACTTGTGCAATATTATATCTCCTGCGCAGATGGCGAATCTCTGTAGAGGTTGGCCGACATTATGAATAAATAAATATAAATGGTAAAAATAAAGTAAATAATAATAATTATAAAAATAAATAATCATTTTAAATGGTAAAAATACTACTAACTTCTAGAATGGCAATTTTAATTGAATTGAATGTCAGAGGACGAAACGTGGCATAATTCCTAGTTCCATGGGACAAATCCAATAAGGATTCCGTCTTTGATTTTCATTGTTCCGGTGCGAAACAATTACTTAGGTAAAAAAAATGGCGGCCAACCTTCAGGACGCCTACGTTTGCTACGTGGGAAACCTTAAAAACATTCAATTTGTTTGAAAATGTTCCATCCCATCAACTTTGAGTACGAATTCAAAACAAAAAAAACGGCGGGCTGCCCCATGACAGTAGTAGATACCTAGTAGTAGATATATAGATTATAGTATAAGAAAAATGAAAAAAAAGCCGGCCAAGTGCGAGTCGGACTCGCGCACCGAGGGTTCCGTATTCCAAAAGTAAAAGTAAAACGATAATATTATATTTACATTTGTCCAGTCGACTGAGTCGGGCAGGCCGTCCATGATAATTTAATTCAGCGCGATCTCGCTTTCATTTCAAATTTTAATCAAGAGAACTTGTTGTTGTTATATATACCTCTATAAAATATGCTCATCAAAATCAATACGCATTGGACCTTCTGAATAAAAATTTGTTTAGACTAAATGTAAACCATTAATACGGTCGGAGAGAGATCAGGCGCAGGATCGACAGCTGCTAATGTGCTCTCTGAGGCACGGGGGTTAAACTCACCGTCAATTTCCTAACTCCGGGCTCTAGCTGAGAATTTCCCGACAGAAAACACTTAAATTATTGGCTCGACTTGGGAATCAAACCCGGTATTTCGTCTTCATGAACATGTCAACCATTAGACCAACAAGGTAATAACGTATAAAAGTTGATAAATAGATAGTAGGTAAATAACTATGTAAGTATTTGTACTATGTTTATGGTAAAGGTATAGTTGAAATCTGTCTACAGCGCAAACTAAAGCCAATTCATAAAAACCTTAAAAATTTTCATTTCTGACCAGAGATTAGTTAATGATAATCTCTGTTTCTGAATCCTTTGGAGTCGTCCGAAACTCCTGAAAATCCAATTTTCCGTACAGCGAGTTGTTTTTAATTACGTTTATTTCAATGGTGAAAGGCCCAGTTTCAAATACCTAGCAGGTTTCAGAATAATTAATAAAAGCCCGTTCCGAGGACTCATAGCTTAGAGTTGCCTTAAATTCCTGAAAATCCAATGATTAGTACCCCTTTATTTCAATGATTAAAAAAAATCACAGTTACAAAGACCCTAACATTCTATCAGCGCAGTATTTAGAATTAAAATTCGTTTTTTTTTCAGTTATTATTTATTTAGCGAGAAGAAGTATTGAGTAACCTTTTATCGCTTATCCTTTTTTTCCCATGTGAGGTTTCTTTCTCTGGCGAACGGGTGACATCGGCGGGAATGGGGCTACTTTCTGTTTGCCCATCTCAATATGTATCGAATAATTGTAAGTAGTATGCATATTTGGTACTTCCCCTCATTGTGGATACAATGGAACACTGGATACATAGCATATTATCTATTGTATTGTAAACTTGTTTTAAAAAGAGCAATCGCCGAGTTCCTTGCTGGTTCTTCTCGGCAGGAAGGGCATCCTTAACCAGTGGTAGACTCATCGACGATTCAAAAGCACTTTTAAAAAAGTTTATTTGAATAAAAATATTTCTTTTCTATTCTATTCTATACGTATATTCTACAGTAGTAAGTAGGTACAAGTAATACTATGTTAATCGTTCTATGATCTATCTGTGGAAACTTCTAGTTAACTATAACTAATTCTAGTTAGAGAAAGTAGATACTACACTAGCAGTAAGTTTTCCGTGAAAATAAAATAAACTAGTGGTTCGCCCCGAACTGAGACCTCGCGGTAACGGTTTCCCATAATTACTCATTCATTCAATAGATACATGACGATCAAAATTGACATTATTATTAAGCCCGTTTTCACCAACCATACCTAAATCATCCCCTTTGTAGAAGTCTCTTTACGTAGGTAGCCCCTAAATACAATCCTAACATCCCAATGTCATTTTCACCTTTAGTTGTCCCGTAGAGGTTCGTAATAACAAAGTTGACAAAAAGTGTCAACTAACTTAACATAGGTAGCCCGTAAAGGTTAGGGAACTGTTATAGTGAAATCCTCAAGGCCTCAATCAAACTTAGGTATAGTTTTTTGGAACATTCAAATTAAATAACTTGTACACAGCGTCAACTATCGACACGATCAGAAAACATGTAAAAACAAATTGCAACGTGAAGTTTTATTGATGTTTGCTAAATGACTAAGTAATAATTTTAATTGAATAATATTATGTTACATATAGCTGCATTTGCTATATGAGATGAGAGCGCCATCTATTGACATCATTGTGAAGTTCTGTTGTTGCTGCTCATTAAAAGTTAAATAATTTAGTTTCCTTATTACATTTATCTAATTTTAGTATTTGTTGTTCAAGTACATGATATTACGCTAAAATTATAAAACTTTCAAGCCCCAGCTTTCAATGGTTATTCCGTTGTGAGGTCAAATATAATCTCCACTTTGAAAGCCCCCCATTTCGTCAATTTTAGGAAAAAAATTAAAAAAAAATTGTTTTGTACTCTGTGTCAAATTATCTTTAAAATGAGGTACTGTAACCCTATGAAACGCAAAAAAAATTTTTTTCTTCGCATTCGCTTCTATGAGAGCCCCCCTGAAATAAAGATTTTTATAACTTTTTAAGCCATTTTCGGCTGGAGGCCATCGGTTTACATATTATATCTAAAATTGAAGTAATTACGTTCAGTAATTCAGAAGTTATAAGGCTCTGACAGACGGACGGACGGACGGACAGACGGACGGACGGACAAGTGCAAATTCACTCAAGTAGACTCAAAGACCTTCGCTTCGCTCGGTCGAAAATTATGACAAATGACAATGTCGAAATCATTCAGCCCAACGATTAGTATTCAAGTGGTTCAGTTGATATCGAGAGCTTTGAACTGTGGTGCATTGACCGATGTTGTCCAGACACATTTCACTTATTTATTACTTATTCCTTCGGTGAACTTCATTTCAAAGTTCAGATAAAAGTACAATCTTCTGATAAGATCCGTTTTTCGAGTTAGAGCATCTCTCGAATTCAATTCCCTTAAAATAGATAGTTCTAATAAATAAATGTACTTGCTGTATTATTTTTAAGAATAGCTTTACGCTTATATTAAACTAGCTGATGCCCGCGACTTTGTCCGCGTGGATTTAGTTTTTAAAGTCCCTCGGGAACTCCTTGATTTTCCGGGATAAAAAGTAGCCTAGATGTTGACCCGAGTAATAAGCTACCACGGTATAAAATTTTGTAGAAATCTGTGCGGTAGTTTTTACGTGAAAGAAGGACAAACAAACAGACAAAAATTTAATAAAAATCTGTTTTGGGCTCAGTATCGATAGTAAAGCATCCCCCAATTAAAATTTTCAAAATATATTAAATGTACAGAAATCTTCCAGTTACAGTTTTATTAAATGTATAGATGGCTTATTATATCCAATAATCATATAAGAAACAGTACTTATTCAGCTCTATATAAAATAATAAGAGCTGGCTCGACGTAGTGGGAAGTTGAGACCGAGCCATCAAAAATTCGGAAGAGGTGTGGCCAAATTATGCTTAAACCTATGCCGGTGTACTAATAAAGGAGATTGGCGAATTCCATAGAGTTTCTGACCCAGACGAACGGAACTGAACACTGAACGCCCACGTTCACGAATCAAACTTCTCATACTTGTTCTAGTGAACCAGACTAACAAGAAATTAATGAAAGTCTATCAAATAAAGTTGGGAGAAAAAATATATTCACTTGTATTGCCATGTAAAGGTTATTTATAATGTGTACTAGTGAATAATAATATTTTTGATCCCCAACTTCTAAAAATATGGGGTTTACACAGAAAAACCAGTCAAGTGCAGAACGTGTAACGCGCATTTAATTCTACAAAACATAAACGTCGCGTTAATGGTGGTCAACCGGCTAGTTTGTTTATTTTCTTGACAGACCTTCGTCGGTGTTGCATTAGCGCTCGATGATGCACGTCGAATTGTAAATAAATAACAAGTATTGGTTTTGTTTGCTTTGCTGCGCTCACCCGCGGCTTTAGAGGACTTTTCTATTGACCAATTAGAGCTGTATTTCTGCAGTGAATCGATTTCCGTTAGTTGTTAGAACAATGCTTCGTATCTAATGTTGTTTCTATTGACTTTTGGATTCATAAGGGCTGTAGCAGACCTCCAAGTAGCGGAATAAGTATGGCAAAGAAAATAAGTATGGCAAGAAAACGCTGAAGTTCAGCACGCCGAGACGTGTCCATTGGGTATTATGCGAAACAAATGCGAAACGGACCGATAATAACGGAGAGATAAGGTTGACTTACCATATGTCATACAACATACAAGCAGTAATTTACGTAATTGCCCTTCTATAGTTTTGCAAAAGAGGTGTGCTAAAGGCATGATTTGTTTTTTAACAGACTTCAAAAAAGGAGGAGCTTATCAATTCGACGGAATCTTTTTTTAATGTACCTAACTATGTTCACATTACATCGAAGATACGTTACTCGAAGACGCCTGAACCGATTTGGAAAATTCTTTTTTTGTTTGAAAGGGCATACTATAAGGTTTTTAAAATATCAACAATAAATTATATACTTTATAGTGGCGCGGGAGTTTGAAGTCGGTTTTTAAAAAAGATTTTTTTATATTACATTATTTAGAACAAAATTAAGTGTACTATGTAATTTAGTTTTAAGACTTGGTTTTATTTTATAAAGTTGTAATTTAGATTTAGGTAATGTAAGTTTCAAGTTTTTGACTGCTACGCTCAGGAACATGTCTAGTAAATAAATAAATTCAGTTTCATTAAATCTCTAAATGAACTGTCATTTGTATGTATTATAATTAATAATAAGAAATCGTTAAATGTGTCTTGAACTCTTTTTGAATTGAATTGTAGTACCTACTTTTTTTTGGAACCTCACCTCTTTGTGGAAATATATTCTATTCTATTCTAACAAAGTTGCATGGGTTAAATCGGCATGGCATCCGGCTGCACACAAGATAGTATAAAAAAACTTATTACAATGTAATAGCTGTTTAATAATATTGTAAAATGATTATTTTGAAAGGAGCAACTGCTGAGTTTCTTGCCGGCTCTTCTCAGCAGAATCCGCTTTCCGAACCGGTGGTAGAATCATGACGTGTCATAAGAGCCACAGCTTGGCCTACATTTAATAAATAATTTTGAATTTGAATTTGAATTTGAATTTTAAATCGATATCAAGGAGTTCGTTTGGTACCTACCTAATGATTAAGCGACCCTGAAATAACTGAATGCAGCAGAATGGTATTATATTATTGAATAAAAAATTAAAGATATATAGGTACGTAAAATGAAATTTAAATTTCATTTTTTCATTTTTTCTCAAGCGTTTGAATTCGCAGATTGAGCTAAGCTCACATTTTCACATCGACTGGAAGATGTTTAGTTCTAAAGATATTAAGGAGAAAAATGCCTAACCCAACAGGCAAAAGGAACCATTATTCATCGTAAAACCGATACAAAAAGCCTTGAATTTGGCTTGTCATGTTCGCATATACAACAAGGGCAAGGATAATCTCTGACCTCCGACCAATCCCAAGGAGAATGACAACGCTTTTTTCACCGATTCCCAAAAAAAGGAGAAGATTCTCATTTCAGCCGGTAATATTTTATTTATGTACTTACTCAATCTTGATGCTACTGGGAACTGTGAATTTTGTGAATTAAATGAGATTAGATTAGATTAGATTAGATAGATGAGATTAGACTTAGATTATAAATGTTAAAATAAAGATTATTTTTTATTCACTTCAATGTGCGTGTACTTTCAACAGAAATTATCGATTAAAATCGGAATTTTTTGAATCTGGAAAATGATTTAAATTATCAGATGTATAAAATACACAGTGAATAAAAAAATGTTACCAATTGAGATTTACCTTATTAACACTATTTAATTTAGCATCTTTACTGGACAAAATATTATTCGAATTTTTGTAAGAATTGAATAGGCGTATCTCGTTTTTTTTTCTCCTTTCCTTATTAACGCTATTTAATTTAGCATCTTTACTGGACAAAATATTATTCGAATTTTTGTAAGAATTGAATAGGTGTATATCGATTTTTTTTTCTCCTTTCCTTATTAACACTATTTAATTTAGCATCTTTACTGGACAAAATATTCGAATTTTTGTAAGAATTGAATCTCGATTTTTTTTTATATTGACTCTACACTAAATTATTAAACCATAAAATGGCGGTATTTTTGCACGCACCTTTTAAAATCGGTCATTAGAGACAGAACCGAAAGTTAAATCAACACATTGCTTTAACTAAGCTTG